>CM060190.1:2562500-3287500 GCA_030549335.1 Pontederia crassipes | reverse complement strand
CTCATTCATTCATATCTGAAGAGTGTGCCACTACTTTAGGGATAACTGCAATGAACTTAAATCATAAGATGAGTATACTGACTCCATAAGGAACCCTAGTCACCACTAAATATCTCCCTAATGTATCCATAGAAATAGACAAAAAGAACTTCCTTGCAAATATTATCATTATCCCTATGAGAGATCATGATGTAATTTTGGGCATGGATTGACTAACCTTCCATGATGCTTCTATATTGTGCAAGCAAAAGAAGGTGGTTATAGGTACACAGAACACAAGCAAGGTCATTGTCAGAGGCATATCTCGCAAGGAACCAAAAATTATAGTGTTTGCTATGAAGGCACACAAACTTCTCCAACAAAGGTGTAGAGATTATCTAGCAAGTGTGACAAAAGTAGAATAGCCAATCAAGACCCCACAGGACATAGAGATTGTGAGGGAATTTCCTGATGTATTCCCTGAAGATGTTAGTGGCCTACCGTCCAAGAGGAAGATAGACTTCCAAATAGAAGTGACACCTGGTACAACGCCCATCTCCAAAGCCCCATACCGCATGGCTCCAGCAGAGATGAAGGAATTGAAGACTCAAATTCAAGAGCTGTTGGATAAAGACTTCATCAGATCCAGTGTCGCACCATGGGTGCACCAGTCTTTTTCGTCGAGAAGAAGGATGACTCATTGAGACTTTGTATCGAATACAGAATGCTGAACAAAGTCACAGTGAAGAACAAGTATCCGCTACCTCGCATCGATGACTTATTTGATCAGTTGTCCAAAGCAATGGTTTTCTCCAAAATTAATCTGAGCGGCTATTATCAGCTCAGGGCAGCCGAAGAAGACATTCCAAGGTCTGCCTTCAGATCACAATATGGGCACTATGAGTTCCTTGTAATGTTGTTTGGGTTAACCAATGCCCCAGCAGCATTCATGGACCTCATGAATCGGACCTTCAACGAACATCTAGATAAGTTCATGATTGTCTTCGTCGACGACATTGTCATCTCTTCGCCAAGCATAGATAAGCACAGGGAACATCTGAGGATAGTGTTGGAGACTTTGCGAGCAAAGAAATTATACACAAAGTTTTCCAAATGTGAATTCTGGTTAGAAGAGATGATGTTCCTTGGTCACATCGTCTCCAAAGATGGAATTTCAGTTGATCCAACAAAGGTGGAAGCAGTATCCAACTGGTCTCAACCAAAGAATGTTTCTGAGATTAGGAGCTTCTTTGGTGTAGTGGGATACTACAGTTGATTCATCAAAGACTTCTCCCGAATAGCATTACTAATGACCAAGCTCACCAGAAAGGGAGAGAAGTTTATCTGGTCACCCAAGTGCGAAGAGAGTTTTTAGGAAATAAAGAAGCGACTAACCTTAGCACACATCCTCACGTTACCATCAGGCAATGGTGGTTACGTAGTCTACATCGACGCCAGTGGTACAGGACTAGGATGTGTGTTGATGCAACATGGGAAGTTGTAACATACGCTTCCCGATAGCTAAAGAAACATGAGGTCAATTATCCAACACATGACCTCGAACTAGCAGCAGTAGTATTTGCCTTAAAGCTTTGGCGCCATTATTTGTATAGGGAAGAGTTCGTGGTTTACACAGACCACAAGAGCCTGAAGTATGACACAAAAGGATTTGAATATGCGCCAAAGAAGATGGATGGAGTTTTTTAAGGACTAGGAGTTCGTTATTAAATACCATCCTGGTAAAGCAAACTCAATAGCCGATGCACTTAGCTGGAAATGGAAAGGATATGTTGCCTTCATATGCCTTCGACAGTTTGAACTTATGGAAGAGCTTTTCAAATGGGCACCAAGGAAAAGACATGACGGATCACTGATGATGATGCAACGTATAGTACCAGACATTATAGGAAGAATCATTGAAGCATAGGTCGAAGATCCAGACTATCAAACAATGATGATAAAGATTAGTCTTGAGACTACAAACTTCAAAGTCTCGTCAGATGGTGGCATAAGGTACCGTGATCGCTTATGGGTGCCAAATAATTCTGAGTTATGGAGAGAAGTGCTTGAAGAATGCCACAAGTCAGAGTTTGCAATCCACCCAGGAAGTACAAAGATGTATAAAGATGTGCAGAGGAGTTTCTGTGGCCAGACATGAAGAAGGAGATCACGGAATACGTTTCCAGATGTATTGTCTGTCAACAAGTCAAAGTGAAGCACCAGAAACCCAGGGGACCTTGAAGAGTCTTGGCATCTCATAGTGAAAGTGCGAAGAGATAGCAATGGACTTCGTCACGGGTCTGCCTTGGACGCTGAAAGAACATGATGCCATCTGGGTAATAGTGGATCGACTCATTAAATCGACTCACTTCCTACCCATCAAGGTAAAACAATCTCTTGATAGTCTAATGGATCTATATGTGCAAGGGATCGTTAGACTCCATGGGATCCCATCAGTAATCGTATCTGATAGAGATCATAGATTTACCTCAAGGTTTTGGAAGAGCCTCCAGAATGCTTTCGGCATGAGACTTTGATATAGTACGGCCTTCCATCTCCAGACTGATGGTCAATCAGAGAGGACGATTCAGACGCTGAAAGATATGCTCAGAGCATGCGCCCTGGATTGGCATGGCAATTGGGACAAACATCTTCCTCTCATCGAGTTCTCCTACAACAACAACTTCCATGCTAGCATAGAGATGTCCCCCTTCGAAGCATTGTATGGTCGACCATGTCGCTCCCTGGCATGTTGAGGCGAAGTGGACGAAAGAAAGATCTTGAGTGCTGAATTACAGAAGCAGATCCAAGAGTACACAGACAGGGTTGAACTAATAAAGAAGAGGATGAAGTCAGCTCAAGATCGACAGAAGGCCTATGCAGACAAGAAGCGCCGAGAACACACATTCAAGGTAGGAGATCAAGTCCTACTTAAAGTGTCCCCCACCATAGGCGTAATGCATTTTAGCAAGCGTGAAAAATTGAGCCCAAGGTACGTAGGTCCTTTTGAGATCTTAGATATAGTTGGGGACTCAGCATGCAGATTAGCTCTACCCCCGACGTATGCCAGAGTGCACAATGTTTTGCATGTCTCGCTACTCTGGAAGTACAAGCATGATTATGCCAATGTGATCCAAATTGAGGAGCCAAACCTCAAGAAGGATCTAACATACGAGGAACAACCCACAAAGATACTAGAGTATCAGGAGCACCAACATGGAAAGAAGAAAATATCATTGGTCAAATAGCATGGAAGCATCATCAGAGTAAAGAGGCAAACTGGGAAGTAGAATCAAAAATGCGCGAGAAATTTCTGGAACTATTCGGTAAGTCCTAACTCTTATCGAAATTCGAGGACGAAATTTTTTTTAAGGGGGTAATAATGTAATGCATGCAATTTCTAAACAAGGAAACGTTCAATTTTTTGCAAATCAATTATAATTAATGAGATAATTAATGAGAGAACGCAAATCAAATTCGGATTTAAAAAAAAGGAAGCGAATCAAAGAAGAAACGGCCGACATGGGAGGAAAATCCTCCCCTGATTCCGTCTCGGAATCGGCCGGCCCTTTGGTCGGCCGATACTATAAGAAGGGACGTGAGGGCAACCCTCGCGCCCCTTGGAAATCCTACCGGCCACCACCTCCATCTCTTCTTCCTCTTCTACTTCTGTGACTCCGGCAGACGCACGAAGCAGAGCGCGACGGCAACAATGAACAGCGGACGATCCGACGTTCCTTCGATGCACAACAACCTCCCCCGACGATTGTGAGGACCGGGTGGACCTTTCTGTCGCCCAAGGACGATCGACGAATCCGTAGATCGCTGGCGAACTCCGATAGTCGAACAACAAAGGTACCATAGAGTTCTAAATCCCTAGATGAAAAAAGATTGATCGTTTAATGCGTAGGAGTAATCCATTATGTTCCTGTGATTCATAGCATTGCTTTTTGTATTTGGATTGCAACATTTTGATGGCCGAAAGGTCGCCAAAATCGAAGAAAATAGCCGACGGCCCTGTTTTATCGTAGGGACTGGTTGACCGGTTCTATGAACAATGACTTGATTCTGATGTATAAGTATTGACATAGTCTGAGCCGAACTCTAACCCGATTTGAGTCAGGCTCTTGAACCCTAACAGGAGACTTGAATTAGTTCACCTATAACTGGCCGAGTCCTATTGTAAAGACAGTAGTGTCCATTTGGGTTCTGATTCATAGACATCATGATAAACAAAGTTAAGTAAAGTAAAGATAAATCCATGGGATTGCTACGTGCTGCCCCATTGTACGGAACAAAGATCATAGTATGGCATAGAGAGGGACAAGTAGTTAGTTGAGGAAACAGTGAACCTACAGGTTCTTCAATGACCACTGTTCCTAGGGTGCAAGTCCTTTCCCACCTGCATTTCGAAACGGGTGATGCATTGTCACATCACATTCCCTTAACAGATTTAGAGAGGCACATCTGGCATTCCAACCTAATAAAGTCGAGCTCGCATAGGACAACTAACTTTAAGAATAATATAGTAATGTAAAAGACGTAGTGCAACTCACAGCAAAGTAAATGCAAAGTAAGTATTGTATAGTATAGCATAGAATATGGTATAGTAAGGCATGAAACATGGTATGGTAAAGGTAATGCAAAGTACTGTAAAGACAAGGTATAGTCATAGTAAAGAACATAGTACAAATATTGATATTGTTAAAGCTTGATGTATGACTCATTATAGTCAATGCATAGAAGCCAAGGTATAATATTATTTCATCACAGATACATTTGTTATATGATTATCATTGATCCTTATTTCATCGTCTATACTTCTATTGTATTGGGCATCTTTGCTCATGGGTATTCGATTCTCCTGCATTGAGATTTTGCAGGTGAGAATGCTGCTTGAAGAGGTGTGGGAGTGCTCAGGGCTTGGAGGATGCTGCACATGACTGTTTACATCATTCAGTCTCTTAATTTGCATTTAGTAATGATTTGCTTTGTTATTCATAGACACCATGTTATTCCGCTTATCGAACTTTCTCCTATATGTCGGATTTCTTGAAGTTGTAGTCTTTTACCATTTCATTACAGACCCCATTGATTAGTTTGTCTCTTGACATTCCAATGTTTTAGCTTTCGCATTAAAGTCTTTGAATTTATTTTCTTATAATATTAATGTCACGTATAGATTTTGTTGAATGGTCATGGTCAATAGTGTAGTAGGTAGTGTAGCGCTTCCGGTGTCAACCTGACTGCCTACGTGACAGGAGGGGTGATTTTGGGGGTGTTATATTAGTTCCACTTGCCTTGTTTGAGAGTGTTAAAATGAAACTAACAGTATGAACAATTATGAATACAAAGGAAGCTGAGTTCTGTATTATTACATTTATAGTATCCTCTTTCAAGGACTGCTAAGTACTTAAATGATTGATTCTGATATTTAATATGCATATTTGTTCTATTCACTTTTATTGTTATCTCACTGAAGCTATATCGACATTTTCTTGCATTATGCATGATAGATGGGGAATTCAGAGGCATTGTCTGTGTCAAAGGAACCATCCCTCGACTGCCCCATCTGTTTGAGCCCATTTTCAGAGGCGTGTTCTACGAATTGCGGCCATATTTTCTGTCATCCGTGCATCAAAGCTTCTATTAAAGCACAGAAGAAATGTCCAACTTGCAGGAAGAAACTCACTATGAGAAGCTTCCACAGGGTATACCTCCCATCCGCGATTGAAAATTGTGAAGATAAGTCATCACAGGATTACAATTTCCATATTTATAATTTTTTTCGAATAGATTTTGGCTTTTCTTCTTCCAATATCTCAAATGGAAAGGGAAAGGTACACATGAACTGTAATGCCCGAGAGATTTAAGTCAAAATAAGAAAAGGAAATAAAAGGAAAAAAAGAAAGATAAAATAAAGAAGGAAAAAGATAAAATATGGGATCAAATTTCAAAAGGAGTTGGTTTTCGATCAAACTGAAACTTCTCCCCTATAAATATGAGGCCAAATCAAATCAGAATCCCCTTTTCGTTTCCTCACGAGTCGGTCCTAGTTTCTCCCCGTTCATGCGCCCTTTTCTTTCCTGCTCGTCCTCGCTGCTAACAGGAGGTCAACCAGAGGACGTAGACGACGCCGGACGTGCACCTGAACCGAGAGGAGCGAGCAGAGGAAGAGGAAGAAGAGGATTGCAGTAATAATTTCTTGAACAGAAACTTTAAGGTATGGAATTAGGATAGATTCTTCTTAGAATCACGATTTTAGACTTGAAGCATACCCTAGTTTATTCCTAGTGTAAAATAATATTCTGTGATGATGATTGATGTCGGCCATCGCCGAAAAAGTCGAACGGAACGCGATCTGCGCGTCTGCGCAGTTTCTGCGCAAGAAGAACCCAGCCCGGATTCACAGGAACCCGGCCCGGGCAGGTCCTTCATCGGATCGAGTTCATGGGAACTCGATCCGTATTCGCCATTCCTGCGCTCTCCGAGTTTTGCAATCGGACAAACCCGACCCGAGTTGAGAATGACCCGGACCGAGTTTCATGCGCGACAAATAGTCAGGCTGACAGCTGTCTCAACAAGAAGATGACCGACCCGGCCCGGGTGTAACCCGAACCCGGCCCGGGCTTTCTCTAATTTTTCCGAGAACCAAGAACTCGACCCGGGTTTCTCCCTACTCGGCCTGGGTTCCAACAATAATTAAGATGATTTTACATTGTCTAGACCCTTGATCTATGTTGATATTCTAGATCTTATGATGCCTATGATTATGTCAACAATACCCTTGATTTACTCTCCATGAACTTATCTTTTATCCTGATTTAAAGTTCTTTTCAAGATTCGATTTGATTAATTAAAAGATGCAAGATAAAAGACGTAAATAGTTAAATGAAGATCTCTTTTATGATGGACTAGTGACGACCAATTTATGGGCTGACTTCGATCAGTTATGGGCTGACTCTGTCAGTTATGATGATGATGATGGACGGATTAAGGCAGGCCTCCCCGTGGGTTGAAATATACCCCAAATAAATCAAAGATGAAAAATATAAGATGATGAAGAAGATGAACATATGAATAATGAGCCTTTCTTATGATGCCCGGCTTTTTGTCATTTTTATGATGACTCTTTATGATCTCTTATTCATGTCCCTTTACATGTTTCTAACATTCTATTTATGAACATGATTTAGTTCTTCCTATATGATGATGTTATCTTTATGATTCTTGTCTAGTATCATGATATTATGATGATATTTATCTTATTTTCATACTGAGTTGTAAAACTCATAGGGAGGTTCTTCCTTGCACGTTCTTAAATGCAGGCCAAGGTCAAAATAATGGTGGTGACCAACGGTGACAAATCGAGCTCGTGGGCGATTGCACATAATTATCGAGTCTCTTAGATGATGGATAGCTTTCTTTTGGACTCCTATGAAGTCATTTATCAGTCTTCCGCATATCATGATGTTACTTTCTTTTTAGTATATAATGATGATTAGTCTTTCGCTTTATATGATCTTTGTTGACCGATCAAAATCATATTTTTTTTGTTACTAAGATATACACACAAGAATGATCTGTAACGTTCTCGAAGCGTATTCTGTGTACGATTTGGAGCGTTACATGAACTCAGGAATCTGGAGAGTGTAATGGTGTCAGACTTCTCATCTGACTTATTACCCAATTTGACCAGTAACATGCATCATGAACAAATGTTGTCGCATTTTTGTGGCATCTTTTGAGTTTCTTGCATTTTTATGTAGCTGCATCTTGATGGATTTAATTATATCAAGATGGGTAATATTTTGTGTCCCAAATCTACATGATATCTTTGATATCTAGAGCAATTAACATCTAATTAATCCGGAGCAACGGAAGAGTGGAAAGTCCTCTTGCCAACATGATAACTCCAATTTGGTAAGTCTACATATAAAAAATAATTGAAAAAGAAATCTAGAAAACAAAAGATGGTAGAGTTTTCTTAAATACAATTTTAATCTAAGACACTATTTCTTTATTAACCATTCAATTATATTATTTTTCTATGAAATTATCACCCGTGATCACCATCATTTTAGGATACGAAGTACGATACACGCTAGCCTTGTAAAGTTCCTCACGATGACAATTTTTTTCACCAAAATTATTAATAATTTCAATGTATATATATATGTATATTCATTCAGGGAAGAACTTGTAATAATTATTTTGAACAAAAGTTATCAAGAATTTTGATAAAAAAAATAGTGAGGAACTCCACTCTTAAATAAAATCCTAAAAAAGGATTGGCCATGGGCTACATGCAAAGTGACAATTAATTAGAGAAAAAGAACACTTCGCATTCTGAATGAACATTTCATTCCCCTGTAAAAAAGATATCACTTGTCAAAATATTGCTTGATAAATTCATTTTGAATGTATCAAATTTATGAAAATAATTGGCCATCGAAATAATAAATTAATACAGAAAAATACACTGAATGTAAAACAATTGTTAATTATAATAATATATTGCATTCCATCAGTTTCTGCACATCCCCAACCCCAAGCATATATCAATTTAATATAATCTTATTTTAGTACTTGTCAGGGTCATTACTTGGTCGGACTTACCGACAAAGATACTTGAACTTTAAGTTTGAACACTTATTAATCTCTCTCTCTCTCGAGCATAAACATAGGCACTCTGTCTCACTCGCTCGATTATTCGACTCAATTTGATTCTTTACTCCCGATTCTTGAGCGTACACGAACAGTCTTTCTCTCTCTCTCTCCACTCTTAACCCTCTGCTCCTTCCTTTTGCTTTACAAAACATGAAAAGAAGCACTACAAATCACCGACAGAAGCTTTTTGGCGAGGAAGACCGGTAGCCAAATCTTGTCCTGATGTTGCATGTTAATGTACATTTATTTCTTCTCCGGAGATCTCCCTCAATTGAGCAAAATTTGATCTTTATTTCCTATTTTTATCGTATTTTGTCTCTTAAAGTTTCTCTTCGTAATCTACTTGGCGCGATTAGTACATTTGCCTTTTTTCTTGTCCAACACTAGCTCTTCAGCTCTTGTCCCCTGTTTGGGTTTTGGGGGCTTAAAGATCTGTTATTTTTTTATTCGTTTTCTCTGGGTTTCGTCTGTTTTTATTCATGGCATCACATGGCCAAATACATGTCCCAAAATGCAGAAAGCATCATCAGGATGGTTGATAGCAGCATCGTTGTGGAAATCAGACTTATGTTCGTGCAAGGTTATATCTAAGAGTAGTTTTCCCTGATAAACTACTTTATTGTGTAGTTCCTCGGACATTATCATGCATCCATTAACTGTGTATTTTATTTTTGTTAGACTCCCACTGAACCACTACCACAAGGCATAGTCCAGAGAATGTCGACAATTGGAGATCCTTCATGTTATTCGAAAGAAAAGGTTAGAAAAATTGATTCATGATAAGAGGCTACTTTAGTACAACAAATAAATAAATTAAGTAAAACCATTATTTTACAATAAATAAATTAAAAATAAGTTTGTATATCATTTTTTTGTTAGATTACTGTTAAATAATGCCTTGAATGCTACTTTAACTGAAAATTTGTTTGGATCCAAAGAAGTAATAAGGAGACTTCGAGAGATGCTTGGACGAGAAGTGCATGGTCGGAAGGATTCATACTCCTAGTAGGAATAGGAGTCGACCGGTTTTCGATGTCGAGAAGGACATGATGGATTCTTGGAGGGCCGAGCTCCCTTCTGCACCGAGGAGCACTTGGAGATGGAGTCTGGACGTAGAGGAAGACTTGAAAACAGCAGGGACGCCTGGAGGAGTCCCAGTCCGAGTGGGACTCGGACTGGAGAGCCAGGGCACCCGGCCCAATTTGATTCCAGGGAGGAATTCAAGTTGGTCAAGATCTTCAAAGGTCTTCAGGAAGTCAGATTTTTACTCATAGTCCAAGGAGGTTTTTCTAGAGAGGTCCTTAAGTTAGAGTAGGAGTTATTTCTCCAAGGCCCTATAAAAGGACTTATAATCAAGGCTTGTAAGACCATCTTGGACAATCCTGGATCAATCTGATCTTGTAATCCTCTTCTATTTCTTTCATTTAATATAATTCTGCGTCGCCTTAAATTTCTCGGGTTTTCTCGCGGTGCATAATTTCTCTCGTGCAGAAATCCTAACAAACTGATATCAGAGCGAGGCTTCATCATCGATCCTCCGTCAGGCGTAGAGATGGCATCGCACAACGTCAACGTCGAGAAATTTACAAGACAAAATAATTTTAGTCTCTGGCAAATCAAGATGCGGGCACTTTTGAAACAATAGGGAGTATGGGCGCCGCTCGCGAACATGCCGAAGAACAAATCAAAGGAGGAAGACTCGAAGGGTAAAGAAAAGGAGTCTGACCTCGCAAGTTTGGTGGCACAGGAAGAGAAGGCGCATTCAAGAAGGTACGAGGTGATTATAGAAGTCGCCGATCAAGAGACAGCGGCCGGTCTGTGATCGAAACTTGAGAGTCTCTACATAATCAAGTCTTTGACCAACAAGTTATTGTTGAAGCAACGTATGTTCACCCTCCGCATGTAAGAAGGTACCCCTCTGAAAAATCATCTTGATCAGATGAATACTCTGTTGATGGAATTACAAAATATAGATGTGAAGATTGAGAATGAAGATGCTACCCTACTTCTGTTGGTGTCTCTTCCTCTGTCGTACGAAAATTTCGTACAATTTGTTATCATCGGAAGAGACACAATTAATATGAAAGAAGTAAGATCGAGTTTACATACTCGTGAACTTCATCATAGGACGTCTAGAAAGGCTGTGGAGACTCAGGCCGCAGGGTTGGTAACAACCACAGAAAAGACAAACCATAAAAAGGGAAAGTCAAAGAAGAAGAACATTAATCCGAAGGACATCTCCAACTACTGCAAAGAATCGGGTCACTGGAAAAAGGATTGCCCCAAAAAGAATAAGAAAGACACGGTTGCTATAGTAGCTCACCAGAATAGCGAATCTGATGATGATTTGGCTCTTATGATATCTGATCAGAGATGTTCGGAAGAGAATTGGATTCTCGACTCAGGATGTTCTTATCATATGACTCCGCACAGAGAGTGATTCTCAATTTATCAGAATATTGATGACGGAAACGTCATCATGGGCAATGATGCAGTCTGTAAAATAGTTGGAATCGGCTCAATTCAGATCAGAACTCATGATAATCAGGTGAGGACATTGATAGAGGTTCGTCATGTTCCGTAACTTAAGAAAAATCTGATATCATTAGGAGTTCTGGACTCCAAAGGATGTCGAATGGATGCCGTAGAAGATGTTCTCACGATCACCAAGGGTGATGTTGAAGTCATGAGAGGAGTCAGGCAAAAGTCCTTGTATACACTACAAGGCAGAGTAATTTCTAGCGTGGCTACAGTAGGTAGTTCATCCAAATCAAAATCAGAAACATCCAAGTTGTGACACATGCGAATTGGACATATGAGTCAGAAAGGGATGGACATCCTCAGCAAGCGCAATCTTTTGAATGGTTAGAAGATATCTGAAATCGGATTCTGCAAGCATTATGTTTTTGGCAAGCAAAAACAACATCAATTCAGCAAAGCCGTGCACAAGACGAAGGCAACACTCGATTACATCCACACTAACTGTTGGGGACCCTCTCGTGTTCCATCTCTAGGAGATTCTAGATACTTCCTATCTGTGGTAGATGATTACTCAAGGATGACATGGGTATTCATGATGAAGCACAAGAGTGAGGCATTCGAAGCTTTCAAGCAATGGAAGACTCTGGTGGAGAATCAGACATCGAGAAAAGTGAAACGTCTTCGTACCGATAACAGCTTGGAGTTCTGTTTGCCTGAATTTGATCGATTCTGCAAGGATGAAGGCATTGCCAGACATCGTGTAGCAGAACGCATGAACAGAACTCTTCTGGAGAGGGCACGGTGCATGCTCTCTAATTCTGGACTGAACAAGTCATTCTGGGCTGAGGCTATTAGCACAGCATGCTACCTTGTCAATCAGAGTCCTGCAACCGCGATCGATCTGAAGACTCCCATTGAAGTATGGTCAGGAAATCCCGCTGATTATACTAATCTGAAAGTGTTTGGCTGTCTAGCATATTATCACGTCAGTGATGGAAAGCTGGAACTAAAGGCCAAAGAAGGAGTCTTTGTGGGATATGGTGCAGGTGTAAAAGGCTTCAAAATTTGGTCTCCCTCAGAGCAGAAGGTTATTCACAGTAGAAATATATCCTTTGATGAGATGTCTATGCTCAAGCAGAAATCAGATGTTAACTCAGCAGAGGAGGGTGTCAATAAATAGATGGAGTTTGGATTAACTCCAATTCAGAATGAGCCAGAAGAATCTCATCAGGTTGAACAACTAGAGTCTGAGGAGCAAGCAAAAAAGCAACGACAAGTCTAGCTGCAGGACGTGCTCGCAGGAAAGTAGGTCCTCCTAAGCGTTATGGCTTTGAGGACATGGTTGCATATGCATTCAAAGTAGTTGAAGAGGTGGATCGCCATATCAAGCTACAAGGATGCTATCGCATGTGCAAAATCAGAACAGGGATTGGCGGCGGCAGAGAGTGTTAGATATCTGATTGTAGGATTCAATTCAAGGTGGAGATTTGTTAAATAATGTCTTGAATCTTACTTTAACTGGAAATCTGTTTGGATCCAAAGAAGTAATAGGGAGACTTCGAGAGATGCTTGGACGAGAAGTGCAAGGTCGGAAGAATTCCTACTCCTAGTAGGAATAGGAGTCGGCCGGTTTCCGATGTTGAGAAGGACATGGCGGATTCTTGGAGGGTCGAGCTCCCTTCTGGACTGAGGAGCACTTGGAGATGGAGTCTGGACGTGGAGGAAGACTTGAAGACAGCAGGGACGCCTGGAGGAGTCCCAGTCCGAGTGGGACTCGGACTGGAGAGCTAGGGCACCCGGCCCAATTTGATTCCAGGGAGGAATTCAAGTTGGCCGAGATTTTCAAGGGTCTTCAGGAAGTCAGATTTCTACTCGTAATCCAAGGAGGTTTTTTCTAAAGAAGGGGCTTGCATGCCTAGTAGGATTAGGTCCTTAAGTTAGAGTAGGAGTTGTTTCTCCAAGGCCCTATAAAAGGACTTGTAATCAAGGCTTGTAAGACCATCCTGGATAATCCTGGATCAATCTGATCTTGTAATCCTCTTCTGTTTCTTCCATCTAATATAATTCTGTGTCGCCTTAAATTTCTCGGGTTTTCTCGCGGTGCATAATTTCTCTCGTGCAGAAATCCTAACAATTACGTATTAGTTTATAATTACGCTAAGAAAAACTATCAAGATCGTGTCTTAAGATTGAAAGGAGTTTCCTTCAAAAAAAAGATAGGAGGGAGTTCGTAGGTCACTGATTGTAAGACCTTATTTACGATTAAAATGATATTTTCATAAAATATAGGAGCTATTTACAATTTTTTATGTAAATTTATAATTATCTTTTATAAAATTTATGAAGTTTTGTTATTTTAAAATATATCTATAATGGTATCCTTAATAAGTATATGTTACTAAAATAGGAAAAACTACACACAATGCTCTTCAACTTTCAAGTTTGCTCAACAATGTCCTCCAACTTCACTTTGTAAGATGTTCTCCATCTTTTAATTCATTTCACTCGATGCTCTCTTTACTTGGGATAGACGATCTTCCGATGTGACACAAATAGGACATCTTTTCTTCTCTCCATATTGACGTGACATTATTAAAAAAATAAAAATATTAATTAAAAAATAAAAAATTCCACGCTCACGCCAATGAGGTTAGATCCCCCCTCCGACCTCGCCGTCGCGTGGGACACTGAGAAGGAGGGGGGGCGAGGCCCCCCGCCCTCCCACGGCCGACAAGGAGAAAGAGGGGGGGTGCCCGGGTGCCCCCCCCCCCAACCTCACCGGCGACGGGTGAGGTTGCAGAGGGGGTAAGAAGGGGGGGCGGGCCCCCCCCTCTGCGACCTCACCCGTCGCTGACGAGGTCGGAGGGGGGAAGGCCCCCCTCCTCTCGCGCACCAACGAGGAGAAAGAGGGGGGGCTCCCCCCCCCCCCCCCCACCTCACTCGTTTGTGAGGAGAAGAGAGGCCTCGTTGGCGTGAGCGTGGCATATTTTTATATTTTTAATTAATATTTTTATTTTTTTAATATTGCCACGTTAACGAGGAGAGAAGAAAAGATGTCCTGCCAGCACCATATCTGCGCCACGTCAGCTCCGGACTAGGAGACCACCTATCCCAAGTAAAGAGAGCACCGAGTGAGATAAGTTAAAAGATGGGGGCATCGCTATTTTAAAGTAAAGTTGAAGAGCATCGTTGAGCAAACTTGAAAGTTGAAGGGCATTTGGTATAATTTTTCCTACTAAAATAAGACTATGCTTAAGTATAAAAAATATATATTCAATCCATTAAAAAGTATATTAGCCATTAAAAGTTGAAAATAAATTATGCATAATAAGTTGATAAAATAGACAATAAATTCATAAATTAACAAAATGATACACAACAAAAATAAAATGATTAAATGAAAAGAGTGATCATTTCTTGATATGAGTTTGAAGGGATTACAGGAGACCTATGTTGCTTAGGTACAAGTACAATAATTTTTAAAAAATGAGGATACAAGTATGTCAATATATATTAATTATAAATATATAACATGTTAAGATTTCATAAGATAAAATATTATGATCAGTAGCAAAATTGTGTGACGTACTAGCTTCTCAAAATGATCACGTACAATATTTCAAACTTTAATAGTGTCACTCTCATTAGCTCCTCCATCATTGATGAAAAGTACAGCTCCCAAGTTTGGTCTCCTGAAAAGCTAGTGGATGTCTAGGCTCTTGACTAGCCATTCTCTGACCGCACCTCCCTCGTGTGGTGGTCCAATGACGGTCAGATGTAGCACTCGCTCTTCCACTTTGAGCGCTTGTGGTTACTGGAGGATGACTTTTGTCAGTTGGTGATAGAGCATTAGCAGAGTGTGACAGTCTCGGGCTCTACAACCAAGACTTTAGCGACTCACTTGGACGGCGTGCGGTCTTTCCTTTGCCTACATAGATGGCAAATTCGGAAGGACCGGGCATGACGTAGGATGAATGCCATGGGTGTGTTTGCTCAATCAAGTGCAGACGTGCCCAGGAGACCATTCAATTAGAGGATCGAATAGACAATGGAGGCAACACTCCCGACAGACGTAGCTTCAAGAGGAAGATACCAACACTCGATTCTTTCACTTATATGCGAGCTTTCACCAGAGGACTAGTAGGATCGAGCAGATCGAGGTGTAGAGCTATCGGTGGATCACATGTCTTCACAGCATCAGACGACCATCACCTCCTGCTATAGTGTGTTCCCTAGGCAGCAGACACCGGGCCTTTGGTGGTGGGTTCCAAGGGAATATCCTCTGACTTATTGGTGCTTAGTCTTCCTTGTTGGCGCAGGTTATTACGAAGGATGAGGTCATAGAGGCCCTTCGGGACCTCAATAGCAAGGAGGCCCTAGCCCAAATGGTTTCCCAATTTTCTCTTACAAGGAGTTCTAGACGGTCGTGCAAGAGGACATGCTGGTTGTCATAAGGGAGTTTGTCAATGGGAATCGGGAATTGAGTCCCTCAACTACTTCTTGTTGCTTTTGCTGCCCAAGTGCCCTTGGTAGAGCCAGTAAAGAACTTCGGCTGATCACGTTATCCAATACCATCTACCTCATGGTAGCTTGGGTTATTGGTGAGTTGACTCCTGGAGGTGCTTCCTGAGTTGACCCATCCGGCATAGTTAGTTTTCATTCAGAGACGGGCCATCAACAAAGCTACACCATCGCATCGGAGATCATTGCTCAATGGAGAAAGACTAGCTGACATGCCTTCTTATGGAAGGTCGACTTCTCCAAAGCATATGACACGATCTTATGGTCCTTTCTTTGACATTCATTGCAGGCCAGAGGCTTCCTAGAGGCTTGGATCACCCAGATGAAGCAATACATCACTACCACTTCATTCTCAATCTTGATCAAGGGGGCGAGGTCGGGTGATTAGGTGCAGCCACAGCAGGTTGGTTCCTCAAGGTTGTCCTCTGGCCCCATGCTTTTCCATTTGGCAGCCGACGCACTTGCCAGGTGCACCCAGACGTCCTATGAGGCAGGCATCTTCTGTGGCTTTGTCGAGAGCCTAGTTCCCCTCCTACTGTATGCGGACTACGCGGTGTTCTTCATTGAGGACTCGGAGTAGGGAGCTAGATGAGTGACAATCTTCGTTAAGCTTTTCAGCACATCGACCTAGACCCCCAAATCAACCATGTCAAATCCTTTTTGAGTTCCACACTCTGATGAGCACCTTGCTAATCACCTATTTAGGCCTCCCTCTCTCTGACCACCATGTTGCTCCCGAAGATGGACTCTGGCCATCGAGCGTATGGAGCATTGGCTTCATGGTTGGAGTTCAAACACATTCCAATCGCCTTAACATTTAGAAAAAGTGGTTTGAAAGCTTTTGCCAATTTGGAACATCACGACCAAAATCCACCACTATTCATCTTTCGTTGAATATGTAAATAAAAAAGTTTGTATTAGAAACTTTGACGTTAAAGAAAATATATTAATGATGCACGAAAAATCATGCATTAGTTTAGGTCATTTGATTAACACTTTAGAATATTTTTATGTTTAGAAAAGGTGGAGTTTTAATTTGTTTTCATATAATTTCATTTAGATTTGATTTCTACCTAAATCTAGAATTTATTCATGGCAGGATATGAGAGAACGTCGAAATGAAGGCAAGAAAAGACCTAAATCAGCTCAGAAGACTATCACAGTCGTGACATTTCTAGTCATGGCCGTGATAGAAAGATCCAGCTAAGTCCTTATCACGGCCGTGACAGAGAAAATTTTAGCAAAAATTTGGCTGTATTTTTCAGCCTTTTTAGCCTTCTGTCACGGTCGTGCCAGAACTTTTCACGGCCGTGACGACGGTCTGTTAGGCCGTTTTAAAGCCATTTTTATCCATTTTTTGGATATATTTTTTGTTTCTTTATTTGAGGGACGAGAAAACCTATAAAAGGAGGCAAAGGAGGACCTGGAAAAGCATCCCTGGAGCATAGTTTTGAAGCCTAGAAAGAGGAGAAGATCGAGGACAATAGCGAAGCTCTGTAGGAACTCGAAAGAGGACGCGCTTAGCCTACGCTAGAGTTTTTATTTTCTTTTCCCTATATTTTTATTCCAGATTTGATGTTGATTTTATTAGATTTATTCTTTCATTAGGGTCATCCTAGATGAACCCTATTTATGTATTGGAACCTTTCTTGATATTAGTTTGATTTGAATCTTTAATAGCATTGCAATTTCATGTTTAATGCTTTCCTTTGATTCCATGATTTATGATTTGATTGCTATATGAGAAGAAGTAATTATTTTCATAATAGTTTCTAGGGATTGATCTTATTTATTGCATACCACAATTAGGGAAATCAAAAGAGACCTAATTTGTGAAGTTATTAAGGTGACTTGAGAAAGCCCTTAATATTAATTCCGATTGAATGCATCTTATGATTTAATTAAGTAAATTAAAAACCGAAAGGATTAATTTATTTTAATTATTCATAAGATAGTAGTTAAAGCCTGAAACATTGGTTAACTAATTTTGGGAATTCACTTTGTTATTGATTCAACTAATTCTAAGTTAAGAAAATTCATTACTTTCTAGTGGAGATAATTAGATGCCTTAATCATCAAATCATTATTTCTCCAGGTGATCATTTCTTTTACTTTTGTTATTTTCCTTTTATTCACATCTGAAATCATATTTTCTTAATTTCTCAATTAACAAGGTTAAAATAAAATCTAAGTTATTAACCGTCCTCGTGGGAACGATAACTCTACTCATTCACTTTATTACTTGAGCGACTAGTGCACTTGCTAACGTTTGCTATCAATTCTACACGTATCAATTAATAAAGTGTAATGAGGCTGGTTGAGCAATTTCTCTAGATGCAAGAGCTTTAGGACGAGAAAACCTAATCCATGTACTTGAAAGATTTTTATTTCATCCGATACTGGTATGTTTGTAGATCCACCATCTATCTTGTCAATTACATTCAGCACACCACGCATTACATCATATGTTGGCAAAACGATGATGAATCATGTTGAATTGCAAGATTAAGATAATATGCAGGTGCACGAAGATCTTAACACATCATACGGTCTCATCTCTTATTTGTAATGCCAATATAAGGCTTGTACCATTTTTTTTATTTTTAAATATAGTCATAATTCTTGAACATGTCGTGTACATTCCTTCATAAGCATAACCAAAAGATGATTTGACATCAATATCACAAATTCATCACAAGCATACAATGTAGTCATAACCTTTACAATTGATGCACATTTATTCCAAATATTTTAATCCTACACAATTTGCTTTATTTCATTACCCTTCTTTTCTTTCAAAAGCTTTTTGAAATCAACACTAATTACCAAAGCTTATAAATCATCCTTATGTTGATGTAAACTATGTAAACCAATGAAACTAATTGCAAAGAGAATTACACATGCACGAATGATTTAATGTCAACATTCTTTCTTTCTTAACCAATTCAGAGTTACCTTGTGATTGTATACAAATGCAGTCATTTTAGAAGGAATGTTAATCTTTCCATAGTAGGCATCTCTCCAACATCATTGAATATCAAATTAACTCAATGGGGAACACAAGGTGACCAAAAAATAAAAGTATATTTCTCCATAAGTTTATTGCTTGTAGCTTTGTAATTCGCACCATTGTATGTAACCATATTAAACACATTTCAAGCGCTAACCTATTCAACAATTTCACTAAGAAAATCGCACAAATTTTTAGCATTAGTACAAATATTAAAAGCATCAAGCGACTTGATAAAAGAAATTCCCTTTTGATAGTAAACTAAAAATTTAATTAAAGGTCTTTGTCTTTTGTCTGTCCACCCGTCTCCTATGATAGTGCAGTCTGTGTCATACCGAGTATTTCTCAAGGAATCAATTCATGACTTGCATCTTAATTTCATGTAATAATTTACACAATGCATGGAAAGAGGGAGGCTCGTATCCATGACTCATAGTAGCAATGTTATCAATAGTGACATGGAAATAGGGTGAATTAGAAGCACTAAAGGGAATGCATGCATCATAGAATAACCTTGCAATTGAGAAGTCAGTATTTTTATCATTTTTTTCTTTGCATGCATGCTTTGGTACTAGGTTGTGAACATCGCGAACCGACATAGAGATTACTGGGGTCAATTGACCTCATTAATTTCTTATGATTAGTCTTACAAGTACTAATATGTAATATATTTTGGATATTTGGCTATTTTCAAATCAAGAAGGGCGATACGATTAAAAAATAGTAGAAAAAATAATATTTATTTCTTTTCTTAATTTATTTTCCCTCTTATTCTAAGTGATCTTGGATAGCTCTTGCTTATTAAACTTTTTATACCATTCCAATTATCCATTTCCTTATACAACATGAAAACATTAGTGAAAAAAAGGAGAAATTCAAAGCTATATATATATATATATAGTATTTACATGAACTTAAATTTTATACAATTATCAACATGTTTTTCTAACCATACATATACTTGTATTAATTATTTTTAGCCTCACTCATTAATTAACAAGTGAATATATTGTGCATAAAATTTATGATATGAGACATAAAGATAATGGGATGCATAGTACACATTTTTTAATTACTTTGTTTAAAATAGTTGCTTTATTTGTTATTATAAATATAAGTTTGCAGCCGATAGGACTAGGGTTCTAGGTTCTTCCTTGGTTGTGAAGGATCACTTTTGCCATCTTGAAAATATGATTAAACTTTAGAAGCCTTTTTCTTTCTTGTAGCATTTAATGAGGCTGAGAAACGAGGCCTTCATTAGTTTCATTTGATGCAACGTCTTCAACTAGTCCTTGTCTCTATCCATATCTTTTTGTGATACAACATTTACTGTGCTTTTGATCTTGAATTTGACTTTAGGAGGAATCTTTTTACATGGATCAATATTACCTTTCATTCCAACTAAACGTTTCTTCATTCTATTGATATCTTCACCTGCAACTTTTTCATTACAAAAGCAACATAACGATATCTTTCTTCCATTTGTGTGCGTTGTCTCGCTAGTATACTTATGAGCTACATGCCTTTTCTGCCTAACTGAATGATACAATGTAGTTGTAGAACTCCTCTAATAGTACAACCCACTTTTGATTCTTTCGAAGAAGGTTGGTCAAAGGAGTCGTCACATGGTACTACCCTTTATGAATCATCTTTAGTAGCTTGTTAGGTTAAAGAACGAACGTAGATTGGAAACTCACTTGGGTGGCGCGGATCTTCGCTCCATACATCTTTAGCTTTCCACCTCCAATGACATTGCCCCAAGATGTGCACTTCCATTTGAACGAAGGCGCATGCATGGGGTCGTAGTACTTTGAACACTTCTTGGATGTGCCCCTCCAACGACTGTATATTATGATGTTGTCAAAGTAGACAACTACAAACCTATGAAGGATGGTCTACAATACCTTATTAATCAAGGTGGAAAAGATTGTTGGGACATTCATAAGGCCGAAAGGCATCACAAGAAACTTGAAGGAGTCATATCTTGTGACACACAATGTGTTCTACGCATATTCATCGGCAATTTGGACCTTGCTAGTAGCCTGAACAAAGATCCAACTTGGTAAACCAAATAAGTTCATCACGAGAGGGATGTGGTAGTTGTTCTTCACCATAAGTCTGTTCAATGCTTGATAGTCAAGTTGATTTTGCATCCGCCTACATTCAGTTGGAACTGTCTCAAGCATTGTTTGAAGGCGGTCATGATGTCCTTCAATCGGGCACGCCCTCACCTTTGACTGACCCTTTTTCAATGTGACATGCGCGTGAGACAACTGCGAGTTTGTTGCCATTTCCTCTTGGTCATCTAACGTGTCACCTTTGATCAGTTCCAGAAAAGTTGTTATAATACCAACTTGTCACGATGTCATTTTCACTTGCGATAGACCCATGACATGCCCATCATCTAGATAACCTCTTTCAATCTAGCATAGCGAAAGCTTTGCGTTGTGACTTGACAAATGCCAAGATTTTATGGTGCTTGTCAGAGCAAATAGTTCAGCGAATGCGTTTGTAAGCAAACGGGTACCTAGCCGGAACACTTAACCAAAAGGGTCCCGATTTATATGGCGCTTGCCACCTCACGTTTGAGGCAAATGCACTATGATTACTGAAACTTTGAAGCATTGTTGAGAATAAAATACTTGATTACAAAGGCTTCGAGGGAGTATTATGCGGCTCTTCTTACTATTCGGTAGATGCGGGTGCTACATTGGTCAGGTATAGCGTTAAGGATAAGATTTGGGGTGCAATTTTTTTAGTACGAAATTACAAGAGTGGGCTAAAACGAGGAAAAATGCAAGGAAGAGGAAGATAACTCGGTGGTCGACGGGTGCGCTACAAGGTGTCTGTGACACTAACATGATATCAATCACTTTGGCATTCCAATTGCTTGGTTTGTAAATTTGTGTAACACATTGAGTCTTTATTCGGAGCTATGACGCCATATATTGTAATGCTTATGCTGTGGAGAACATGAGCTTAGTCAAAATGCCACATGTGAGTACCTAACTATATCACACAAATATTTCCATCATTTTCCAGTCTATGATTACACTACAAGAAAAACACTGATTACAGACGGTCAAAACCGTCTGTAATCAGCCCAAAAACCGTCGGTAACTGTATTACCAACGGTTTTTTCGACGGAATTCATCCGTCGAAAAAACGCTCATCGCAAATTGTTTTGCGACAGTTGTAAATAATTCGTCGGTAATATCGACGGTCCAGTTGGCGGACTCGGCCGTCGAAGGTTGCGTATCGACGGTTCCAACCATCGATACTATGGACGGCTACGTGTCGACGGTTAGAACCGTCGATATTTATCGACGGTTTAAACCGTTGATATGTATCGACGGTTTAAACCGTCGAAACACTCATATCGACGGTTTCACCACTGATTTCCGATGGCTCAAACCGTCGAAAAGTATCGAATAATTTGTTGTCGATAATTAATTTCCAGCTATTTTTTACGGTTCTGACCGTCGGAAACATAAAAAATATTAAAAAAATTGTAGAAATTTAATGTCCGAACATATAATACAAACATTCACATATAACACATCATTCACATATAACACATTCATTCCAAACACATATCACCATTCCAAACACTTATAACACATTTATATCCAAACATAAGCAATAACATAATCGTCCAAACACATTTAACACATAAAATTGTCCAAACCAAATATCCAATCATTCCAAACACCAAAAGGTAGTAAACACCATTCCAAAGCAAATTTGAGTCTCGCCTTTCCCGTCGGACAATTCGAACACCAAAAGGTTTTCACATGACAATTTGCAAGTTTTCACAATTCGAACATAATTCAAACACAATTCGAACATCAAGGAACCTGCAAAGAGAATTGAGAAAGTTAGTACCCATATACCTGCAATGAAAACATGATTAAGGATTCTCTAATAGATTCTCTAATGCACAATATATCTGATGCATTTTGTTAGTTGCAAGAAGTGGCAAAAATATCTAATGCACGTGACATTGTCATTGATCAGTGATGCTGATGCAGGGATCATCATGGTACAGTTCCAAATGATAATATCATAGAACGGATAGAAATGTTCTTGTTGGAAATATAATAGATCACAAGACGTGAAACTTATGAACAACGAACAGCTTGTTAACACTACCAAGCAATATGGAAGCAATTAATTAGGTATACGTGTTTAAAATGAACTAATTAACTATAGAATTACAAGCATGTCGTAGTCTGTAGCCATACGCAGGCAATTAACAAAGAACTCAACCTTCCATAAACTAATCAACAATCTTAATATTTAATCAGCAAGCAGTCACAAATTTTCATTACTTAATTAAACAAATATATCATGAGTAGTAGAAGTTGAGCACAAGTAAATAATTAATTAAACCAAATTCCACAAAAATTAAACCAAATGAATCTACCTCGGCGTCCTCGGCGTTGAATTCGCCACGCATGATGGCATGCACCATTTTCGATATTTCAGACTTATGACGACGTTCACGTTCTTCGAACTCCTTTCTGAGCTCTTGCGTAACCTCTTGTCTAACCTCTTCCCTAATCGAATGCCTCATCTCATCCATCATGTGCTGCACACTAGAGTCTGCTGAACCTGAAGTATTTTTACGACCATATCCAATATATGTTGTACTCACAGAAGATCCGAGGCCGTAAATGCGTCCCTTCTTCACGCCGACATGGTCCATCCAAAGTTGTCTTGGGGTCAGCGGTGTGCTCCCCTGCTGCATGGCTTGCGTAATGTGATCGACTTCTTTTGTTTTGAAAGACTCCTGAAAATAGGAAAAAAGACAACGAGCCAAAATAATAATTAACTATAAATAATTATTTTACTATCTTATAGATTTACTTGAAATTTAGGAAAAAAAGTGGCACATAATTTTACATACATATATCTCCCGAGCATAATCCGAAACTCATTCTTTGTTCTTCTTCTGATGAGTTCGGAGAAATACTTCGTCCTGAGTAGGTGGTCTACCCGTCTCTTTCTCCTGCACAAAGCATAATAATTTGTCGAATAAAGTATAATATTTTGTCGACACAATATCGAAAGATCTTACCATTTTCTTAGCAATCGTGCTCGTGGACACATATCCGCCCGAATGCAAGCATGCTCCGTGGTCGGACTCTCGACTTGTTTTTGCTTTTTCGCATTTCAATTTGTACTCCTCGGTGGACCACTTTCGTAGCAAATCGATCCAAACGGCCTTGGGGATCCAATTGGGCCGTGCCCCAACAGCTCGAGCTTCCGAAAGCATCGCGAACAATCTCTTCGAGCGCTGGGAATTAAAAGCCTTCCACATTTGTTCCATATTCTCGGTCTCCCACCACACATCAGCCTGCATGTGTATAAAAATAATTAAAGTATTACGAAGATAAATTTTAATGACCATGTTGACTTCTAAGGACACCTGAAATTTATTAAATAGCATCTGTCTCGTGGCATAAGGAACTTCCCTCCATGTAAGCCATGCTTCAGTATACTTATGTCGCAACACTTTAGTAACTGCCGCGACTGCGGATTTCGATGGTACAAACCTGAAAGAATACAAAATTATAAAATGCGATGGGTGAATCACAAAATGAATAAGGATTCGAAATACATAAAATAACACTTACCCTAAATTCCCTTCTGGCTATACGTATGCCTTGTGCACACGATTTGATGAAGCCTGGTCTGAGCCTTCCACGGAACAAGGAGCTCTAACGGGTTCTTCCGGTAATTGTGTCTCCAGTTCCGCAATATCAGCGTGAGAGGAAGGAGCCGACGGAGGAGATGAACGTTCTATTATGCGAATGCCCGTGACTGATCTAGGAGCCGACGGAGTAGTCACAGCTCTAACGACGATCGGCACCTTTCTCTTATTTTTCCTTTTCGCAAAATGAAACATCTGCATGATACAAAATTTAATCTGTCCAATTTACAATTGATACAAAACTCTAATGTCACAACGTCTCGACCTAATTATGTTCTCGTACGCCTTGTGTCGCATCTTCAAGAACGGAATTGTACGTATAACTCGAGAACCAATTCCTAATATCCGAAGGCGCTTATAAAAAATAAACAAATTAATTCGAAGAAGTTTATACGTGAAATTGCCATCATTATATCAAACACTCACGAGATGGAAGTGAATATGAAAATGCACCGTCCTCGTCAGGCATCCGTTGTTCCGATTGATTGTCAACATGCATCGCTAATGCATAAAACAATATGGCGAGATGAAAAGAAGACAATACCATTATGATACAACATCAATATTACTCATAAACGAACAATCCATAAGATAACAACTGTCGTAATACATACTCTCGATAGTCATAAGATAAAAATACAACATGAGCGTGACATTAGTCATCATCTGAGTTACCACATGACTGGTACTCGTCATCATCATCATCATCATCTGAAGATGACGTAGTTTCAAATTCATCTTCGTCCGAACCGTTATCATCATTTTGTACGTCGGCATTATCAAAGTCTTCAAATACTTGTTTTGAATCTTGTAGATTGTCAACTAATTCGGTGTCTGCAATAGGGGCCACAGAAGTATGCGAGTCATCTTGATATGCACATTGCAACACACCATCAACTTGTATCCTGCTTCTTGCCTTCGTTTTTATTACAACCCACCATTGTGCTTTGTCCCTGGTCTTCTCCAGATATGGCACATAATATACCTGTCTTGTAGAAGACGGAATAATGAAAGGATCAAAACGATCATAAGACATATTGTGACGTATTTCAACTATTTTGAAATCTTTGTGAACTCGCATCCCTCTCCTTTCCTTTGGATCAAACCAATTACACTCAAACAATGTGACTTTATTACCTCCAGTGTATTGTAGCTCAATTATGTCTTTGAGAATACCGTAGTAGTCACGCTCATTTTATCCGTCCGTGAATCCTTTGACACACTCCACTGTTCATGGTTTTATTCCCGATCGACCAAGTTTCTGTGTGAAACTTATAACCATTCACAAAATAAACCGGCCAACTTTTCACCTCTCGAGCCGGTCCCCATGCCAAATTATGAAGACCAGACGTCGTGCTAGTATTGAGAACCTAAAATCAAAACGAATGTCAAGAGTAGATTGTGAAGACTTCAAATTGATTTTCATATCGTAAGAGTTACCTGATCCTTAAATCACAGTGCGAAGCCATTCTCGATTCTATCTTGAACTTGTTCTTCAGGGACATTGTAGTACTGCAAGAAAGCACTACATACAAAGTGATGGCTAAATCAAAATGTTGCTTGGTCAATCAAAAAAGAAAAAAATGCATGGATAATAAACTTACTTAATGTATCCTTGCACCTCCTGTGTGTTTAGAAGGACATGATTCGTGGCAGACTTGAATTCTGCATCACTCAACCATCTACTTCTTGGCTTTCCAAAATGTCATCCTAACTGATTGAATATCGACAAAGATGCCCCAGCAGACTGTTCTTCTGAAACTTCATCATTTCGGTGAACTCTGGTCCTCGCACACTTAACATGGGACTCAAAGTAGTAAGAACAAAAGTATGAAATCTCTTGAATCATATACGCTTCACTGATGCGTTGTAATTGTAACAATAAAATTTGCTAGCAAGTGCACTAGTCGCTCAAGTAATATAGTAAAAAGGAGTAAGAGTGTCGAACCCACGAGGAATATTATTGATTCAATATCAGAATTTATAAATTAATAAGAGAGGAAAAACATGGATTTTTGGAAAGAGGTTTTATGAAAATAAAATAAATAAAATAAGATAAAGATAAGATAGTGGTGTTGAAGTTAGGCCTTAGGATGAAAATAGATCAGGATAAATATTTGAATCATAAAAGATAAATTTAATTTTTAAAGATAGATTAGAGTCTCCCTAAAGTAATCTACCATGATTAACTTGTGGTCTCCACGACTGGCATCCCTCAATTTAATCATATAGAACTATCTTAATTTAATAAGAATTGAAGTCTCCACGACTGGTACCCCCAAAATCGTATTAAAATTAAGATGCATTAAATTGGATTCTCTAGACTATTAATCACTCCACAAACTGGTATAGATTAATAGACCACACAAACTTGATTCTCCACACACTAGTTATCAAATTTATGTCAATTATTAATTCCAAATAAAATCAATTATAATTAGTATAATAAATTCTGAAATTAAACACTCCACAAACTGGTATAGCCTAATTCGGAAATTTAATTAACTAATATAAAAGCATTAAGCACAATTAATAATTGATCAGAAAAGATTAAAACCAATAAAGTAGGATCCAAACATTTCCCTTCAATTAATAATCTCCTACAATAATAATCTTAAAAACATGGAGTTCATCCTAGAAATTCTGGAGAGATAATAACAAAATAACAATAATAATCGAAAGAATTACACCCCAAATAGAAGTAGAGCTCTTGAATTGGGCAGCCTCTCGAACTTGATCAGGGTCGTGATCAACTTCCAGCCGTCGCACCTCTCTCCTTTTGGTCGTAGCCTGCAGAGCTCACGACTCGCCGTGAAAGAAACCTGAACTTCAGAGCACCAATTGAAACGATGGATTCTTCACGTATTTATAGGGTGCGGACGACCTTCAATTTGATCTCGGCCATAACATCGTACGGTTGACTTTAAAATTATAAGATAAACTCGGCCAAAGATAAATTCTTTTATCATTACGCCCAAAGATAAATCTTTCTTATCTTTACTCCCTTAGAGTCTCGGCCGTAAGGAAAATATTTTATCTTTACTCCTTTCCATTACTCCCAAAAGATAAAAATCCTTTTATGTTTACGCCCAAACAATTTTATCTTTACACCTTCGTATATCGGCCAAAACGGATGATTTCAATTGCCATTACCCCCTCCAAATCTCGGCCGTAAGGAATTAACTTATCTTGTTACGCCCAAAGATAAACTCGATTGATTGTTACACCCTTCATCTTCATGCCATTACGCCCTCCAAATTTCGGCCGTAAGGACTTGGGATTTAATTTTTGTTACGCCCAAAAGATAAAATCATTTATCTTTACTCCTTCAAATCTTAGCCGTAACAAAGAATTAAATCTTGTTACTCCTTTTGAATCTCGGCCGTAACGACTTGGGTGTAAAGCCAAATCTCGGTCGTAAGAAATAATTTCTTTGAATTTCGGCCGAGATTCGAATTTTCCTGCAAAATAATTATCAAAATATAGTTAATCCATCCGCATTTAAACTATTCAGAGAATTTAATAATTAAAATTGATAAATCCGGAATTACGATTAAAAGTGACTAAAAATGATGCATGCCATGAACAAATTACAGAAAAATTAACTAAAATAATAATCTAAAATATGTTATATTTTGCATGCATCAAACTCCCCCAAGCTTAAAGTCTTGCTTGTTAGCAAAAATTCAAAGCAAGGCTCAAGAAAGTTCCATCATAGCCTCCACATTGTCAACTGACTAATTTTCTCACACAGTGCTTCTGCACACCTACTACTTAGTATCTTATCATTTTCTATGCACTTAGCTTCATAGAGGTTCTGAATGCTACACAAATTTAAACAATCTCAAATTCAGCCTTGTAGAAAAATAAATTGTCTATCAAATAATAGCATTAATATTGAACACATAAGTACTAATTGAGCTTAAAACTTTTTCTTTTTCTTTTCATTTTTCAACTTTATTTTCAATCATTTAAAAGTTCTAATCTTCAAGCAGGATTGCACAAGGAAGTCCATGTAGCGGGCTTTGGACTGATGACTCCCAGACCAGATGGCCTTAGGGCACCAGGTGATAAAGCACCCCTCGAGTTTACTTGCCCGAACAACCAAAGTTCTGAATGAAGAGTTCGAACTTAGCCATGATTCAGTACTCCTATGCTTCTCCATATTCCACAAGATGGTCCATGTAGCAGGTTTTCGATCGACGGATCCCAGAGCAGTTGCCCTTAGGTCGCCAGGCATGAACCCCTACGGATCTAATTACCCGAACACACCTTGGTTCCGGATAACACTTTTGTACCTACACATCACTTTATTCAACTTTTTTTTTATTTAACATAATTATTTGTTGGGGTTTAACTAACCCTTCTTTGTTATAAGCTCAAAAAGTACTTGATATGGCCAATAAGAAGGCCACTACTATCAAGACTTAAAAGAAATAAAAAGGAATGAATATGATTTTGTCGTCTAGTCATTCATAATTCTACTTAGCATAGGCACATAGTCCATAAGTTTGATACTAAAATAGCAAGTGATAAGAAAGAAAAGTATTCAAATTTCATCAATTAACAACATGTCTTTGAACTTCTACTAAAAGATAATTAACACAGTAAGATAAGAGTTTGTTAGATGGTAGCAAAAATAAATGCATGCAATGGTATTTTTTGAAAATTTTCAAAATTTTTTTGGATTTTTTTTATAAATAGATGCAGACATAAGCAAATAAACAGAAAGATGCAATGCATGGAATGCAAACTCCCCCAAGCTTGAACTAGACACTGTCCTCAGTGTTAAGCCAACAAGGGAAAGAGTAAAGATAATATGGAAAATTTAAAGAAACGAAAATAAAGAAAAGAGAAAAGACACAACCGGATTTACTGTCTGCGGGGTGGTGATGGTGGATGGTAGCCGAGATTTCCTTGGCGCATATGATACTCATGGATGCGTCTCGTCATGCGCGCATGCTGATTCTGAAGGGATTCGAAGCGACCCTGACGATCATCCATATTTCTAAAATCAGCTCGAATGTTGGTCAACTCTTGTGCTTGTCGAAGTTGTTCTTCCTGAATAACGTGCAACTGCTCTGACTGACGAAGTTGCTCTTCCTGAAAAGTGTGAAACTCCCCTGCTTGACGAAGTTGTTCATCATACATTGATTCCCATAAGTTTTGCATGGAAGCATAGTCAGGCTGAGGTGGCGGAGGTGGATAGTAAGTCTGCTCTGGGGCTGAAGTAAAGGTGGGCTCTGGTGCTATATAGCGATTCTGCACAGGTTCTTGTAAAGGGGCAGATACTTCCATCGAATCGCGTTCCTCATAAGGAGTAGAAGGTATGAACGAGGAATCAGAAGAGCTCTCTTGTGCTGGAGATGGAATCGGAGAAGGTACCGGCATATAAGGCGAATGGACGGATGTGGCATATTGGGAAGCTGCCGGTGATATAGCCTGGAATCCATGTTGCTGTTGAAGGTAGGGTTGGGCTGCCGCATAATCAGTAGAATCAAACCAGGAGAAAGGTTCATCCTGGTGTAACTGTCCGACAGAGGTAGATGGTCCTGCAGGTGGGATTACTGGAGCTATGACCTGCCTAAAAAGGAGCCAATTATTTGGATTAATCGGCGTAAAAGCATCTCGATCTAAGCAGGGCACCTCCTGATGGTGGCCTTTAAAAATAAAAATTTTGATCCCTGAGTTGTTGGTCTTCATGAGACCCATAGCCTGAATGGTCCTACGAGTGAGGTGAGTATTTCCTGGCACAGCTTCAAGATCATCCAAGTCAAGTTGTAGGTGCTGAGCGATAGGTGTGAGAAGGGCACCCATATTAATGCTACCGCCACGATGAGTAGTGCGGCGCTGAAATCGACGAATGAGGAAGGCACCCACATTAACGGGAGTTCTGTGAAGCATGATGTGGATGAGATATAACTCTCCTTCTGAGACGGCACCATCATTATCACTGCGTCCACTTATGGTGTTGCTTAGCATGCGATGGACGTAGCGCAGAACAGGATTTTGAATTGAGCTATCTTTAGCGGTGTTCCAAACCAATCGATCTTCTTCTGTTATCTGTTTCCAAAAAGTTTCAGCATCAAAGTCAGCAGGTACAGAAAGAGATCCATGGTTGGGAAATCCATAGATATTATTAATCTCTCCTAGAGTGAGAGTAAATGGTCGTTCATAAAGTTGGAATGAAATGCGGGGCTGATCATAGTTCCTGCCATCTAAATTAAAGATTTCCAGAGATGAGAGGAATTCCATAATTAGTACTTCATAAGTTGGCCACCAAGAATGCACAAAGTCAGATAGTCCAATTTGAGAAAATAATAGATGAGTATCTGCAAGTAAATTATACTCCCTCAGCAATTCAGTATCTGAAAATCTGGTGGCATGAATTCGAATATCACACATCCGTTCATATCGAGCTTGATACTCCGGCTTAGTCCAATAATAATCTCCGGGGTAGGAGATTAATTGTGAGGGTTGTGGGGTCGGCTGAGCATTCGGATGTCGTCGTTCGTGACGTCCCCTCTATATATTAGCAAATCGCCTCATCTTGATCTGGACAAAAATAAACAAAGAAAAGGTACCGGCTCGGTGGAAGCGGCTGAGGTTTCGACCGTAGTATTCGATGAAGAACCGGCTGAAGGTCGGAGTTGACTCGGCCGTAAGGGACCGGTTGACGAAGAACTTCGGCCGTAATTGATGAAGCTCGGCCGGAGATTGGAGTTTGGCCGAGGCGTGACTCGAAACTCGGCCGTAAGGAGTTGATGAACCTGTAGATTTCGGCCGTAAGGAATGGCGGTGTGGTTTCGGCCGTAAAGTGAAAAACTCGTCCGGAGTTTGGCCGTAACGCACAGGGCGTAAGGGAGCGGCGGTTGGCGTTTGAGACTTCGGCCGTAGCGCAGATGGTAGGAGCGCGGTGGAAACTCGGCCGTAATAAATGTCGGTGTGCGGTGGAAGACCGGCCGTAACGAACCCGGAGCGTAATGGGTCGTCTCCGGCCGTAAGAAATGGCCGTAATGCACAGTAGGGTTGCAACTTCGGCCGTAATAGAGATGAAATGGCGAGGCGGTGATTGATCTGCATAACACGAGAAGGGGTAAGTATTTTATAGATGAATGGGGGTAATACCTGTTCTGACAGCGCGCAGTGAAGGGTCAAATCCGGGCGTAAAGGCATGCATTTTTCCAAGGTACGTCCGTGGTCTGCTGATGTGACATCTCGACCGTAATGGAATGGTGGCAGGGCGTAATAGGAACCCGCAGCTCTTGTCATGTCATCGGCCGTAAAGAGCACAGGTCGTAGGGCGTAATAAAATTTTTTTTTTTCGATTGGACTTGTGCATGCAGATGTGCTGTCGTATCATTCTCGTCCACGCATAACACCTCGGCCGTAATGAGACATCTGGTGTGATCCTCGGCCGTAACGATGTGGCGTCTTGTCATGTCTGTTGGAATTTTTACGGTGTGGTCATCGAGGTGATTCTTGGCCGTAACAAGGAACATGGCGTAATCTTGTCGTTTCGCCTTGTGTTTCCCCATGCATGATGCATTCCTCGGTCGACGTATGATTATCCGAATTTCGCTCGATGCACAGAAAGAAATATTAATTAGATGACTCGATATAAAATAAAAATAAAATGCCTAACAACTAACTAATTAAATTAAAAAAATAACTAAAAAAATAGAGAATTGGTTGTGATTAAATATTCAATTCGTCACTGCAACAACCAAGTGTCAGAACAAAAAAAATTTAAATAAAATAAAAAATTAATATCTGATCAGAATGTGTGACATATAAATTTATCCAAAGGATTAACTTAGTTGTGATTAGATTTTCACTCAAGTCCTGCAACAACTAATTTTCAGTAAGAGAGATAAAAGAATAAAATACAAATATATACAAGAAAAAAGAAATACAGATAATAGGTCACGAAAAATGAGTTTTTAACAAATAAAGTCTTTCGGCACGATAGAATTTGAAAATTCGTCATTAAAATTAATTTTCGAGAGGAACTTTTCAGAAATTCTTCAAACCAATACGAATACCAAATATTAATATCGACCGAAAGAATTTATGATGTAAGAAATCGCACAAAATAAGTCCGAACTAATTTGCGGTCATAAAGTTAATAATCAGACATAATCAAAAATTATTTTCAGAGAGGAAATAAGATTGATCGGCCGTAATACAGAAATAGATTTACGGCCGAAATTAGATTAGGAATCCGAGGCTCGTTCGGCCGCAAAAACCATAGAACAGTGTCGAAAGTGATTAATCAATGTGAAGGCGTAAAACTTGTTGGATTATGGCCGAAATAAAATCGCAAGATGGCGTAAAAATTAGCACGCCGATGAATTATCTCGACCGAAATAAAAATTGAACGAAACGTCGCCAAATGAATCATTATGGCCGAGGAAGAGGATAATTCATATCGGACGTAAATCGATGAAAATTAAGTCGAACGTGATCCTTGATGGCCGAGAAAGAAAAATTCACAAATAAACTGGCCGAAAAGGTCGTAAGATGGTGTAAAAACAAATGTTCAGAAAATATCGACCGTAAAACCAGAGTAAGAAACAATTCTTGGCCGCAAAAGACATGCACAACAGGATTACCGAGACGAAAATCCAAGGCACAAAATGATTAACACGAGAGATTTAACCAACGTTCAAAGAGGATTCAGAAATTTATCGGCCGCAAAACAATTCGATCGTGAAGTTTCAGCCGTAAAACTCATATTAAATTTGCTAGTCGCAAAATATAAGTAAAGACTTTTGCGGTGTAAAAGATTTTTCGAAATTATTAAAGCCGAAAGAGGTCAAATCAAAAAGGAATTCTCGGCCGTAAAAGAAAGAAGTCCGGATGAAGTGACATACCGGCCGTAAAATTGGATAAGAATTTGTCAGTTAAAAGCTTGCTGGTTCAATTTCTACGGCCGTAAAACAAAAAGCTATCCAGGTCTCGGTCGTAACAGCAATTGAAATACGAAGGCGACAAATAATCATTACGGCCGAAACTGAATTAAGTCGATTTCTTACGGTCGTAAAACAACAGATCAAATCCATATGAAAAGTTCAAACAATTAAAATGTTACGGCCGAGAATGAAAGTCGAACTGATTCGAATAGGGCGTAAAAAAAATTTAAACCATCGATAAACCGGGCGTAACAAGGTCAAATCAATATCCATTACTCATGGTGTAAAACAACGTTCGGATAAAAATATTACGACCGTAAAAATTGAAAGTTTAGAACTCAGAAATCATTCATTGCGAGGCCGTAAAATTAATAAAGCCGACACATCAAATTAAAGTCGTAAATCCATAAGTCGACAGTGTAATTCGGAAAATCCAATTGGCGTCGGATTTTAAACCGAAAGTAGATAAATTAAAAAATGTTGTGACCTTTATCTGCAAAAGAAAAAAAAATTAGATTATTCACAAAAATAATTAAAACAATTAATACATATGCACAGAGAATTATTTACAATTTATTTACATCTCCTAATAATTCATAAAAATCAGAAATTAATTAATAAAATATTCCCCGGCAACGGCGCCAAAAACTTGATGCGTTGTAATTGTAACAATAAAATTTGCTAGCAAGTGCACTAGTCGCTCAAGTAATATAGTAAAAAGGAGTAAGAGTGTCGAACCCACGAGGAATATTATTGATTCAATATCAGAATTTATAAATTAATAAGAGAGGAAAAACATGGATTTTTGGAAAGAGGTTTTATGAAAATAAAATAAATAAAATAAGATAAAGATAAGATAGTGGTGTTGAAGTTAGGCCTTAAGATGAAAATAGATCAGGATAAATATTTGAATCATAAAAGATAAATTTAATCTTTAAAGATAGATTAGAGTCTCCCTAAAGTAATCTACCATGATTAACTTGTGGTCTCCACGACTGGCATCCCTCAATTTAATCATATAGAACTATCTTAATTTAATAAGAATTGAAGTCTCCACGACTGGTACCCCCAAAATCGTATTAAAATTAAGATGCATTAAATTGGATTCTCTAGACTATTAATCACTCCACAAACTGGTATAGATTAATAGACCACACAAACTTGATTCTCCACACACTAGTTATCAAATTTATGTCAATTATTAATTCCAAATAAAATCAATTATAATTAGTATAATAAATTCTGAAATTAAACACTCCACAAACTGGTATAGCCTAATTCGGAAATTTAATTAACTAATATAAAAGCATTAAGCACAATTAATAATTGATCAGAAAAGATTAAAACCAATAAAGTAGGATCCAAACATTTCCCTTCAATTAATAATCTCCTAAAATAATAATCTTAAAAACATGGAGTTCATCCTAGAAATTCTGGAGAGATAATAACAAAATAACAATAATAATCGAAAGAATTACACCCAAAATAGAAGTAGAGCTCTTGAATTGGGCAGACAGTCGGGCAGCCTCTCGAACTTGATCAGGGTCGCGATCAACTTCCAGCCGTCGCACCTCTCTCCTTTTGGTCATAGCCTGCAGAGCTCACGACTCGCCGTGAAAGAAACCTGAACTTCAGAGCACCAATTGAAACGATGGATTCTTCACGTATTTATAGGGTGCGGACGACCTTCAATTTGATCTCGGCCGTGACATCGTACGGTTGACTTTAAAATTATAAGATAAACTCGGCCAAAGATAAATTCTTTTATCATTACGCCCAAAGATAAATCTTTCTTATCTTTACTCCCTTAAAGTCTCGGCCGTAAGGAAAATATTTTATCTTTACTCCTTTCCATTACTCCCAAAAGATAAAAATCCTTTTATGTTTACGCCCAAACAATTTTATCTTTACACCTTCGTATATCGGCCAAAACGGATGATTTCAATTGCCATTACCCCCTCCAAATCTCGGCCGTAAGGAATTAACTTATCTTGTTACGCCCAAAGATAAACTCGATTGATTGTTACACCCTTCATCTTCATGCCATTACGCCCTCCAAATTTCGGCCGTAAGGACTTGGGATTTAATTTTTGTTACGCCCAAAAGATAAAATCATTTATCTTTACTCCTTCAAATCTTAGCCGTAACAAAGAATTAAATCTTGTTACTCCTTTTGAATCTCGGCCGTAACGACTTGGGTGTAAAGCCAAATCTCGGTCGTAAGAAATAATTTCTTTGAATTTCGGCCGAGATTCGAATTTTCCTGCAAAATAATTATCAAAATATAGTTAATCCATCCGCATTTAAACTATTCAGAGAATTTAATAATTAAAATTGATAAATCCGGAATTACGATTAAAAGTGACTAAAAATGATGCATGCCATGAACAAATTACAGAAAAATTAACTAAAATAATAATCTAAAATATGTTATATTTTGCATGCATCAAACTCCCCCAAGCTTAAAGTCTTGCTTGTTAGCAAAAATTCAAAGCAAGGCTCAAGAAAGTTCCATCATAGCCTCCACATTGTCAACTGACTAATTTTCTCACACAGTGCTTCTGCACACCTACTACTTAGTATCTTATCATTTTCTATGCACTTAGCTTCATAGAGGTTCTGAATGCTACACAAATTTAAACAATCTCAAATTCAGCCTTGTAGAAAAATAAATTGTCTATCAAATAATAGCATTAATATTGAACACATAAGTACTAATTGAGCTTAAAACTTTTTCTTTTTCTTTTCATTTTTCAACTTTATTTTCAATCATTTAAAAGTTCTAATCTTCAAGCAGGATTGCACAAGGAAGTCCATGTAGCGGGCTTTGGACTGATGACTCCCAGACCAGATGGCCTTAGGGCACCAGGTGATAAAGCACCAGATGACTCCCAGACCAGATGGCCGAGATTCGAATTTTCCTGCAAAATAATTATCAAAATATAGTTAATCCATCCGCATTTAAACTATTCAGAGAATTTAATAATTAAAATTGATAAATCCGGAATTACGATTAAAAGTGACTAAAAATGATGCATGCCATGAACAAATTACAGAAAAATTAACTAAAATAATAATCTAAAATATGTTATATTTTGCATGCATCATTCACATATTGATCCTTCGACACGTGCTTTGTTCTTAATCGTCCTTTTAATTCGATTAAGATATCTTTCAAAAGGATACAACCACCTATATTGTACTAGTCCACCTACCTTTGCCTCATATGACAGATGAATAGGTAAGTGCTCCATGGAATCAAAGAATCCATGTGGAAATATTCGTTCCAACTTACATAATATTATCGGAATATTATGTTTTAATTGGGTCATATTTTCCACCGTTAGTGTTGTAGAACACAGTGCTTTGAAGAATTGACTCAACTCCGTTATCGGCTTCCAAATCTTGTCCGGCAGTGAAGAAAATGCAGTAGGAAGCAAAATTTCCATGAATATGTGGCAGTCGTGACTTTTCATGCCAAATAAACGTAAGTTATTCATGTCCACACAACGGGTCATATTTGATGCATAACAATCCAGCATTCTCAGCTCTTGGATCCATCGACACACTTGAGTCTTCTGCTCTTTAGTCAGAACATAACTTACCTTTGGCTTAGATAATCTACCGTTAGATAAAGTAGCTAAGTGCAACTCAGGCCTTCGACAGTACTCCTTCAAATCTAGTATCGCCTTCAGGTTGTCCTTTGTTTTGCCCTTAATGTCCATTACGGTGTTGAATACATTTTCAAACACATTTTTCTCAATCTGCATGACGTTCAAATTGTGACGAATCAAACAATTAGACCAATAAGGTAAATCCCATAATATACTTCGTTTGGTCCAGTTATGACAAACACCATACTCATTGTATGTGACATTTGGGTCGTCGACAATTCTGCATAAAGCATTGGCAATGCGACGTAACTGAGCTCCTGAGCGTCTGACCGGAGCCATGTCTTCTACAACCATATTCCATCGAAATGCAATTCGGTTATTTCTGTACGGATTATCAGCTGTAAGAAACCGTCTATGGTAATCAAACCAACTATTTTTACTCCCATTTCTCAAAGTGAACGCATCTGAGTGTTTCATGCAACATGAACAAGCTAGTTTCCCTACGGTCATCCAACCAGACAACATCCCATAGACAGAAAAATCATTAATGGTCCACAATAAGGCAGATTTCAAGGTGAAGTTTTGTTTGGTCGGCACATCATAAGTGACGACACCATCCCACAGTTCTTTTAACTCGTCTATTAGAGGCTGTAAATACACATCTATCCTCTGTTTAGGACTGTGAGGACCAAGAATAATATATGTAAAAAACATATAAGGTGTGGACATACAAATTCCATGTGGCAAATTAATAGGTGTTACTATGATCGGCCAACAAGAATAAGGAACTGAAGTTTGACCATATGGTGTAAAACCATCCACGCATAATCCGAGCCTTATGTTCCTTTCATCCCTAGCAAAATCAGGATGCTTACGATCAAAATGTTTCCATGCTTCACCATCCGATGGGTGAAGCATGACACCTTCAGAAGTATTATACTATTCATGCCACTTCATTTGCGACGCTGACCCTATAAACGCATATAGTCTTTTAAGCCTTGGAATAAGAGGCAAATAATACATTATTTTCATAGTCACTTGAGTCTTGTTAGTCACTTTATATCGTTCGGCCCCACAAAATTTGCATTCATTTAGGTTGATGCCGTCGCCTGATGCATGCAAAATATAACATATTTTATATTATTATTTTAATTAAATTTTCTATAATTTAATCATGGCATGCATCATTTTTAGTCACTTTTAATCGTAATTCCGGATTTATTAATTTTAATTATTAAATCTCTGAATATTTTAATTGTGGATGGAAACTTGAATAATTATTTTGCAGGAAAATTCAAAACACGGCCGAAATTCAAAGAAAATAGTTCCTTACGGCCGAGATTTCCAGGGGGTAATGATATGGAATCTTCGTTGTTACGGCTAAGATTTGAAGGGGTAAAGATAAAAGAATTTTATCTTTTGGGCGTAATGGCATGAAGATGAAGATTTTTGGCCAAGATTCAAAAGGAGTAACAATTAAATGATTTTATCTTTTGGGCGTAACAAGATTAAATTTCTTCCTTACGGCCGAGATTTGGAGGGAGTAAAAGAATTTTTATCTCTTTTTGGCCGAGATTTAAAGGGAGTAAAGGTAAAAAAAATTTATCTTTGGGCGTAATGATAAAAGAATTTATCTTTGGCCGAGTTTATCTCATAAATTTTAAAGACAACCGTATGATGTTACGATCGAGATCAAATTGAAGGTCGTCCGCACCCTATAAATACGTGAAGAATCCGTCGTTTCAAGGTGTGCTCTGAAGTTCAGGTTTCTTCCACGACGAGTCGTGAGTTCTGCAGGCTACGATCAAGAGGAGAGAGATGCGATGGTTGGAGGTTGATCGCGACCCTGATCAAGTCCGAGAGGCTGCCCGACTGTCTGCTAGATTCGAGATCTCTATTTTGGGTGTAATTCTTTCAATTTTTATGATTTGTATTTATTATCTCTCCAGAATTTTTAGGATGAACTCCATGTTTTTAGGATTATTATTTTAGGAGATTATTAATTGAAGGAAAATGTTTGGACCCTATTTTATTTGCTTTAATCTTTTCTGATCAATTATTAATTATGCTTAATGCTTTTATGTTAGTTAATTAAATTTCTGAATTAGGCTATACCAGTTTGTGGAGTGTTTAATTTCAGAATTCATTATACTAATTATAATTGATTTTATTTGGAATTAATAATTGACATAAATTTGATAATTAGTGTGTGGAGAATTAAGTTTGTGTGGTCTATTAATTTATACCAGTTTGTGGAGTGATTAATAGTCTAGAGAATTCAATTTAATGCATCTTAATTTTAATATGATTTTGGGGGTACCATCGTGGAGACTTCAATTCTTATTAAATTAAGATAGTTCTATATGATTAGTTTGAGGGATGCTAGTCGTGGAGACCACAAGTTAATCATGTTAGATTACTTTAGGGAGACTCTAATCCATCTTTAAAGATTAAATTTATCTTTTATGGTTCAAATATTTATCCTAGTCTATTTTCATCCTAAGGCCTAACTTCAACACCATTATCTTATCTTTATCTTATTTTCTTTATTTTATTTCATAAAACCTCTTTCCAAAAATTCATGTTTTTCCTCTCTTCTATTAATTTATAAATCCAGATATTGAATTAATAATATTCCTCGTGGGTTCGACACTCTTACTCCTATTACTATATTACTTGAGCGACTAGTGCACTTGCTAGCAAATTTTATTGTTACAAATTTAACACATCATCGCCGTAATATAACATACAACCATCACGACAACAATCTATTTTAGTTGAGTCAAGACCAAGTTTATTGACCAATCTTTTTGTCCTATAAAAATTTTTAGGAATGCGAGCCCCAATTGGTGTGACCTCTTTTAAAATATCTAGAAATGCATCAAAACATTCTTGTGAAATATTGTGGTCGACTTTCAGATTCAACAATCTAACCGCAAGTGATAGTTCAGAATGACTTTTACACCTGGGCCATAAGGGTTGGCTCGATGCATTTAGCAAGTCATAAAAATCTCTTGCTTCTGGATTTAGTGCCTCTTCATCCTACTCAAATCTAATATTGCCATACTCAGTTGCAGCTGCATCATAAACTAACTGTTCATATTGCGAAGTAAATCCTACTTCAGGTTCGACAAAATGGAGACCTAGATTTGGGACGCTTGTCGAAGGCGCTCCTTCACCTAAATCATCCCATTGCCAATAATTGGGTTTGAAACCCTTTTTATATAAGTGAACATTAACGGTCTCTAGCGTCTGTAGTGCTAGCACATTTCAAACAAGGACACCTAATTGTTCCCTCCCGCTGATATTGAAAAGACTGACAAGCCACACTAACATAATGGTCAACGCCATCTATGAATTCTTGTGTCAAACCTCTACGACCAGAATTATTTCTATTGTACATCCATCGACGATCGTTCAAGTATGACATAATGTCTGCATTATTTGCAAATCATTAAAAATTTTGGTGATACAAAATTTACGTCATGCATGTATAGCAAAAAAATCATAAAAAATTTACGTCGTTTAGAGTCATAGCGACAAACTACAGTCATGCATGTATAGGGAAAGAAAAAAGGTTTATGAAACAACAGTCATGCATGTATAGCGAGCTGAAATACTTGATTTTCCAATAATGGAAACAAATGCACAATAAAACATACATAAACCTAGAAACTATGCTCTGGGTCAGATGTAAATTCAGGAGCATTCTATATAGGCGTATGATCCCATGTGCAAGCAAAATCAATGAATGGATTCAACTTTCACAGAAAGTCATAAACTTTCGATTTATGCATATGTACAAGCACGATGTATTTGAATTGAATTGCAGCCTTCATATATAATCAAAGGCGCAAACCATGTGAAGCATCCTTACAGACAAAAGCAAATTTGTGAAATAATCCATTCATAGGATAAACAAGTCAATGTCATATTCATTATACAAAATTATTTCAAAAATGTAGATGAACACATCTCAAGGGCAACATTGCCATACCTTGCAACCATGATATAGACCACCAAGCAGCAATCAGTGCTAAGCCTAACGGTACAAGTGAAAATGCATTTATCTTTATGCCCACAAAGATTTCTAAACTTGCAGACTCAATCTACACTCTCTGATTCACTGCTTCTGATAGATTAATCTCGAAGGAGAACAAAAGAACTGAACATGGATAGTATCCTTTTAACATATAAATACATCGCAGAGAAATTTGCATTCTTTTGAATTGCAATTGCCAAATCAGATGTGTGCCTTGTGAGAAGAAAATTGATTAAAGGAAAAATGAACTCCAAGACTTATGTGTGGATGCAAAACTTATGTATAGTTCCAAGGATACCTACAAACTCTAATGGAAAATTATCTTATCAAACTACAAAGAATATTCTTTTTTTTTTTAGGAAGTCGAAACAAAATTAAATAAATGAATACCCAACACTGACAAACATCATCATGAAGAAGAAGTTGATGTCCAAAAGATTAGAATGGAAGAATTCACCAGGCAGAAGAGCAATATATAAAGAGGAATAAGCTAGATCTTGCTGTTCCAAGAATACTCTTCCCTAGAATTGTGTACGGTCTGCAAAACACAAGCCAGAAATACGATGAAGAAAGAATTGACATTAGAGATAGGAAATCAAAAAACTCATGTTACATAACGAACTCATGGAAGAAAGGAATCCGGCCGCCCTCCGCGCGCGGCTGCCGGATCCGGCCTCCGTGCGGAGGGCGGCCGGATCTGGCCGCCGCGCGCGGATCGAAGGGCGGCCGGATCTGGCTGCTGCGCGCGGATCGGAGGTGGCCGGATCTGGCCGCCGTGCGCGGATTGGAGGGCGGTCGGATCTGGCTGCCGCGCGCGGATCGGAAGGCGGCCGGATCTGGCCACCGGAGAGAGCAAGGAGGGTGGGGATCGGAGCCTACCTGTACCGGAGATTGCAGTCGGCGGCAACCTGGCGGCGAGGGAAGGCAATGCGGGAGGTGGCCGTCGGACGAAATGCGGAGGGCGAAGAGAGACGCGGGATCGAAAACGGACAAAGTGACAGTGGGTGGGGTCGGGTATTTATATAGTCAGTTTCCGACGGTTGTAACCGTCGTAATATAGGTAAATATAATATAATATTAATTCGAATTTCGATGGTTCAAACCCGTTGGACGAACCGTCAAAACTTTCGACGGTTTTAGCCGTCGATATATATAATAATATATATATCAACTGAACAGAATTGTATAAATTATAAATTTCTATTATCGATGATTAAGACCGTCGAAAAAAATTAAAGTAGAATATTTTAATTAATTAAAATCTCATAACATTCCGACGGGTCTGACCACCGAAATATCGATGGTTGCGTCAAACGTCGCAAATTTTGACGGTCAAAACCGTTGAAAGTTAAAATAATAGTACCGGACCAACGTTGAAATATTTCGACGGCTAAGACCGCTGGAAGTTTCGACGGATAGGTGAACCGTCGAAAAACCAAAATTTTCGACGGAAGTTTTCGACGAATTCTGGACCGTCGAAAGTTTAGACGGCTAGAACCGTCGAAAAATACCCGACGAAAATTTCGACATGATCCGTCGAAAAAACCATCGGTATTTCAAATGGATTTTTGGACCGTCGAAAATAAACCGTCGAAAATTCGGCTTTTTCTTGTAGTGTTATCCGACATGTAACTAAGAATGTTCACATTAAATTTGTGGTACTACCTCTTCTCTCTTTCATTACTGATTTCCTGTTGTGGATGCCTTTTCTTTTCTTCTATGTATGTCTGGTGGAGAGTGGGCTAAGACTGAAGTGTAAACTTGTGAAAATAAATCATTTAGTGATAAATGTAGAAAATATGTTGAGGTACTTATTTGGAATATTTCATGTTACTGTTATTGCAGGACCATTCTAAAGAAGCATCTAAGAATCTTTTGGCCATGACTGTTGGAATAAAGCAAAAGAAAATTGTCAATCAAATTGTTGAAAAGGTATCCTCAGTTAATGAGTGGAAGCATCTTCTGTTTGTTGAATCCCTTAATACGTATCTGATCTGGATATACTTGTCAGTTCTTTTCCAGTAACTTCACAGTAATGCTTTTCCACTATGATGGCATTGTGGATGAATGGAGAAACTTGCAGTGGTGTGACAAGGTTGTACATTTGCCTGCAATTAATCAAACCAAATTGTAGTATTATAGTGCTTGAATTTTGCCAAATTGTGGCTGAACTTTTGTTCTTTAAGAATTAGGACTGAATTATATTTATCTATTGTGTGTGTTCCATAGGTGGTTTTCTAAATGCTTCTTGCATCCGGACATGGTAGGGGATTATGATTATGTATTTCTTTGGGATGAAGATCTTGGAGTGGAGCATTTTCATCCTGAACGGTATGAGCAGCTTGCTTAATATCCACGAGCAATCCAGTTTGCTTAATATTTTCACATCAAACATGTATTGACAAGTCGATAATTGTCTGTTTGTTTCATTGCACTTCGTACTTGAGGTCAGTGATATTTCAAGTTTACAGTCATCTTCATGAAAATATGATATATAACAGAATATGTACTCAAATTTTGCAGCTATATATCAATTATTCAGAGGGAGGGCCTAAAGATATCACAGCCTGCTTTGGACCCTATAAGGTCAGAGATACATCATCAAATCACTGCCCGTGGAAGGAAACATTATAATATGTTAACTTTGCAAGTGTTATGTGTGATGCTTTTGTGTCTACAGAAGAACTTACAAGTCCAAAGGTCATGCCGGGTGTTATAAAGTAGTACTGCACCTCCGTGCACAGGGTGAGGTCTACTTGAAATTATGATGTCATTGTTCTCTTCTTTTCTATGTGCTTCCTATTTCCTAGTAATACCTACTACTTTGTACCATATCTGATCTTTTTGCGCTATTACAATGATGTTGGAGATAAACTTCATTTCATCCTTCAAAAAAAAAAAAAAGATCTCAATTTGCAGGTGGGTGGAAATGATGGCTCCTGTGTTCTCAAGAACTGCATGGCGTTGTGTTTGGTATATGATCCAGGTGAATTCTCCATGAAGTATAATAATTGAAAATCATTATGAAGCATAGATATCTGAAACTGCTTGAGTGTTCTTATCCGTAGTTGCTCATCGTTCCGATATTCATTCAAATATCCATCCTTCAAGAACTTTAAGAACTTGGAAGGCACTTTTGTTTTTTTTATAGTCAGGACTCAGTACTTCTGTAACTTAACATCTTTGTATGATTGACAGGATATATTTTCCTTGGACTTGTTATCTTGATGTAACTTGAATTTTGAGTATTGGACTTTGGTAATGGATCAAGAAGATCAAGTCTCATCAATTTCCTTGTTTTCATTACTTTGGTAATTATGCGTTGCATTCTGAATGTTTTGGTGTCCCAGTGGTATTAATTAATTTGGAGTTTTATTTCTAATTTTCCTTTTGTTATTTGTTTAAGTTTCCAAGTTGGATTCAAATTACTTGTACAACTATGTAAATAGAGCGTCATTTGTTATGAGTGGGAATTACTATCTAGATTACTTTCTATCAAACTTGTTTCCGTGTGTATTCACATTCTTTCTTGGAGGACTCTGAGATTATCAAGCTTTTTTGGTGCTTTGAACTATGTCTTCTTGGAGTTTGCCCGATAAGTTGTAAATCTCCTCATCCTGCACTGCGAGTCTGAGACCTTATGTCATGACGACAAAATGATATTGTAGTTAAAGGTTCATTTATTGCTTTGTCATTTAATGTTAGTAGCTATATTGCAGCTTTATCTAAATAACAAAGTAAAATTTCTATTGTCTTGTTGAAATGTGTTTTTCATATGTAATTTAATTGTTTGTAACCTTTTTTTCAGAATGACCTTGTTCATGCTTGGGGATTAGATATGAAGCTTGGGTACTGTGTCAAGGTATTCTGTGTCTCAGATGCAATAAAATTTATATTTTGCTGTTCTCAAATTTTGTAACTCTTAACCTTGTACAGGGTGATAGGAGACAAAATATTGGGGTCGTTGATAGTGAATATATTGTTCACTTGGGGATCCCTACACTTGGAGGTCCTGATGAGGGTAAGGTGAGAAAATGTCTTGTTTTTTTAGACGATTTTAAAATGAGAGCTTGCATAGGTTATCTGACTGGTAATGCCTCTGCTATACTGGTAATCAACAGACATGCTACGCCCACCTAATATCACACCGTTTGAGTGGTTCAGAAAACTACTCTAATTTGAGTGTTTTCCAATGTTAATTTTGACTGATCCAGAAAAATACTGATTTATGATACTTTGAGTGTTTTCCAATGTTAATTTTTCTTTGTTTATTGACAAACTTTGCGCTATGAGATGCTTGCAGACAAGTTTAGAAGCAGCCGACAATGCCTCTGATATGGAGTTTTCTTTCTCAGAAACAATGGTAATTTTTACTGTTATCCTTCAAAGATCTGTTGAACCAGCTGATCGTGTGCATGTGCAAATTAGGTGGTAGCTCACGAATCTTCAAGTCCCAATGATAGAACCAACGATAGAAATGAGAATAGATATGCAGTAAGGGGTTCTTCCAACTTCTTTCCACTTTCTTCATTTAATTGTTTATTATAAGCTTGCACTTGGTCCTCGAAAGGTGCTTTGTAATTCTATCCAAGACAGTGCACAGTGGTCACAACTAGATCATTTATCAGACTAAATGGACGTTAATCCAATGTCCAGGATTTATATATTGGTTGTAGGTCATTTACTTTTCATATGAAGCTCCATATCTTTCCAAAGACATCTAGGTGGCTATCTTATTGTTTTTGCGAAGTTCAATGACTTGTCCGTAAATTTTCTCGAGTCTCTTGGCATACAATGTTGAAATCTGGGAATAAAAACTTGTATTATAATCATGCATGTTTTCCCTCACTACTTATTATTTCTTGAAACTCATGTTTCCTCCTCAATATCCTTCACAGATATTGAAACTGATTGACTTGACTAAACATGTCCAGGTACGACGTCGATCTTATGCTGAACTGTTGGTGTTCCAACATAGATGGAGACAAGCAGTTGAAGAAGATATGTGCTGGAGCGACCCATATCCAGAGCCTGCAGCGAAGGCTATAAATATTTCTCATCCGTCGAGCACGAGATCAGTATACAACGGAAATTAACATGAACAGGTGACTGAATCACTAAGTTCTTGTAGGTCAGAGCTAACTTTGAAGTTGCCCTTAACTTTCGAAATCAGCAATTGTGTGTGCATCATGCAAACGTTGTAAAAATAGTTCACACTGCTGTCTTCATCCTTCAGGAAAAGTAACATTTAGTTTCCTGTTTGGGGATGTTCATTTGTTGTGCACTTGTGCTTGTCTGAAGAATCTAAGAATTGCAATTTGGCTTTGATTTTCTACTTGTGAGACTTCGTGATTTGGTTCCGAGGGGCATTGCTCTGATCCCGTGGAGGCCACACACGTCGTGTATAGTTCGTGATGATGTGATTGACAGATGGATGTACACGGAATATAACACTAATTTTCATCGAATCCTTAATGAACAGCATAAACTGTTCTTAGAGGTGGAACTGTACCTTTTGATGGAATGTCACTCTTTTTGCATCTCCTTACCACATCAGGGTTAACAGATGGAAAAAAAATCATTTTTTTCCTGATTATTTCCACCTGTCAACTGAGATCATCAATGCAATTATGAGAAGACAACAAGCTCGCCCTCCATAGCCGTAAACTTTGGTTGCACTGCACTACTTCGCTCATATAACTAGACAAAAAACAATTAAAATGTCTTTCCAATTGAAGGCGAACGGTTGGTCAGTCGGTGTCTCCTTGGACAGAAAGAAGTGGTAAGCAGTTGATAGCAGGATGAACCAAAAATTAAAAAAAAAACTCTTGAATCTTGATATGAAAGAAAAAACATGTAGCATGGAATGTTATGGAGAGAAATCTCAATGCAAAAGCACTATTTGATTTTTCTTTTCTAACAATAAACTTTTTTTTTGGCTAATATCTTTCTCGACCAACGAGAATTGATCGGAGAAGAGTTAATCTCGCTCGTTTTGGGTTGAATAAAAAGGTATTTACTATTTAGATTAAAGTTCGTATTTTTTTGGGATTTATAATTATATGAAAAGTTAAAATATACAGATATGATGGCCAGCTTAATCAGGCCATTGCTGCCATTTGTTCTACCGCCACCTGCTCGTGTCTTTGTCGCTCTGTTGCCAAACAATTTTTTTCCTTTTAATGTATATATTTCGTTCAAATCGAAGTTTCGAGTTCCTCGAGGGTTCAGTTTCGTAATTCAAATACATAGCAACAGCAGATCCTGTTTGCATTGTCATTCTCTCATAGCCACCATCACGAGAGAGAGAGAGAGAGGCAGCCAACGATCACAGATCTCTCTCAAAGGAAATGGCTCTCAGGGTGACCCTTCCGCCGGGGACGCCTCTCATCTGCCATCTTCCCCGCAGGGGGAATCTGAGATCCTTCAGGGTCTCCATGGCGTCCACCGTCCACTCTTCTGCAAAGTGAGCACCTTTTACCTCCGGCCCTCCAACTTTCTTGGGTGGAATCATCTGGACGCACAATCGAATCATGGCTCTTTGCAAACGGATCCCGCCTCCATGATCTTTGTGACTTTTTATGTGCAATGCCATTTCCTCCCCGTTTTTTCGTCCTCAAAATATGCTATCTTTATTGCTGCATGTCTGATCTTTGATTCCGGGTTTTAACGCAAATTTTTCTTTTCTTTTAACCTTAAAATGTCACCTTGATCTGATTAAAATTGTTTTTTTATTAGCATTTCTGTCCAGAGGTTCGGATCTTATTTGTGGGGTGCTTCCATGTTCTGAGTTGGAGACAATTTGATGTCATGTTGATCATTGTATAATGATTCAACTCCGAACCAATCGGCATTGTCTATTAAAGAAGACTGCAACATGATCGTCATTGTCCTCTAACGATGAGAGTGTTTTCTCACGCTGTCTTCTTACTGTATTCTTCATATTTTGGTTGGAATCACCATTTCAATTTTCGTCAGTTTATGATGATGCCAACGTTCAAGGAAATGTCAAGTTTGCAAACTTGTTGTGTCTTTATCATCCTTCAATTCATGATAATAGCTGCATGCCTGTCCTATCATTGATATTGCTGATGGAAATCACGACTTCATAATTATTGGGTTAAAAAACGCCTGAGTATTCATATCTCACCTTTTTTTGAATGGATGGAAAAGGGAAGGTGAGCGTGGGGAAGAGAAAATGAAGGAAAGGAAAAGGAAAACTAGCATGGGAAAATTTTGGATCGAACCTGTGCCAGACTTTTTTTCTCTAGTATTACATATATAGATTGTGAAGTTTTAGGATCAAGAATTTACTTGTCAATTATCAAACTTGTTTTTATTGTGTAGATGAGAACACTATTTAGCATCTATGCCTATTACCACTTGGGATCTGATAATGGCACCTTTCCACTTTTCTCAAATAATTGTTTGTTTCCCTGTTGCATGCATCCTCGAAGGATTTCAATTATATGCATGTTAATTGTGGTTTCACTGCCAAAATGTTCTGTGAAATCTCTAACTGTTAGTTTTTAGCATGAAAACTCAGGGATGCGGTATCTTCACCGTATTCTCTTTGTCACTATTGAGATCTTACTGGTACCTTACTTTTTTCCTTTGCAAGGGTTGAGACTCTCAAAAAACCCTTTACTCCTCCTCGTGAAGTCCATGTTCAAGTTACCCATTCAATGCCACCGCAGAAAATTGAGCTCTTTAGGTCGCTCGAAGATTGGGCAGAGGATAACATCCTGGTGTATCTGAAGCCAGTGGAGAAATGTTGGCAACCACAGGATTATCTGCCGGACCCTTCCTCAGAAGGGTTTGATGAAGAAGTTAGAGAGTTGAGAGAGCGTGCGATGGAGATCCCTGATGATTATTATGTTTGCTTGGTTGGAGACATGATCACTGAGGAAGCTCTTCCTACCTATCAAACTATGCTTAATACTATTGATGGTGTCAGAGACGAAACAGGTGCAAGTCTTACCTCTTGGGCTGTATGGACAAGAGCTTGGACTGCAGAAGAGAACAGGCATGGCGACCTTCTCAACAAGTATCTATATTTAAGTGGAAGGGTTGACATGAAACAAATTGAGAAAACAATTCAATACCTGATTGGCTCTGGCATGGTAAGATCCATCTGTTCAGGTTTCTCTTAGCATTTATAAGGCTGATGGGGCGACGTTTATCTTTTTTTGTAATTCACATTTGACTTGTCAATTCTTTTATTTCTTTATTTTTTAAACCATATGTGTAAAGGGTGCCGGTAAGCACATCAGTCGCGTACATGGTTAAGGACACTGCCGAATTGAGAATATTTCAATCCTAGGCCATGATTTTGTTACTCCCAGTTAGCACTTAAATTATTATTGATTTCTGACAAAAAAACTGTCTTGAAGATTTCAAGTTATCTATGTATGTCTTTTGAATCGCTATATCTTGCCTCAACTTTGCAAAGGCATTCTTGCAGCTTATTCAAAAACCTTCAAATGTTATCTTTTGGATGGATTACAGCTATTTGATTCCTGAAATTTTGCAGGATCCTAGGACGGAGAACAATCCTTATCTTGGTTTCATATACACTTCATTTCAAGAGCGAGCAACCTTCATATCCCATGGAAATACAGCGCGACATGCCAAGGAATACGGGGACATCAAACTGGCTCAAATCTGTGGTACCATTGCTGCAGATGAGAAGCGTCATGAGATTGCATATACAAGGATAGTGGAGAAGCTTTTTGAAATTGACCCAGATGTAACAGTACTGGCTTTTGCTGACATGATGAAGAAAAAAATCTCAATGCCCGCGCATTTGATGTATGATGGACGTGATGATAACCTTTTTGAGCACTTCTCTGCTGTGGCCCAGAGGCTCGGTGTCTATACAGCCAAGGACTATGCAGATATACTCGAGTTTCTTGTCACTAGGTGGAAGGTAGAAAATCTAACTGGACTAACTGGGGAGGCGAAACGAGCTCAAGATTTTGTATGCACTCTCGCTCCAAGAATTAGAAGGCTGGAAGAAAGAGCTCAAGCAAGGGCCAAGCAAGCACAGAGAATGCCTTTCAGTTGGATTCATGACAGGGAAGTTCAACTCTGAGCGGATAGAAGGGTATACTTTTTTATATTACTGATTGACAAGTATTCAGACTCTTTTCTTTTCAATCTGTATTTCCGATTCAACAAGCAGTTGGCTAGTTCATGTCAATTTGTCTGCATAAATAGGCTGGTGATACAAGTCTTAGTATATAATTTCAGGCTGTTCTTTCTCTGTGAGGTTGTAATATTTAAAATGATGAAGCCTCAAGGCCATGAATCATGTGATGATGTTGTAAGTTCTGATGTTGGGTAAACGGTCGCAGTTTCCATTATCTTGGTCATGTAGACATTTGATATAAAGTCCTATGCCTTTGCTTGCAATTTGAGATGCTCCTTTTTTTTAAACAAAATGTATTAACTATTAATTAAAAGTGACATGTCTTAGTACAAAATGTTGAGGATGCCTTGAGGAGGGTTTTCCTTCTAAAAAATGTCGGCGATCGTAATTGGCCAAAAAATCCTCGGCACGGTTAGTTTCGCAGTAAATGTGATGGCAAGTTACAAATTTGAGGAGGTCCATATCATGTCAGATGTGGCATACAACATTCAAAATTTTCCAAGTGCAAGGCGTCTTCTTGAGGATAATGTCGGCCAAAAAGGTGGAATCCGTCTAGCAGGAGACCTTACGTAATCCGTGACGTATGTAGCACCTCAAACTCATCATAAGTCCCCATGCTTTCATTTCCAAGACTGAGCCCGCATCCCTCCTTAGTGTCCCTGCAGAAATAAAAGTACCAACATCAGTACGAATGATGTATCCGGCTTGCCCAGGCCCACCAAAGGACTCATCCGAGTTGAGACTAACCCAACTCGGGGGAGGAGGCTCCCACTTGACTAAAGAGTCACGAGGGGAGGTAGTGCGAGAGATTGCCTGGTTGTATCTAACATATTCATTATGACTGGCCAGAACTCTCTCCCACATCACGGAAATGGTAGTATGCTTGGATGGGGGGTCCGGGTCATCCCCTTTCCGGATCCAATCACCGGATTGCCACAAGGGGCGGTACTACAAAGAATAGCGAGTAAAATTTAGGAAATGATTCCAAATGGCGTTTGCAATTGAGCATTCGAAAAATAAATGGTTTATAGTTTCAGGAGCCAAGCCACATAAAGCACAAGCAGGAGATACATTTAGGTTAAAACACATAATAGAAACCATAGTAGGCAACCTGTTGTGTTTAAGTTTCCACAAAAATATCTTCAACTTATGCGGAACACACACAAACTAGATATTAGTCCAAGTAGATTGCCGGAGATCCGATGATGAAGTTGTTTGGCAGCATAAGTGATTATCGATAAATTTTGCCGTAATAATACCATGATGGTGGTGTGTCCACAACCATGTATCCTCATCGGCGATGGAGGCAAGCAAATGGAGGAGATAGCCGACATAAGAACAGGGCCAAAGTAAAGCTCAAGCAGAGGGAGGTTCCACGTACCATTTGAGATAAAAAAAAAGGAGACCTTTGTCGTAGATAGAAAAGAATCAGTAGTAATATAAGTAGGCATGCAACATAGGGGGGTCGTAAAGACCCAAGGATGAGAAATAGTATTTGTAGTATTACCATTACCAATATGCCTTTTAATACCATCTCTGATGTCATTTGCACAGTGCAGAATGGAGCGCCAGGGCGAGGCATGTGACCTGCAAGAGTCACTAACACACCATAGATGTAGGGGGGCCGTGTTTGTTAATCACCAGATTTACCCAAAGGCTCATGGAGCCATTAAGTACATCCATGACTTTTTAGCAAGCAAGGAAGTGTGCATGAGATGCAAATTCCTAATGCCGAGACCACCTGATGAGAAGGGTAACTGCACAGCCAATTGAGAAGATGAGAGCCTTTAATACCATGGGAAGACTACAAGAAGGTTCTATTCATTTTTTCAAGCAATGCAATAGTAGATTTACAAATGTAGGTAGAAGCAAATATATGAGAGGGGAAAGAATTCAACACAGATTTAATGAGAGTTAGCTTGCCACCCTGATTTAAGAGTTTATCTTTTCATCCAAATAATCGACTAGAGACTTTTTCAATGAGAGCATGATGCTACATTTTCGTAACATGGTTAATAGATATAGGTACTCCCAAATAAATAAAAGGAAATATGCCTTGTTTAATGTGCCTTGTTTAATACACAGGGTAGAGATGATGGTCTGCTTCCTCTTAGCTAATATGTGGGATGGTAAATAAACATAAGATTTATCTAAGTTAATTAATTGATTTATGAGCAGATAATAGAGATGCATGACTTTCTTGATGTTTCTGTAATTTTTAATATTAGCCTCAACACATATCAGGAGAACATCAGCATAAAGTAAGTGATTGATGAAAGTCATTCCTAAATTAAAAGGAAGGATATTATTGTTTACCACAGCTTGGTTTAAGAGGAAGGACAAGGTTTGTGTAACAATAATAAAAAGGTATGGCGAGAGAGGGTCCCCTTGCCAAATATCCTAAAGTAGTGCGGTTAATTTGATAATGAAATATGGGTGATTTGACACATAGCATGATCCAGGTGATGAACCTGGGTGGAAAATCATGATTGTAAGAGTCTTATGTATAGCATCCCAAGAGATTCTATCAAAAGTCTTAACCATATCAACTTTGAGTATCATATATTTTTTCCTTCCCTTTTTCATAGAGTGTGTGATCTTCTAAATGGTGAGAATGTTATCATTTATGGATCTATCAGACAGGAAGGAGGTCTGCAAGGGATCAATGAAATGCCCAAGAGTTGGTTTCAGCTTGTTGGCCAAGATTTTGGAGGTAATACGATATAATACATTCCAAAGGGTAATAGGTCGATAATCAGTAATCGCTTTGGGTGGTTGAGATTTGGGAATGAAGATTAAGTTCGTTGGTGACCAACTTTGGGGCATGTGACATGTTTCAAAAAAGTTTAGGATTTCTTTGATAATGTCTGGACTCGTGATGTTCCAATAGTTTTTAAAGAATTCCAAGGTAAAACCATCAAGGCCAGGGGCCTTGCCGGAGGGCATATGCCATATAACTTCACGGATTTCAATTGGGGAGATAGGTGGAGTGAAGTAGGTATGCCAGGAAGAAGGTAAAAAAGGCAAATCAGGCCAATTCTCGATAGGTATGATAGGGATTGTTGTAGGTTTCCAAAGATTAGTGTAAAATTTTACAAATTTCTCAATAATTAAACTCTCCATGGTTATGGGGATGTTTGGGTTGTCAGCATCAGTGATGTGATTGATCTTGTTTTTTTGGTGTCTAGTAATGGTGGTGAGGTGAAAAAATTGGGGTTCTTATCATCGTGTTCCAACCATTTAACACGAGACTTACTCCACCATTTCAAGGTGATCTGACGGAGGTAAGCCGCATGGAGATGATAAAGTGATCTAAGTTTCCTAATGTCCTGGTCGTCTAATCCCACCCTATCATCTTTTGCTTCCAAAAGGAGGATGTCCTGGTTGACAGTAGAACCTAAAGTTTCTTTATTCCACTTTAGAATTTTTGTTTTGATCTCCCGGAGAGAATGATATATATCAAAATTTGGTTCACGGTTAGACCAAACATCTTGGATAATATTCTTTGGTTCCTCATAATCAAACCATAAGTGCTCAAATTTAAAGGATTTAGGTTTTCTGGTGGAGGTATTAGTAGAAAATAGTAAAGAAGAGTGCCCAGACACACAATGTGTTAAAGGAGCATGTGGAAAATTTAAAAGTCAGTGAGAGTTAATAAGGACCCTGTCAAGCCTGCACTTGATCCTGGCAAGACCGAGGCAATTGTTGCATCAAGTGAAACCATTTCCGGAGCTATGAGCATCCATGAGAACCTGCGCACTTATAAGATTTAAGAGAGAAAGTACGAAGTTGGTATATGTAGAGATCTTGCCTTCCAGATTTTTTGAAGGCGAGATAATAGAGTTAAAATCGCCTGCAATCATCCAGGGGAGGTCCGATGTGTCCAATTGCAACAAACTCTGCCAGAGAACATTCTTGAGAGAAGGTATAACACTAGCATACAAGTAAGTAGGAAAGAGAAAATTTTAAAGGTAACTACAACATGAATAGATTGAACATCCTGACTGACCATAGTGACATAAGTACCCCCCCCCCCCCCCCGCCAGGCGAGGATAATACCACCGGAATGGTCAGAACTTGGCTGGAAGGTGCCCTGCCATGAAGAACCAAGTCTATGAATGATAGTGAGAGAACTCTGAGAACAAGTATGGGATTCAACGAGTACAAGAAAATCTGGTTGGTGTTCCTTGATGATGTCGGTGAGGCAGTCGCGTACACGACCATGAAAGGCCCTTTGGTAGTTCCAAATGATGAGCTTCATGTATTGAGGTCAAGGGATGGAAGGTCGACCACGAAACCTTTAGCGGCCTTGCCCTGCACAGAAGTTGTGGGGTAAGATTTTGGTGGAGGTGACGGTTTCTTACCTTTAGTATTTGTAGGTTTTTTCCCTTTGCGCTTCAGGGTTGGGGTTACAATTGTAGAGGGCCGGTGTCTCCGAGCACCGGTGACACCCACAGCCACGGAAGATCCGAGATCTAAATCAGCCATCTCCTCGTCCGACGGTGAGTTTACTACCTGTTCCTCGACCACCACCTGCAGTCACCGTGAAACCATGCACACCATGTCGCGATGCTTCATGATGCCATCGAAGTCTGGCGCCAAAGGTGTCGATGAGGGGGGAAGAGGAACCGTGTCTAGTGAGGGGCGCGAGGCATGGAAGGGAGAGGCAGAGAGGGAAGAGAGTCTAGAAGGCGAAAGAGAGGAGGAGCTCGAGGGTTTTTGAGGAGATTTTTAGGATACATGTGTCAACAAATGGTCCTGCATCGAAACAATCGTTAGATCAGGGTCGCTTAAAATGATCAATTTTTCTATACTATTGATGTTATCATGATTGCCACATGTAGATATCTGAGTGTCATTAGGTACATCGCACGACAAAAGCGAGATTAGGGTTTCATCCGTGGCGCGACCAATTGGAACGGGTTCATCGTTAGGAGCGGATCACCAATGGAAGACCAGCTTACCTGGACTAGCTCGCATTCCGATTCCACCATCTCGATCTCCAATGACACACTAGTAACTGTCGTCGAAGGCCGATGTGGCGGAGGAGGTTGAGCAAAACCCCGTGGACTAGAACGATGACCCCCTTGAGTCTGTATCCACGGCCCATACATCAAGAATCTTCCTCCATCCTCCTAAGAGCTCCCCGAAGCAGCCGCCGTTGGAGCAGACAGACAAGGGTCCATATGATGTCCCAGGATGCCACAGCGGTAGCAGAAGAGCGGCAAGCTTTCATAGAGCACACGTTGGAAGTAACGAGAGCCGTCCGGGAGGTTGACCCATAGACCCTGCTTGACAGGCTTCGTCGGATCGATCTCCACACAAATGTGAGTACCAGCGGCCCCGAGACATCCAGAGAGGGGAACCAATGCCCGTTGCAATGCGCTGAACAGAAGCCCAATTTGCAAGTTTGTATGCCAATTCCGGCAACTGGATCCATACAGGAAGAGCAGTTGAGTGTTCTACACCAAGGTGGGAGAAGGGTTTGATTTGACGCACAGAGAGTAGGTGGCAATGGAAGGTTGCCGGCGAAAACGTTAGCACCTACAATCGATCATCCATGTTAGTGAAAGTGTAAAGTAGAAAAGAGTTACCCAGATCTGTAATATTGATGGACTCCTTGAGTTGCCATAAAGACGAAAGATCTGCTCAGAGGTCCGTGAGCTCCTTCTCTCCTCCAAGGAAACGACCAACCAAACTACTAGACACTTCAATCATACGGCGCTCCACATCCTCCAACGGAATGGAAATCACCTCAATGATCGAGGCCTGAAGAGTGCGCCATTGTCGCAGTGACATTGAAGGCAAAGAACGTCGGCCTTTCACAATATCTGACCATGAAGACTTAGAGCCCAGGTGATCCATCAGGGTGAGGGATAAGGGGGAGGGGGGAAGGGATTTGGGAAGAAGGAGGAGATGAAGAGGGGGAGACAGAGGGAAAGAGAACCTCCAGGTGGCGACAGGATGTGGAGAGGAGGGGACTACTCTCCCAACAGTGACGTATGGATAGGAGAAAAGGGGGCTAGGGCATCCATTAGACCGGAGCAGTTCGGGTGTTTACTGGTTGTTCAAGCTATGACTCAAATGCTCCTCAGGAAACCTTTGATACAAACAATAAGAAATTATGTTGGAGGATGTAGAGTCCGCATCAAAGTTATCAATAGAAACTCCAAGCAAAGGTGTCCCTGTTGAAGATTTGGACAGTTGTGATGCCAAGTGGCCAAGGTATCATTGCTGATATTTAAAAGGTGACTGAAAATAAATTCCTTAATAATTTTTTCGATGTGTCAGCTTCTGATAGGTGGGTCAGGTAAAACAAGGTGTAACATTGGTCAGATTCTGATAAATGAACGATGTCATCCATAATCAGTCACTGAATCTTCAGGACTGTGGCAGTCAGGTTATCATGAATATCAATGTGTTTTCCTGGACTGAATTATATGCCTCTTTTCTACGCTAGTTCCAAATTATGCATTCTTCTCTTTTGATTTTTGATTTTTTTTCAATCATGTTTTGACCTTTAAATTAAAAATAGATATAGAATAAATCATAATAATGTGTTTGATACTGGCATACAATCACATATAAAAATACGAAAGTGAAATAAATTCAGTCAGGATAATACTTTTTTCTTCTCTAATATTAAAACTTTTTTCGAACCAATTTAACATATGTAACGCCTCCAAATCGACCCCTGCCACGTGGCGAAGACCAACTTGGAGACGCTACGACATGCTATGACTTTGACCATAATATTGATCATATCTCAGTTAAGAACCGAGACACGTCAGCGAAAGAGTAATAAAATAAAGAAAATAAAGAAAAAGAATAACTTTAATTTACGGAAGTCTAAAGTGGCTATATCATTTCTAAGAAATAAAATTACCCTTACATCATGAATCTATAATGCGGAAGGTAAAGAAAAACTAAAAGACAATCTAAAAAGCCATGTGGTTCATGTGTTATCTTGCCGCCGGAGCTTCGTCACCCCACATCTACTTCACCTCGTCTCTGACATGGTCCTGTGAAAATCAGACACAAAGGAAGAGGTCCTCCCGTAAACTTTACAGCCTAGTGAGGAACCACATGATATACAATGCATGACATGAATAGAATAATCAGTGGTAAATAATCATGCTTAACTTAGACTTGAAAATGGTAACATAGCAGCATCATAGATCATAATAAGATTAAGAATAAGAATAAGAAGGTATCATGAATCATGAAAATCAATGATGCATAATAAACTTGGAATCATGGTATACTTGAAAATCATGATAATAACTTGACTTGACTTAATCATGCTTCTGATCTTGGTTATTAATTAGCAATCAGGGTGACTTTAGGTGCATTTAATTCTTGGGGTATGCCGAGCAAACGATACAACCTTGTGCGGGTCAGTGGGTGATCAAACCATGACCAAGGGAGCTACCCTTATCTTGCTACACTTGGCTTGGATTGGCAACCCATGGTTAATCTTCCATCTGAACTTATTAATCATTTTTAATAACTTGTGGCTCTTTTTTCTTTGTGCAATGGATTCGATAAGATCAATAAGAAATAAATCAATAGAAGAACAGATCTTGAAAATCAATGATGGATCTTTGTGGGGTCAGAAAAATAGGATCAGTTATATATAGGCAATATTTGGATTAAAAAGGAAATAATTAATAAGTCTAATAAAAAGGGTTTCTGAGAATTGGTCAACTGGTTCAGGGGAACGATCGACCGATTGTCTGTGGGTCGATCGGTCCGTTCAGTTGAACGGTCGACCGGAGATAGGGATCGGTCGACGTATGCAGAAAATTGACTTTAGGTAAGTTATCGATCGACCGGTTGCTGGCAATGCCTACGGACCGGTCGACCGGTCAGCATTCAAAAAAGTTACAGACTTTTAAATTTCATCAATTCTTCGATGCAATCTCAACCTAACCTAGTTCATATCTCTTAGCAAATCAATCACACAACAATAGAACAACAGAAAATGAATTATGCATGCAAATAATCAACCAATCAAAGAATTCAATAAATCACACAATTAAAAATGATAACTTGAGCCTTGATCCTTTTCTTTTCTTTTCACATCGATTAAGGCATGAATTGGAACAATTCAGAGGTCATGCAAGGTGATTTCGATTCACCCACCTCTGTTCGCGATTAATTTGCTCCTCGGTTTATCGAAAAATCGATCAACGATGTCCTCCCATGTTTTCCTCTTCCTATGCCCTGTTCTCTCCCGGCAGATCAACGCCTCTGATCCGTCCAACGCCCCCAATGAAAACTTCAGGGCAGAATTCGTGAATTTTGGTCCACAAGGGGATTAGAGCATGGTTTGTTCCTATCTTATAGGACCCCTAATTTAAATCTAATCTGACGTAAAGATGTCAAATTAATTCCCTGATTTATGGGGTCATCTAATAGGTGGTCTCAATTTGATTGGTATTGGATTTTATCACCAACCGGCCAGCCCTCTTTCAATTCTATTTTTTTATTTTTTGTGCTAGTTGTTACATTTTTACCCTCTTAAAAGAAAATTCGTCCTCGAATTTGCACTAAGTAAATGGCTTACCGAAAAGATGGAAGAATTCTTGGCGCATTTCTAACTCGAGCTCCCATGTCACATCATCGCCGTGATGGTAACGCCAAGTTACTCTGACCATGGGTATATTCTTGTTCTTCTGATGTTGCACCTTGCGTTCCACTATGTGCGTTGAATACTCAGCCAAGGTCAAGTCTACAAATTCTTAATGTCATGCATCATCATCTCATAAAATTTCTGATGCTCTACTTTGTCCACATTGACATGCTGGGTATTTAGGACATATATATATATATATATATATATATATATATATTGTATCTCCATGTTTCATATTACTACTATTTGTTTATCCTTATACATCTGTGTATTTCCCAAATGGATCGCAACCCAGACTTATGGTTACATCCTTATACTTCTTTGTACTTTTCAAATGGATCGTAACCCAGACTTATAATATTTATCTAATACTTCTTATAAGACTTATTCCTAAATGAACCGCAACCCAGACTAATGTTATTCATCTAGCTCTCTTTGGGACTTATGTTATTCCTCCAACAATTCATACGCAGCCTCATGAAGCCTAGTGAGCATCACTTGTGTCTGAGTGTATGTGCAATCGAGTTCATTTTTACCAAAATGGTGCTTCATGAAGAACAATCTTTCAAACTTCATGTCATCTTCATTGTCACATATTAGCGTACTACTAAAAGAAAGCATACATACGACTCTTTAGATCGATGAACACTTCAATCTTTTTTACAAAAGTGTAGGCATAGTTTGAACACAATGTTCATGAGAACTGAAAGGTTTGAAGAGTGTTCTTAGTCCAATGGCATCGCTCAATTTATAGTGATCATTTATTGTCGGGAAAATTATCTTCATTACATCTTCTTCAGCAACTCGAAACTACTGGTGCTCACTCCATAGATCAATCTTGAGAACACCTAGCCTTAAATAAGTCATCTTTGCTCGGTAACAGACACTTATGTCTTGATGGTTGTTTTATTTAACAACTTGTTAATAAATCTCTAGATTCATAGAGTCATCATTCTTCTTTACAAAAGAAGTGAAATATTTAAAAATGAGACCCTCCGTCTCATAAATCTCTCGTCTTATAGTTATTAAATTTATCTTTTCAGTTCATGTGTCATGGGACCTTGAAAATCAAGGTCGTGCTTGAAAGGAGGTCGATATGACACTCAACTTCTAACTATATCTTTTAGATTTTTCAATACTGGCAATTATCTTCTTCTTTTTGCATAATACATATACATCTTAGAAGGAAGAATCAAATAGGAATTCCAACGTAATCCTTCTAAGAAGTTTCTAGCCGATGTGAAGAATAGATCTTATCTTCAATCGTCATTAATATCACTAGCATGGACTTCATGGTATGAAGTTATCTCCATAGGGTCGTCCTTATTGGGTAGCATATGTTGTGCAAGGATCAATAGGCTCACTAAGAATGTTGCTCATCATCATAGATAAGGACATCATCATATGATTCGATAAAATTTGATAACAGAATCATGTCAACTTAGATCAATAACTTTCATGATGACCTATGATTGATGTGACCCTCCCTAATCATCATCGTAAAAAGAATACTTCTTTGATTGATGATTAGACTAATGATATAAAAGGGAATCACATATAAGATCATGAATAGATATTTGATCAAGTCATTGAATCAATACTTCATCATCTTAGCAGTATGTTTAATGTATGTGTAATATGAAAAAGATATGAAGTGGCCATATGTGGTATGCCAATTGTCACATCCTGAGATCATCCTATATTCATAGAGTACTTCATTATTAATCATCATGAATTTTGAATCATTTAGAAAGAATCCTAAGGATCTAAATAATCAAATATCATGAATTAAGAGTCATCATCATAATTATTTAGCTTTTGAGTGGAAAACATAACTTACTTGACTTACATTGATCTGTTTCTTGCAATGTCAGATCATATAATTTCTTAGGATGCCAATGGTTATATATTACCACAACAAGTTCTTTCCTTGAGTATTTTGAAGCACTCTAAATCAATGTTAAGGTCGAATGATATCTACGACGAGGGGTCGATCATATAGTACAATCTAGTTCTTAATGAACAAAACCATTTGTGCACATTATCTAACATAAGTCCTTAGTAAAATATCATGAATGCAAGTGAACACGGAATGAATTCAAATAATAAGACAGGAAAATAAAACAATCAACAAAACAGAAGGCAAGCAATCATTCTTCTTCTTTGCGCATCTTTTCATGATCCTTCGCACTAACGATATCTTGTAGCACATGGGGAAGAGTCGAGATAACTTTAAGGTTGGAAAGAAGAACTAATCCATTTATAAAACTTATGATTAAATCATAAGTGGTCCACTTGATCAAGACAAAATCTTGAACATTTTTCATCATATTGACGTAGAGGCATCTTAGAGAACATTCTATATATCATCTTACATCCTGCATCTTAGAGGACATTCCATGTATCAACTGGTGACTTACTTAACCCATTATCTAAAGATATATATGCTTTATTTTTCCCTCGTGAGCCATCAACTATGATTATATGATTGAATGCCCTATACGTTTGGATCATTATTATGAAAACTAATAAATATATCCATAGTCAAGATAAATTAATCAAAGAAAAAAATATCTTAGTTTACTTCATAATCATCCTTCCCAGGCGCATAACTTGCTTCTCCCGAAATCTTGTAGGAGACTTATAAAATTCCTCAAACTTTACCTTAACTCCTCAATACTTTTCTAAATTTTTTTTTCTCACTTCGTGTTTTGATCTTTTAATACTTAATGGTTGGGGACTCATATCCTCCTTAAGCATATTTCAGTTAAGAGACTTTAAATCTTTTCAAAATTTCTCACGTTCATTTAACCCTTTCATGCATTGCTTATTCTTACTTAATTCTTTTATCAACTATATTAGTCTATTTTGAAAATATATATATTGCGATGATAGAGAATTCATTCTTTAATAATGGTTATAGAAAAATATACTTCATATTAATAAAATTTCAAATCTACTCTATACTAAACTAAGTTAATTAAATCTATTTATTTATTTATTTATCTTTATATATTTATAAGTATATTATATTATATGTACATATGTGTGTGAGTATGCTAGATCTAAATGTTCGGTTAACTCAGATAGTCACTTATTTATTAAAAATTTCTCCTAACATTTATTCAAGCCAATGTGACTTCTAAACCCTTTAAGCTTCTATATTTGTCCATCCATACTTTACACATGATTCTTGGACAGCTTACTAATTCTTTAAACTCTTGTACACGGATATTACATAACTTGAACATAATTAATAATTTGATTCTTAATTTTTCCACATAAGGTAGTCCAACTAAGAATTTCATATAACTAATTTAGATTTGCTTTGGGCCGTTATCAACATAATATAAGAGGGGCCATATGAAGTTTAAAGCACAACTAGCATTATAGGTCCACACTTATTAATATAAACATATAAGATAATTTATTAAACCCCTATATTGGTAGACCAATGGAACTACATAAGTCATAACGATAACGATAAATCATAACTTAGACATACTTAATTTCACTTCTACTATTTGAAATCATCTCACACCTACGTGTTATGTGAATCGAATCCTTTAATTACTCTTATAATTTCCTCATTTATTTCCTTAAATCTACATCTCTTTGCAACTGATATGCCTATGCATTTCCCTCTTCATACTGCTACAGTCAGTAGAAGAAGTCCGTGAATAGAGCGATTATGAAAGAGATGGAAAACATGAATTATAAGAAACATAATCGTTTCTTATATTTTACTCTTTAAATATCTGTAAGACTCATTCTTCACGTGAGTATATTTATCCACATGCTTATTACATATTCTGTTCCAATTTGTTCGTAACATTTATGATCTTTTTTGTTTAATCACTAATAATATTTAAGTTGATCCCTACCATACAGAATAACCTCCTTAGGAATCAACCACTCATGTGAAATACATATCAATACATCAATAAAAAATAACTCAAAGCAAGAAAGATCTTACTTGTACTTTACAGTGGAGGGTGTGGCGACTGTCCGGCGATAGCACATGAACCAATACCATACTATTCTATACACTAGGACGTCAAGAGAGTCCTGACTTTAGGCTCTGATATCATAAATTCCCCTCAAATCGACCTCCGCCACGTGGCGAAGACCAACCTGGAGACGCTACGACATGCTATGACTTTGACCATAATATTCACCATATCTCAGTTAAGAACCGAGACACGTCAGCGAAAGAGTAATAAAATAAAGAAAATAAAGAAAAATAATAACTTTAATTTATGGAAGTCTAAAGTGGCTATATCATTTCTAAGAAATAAAATTACCCTTACATCATGAATCTATAATGCGGAAGGTAAAGAAAAACTAAAAGACAATCTAAAAAGTCCTGTGGTTCATGTATTATCTTGTCGCCGGAGCTTCGTCGCCCCACATCTACTTCACCTCGTCTCTGACCTGGTCCTGTGAAAATCAGACACAAGGGATGAGGTCCTCCCGTAAACTTTACAGCCTAGTGGGGAACCACATGATATACAATGCATGACATGAATAGAATAATCAGTGGTAAATAATCATGCTTAACTTAGACTTAACAAGGTTAACATAGCAGCATCATAGATCATAATAAGATTAAAAATAAGAATAAGAAGGTATCATGAATCATGAGAATCAATGATGCATAATAAACTTGGAATCATGGTATACTTGGAAATCATGACAATAACTTGACTTGACTTAATCATGCTTCTTGATCTTAGTTATTAATTAGCAATCATGATGACTTTAGGTGTCTTTAATTCTTGGGGTATGCCGAGTAAACGATACGACCTTGTGCGGGTCAGCGGGTGATCAAATCATGACCAAGGGAGCTACCCTTGTCTTGCTGCACTTGGCTTGGACTTGCAATCCATGGTTAATCTTCCATCTGAACTTATTAATCATTTTTAATAACTTGTGGCTCTTTTTTCTTTGTGCAATGGATTCGATAAGATCAATAAGAAATAAATCAATAGAAGAACAGATCTTGAAAATCAATGATGAATCTCTGTGGGGTCAGAAAAATAGGATCAGTTATATATAGGCAATATTTGGATTAAAAAGGAAATAATTAATAAGTCTAATAAAAAGGTTTTCTGATAATCGGTCGACCGGTTCAAGGGAACGGTCGACCGGTCTGTTAAGATCGGTCGACCGGTGGGTAATTCGGAACGGTTGGTCCATTCAGTTGAACGATCGATCGGTGGGCATGGATCGGTCGATCGGAGATAAGGATCGGTCGACCGGTCGACGTATGCAGAAAATCGACTCTAGGTAAGTTATCGGTCGATCGGTTGCTGGTAATGCCTACGGACCGGTCGACGTTCAGAAAAGTTGCAAACTTTTGAATTTCATCAATTCTTCAATGCAATCTCAACCTAACCTAGTTCCTATCTCCTAGCAAATCAATCACACAACAATAGAACAACAGAAAATGAATTATGCATACAAATAATCAACCAATCAAAGAATTCAAGAAATCAAACAATTAAAAACGATAAGTTGAGCCTTGATCCTTTTCTTTTCTTTTCACATCGATTAGAGCATGAATTGGAACAATTCAGAAGTAATGCAAGGTGATTTCGATTCACCCACCTCTGTTCGTGATTAATTCGCTCCTCGATTTATCGGAAAATCGATCAACGGCGTCCTCCCCTATTTTCCTCTTTATGTGCCATGTTCTCTCCCGACAGATCAATGCCTCTGATCCGTCCAACGCCCCCAACGAAAACTTCATGGTAGAATTCGTAAATTTTGATCCACAAGGGGATTAGAGCATGGTTTGTTCCTATCTTATAGGACCCCTAATTTAAATCTAATCTGACTTAAAGATGTCAAATTAATTCCATGATTTATGGGGTCATCTAACATGTGGAGTCTCAATTTGATTGGTATTGGATTTTATCTTGAACCGGCCGGCCCTATTTCAATTCTGTTTTTTTTTTATCTTTTTGTGCTGATTGTTACAACATATGCCTGATAAAACCCTTATCTCTATCTCAAAGGTTTATTAAGGACGTTTTCCTCTTTTGCATATTTTATCTAAATAATTATAATCGAGTATTTTTTATTATAAATGAGTCCAATAGATATAGAACCTTTTATGCAAGCAAGATTGGGATCTTATATGAGATTGAAGGGGATTATAAGATCTAGAATCGATTGTAAAATTTTACTTATTAATAAAATAATATATTTTAAATAATAAAATATTTTTGATAAAATTTTCTCATTAAAATCTTAAATTATACTTCTCTAAGATATTTTTTATCGATTCTTAAATCAAATCTTATAAATACATTTTTTACTTCATATAAATTAATTTTTATTATCATAAATATATTTTTAATTAATATTTAAATGGTTATATTAATCGTCTGTATAGAATATTGTAAGATCGTCAAATCGTATGACAACCTTGCTTTTATAAATGCAATAACATATTTCAAATGTAAAATAATGCATAATGCAGCTAAAATTTGACAGCAGTGCTAATTTACATTAGAAAAATGACGCGGTTTGATTTTTGAGGCGATATTAGACCACAATAAATGCAACGAAATCAGGGTCACAGTTGGTAAATGATGGAATCATCGATGGTCTTTTTTTTCTTTTTTTCTTTTTTTTTGCAAATGACGTGACTTTTTTTATTTTGCAAACTCTTTTTTTCCTTTAATTTTTTGTTTTTTTTAGCTATCTTATGTATAATTGTTTATTTATTATATGTAAAATATGAATAATAAATAATTAATATAATAATATTTATTACTTATTGTTTCATTAAAAATTTCAATATTTCATTAAATATAAATTATTAAAAATTATTTTTTATATTTAAATAATATATTTTTAACCAATTTTTTAGTAAACAAATTGTAATTTATGCTTTTATTTTTTTATTAATAATATTGTATTTTTTATTTATAATACCAAATTTTAATTCAAAATTCATCAAAAAATAATTCATTACATCAACTTTTCTATCATCATCATTAAGTTTCATTCTATTTAAACACATCTCAAATTAATTTATCAAATCAAATTATTCGTTAGAAAACTTTAGTTCGACTTGACAAACGATAAATTTATAACACGTGAAAAATCAATCCCACATGCTATTGAGCATCGTAAACTCCGCCACCAATTGGCCTTACATGTGTGTAATAGCACGTGCAACATTCCTCATGTACAAAAAAAACGGTGCCATGGTTGATTGATGGCCTTTTAAAAATATGGATAATTTAGCTTATCACACTGGGACGGAGCCAGCCATATTTGAGGGGCCTTCCCTCACCCTCAAAATTTTTTGAGTTTCCTATAATATCTATACTAATTTTGTAAGAAAAATAAAAATACATATGCACTTCTATATACTTGACCCCTCCTATGAATTCATTTTGACTTCGTTACTGCACACATAGATTTATTAAATTATTGATAATTTTATAACCACCGCCTGGCTGAGTTGCACTCAATTCAGACGGATCCTTCGTGGATCCACAGACGGTCGGTGGAGCAGGCTTTATTATTCGCACTTATACTTCTTCTTTTCTTTTTGCGGGAGCTTATCAAAGGAGGTTTTCCTCTGTTCTTGAGGTAGAGGCATAGACAATCCTTTTGGAGCTCAGATATTACAAGGACTCTAGTCTAAAGCATGTTCAAGTTACTTCTGATTCCTTGACTCTGGTGAAAGTGTATAACTCGAAAACTTTATGCCCTTGGCACATCAAAAATATAATTCAGGATATCCAACAGCTTGCCATTCTTATCTCTCCTATTACTTTTAAGCATTGTAATAGGAAGGCGAATACTTGTGCTGACTATTGTGCTAATTTTGACCGTATACACGATGACTCTTTTTGGACGGAAGGTCCACCTCAGGACCTTCCGCGGTTTTTGTACTCGGACACTATCAAAATTTTCGTAACTTAAAATATCATCATTTCCTTTAAAAATATATATATTATCATATTTGTTATAAAAGAAATAAATATTAGAGAATATATATATATTACTAAAATAGACTCGATACACGTCATATATTAAGTTCGATAAACAAAAAAGAATATAAAAAAGAGGATAATCATAAATGTACAATTTAAGTCATCATAATTAGAACAGCCGACGCAACTTGTTTTTCAAGTTTAAATATTTATATATGATAATTTATGGGGATTATGTTAAAAACATATTTTAGTCCAAATGTAAGATTTCTGAAACCCACTTTGATGGAAATATAGATAAACACCTTCTCATGATGCTATGTAGATTATTTATTAGAGGTGTGGTAAATCAAATTTACAGATAAAATAAAATTATTGATAATTCGTTATAATTAAATGAGATAATATGATGGGGTTAAGACTTTTAAATAAAGTTATCGGTAATATGATTTTATTTGTGCTTGCAGTTGATGTGACAGTAAAAGTCAAAATAGATGTCTATGGTATGTCAAATCAATGCACGTATGTCCTTTTTTTGTATTTACATGTAATACTTGAACAACATGTTTTTTTTTAGCTTGTTGACTTCATCAATTCAATTGGTGTTGCTCAGAAGAAAGAAACAATTGCAAGGACGGTGGCGCTGAAGAATGCATTTTGGCATCAATATTAATCTACAGTTGTACGTTGGATAAAATTTTAGAAAAATCAGATAACTAATCTTAAATATCTGTGGTGGGGTAAAAGTATTTCGGATGGGTCAAATTTTTATCATTTTTTGAGTCGCTTTTTAAAATTAAAAAAATCATTCTAAAATTATTTTGAAAAGATAAAAATCATTCTCTTGCGAGTCGATTTTTTCATAGTTCTACTTTTATATAATTATATTTTAAAAAATATATAGAATAAATTAAAATTAATATAAAATATTTAATTTTATATTCAATATGATATATACTATTAAAATTTTAAAGTTATTAAAGTAGAGTTTAATAATGTGATAGAGAAGTATGAAATTTTATACAAAAAATAATCTATCTATAATAAAAGAATTGATAACATATGTATTAATTATATAAATAAAAAATGGGCTCTATGGATCCTACGATTTTTTCGGGTGGGGCCTTAATTTTAGTGGGTGAATTTTAATTTATTAAAAATCATCCTAAATTATATTTGAGCGTCTAATTTTCAATCTTTTCGATTCAACTTTTTTAGGTCGGATAAATTTTTCGAATTGATTGGTTTCTCTCATGCCCCTATTGTGAACCATCATCTAAAAATAAAAACAAAGTTCTTAGCCACTCTAGTCAGAGTTCTATCTTTTTTAACCCACTCAATTTATAATATTTACTATTTTGTTATTGATTTCATATTGAAAAAGCTCTTTAAATGCGGACCATCCGATTTCAGGCCAAAAAAGTCGTTAATAGTAATTTTATACTTCATATTTCTTCTTTTTAGATTTGTTGATCGATTTTATAGGAGTCGTACTTTGAATTTCTATTCATACTATTAATTTTCTCTTTTTTTTTCTATAATGCCATGTTGATCACATTCCGGTGATGGAATTCAATCAATGCATCATTCATGCGAGCATGCATGATTTGTATCATTTAAATTCGCACGAGTCTTGCACCTAATTAAAATTTAGGATTAATTTCTTAAATATCTTATGCACTATAACTATGTTTCGCATCTAATTCTAATACATAAATTTATCATCTCCAAAATATACCATGATTTTCGCTTTAGTCTATTGGTTTGATTATGTTAATTTTTTATTTATAAAAAGATTAAATTGTCATGTCATGAAATGTTTTCTTTTTTAAAAATAACGAAATAAAAAATAAAAGGGGACTAAATGTCTCATTTTTTAATACTTTCTAGTTTTATATTATTTATATCATACATTATTTTATTTTCTAAAGCATTAAAAAAAGAATATAATTTGTAGAAGGGCACTTTAGTTTTTTTATAAATATAAAAAATAAAAAATAATAGAATATGGACTAAAATGAAAATCACGCTTTAATGCAAAATAATTCTCTTGATATGATAATTAATTTTAAAACTTTAATATGATAATTCTCTTGAGTGCTGATTAATCAATAAATTAATATGTATATACACACAATCTAGATTCAATTTAAATAATTGAATTTCTTCGGGTGTTATATTCATGTTTAAAATAGTTGTTTATATTTTTTTCTGAGCATTAATTCAATTTAAAAACTTTTAACGTTCCCTTTCCAAAATATTCCCGGCCAATATATTCTCCTTCCACCCACACAACTCGTGCTCTCTATCTTCGGTTACAACTCCACTCTCGGCTCTAAAGGCAGCGTTCACGGTACAGAGGAGTCAGGAGCAGAAAGGGAGATGGCTCTCAGAGGAGTCACCATCCCAATGGAGATTCCTCTCTTCGCCTCTCTTCCCAAGCGGATGATTCGGAGATCTCCCAAGTTGTGCATGGCTTCCACCATCCCCTCCGCCTCCGTAAGGTGAGCTCCCTTTTGCCTTTAGAGAATCCTCGCGCTTGTCGCCATTGCTGTAACTTCTGCATGTTGCTCCTTGCGCCCGTCTTGTGTTCATTTTTTCTGTTTTCTGCTCTTTATATGACCAATCTTTATTCCCAGTTCCTGAGCTCAAGGTGTTGCCTTTATTGGCGTTTCCACGATTTTCTTCTTGAATATTGGTTGCAGCTTGTTTTGGGAGATTCATGTCCGACCTTTAAAAATGGCATCTTTAGTGATCCGGACTTGGAGTAATCCTACTCTTTTGTGCTTGTCCTGTCGGCGAGTGCTTGAAGTTTGATGTTTATATTTGTTAGCTTCATATCTAGACAAGGGCTTCCTGGTTTTGTATATAGATTTGTTTCTTGCAGGCGTACTGTATGATAACAGGCCAATGTGTTTTTACTTGCCCTCTTATTTCCGTTGCAGTCAGGAAGTAGGTGATTTCTTTCCTTGTGGTTTACTTTCTTGGAGTCGGTTAGACAATTTTGCTACGATTGTGTTGGATTGTGATGTGATTTGTCTTTATGCTTTTGATGTGCTTGAGTTGTTGACTGTTGGTTCTGAAACTGAAAGTGCTAGACTTTTATAGTGTGTTTCTCATTCTACATTTCCAGCACAGCTACATTACGTAGATTTGCTCCACCTTTCATATACCGTCCATATAGGAATATGGTGATGACTGATGACTTTATCTCATGCTTTCCGAACATAGTCAAATAAAGTGGCGAAACAGTTATCAAACCTCAGTGTTATTGGGGGTCTTTTGTGGGATTGACAAAAATTATACTCTGTTACGCATGATGAAGGTTTATTAGATACAAAGTGCATAAAGGAATTATGAAGTGAAATCTGAGTAATGATTTTTTTCCCTTTTGATAGACAGAAATAATCAAGATGGTAAGTTTGCAATATAGTCTTCCTAAACCTTATCAATGAAACATTTCTCTAAGGAGGTTATGCACTTATGCTATCTCTAAATGTGTGCATCCACCAACTGTCTACCTATATGTCTCAAGGAGGAAAAAAATCCATCTATGCAGAGGAAGCATGCATGGTCAGAACCAAGTTCTTATCCCCCGCGGATTTGTGTGTACCAGAAATTGGCTGCAGCGTAGCTTTCAAACTCAAAACTCTATGGATACTCATTTTACATCCAGTTAAGTCGAGGCATAAACTTGTAGAGTTTATGCACAAACTTTAAAAATATAAAAATATATTATACACTAAAGACTTCTGATCATAAATATTTTTCTTACATTATTTTCAATCATTAAAAAGCTCATACTTTGTGTTTTGACTTGCAAGCCTACAGATTAAAATGTTTTGAGCGATCTAGCCTTTTGAACTTTGCCCAGATTCTCCCAAATGCATGGGTCGCTGAAGACCGGTAATCGCAAAACCCTAGTGTAGGAAGAGACAAGAAAAAATAAACATGTCGGAGGCTTGGAAGGTTTCTACTTGTTCTTTTTTTCCATTACTTATTTGCTTTTCAATTTTACCCTCAAATTCATTATAAATACTCATTTTTTACACTCTGGAGACCATGCATGAGTTCATCCGAGTTTATCCTCTTCCACAGACTCCACCGAGATCACTCACAAGTCACGAGTCGACCGAGTTTATCGCACAATCCGAGTTTCAATCAAGTTCAGTTGGTTTTGTTGACTTGGAGTCTTGGAATTGAGCGATTCTATGACTCTCATTGATGAGTTTAAAAACCTTGCTAGCATTTTGTATCTGATACCATTGAATTGCAATCATAACTATGTATAGCACATTTCTGGGCCTAATTTTTAAATCTAGACCTCAGTATGTTGATACTAATGATAACTAAATATGAAAGGTTAAGAAGGGGGCTGGTTTAGCATTCTGAAAATATCCTCTCAATAAATTTCATTGATCATTACTCTCAAGAAAGCATATTGTAATTGGTAGGTAAAATTTCCAATGTTTTGTTGCTTGTAAAATTGTTCCATCCCCTTTGATTTGCCTCTTTGTGTATCAGTTCATCCTTTTGTTGTTGTTCAGTAGAAGTTATTCAGTAAACTAATATTAAACTTGAAGTGTCCTTCCATATTAAGTGAGCATTCTTGTTTATTTTTGTGAACTGATGTATTTTTTTTTTTCTTCTGGCATAAATTAGGGTTGAAACTTCGAGAAACCCTTTCACACCACCTCGTGAGGTTCATGTTCAAGTCACTCATTCAATGCCACCTCAAAAGATTGAGATGTTTAGGTCCTTAGAGGATTGGGCAGAAAATAACATTTTGGTACATTTGAAGCCAGTTGAAAAGTGTTGGCAGCCCCAAGATTTTCTTCCAGATCCTTCCTCGGAAGGATTTCATGAAGAAGTGGCACAATTGAGAGAGAGGGCAAAGGAGATCCCTGATGATTATTTTGTTTGCTTGGTTGGGGATATGATCACCGAGGAAGCTCTTCCTACATATCAAACTATGCTTAATACCCTTGACGGTGTCAGAGATGAAACCGGTGCAAGTCCTACCTCATGGGCTATTTGGACAAGGGCGTGGACAGCAGAGGAAAATAGACATGGTGACCTTCTGAACAAGTATCTATACCTAAGTGGAAGAGTTGATATGAAACAGATCGAGAAAACGATTCAGTATCTGATCGGTTCTGGAATGGTAAGATGTGCAAGTTATCATTTTCCTCGCAACCCAAGAAATTATGTTTAAACTCTAATCCCGCTGGTTTTATATCACCGAAATTTCGCTAATCTGATTGAAATAATTTTTTCTCAATATTCCTTTATGTGTGTATCTCCTTATCCACTTTTAAATAGCATAAAATGTATGAGCTATTTGCAACTAAATTATCTTAACTAGGAAGTAGATCATTTTGACTTTCTCATTTCAATTTGGCATAAAGAGAGTTTTCATTCAGCAAGCTCATGGCTGTTAATACAAGATTCATAAAAGATGTCATGTGTTGTATGTAATACAGAATAAGCATAATGGAAGCTTCACATCATAACTTGTCCACAAAAAGTAGGCTTTAACTATTTGATTTCAAGTTTCTTGACAAGGAGGTCCTCTTTTCTCAACTTTATTGGTCCCCTTATGTTTTCTTCTTATACATTATTTGATCGTAACATACACTAGAGACTCCAAATTTGTTTATTCTGCATTTTGTAGGATCCTAGAACCGAGAACAACCCCTACCTTGGTTTCGTCTACACTTCCTTTCAGGAGAGAGCAACATTCATATCTCATGGAAATACAGCTAGACATGCCAAAGAATATGGGGACATTAAACTAGCTCAAATATGTGGTATTATCGCAGCAGATGAGAAGCGCCATGAAACAGCATACACCAAGATAGTGGAGAAGCTTTTTGAGATCGATCCGGATGGAACAGTGCTTGCATTTGCTGACATGATGAAGAAGAAGATCTCTATGCCTGCCCATCTGATGTATGATGGACACGATGACAACCTTTTCGAGCACTTCTCTGCTGTGGCTCAACGGCTCGGTGTGTATACTGCTAGGGACTATGCTGATATACTCGAGTTTCTGGTCAGGAGATGGAAAGTAGAGAGTTTAAGTGGTCTCTCTGGCGAGGGTAAACGAGCACAAGACTTTGTGTGCACCCTGGCGCCAAGGATTAGAAGGCTTGAAGAACGAGCACAAGCAAGAGCCAAGCAATCATCCATGGTTCCTTTCAGTTGGATCTTTGACAGAAAAGTGGAACTCTGAAGTATAACTGAAGTGATCAATTTTGTAAAAACTCACTTTTTTTTAATTCAACCAATGGCTATCGGTGGTGTGTTGGCATATATGGTTTTCTTCTAAAAAAATTTCTGCTGCAGTTTGCATATTCGTTGTCCCATAAAGGATTTGAATCTCCCCATTTGTTCAAAGAGGATGCATGTTCTTTTCCTGGATCTGATATCCTAATTAGCTTAATCATATTGCTGCATGTATCATTGCTACTAAGAACACTTTTGATCCCTCTTACAGATGAGTGCACATTGTTTTTTTTTTGTTGGTTGATACGAGACTAGTCCACTTTTCATGTTAAAATTATTTTGGGTGAAAAAGATGCATATGTACCAATACAATTTTCTCAACTTTTGTTAGTTCCATTGTACATGTCAAGAAACGAGCTCATGTGTGTCGATTGCTCGTTTGCCAAAGTAGGAGAAGCAGCAAAAGAAAACAATAAAAGGCGAAGAGGAAGAAAACCAAAGGAAGGTGGAAGAAGCTATCACATGAACTCAATTAAAATGGATTTGAATTAAAATTAATTGAGCTACAATCAACGAAACACAAATCAATTATTTATACTAAAATTAAATCGATATGAAAAGAATTAAAAGCAAATCAACTATTTATACTAAAACTAAATCAATATGAAAAGAATTAAATTGGAACTACAAATTGACAACAGTTTTATATGCAGAGTAAATTACACCAATTGTCCTCTATTTGTAGAGTAAATTACATCAAACGCCCTTCAACTTTGACGTTTGTTCAGAGATAACTTTTAACTTTAGTTTGTAATGCGAATGTACTTCATCTTTTAACTCGTTGCATGGAATGCCATTTTCATCGTTGTCGCCTGTTTTCTGATCGCTGGAATGATGTGGCGCCCACACAGCATATTGTTGTCTTCCTCCTCCATGTTCACCGTCTTTCCTTGCGTCGACGCGCGCAAGGAAAGGTCGAGGGGGTTCGCCCCCCTTGCGACCTTTGTCGGCGTGGGGAAAGGTCGAGTGACGTCGCCCCCTCCCCCCGATGCCCCCACCTTTTCGCCTGCGTCGACAGTGGGTGGGCATCGCCGGTGGGCGAATAGGGGACATCGCCACCCCCATCCCCCTCTGTGCGTCGTCACCGGTGGTGTGCGTAAAGGGGGGGCATCGCCGGCCCCCAATCGTCGATGATGCGCAGAGGGGGTGATGCAGGGTCCTTTTCGTCTACGTTGGCGATGCACAGAGGGGGGCGATGCCCCTCCCCCCTTTTCACCCACATCGATCGTGGGCGCACGTAGCCGACGGGTGAATAGGGGGCATCGCCCCCCCCCCCCTCCTTTGTGCATCGTCATCGGTGGTGGGGCGAAAATTGGGCATCCCCCCTCTGCGAGTCATCGGTGACACAGAGGGGGGGGCGATGCCCCCCTTTTCGCCTGCATCAACGGGGGGCGCGTATCACTGACGAGCAAATAGGGGGCATCGCCCCTCCTCTGTGCATCGTTGCCAATGGCAAGTGAAAAGGGGGGCATCACCACCCTAACGAGTCATCGGTGATGCGTAGAGAGGGGACGATGCCCGCTCCTTTTCGCCCGCGTCGGTGACCATCGACCCCCCCTTCTTTTTGCCCGTGTTAGTGTCTGGCGCGCATTGTCGACAGGCGAATAGGAGGGCATCGCCCCCCCCCCCCCCCTCTGTGTGTCGTCGTCAGTGGCGGGTGTAAATGGGGGCATCGCCTCTCCTCTGCAAGTCACTTTGCCAGAGGGGGCAATGCCCCCCTTTTCGCTCGCTGTCGCCGATGATGCGCGGACCCCCAGGGGCATCACCCATCATTTTTGCTCGTCGATAACACATTTTTTTATTATTTTATTTTTTAATATTTCCACATCGATAAAATATTTATGTAGAGGAGAGAACATCGCCTTGTGGGTGCCATGTCAGTAGCACGATTAACGGTATATCACCGATAAAAAGGGCATTTGATGAAGCAAGTTAAAAGATGGATGACAGTCTTGTTACAAAGTAAAGTTAGAGAATAAGATTGGGAAAACGACTAAAGTTGGAGGGTATTTGATGTAATTTACCCCTGATATGCAACACATCTATTTGCGTGCATTTCCAGAAGACAAATTCCAACATGCCCTCTCAAGTTGGCGACTGAAAGACGATCAACTTTGAGAGTTGAGAAAAGATAGTGATGGCAGCTCAATCGGTTCTATCGATTTCGACAGCTCACTTGCTGTGATGATGTGCAAGACATGACAAATGCCAACACCTGCAAAGGAGAACATGGCTGCTAGAGAATCAAACAAGAAGGCAAAGTGCAGATTGGAGAAGAAGAACGTGACAACTCGGAGGCATGCCAATGATGTGGAAGATGACTCTACAACTGGCCTCTCTGCTTGCCGCTGACACTGGAGAAGACCACATGCCAACACGCCCCTTCAAGTTGGCATCTAAGAGATGATGATCAACCTAGCCCAGCTCGCATAGTAAAATGATGACATGCTGACAATGTGCATATATCTGTCGAACTCTAGTGCGGCCGAAGAAGTAAACGAAAGGAAACAACCAAAGAACAAAAACGATGCAAAAAAAGAATTACAAGTGCACGAGAGAAAGAACAAAGAAGGAGCGAATAGAAGTAGCTCGACCACATCAAGAATCGAGCTCCATTCACTCGCCTACCAAGAAACAAAAGAAGAAGAATGAAAAATCAAAATGAAGAAAATCACATGGTTAGAGATGAAAACGAAAAACGGAGCAAATGACTGACGAACTAAATGGGAGAACATGAGCTTCCAAGAATGTCGGAAGAAATTGAAGATTGAAGATGGCAATCTCAACTAGCCAGAGAAGAATAGGAGCCAAAAGAGATATATGATGCCAAAAATTTGAAAAGAAGAATCCAATGAGCCAAAGGCAATGCCGATGACAACAGTGATCTCCTCCGTAAACAAAGGAGAATAAGCTCTAATGAACGAGCTTGAAAAACAATGATCACGCCGTGAAGAATTGACGAGACGTCAAACAAAAAGTATCCAAAAATGAAGAATATACTGAAGACAATAATGGCGACTTCCACAATGAAGAGGCGATGATTAGTGATTTTCACCGTGAAGAGGAGCTTGAGCTCCGAAAATTGACGAACGATTCAATCAGCTAAGAAGGAAAAGAAGAAAATAACAATTGAAGAACACAGAGAGGAAGACGAGGAAGATAAACTGCGAGAGAAGAGAAAACCACGAAGAATGACAATCCAAGAACACAAAAAAAACCAAAGAAGAAGAAATCAGAGAAGATTGCAGAGAGAGGAAGAACACACGACAATCGTTGATGGTGATCGATGAGAAATTCGATCGGGCATTGTACAGAGAAGAATGAAAAATGAAATGATTACCGACAAGATATTGATCTTGAGGATCTCGACTACATTCACTATCCAAGTTCGAAGACAATATCGAGGCATCGACAAGCATTGCCCAGACTTGTGGGCGACATGTGGGTTGACAAGAGCTGCTCATCCGATGATAATGAACATGAAGGAAGGATGACGATCTTCCAATAGTAGCGTCGGCAACAGCGGCGAAGCACGTTGACATTGATGTGGCTCTAATACCATGTAAAGAAACGAGCTCATGTGCGCCGATTGCTCGCCTAGGAGAAGAAGCGAAAGAATATCGTAAAAGGCAAAGAGGAAAAAATAGAGGAGTACAAGAAGCTACCAAACAAACTCAATTAAAATCGATTTGAATTAAAACTAGTTGAGCTACAATCAACCAAACACGATCAACTATTTATACTAAAACTAAAATCGATATGAAAAGAACTAAACCAGAATTACAAATTGACAACAGTGCTACAAACTATTGATTTGCAACTCATTGTTGCATGCCCCATCGTTGGAGAAGACAAACTCCAATACACCCCCTCAAGTTGGAGGCTGAAAGACGACGAACTTAAAGAGTTGAGAAACCATGGTGATGGTAGCTCAATTGGTTCTAATGATTCTGACAGCTCACCAGCTGCGATGACGTGTCGGACATGACGAACATCAACACCTACATAGGAGAATGTGGCTGCTGAATAAGTGAAGGAGATGTGCATACCGGAGAAGAAGAATGTGGCAACTTAGAGGAACACCGACCATGTGGAAGATGACTTTGCAACTGGCCTCTCTGCTTGTCGCTGATGTCGGAGAAGGCCACACGTCAACACATGCCATGTATTCCTTCATATTAAAGAATCTTGATAACATATAGGAAACTTTCCTACGAGTAAAAGATAAACAATTTAGTCACCAAATGCAAAGTCCTATGAAAATTTACTAGGAATAAAAGATAACCTAGAAAAACATTTAATTTATCCTATAGAACATTAATGAGAAATATATCTTAATAAAAAGGTGATATTTCAATCATCAAGTTTAACTTTGAAAAAAATGATATATTAAACCATGTCATTAATAAAAAAATGACAACACCTTAGCTAATTCGTGTTAAGATTTACTCGCAAACTTGCATACATTGATGCATGCATAAAATATGTGTTACGGTTGTACTTGATAGAATCGTGGAACACATTATTGAGCGATGAAGAAGCAGATTTAAACCTCATCAATGGCATTGATGATCCTAGGCCGATTTAATCACTCCGACAAATTAATTCCCCCTTTCGTACGTAGACTCCAACAATTGGATCACCAGAACCTAACTTCCCTTAATTTTGCTTTTCCCCTCTTTTGGGATCAAAGTGGGAAATAAATAGTGGGGTTATTTTCTTAAATCTCCCCTCTACTATAGCCATTTTTCGGTTCTAACCCTTAACTATGAACTTACCTTATGTTGTCTCTAAATTTTATCGGGATTTCTACTTCAATCCTTTCGTCTGAATCTATTAGCCTTTCTGTTATTTTTTATTTTTTTATTAATGAAAAGGCTAAAATGTCCTTCCATGAGTTATCCTCTATTTTGAATAAATTTGGTATTAGTCGATATTTTTGGGGTACTATTAATAGGATTTAATGGTTGGCTCTAGTAAAGGGGGGGGGGGGGGGTTGGGTGGAGATCGATGGCGAGGTGGAGCGACCAGGGTGAGGGCAGCGAGGGAGCGTTATTTGGCGAGGATGCATGTCAGCAGTGGAGGAGGTCTAGGGCGGCGAGGTCGTGCGAAAGATGAGATCGGCGGTGCACGAATGCTTGAATGCGTCTATCACCTACCAAGGCGAGCGAGGTGAGAAAGCTCGAATGCGGTGACGGCGATGGTGTGCGAGCTCCTAGGGCACAAAATGCCATAGGAATCGTAGGGAAGCGTCGCAACGAGGGGGCGACGATGACAAGACGACGGCCAAGCTTCTTTCAAAACATAGAGGAATCATGACAGTGGGGGTTGTTAAAGATGAGCTCGGGGGTGGGTTGAAGGACGAGTGGCATCCGCCGACAGCGATAGTAGGGAGGACAATCCTCTCATTTTACTAGGGGGACAACCATTAAATCCATATTAATATCAATTTGAATTTGTCCAATTATATATCTAGCATCTCTACCATAACTAATGCATGTGGGATTAATTTAAAGCACGCCTCATGCATTCTTTCTCCTTGGCGCACTAGATAGGGATGTTCCTCGAGTCAGGTTGAAATCGACCCGTATCAGTTTGGGTTGGGAACTCAATCTAACCATGGTTTGTGTAGGGTATGAATCGGAATTTTTTGACCCGAGTCGACCTGGTCCGACTCGAAGATTGAATTTATTTTAATTTTTTTATTTTTATTTAATCTTTAGATTATATCTTATAAAAAAGTTAGAAATATTAACGCATTTAAATGTATAAATAATATTTGAATATTTAACAAATTATTTTGTGTTTTAAATAATATTATATGATATTTTTATATTAAATAATAAGAATATTTGAAAAAAGAAAAATGTTGGTTGGGTAATTTGACCACTCAACCCGATGCAACTTAACCCATACATGGTGGGCGACTCGGGTTGGGTTCGGGGTCAGGTCAAACTCCACCTGTGAACACTCTAAGACTTAACATCATTATTGAATGATCGCATTCTATGCTCACACAGAGTGACTCTGATACTATATGTAACATTTTCGATGCGTGCATGTTATTATCTACTTTGGATCTTGGCCTCCACGACTTTATCGAAATGCATCATTATCTGAACAAAGTCAAATTCTCATATATACCGAACATCTCCCGTGATTTATGCATGTAAGACTAATTCAATACATACATCATGTATCAAAGAGCGTGCTTCAATATTAGAGTGACGCAGCGGCCCGCTACCTCTTGGGGTCTTTGTACTTGGTAAGATATTGTCTGCTTTGCCCTTGGGCTCACGATTTTCTAATGTGTCCTCCAATGTTGGAGTAATACAATGACTCACCTTCACCTCTATGTTCAGTGGTTCTCACATGCATAAGACACATAAGAGATGTTGTGTATATATGAAAATATGGTCTTATTTTGATGTGTCACGTTTTGATAAAATCATGCAAGATAAAGCTCTGAGAAAACAATATCATGTGTTGGATAAAAATTTACATGTGGTATCAAAGTCACTTCGCGTGAACCTCTGTGCATGACGAGTGCGATCACTCAATGAAGACATTGAACTTCCTAAGATGTAAAGAATGCAAGAGGCACACTTTGATAGCTCCCACATGAATAAGTCGTGAGAAACATGCTGCATATATATGAGAACGTGACCTTAACTAGGTGTGACACATTTTGGCAAAATCATGCACGCCAAGGTTCAGAGCTCACAATGTCACATTCTGATAAGGAATATTGCAACAATAGTTTGAGAATAATTGTTTTACACTTGTGCTCATTTAGAAAATGTCCATGAATATTCTTGATTTGTAATTGGCAAAGATTGAACATTTTAAGGGCACCAAATATGAAATGTATAATTGTAAAATTAAGGGTTAATTAAGTATCCTTAAATCTCTCTTGAATTATAGAGATTTTTCACAATTGTGCCTAATATATGGACTTATCATAGCATCTCTTAAACTATGTTGCGATTTTCACTTTAATCCATTCGTCATATTCTGTTAACTTTTCCATTATTTTTTATTTTATTAAATAACTAAACTGCCCTCTTGCAACTTAAAATAAATGTTCATTTTTTTCTTCATTGAGGGCAATTTAATCATTTAACAAATTGAAAATAATGAAAAACTTAATATAATATGAAGAATGGACTAAAACAGAAATCATAGCATAGTTTAACGCTACAGTAAGTTTATATATTAAGGGCAGATGCGAAAAGTCGTTATAGTTCAAGAGAGGTTTAAGAAATTAATCCTAAAATTAATTACTTGCTCATTCATGTTAATTTAGTTAGGATCAACAACTCTGACATTTTTACCCTTTCTGCACTAAAATGCAATGGAAGAGACATGACAAACGGATTAAAACATTCATTTTAATGTGCATGAAACATGACTTCAAGAAAATTTATACTCACAAAATAGCACATGCTTTATGGAATTCCTAAAGATAAGTTCGATAAAAAAATAGATATCAACATATATAGATACACAACTTTAAGACGAAAGAAAATAATAACATGCTCTACAAATATCATTTTTGTATAAATATATATATTGAGACTATCATTTTAGGTTAGTTTAAATGTTCATAGAGTCAAGTTTGTATAAAGAAATTGACATTCATATGAAGACATAATTATCATTAAATTATCAACACGTGTTATTAATTATATATCAATGATTATGAATAAATTATAAAACTTATAATATCATAATGTATACATTTAATTATTAATGATTAAAATTAGTTATAGGTGAATGCTAATTTTTTTTAAAAATAAATTATTAAACCTTCATTTGAATTAGGGTTTCAAGGAGGTAGCCTACTAGTTGTTTACTTATCTATTTTCCTAAATTTCCTTATCATGTGATCAATTTTGTAAAAATTATAAAAATTACCTATGCTTATATATTTCACTGTCGAAAAATTATTATGCTATAAACCTAATAGAACATATGGAGGAATTCAGCAAGTTAAGTCAGTTAAAAATATAATAATGGAGATTAGAGTTTAGACACCAAGTCGAGTGTGACAACATGAATAGATGATTGTGGTGGTCAAATATTTAGCCGCTACTGGGCCAGCCCTTTTTCAGTTTTTGCATATGGCACTTGTACTTAATAGGTTGCCACCATTTGCCGCTAGTGTCCGCATTAATAAAAGTATTAATATTGTTGCCAACATGCCATCCATTTTTGCCACAAAATAAGACATGGTCAAGGAAAAAAAGAAGATGCAAATCTTCCTTAGGAAACGGGGAAGGTTAAAAGGACACTCATGGTGTTCAACATAAGTGAATTCTCGGTGGACAAATGAAATAATTTAAAGAAAAGTCTGGAAGGATGTCATGTGTATCATATTATTCCTATAGAAATTTGATCGCCTTATAATCAATCATCCCACAAGAAGCAGAGAAACAGTAAGAACCTACAAAGACATGGCAATGACTAGCAAAAAGGATCCATGAAGTTTGATTTTATTGTGATCCATGCGACAACAAACATAAAAGAATGATGGATATACTTTTTGTAGCTTGCCAAGATCAAAGAAGAACTTATCAACTTTATCAATCCGAAGAAAGGTGAACGAATGATCTATATGTGTAACAACACCTACCTGGTATGAAATGTATTGAAAAGTACAAGTTGAACGCATATGATAACTTTATGGCCCTGCATGATATCTATGCTCTTGAAATCCTTAGGAACTTAAACTTTGTTTTGTCATTTTGCAAAAGAATTTTGAATTTCTTTTTTTATAGTGGTGGTGTAACTATAAGGAAGGACAAAAAGGCTATTACAATGCTAACATTTGTGCTTGGGCATGATCTATTTTGCCTTATATATTTAAATAGAATGAATCCAATGGGACTTTTGTTTATTTTGTGTTATTTGACTATTAAGAATTAGGACACTGAAGAAATACTAAAATGAAACAAATGAGCAAAATAAGCTTATTTCGTAATATATATGGGCAACATCATGAATATTATTTGACTAAAAAGATGACTTAATTTTTTTTATTGACAAAATAGTTAAAATTAGTTCACATTGATTTTGTGAATCGCTAAGTATTGCAACACACATGAGGGAGAAATATTCCATTACTTTCATAAATTATTACTACATGTTTTCATGTGTCTATCTTTTAAAACGAAAAGTAAAAACTTTCTAACTTAATTTAAGAGACACAACAAAGAGGTGGAGAAAAAAATTTTAAAAAAAAAGTAAATTAAGCATTTAAGAATGGAAAGAGACAAAAAATATGCAAATTATTGGATAAGTAGGCAAATTTGAAAACTACTACATTCAGGAATGGATAAGTAGGCAAATTATTGGCCTTACATGCAACAACAAAACAAAATCCTTTGGGGAGAAAGAGTTAAAAATTACATTGATAGAGTAGAAAAGTCTGACAAGTATACCGATCGCACAAGTAGTAAAATGATATCGATCCCATGAGGACTTTTATCTCTCACTGTTACTAGATGAAAATTCTTTAAGAGAAATGAATTATGAAGATAATCAGAGGAAACAAGAAATAGATCCAAGAAAAGGAAATATCAATTGAAAGAAATGTTGGTTTTACTAAGCATTTCTCCACTGTTAATCGAGTAAGAAAATCACATCTGATGGAAATAATATAAATTAGGACTCAAACCAGATGTCCTATCTGTTTTATCAATTAAATATTTGAAGAAAGTTTAACCAAATCGTTCTCCAAATATTTAAGAATTAAAACATAAATGATTTGATTCATCTCAAAGGCTCCTCAACCGAGTAAGTCTAAGCACACACTCCTCTAAATCTCACAGAGTAGATAGGGGAGAGATATGAGATGTTAAAAATAAATTCGATTCAAACAGAACATTTATATTCAGAAAATAATCTTTCATCAAAATAACAATGGAGTTTAACAACGTAAAGCCAACAATGAAATATTACTTCATTGCTGAAGAATTAAACATTATAAAGACAAAATTTAGAGTATAAAAGATGAGCAAGAAGATAAAACTCTAAAATATGACTCTAAACAAAGTAGCCACAGACTCTCTAAATGGATGATTTCCTTCTCAGCTCTGATGATCCTTTGGTGTGGAAGCATACGTCGTTTTATAATCACCGTGACAAAAAATCTGAGTGTCAACACGGACCGTACACGGGTCGTGTTAATTAATGTCATGATCACGCGAATCACAGCTCAACGCAAAAAATTTTCATATATGAATAACACAGCCTGTGTCATTAATGACACGGGCCGTGTTTTCTTCTGGAATCACCAAAAAATCTTCTCATCATTATTTAACGCGGTATGTGTCAAGGCAAAATGGACCGTTTTAATCAGCATGTGACAGAAATTCCCCCGGCCGTGTTGATGGTGATGCGACATGATGAAAAATGGCCCGTGTCATCGTAACACGGGCTATTTTCTTCCCCTGCACAGCAAACGTCATGAAAATCACAGAATAAAAAGGAGAATAATATTCCTATCAGAAAAATAAGACAATTGATGCATGATCATTCAATTTTCAACTTATTAAAGTGCTATAATATACAAAATTGAGCATGCATTATACATACAGGAAATTAACGATGAAAAAGGAAATTATAATGTGCAGTAAAATGTATGTTATCCACTGGTCTCCCAAAAGAATTTTGGGGAGAAAGAATTGAAAATTACATATGGAATAATTTTTAATTAATTTTATGTAATCAACACTATGTGAGTTGTGAAATAGAAGAAAGTTAGAGTTGAATCATCTTCGAAGATGAGAATGTAAACACATATTATTTTTTAGTCAACTTAAGGACAAATTGTTCGCAATGAAAGCGTGCAAATATATAGAACATAACAAAAAGTCTAAGAACTACAAAATTGATCGAAAATTGAGATGCCGCTTTTTTAGAAAATGAAAAAGAGGGCATTAAACATCTAGTTATCCTTGGAGATAATGAAGAAAACTTTGATCATGACACATTGAATTAGTTATCCTTGGAAGAAGTGAATGAACCCATTATTTTCACTAGTATAATTGAAGATAAGAGGTTCATGAGTAAACTAACACATTTATATTATTATAAGAGTGTGAGATATCTTAGTATTCGTTGATATTGATATAAATGATAATGTATATCCTTTTTTTTATAAAGAATGGTGATTTTTAGTGAGTCAGAATCATTGACAACCAGTATGTGTGATGAAATTGACTCAATATATTGGAACGGAGTATGTGTACTATGTAATTTGTTGATAAATAAGCAATTCATATGGTGTGATTATATATCTAAGAGGAAACATCAAATTGATGACACAATTGATATGCACAAAATAATATTAGTTGTTATGAGTTACACTTAGCAAATCGAAATAGAAAACTTTATTATCATGTGTCTAAGTTTGCATCGATTAGGATAATTTTAACTATAATAATTTGTATAGATTTGAAATTATTTTCAATGGATATCAAGGCAACTCTGTGATTAGAAAGTTATAGGAAGGCATATATGTATTTATGTATGTATGTATGTATGTATGTATGTATGTATGACATTTATGTTTTCGGGTCTAAATATATAAACTTAAAGAAATTTAAATGAGTGTTGCCACAATGATTTTTAACCAAAGTCAATTCATCATTGTTTGAATGTGTTGCATACTTAGTATTTAATCAAAGTTCAAATCCAACCACCATGTCTTTCCTTATTCATTCCCTCACATTTCAAAGTTTAGATCCAATTCAATTAAAATTGGTCTAGTAGGGTGACTCATGGAACTAGAATTAAATTTGCACTAATCCAATTGATAATATCAAGTTCTACAATCATGTTAAAATATAAGGGTAAAATGATTGTGCGAAGCGGACAATGCTCGACAGCGTGTTGTGTGTGAAGATGGTCACTCATTTATTATAGTAGTTGTTTATGGCCATCGGAGTCATCCAGATGAGATATACTTGTTGGCGTTCATCTCATAAGAAAACTAGCCTTCCGCTCCCTTTGTTCATCGGTGTATGTTTCAACAACATGTTGCCAAGGAGGGTCATCGTAGTATTGGACATGGGAACCTTATTCTCAAGCGAGGAGGCAACGCCATCGTGCAGTAGAGCTTCGGCCATCCCGAACATGCCGTGCTCCCGGGCATGTGAATTGAGTTCAATAGGAAGAGAAACTCCGAGAAGGATGCAAAGGACTCATTAGCAGGTGACTTCTCCCTGGACTAGGGTCATAAGATGATTATTCAGCCTTTCATTTGGCACGATTCCGAACTGTACGCACGGGGAGTCATAACTCATGCAGAACACTACCATGATTCTTTCACCAAGGCCTAAGCTTCTTGGTCTATGAAACTTACATTGACATAGATGACAAGTTCGAAGTGTATCACGAATGATTCACCAAAGTAGACTACACAAGGCAACTTCAGGTGAAAGGTTGGGATGATGGATCAAAGGGGTGAATGATTATTTTTCTTGGGCAAGCAAATCCTCTAACTTTATGACTTATGCAGACCATTTGGATACTACGCAAGATTAATGAAGCTTAGAGTTGCAGCTGTTTGGAAGGCTTTGGTCCTAGAGTTTGGAGTGACAATGACCAGTTGCATTAGAAAGAAGGCTCGGCAGTGTGATTGTAGTGACATTGATGTTTTCATTGTGCAATGTCTAAACATGTCCGCAAATTATGTGTCCTTGCCAAACATGAGCATGAATGGTTGAGATGATTATGTGTCCTTGCAAATTATGGATGACCACCTGCCTTGACAATTGCACATGCACAACTTGGGCACCAAGACTACTGTGATAACAAGGTATGCTTTGGATGAGTGAGTTGATCAACTGAGTTTGAGATGGTTTGAATACCTCTATCTGTGTGTGGAAAGCTGATGAGGAGATAAGTTTCCGTGTTATATCTGAAGTCACTATTTTGTTAGGCTTATCAGCTTGCACTCATTGTGACATTGAACTCCTTATTCAGTATCCAAATAGTTCTAGATGGTGTCTCGCGGCTTCCTACACTCACCGGAGAGAGTTGCCACACATGCATGCATTCGTGAGAGAGAGAGATTTGGTGTCACACTTGTAGATGCCAAAGAGATAGAGTTCAGAGCGACAGTGCCCCCTGCACTTTTGGAGAGAGAGATCGGGAGTAGAAGTTGACGTGCAACTTCTTGCACTTGCTGGATTTATCTCTCCCGCAGTCAAGAAGAAGAGAAAGGTGAAGTGAGAGAAAGAGATGAGAGGTTCTTGATCCTGTTTTTCCTAAGAAAAACATCTGCCATCCTTTTTTTAGCAAAGATGTGATGCTGTTATCAATGAATGGACAACTCATCACGTTGGTTAGAAGTGAAGGCCGCTTTGTGCACTCATTTTACCCAAAATATAATACCCAAAGTAGTTAAATTTAGCAATGTTTTTAAAATCGGACCGGTGATCGAACCGGTCGGCCAACTGGGTCATGTTCGATCGGTTCAACCGGGTCCGATCAGATTGAATCAGAGTTTTATTAAAATAATATTATTTGTATTACTTCAAGAAAATATATTATAAATTAAAGTATAAAAGCTAATAAGTAACAAAATAAAAAGCATATTATAATCATTTTAAATTAATCAAATAGTAGACAATTATTTTTATATTTTTAAATTATATATTAGTTAATTTCATGAATAACTTTATTTTTTTTGAATATTTCTTTATACTATTTTCCCATGTTTTGATATTATCTATTTCCTTTTTCACGATCATCCTATCAAATTTATCATATTATTCATGTTTCAATTTTTAATATAAATTATTTATAATGAATTAAATTTTATCTTTCTCCTTTATTGAAATTTGACTTTATTATTACCTTCTTATCTTTTATTTTCAAATTCAAATGTAACTTTCTTATTACTAATATTCTTTTTTACATTTATTTTATAAAATCTAATCCCTTATTTTTCTCCTCTTCATAATTTAGAATTGGAATTGTACTTGTAGATCCAATCAATTGAGTTTTACAAATCATACCTAAAATAACATAATTAGTGTTGATCTCTCCACATAAATTATAATCGGCCTATTATTCTAAAATCTTGGTACAAATCAAGACAAGACTCATTGTCCTTCCAACTCGTCTAACTTATAATTTACTATATTCTTTTTATAAAACACAATGCTATACTATGCAAAATATATATTTTTATTGAGTAGATTAGTATGCTAAATTTAATAAGTTTATTAATGTTATATATTTTTTTAACTTTGAAGTTTTATAAGTAGTGAAATATAAGATAAGAATTTTTTTATTTAAAATTGAGGTACCATAACTCCAAGAACAATAAAAAATAGGTCCAAATTAAGATGAATAATCTAGATTTTGTTCACAATCATCAATAAACAAAATGCTTTTAATTAACCACAATGCTGAAAGAAGGTGTTGAATTGTTTTTGACTCCTAAGAAAGTGTGTGATAATTGGAATCGGATGGAAACAACTCATTCATGCGATTCTCCAAACATCTACAACCTGATTCGAATCAAGTCGCATTTAATAACAAGGACCTAGTGGAACCTGTTATTTTTCTTTTAATTTTTTTTTAAGTTGACGTTTTTATTTTTTGTTCAAAGTTCTTTTTCTTTTATCATTTTCCTTTTTAACCTCTCTTATATAAACAATATATTTATTATATATAAAATATAAATAATAAAAGATTAATATAGTATTATATATAAAGTTATAAACAAAAATCTCTACGGTCGTATCGGTGCGCGTATCGCACGTGACGCTCCATTCCTTCCGTTATATTTGCCCACCCTCCACGCTATTCGGCCAGTTACCTCTCGCCACGTCAGAAACTTGCCAACTAGCCACGCAGAGGACCCCACCAATCTCCTCCCCTGTCTTGTGTTCCATGCCTCCACGCCTGATCCCGTTTCCGCTTCACTTCGTTAACTCCTCCTCTTTGCTAACTTTTTTTTCACTAAATTTTATTTTTTTATAAATTTATTTTTTTCTGCCTTCTTCGTGCTTTAGTTTTCTCCTCTTTCGCTCCTACTCCGTCTCCTTTTAGATCCCGATCTCTTCCGGCGATCTCGATCGATCGCCCGAACCCAGAATTCCCGAATCCCATGTCGTCCCCCTTCTCCTCCGGCCCACCGCGGCCGCGTCCTGGCTTTGCTCCGCCGTCGCCGGCCACCGCCGCCTCCCAACCCGCCTCCAACCTGGCCGATTCCTTCCGGAACCTACAGATCAACCGCCCCCCTCCCCCATCCGCGGTCGTCGGCCCCCGCCCTGGCGCGCCCCCGGCATCTTTCTCCTCCCGTCCGGGCCCTCCTCCGCCCTTTGCCTCGCGCCCCCCACCGCAGGCTGCTGTGTCCGCCGCTCCGATGCAGGGTGGGCCGATCACCAGCAATGGACCGAGGGGTGTTCCATTCCCATCGTCGACCTCGTCTGCTATGCCGGCGCCCCCGCCTGGCGCGGTGCCGGCGTCCGTCCGAGCCCCACCGAACCTTGTCCAGGCACAGGGCGTTAGGCCGCCCCCTGGCAATCTGCCCGCCGCCGTTCCCGTCAACCCGCAGTCGTCGCAGCTCTTATCGCGCCCTCCTCCGGCATCGCAACCTTTTGCAGGCGCCCCAATGATCCAAACTCCGTTTTCGGGACCTCCGACTTCACAACCGTTTGCTGGAACGGCACCGACCTCGCGGGCTTATGCTCCACCACCAAGCTCACAGCCTTATGGAGCCCCGCCATCCTCACAGCCGTTGGGCGCTTATTCAACCCCGCAGCCTTTCAGTGCTCCGCCAACCTCGCAGCCTTTTGGTGTTCCCCAAGCGTCACAGGCGTCTATGGGCCCGCCGCCGTCCCAGCCATTTGGTGCATCCCAATCCTCACCACCATTTTTAGGCCGACCTCCTTCACAACAGTTTTCGGCACCTCCAACGTCTGGAGCACCTTTTGGCGCTCAACCATGGCAGTCTCAGCCACGGCAGGTAATAGAATTCATGTTTTGGAGAGAACAAAAAAACATGAACTTAGGCGTTTTAAATGCATTCATCTGATGTGACCTTGTGTCAATTTTCTTTCTTATATAATGTATGTCTATATATCAAATAGCTACTATAGTTGCTATTCTAACATTTGCCTAACGTTGGGATAGTTGAATTATGTTGATATATTTTTCAGAAGTGGTTCATATGTTTCAGAGTTCGTATTGAAATTGGTTTTCAGGTAGCTCCACCAATGCCTACTTCTATGCAAGCACCTCCAAGAATGTATGGCATGCCTCCAAGTTTCTCCGGTCAAACTATGCCTCCAGTGCCTCCTGTTATGGGACAAGCGCCTCTTCCGGGGTCTCAGGTTTCAACGCCATCTAAGATTGATCCTAACCAAATTCCACGGCCCATGCCTAGTTCCTCAGTTCTTGTCTTTGAGACCCGTCAGGGAAATCAAGCAAATAATCCCCCGGTATGTCCTATAAAATGAATGCTTTTGTAGTTGGATTTTACATGTGTCACTGCATATTAATCTCAACAAATGTCCTGGTGGAATATATAGTTCTTTACATTTCGCTCGCATTATTATAATAGCTAATGGTCTTTATTTTCATATTAATTTCTCTTTTGCTCTGGTGTCCTTTTGTCTCTTTTAAGCCTGCCACAAGTGATTTTGTTGTCAAGGATAATGGTAACTGCAGCCCACGTCTGATGAGATGCACCATGAATCAGGTATCACCTTGTATATCATGTATCTTTTATATTTTTCTCATGGATATTTCTTCGTTTCTATATTAATCTCAACAAATGTCCTGCCTTAGTAGATACCTTGCTCTGGGGATTTGTTAACTATGTCCAGTATGCCACTTGCTGTAATGGTACAACCTCTAGCACTTCCACATCCATCAGAGGAGCCTATTCAGGTAACTATCTGTTGTACTCTTTGTCTCCCCCCAAAAAAACCTCTTGTACTTTATTATAAATGGTTTCATTTTCTTATCATAAGCACTCAAAAGAGAAAAAAAAAGGTTTGGCATGTAATGCTGATACTGGACCTTCTTGAATCCATGCTATTCATTAAACTAAACCAATGATGAAAAGAGATGAAAAGATGTTTCTTTTCCTTGGGTCTACTCATCTGGATTGATGGGTAGGGGCCTCAGTCTCACACAAATATGGGAAATGTCTCCTATGGATATGAAAATGTAAAATTGATTATCATTCTTTTCTTTCATTTTAGTTTTTAATGAACAAAACCGTAACGCTTTTCTTCTTCAGGAGTGGGGATTTGGTTAGAGGTCATACTCTTCTTCTTTCTTTTGTTGCTCTTTTTTGGAGAGCCTACACTTGTACATGTGATCCTTCTTATTATTAATATCTATACAGATGAGAACCACAACTTGGTGATCATCCTTTCTCTTCTACAAAAAAAAAAGTTTTAATGAAAAAAAGAATGTGTTACATCTTGGCGTAACTCTTTTTGAAGGATAAACAGATGACTAATGGGAACTAGTCATCCATGTATTCACATAAATATGTGGGGATTTACATGTATGGAGTAAATAATACATCTAGATTTAATTGAATCTTTGTTATCTTTGGGCATGTCCTCTGTCTTGTTTGTCTGCTTGAATATTTTTTATATTTTATTTTGCTCAAGCATTCTTTTCTTTTTTTGAGGAGTTTGGTCAAGCATTCTAATCTAATTCTTTTGTTTCCTGTTTTATATGCGTAATATAGGTTGTAGACTTTGGAGAAAATGGACCAATTCGATGTTCCCGATGCAAGGGATATTTAAATCCTTTCATGAGATTCATTGATCAAGGACGGCAGTTCGTCTGCAACTTATGTGGTAAGTCTTATATGCATTTAAATGCCTTTCTACCTATCTTAGCATGTACATAAACCTTTATTTAGGAACAACAACAACAAAGCCTTATCCCACTAGGTGGGGTCGGCTACATGGATCATACGACGCCTAATGTTGATCCATGTTCATAAGATTCGACAGGATTTTATGCTGGCTGTCGGGGCCTAACACAACCCTCCTCCTTTATCCGGGCTTGGGACCGGCTATAAAATATAGGCGGAGTTAAACCTTTATTTAGGAACATGTGCATAAAATTATTGTTGTGATATGCTAACTGTATACTACTACATGTTGCAAACCTTGTGTTGTATTGCATCTACATCATATAACATAAAGCATTTTATGTCGGTTGAAGTCATCCATATGAGCATTTATTGTTACTTCATCCAGTAAAAAAATGGTTTTCTTGATTAAGATCATGCTTTCCAATTTTGAGGGAAAGTTCTTTGTGAGATCCAGATCAAGCATATATTTTATTTCTTTCTAGTATCATTGTTATGATTTAGTTTACCCATACATTTCCTCATTATATTCCTGAGTGCTTGTATTTTTTTTGGTGACCGGAAGGTTTTAAGTACTTTCTCACAAATTGCATAACAGGATTCACCAATGACACTCCGCGGGATTATTACTGTCACCTGGGTCCAGATGGTAGACGCCGTGATGCCGATGAAAGACCCGAGTTATGCAGAGGAACTGTTGAATTTGTTGCTACGAAGGAATACATGGTCTTTACATACTTATCCAATATTATTATTTTTTCATTGTTTGTTTATAATAATTCAAGAATAAAATGTAATATACGATCATACAGAGCATGCCTTTTCCTTTGTAATTAAGAAAATATTGCAAGCAGATAGATGAACAAAAACAATTCATTCTCATCCCTTTATGGTCTCATCAACCTTTGTGGATAAAAGTTTTGTGCATGTGGAATTGCTTTGTTTTTCTATCATAAAGAATATGATAATATCTTTACAGTATTCATGAGTTAATTCATGGTCTTCTCTAAAAAAGGCATTTTCTTTTCCTTGTCTCTTCCAATTTGCAAAAGGAAAATAATAATTTTGGATAAAATACCTCAATATATGATTTCTTATGTCCGATTGAACAAATACATTCCTGATATTTACACATTTTGGTATTGAATGTGATTAAATTCACACATTTTCCTTTATGATTCAATTAACTTTATTAGTTTTGACCTTTGTCATTTTTACTGCATTGGACAGTGTTGTGCAAATTTTTCATTGTGATTTGCATGATCATTTGGTTCCAGGTTCGTGATCCAATGCCTGCTGTATTTTTCTTCCTCATTGATGTATCAATGAATGCTATACAGACTGGTGCAACTGCTGCAGCTTGCAGTGCAATTGGACAGGCACTTGCAGATCTTCCTGTAAGCTTTCTTTTTAATTTCTTGTACACTATTATTAGTCTGAGCTTTGAAACCACAAAAGCCACTTTTTCAAACAATAGCAAAATGAATAAAAGTTTGAGCTGTGAAGCCACATTTGCAAATAATAGCAAAACAAATAAATATTTGTGTGAAAACTTCATGTGAACCTCTTTTTCCATTTCTTATGAAATGAAGATGACAGTAGAAGTGAAGTCGAAGATTTGCCTCAATACAAGGCCTTGCTTAGTACTTTGTATAAAATTTACTCATTGATGAAAAAAATGTGTTTTGACTATGTTAACTCGTCCTTATGAAATTTCCCAAAGTCAATCTGTTCTTTAATTTGTGTAACTACATGTGACAAGTAACAAAAGATCTGTTTGTTAGTATAAGATTAAATCTGTTGCGGATTGAAAGTTATATGGCGATTGCTGGATGATGACAACAATTTGGTAGTCATCCTTTTCTCCCTAAAAATGATTTCTCAGACCAATCGCTGAAAGCCCTTCTCAATGATTGTGTTATTATGTATAACTTTTCGGTATTTTGTTTCAAATGTCAAATTGTTAACAAACTGTTCACTGTTACTTTTTTTTCACCATTACTTCAGTGTGTGGGTCATCCACTTGTACTATGGGCAAATGTACCAACGTGTACCAAACTTCTAAAGTGTCATGGTAGGAAAACAACAAATCTAGGAAGCCTTATCCCCACTCTCTTGTTAGCATTGTGACATGCTCTGGAGTGTGTGTTCAAAATTTTTAAGTTATAGTGTCCCCCCCCTTCCATCTAAAACCATATATTTTGTTTTGCAAGTGTGGATTTCACAGCTTATCACTTTTTTTCCTTTGAGTACTGATCTTAACTCTTTTAGATTCTATAAGTGGTTTACACTTTGAATAGTTAATTCTTTGGACCAGTTCAATTTTTTTTCTTCTTAAACAAAAAAAAAGGAAAACTTATATATAAGAGCGAGTGTTAGAGTATGGATATTGGCTTTGTTTGTTAAGAAGAATGGAAGTGAATATATTTCATTGGCTAACCGACATCCACCTCTGCAGGAGGGTCCTCGAACATTTGTTGGAATTGCAACCTTTGACTCTACTATTCATTTCTACAATCTGAAACGAGCTTCACAGCAGGTAGATAGTTTGTGAACTACTATTATTGTATTGACTTTTGCTTTGGAATGCATTGTTCTGCATTTTAACTGTAGAAGCTTCCTCTGTATTTTCTCAAAAGAAAAAGAAGCTTCCTATATATCTACTCAAATTGCTGTCCATCAAACTTACTCGACAAAAAATGTCAGTGAAGTTGGTCAGTTAACTTGTTATAATCAATATCTATAATTCGAGTTTGCATGGGTGTTGCATTACACACAATGGTACCCTACTCTTTGGTGCCATTATATTATTGTACATTTTTTATTTAAATTTATGTCTGAGACCATCTGCTGAAAAGGAAGTTTGATCAAGGGGTGGGAGAAAATAATTGTCCTCTTTTCTCATAAACTGCTGCACCCACATTGAGTGTAGTGTAACCAATCACAGATGTAATGCTTGGAAGACGATACAACTGTTTTGACATTGTCCTTTGTTTCGGGTGTGTGGGGTGGGGGTGGGGTTGTGCTTCGTTCTTTTTCCTTTATTGCTGTGTATGCAATGAACTTTGTATAGCGAGCTTCTATACATGTTCTGTCCATACACAAATTTTCTTCCAGTTGAGTTACATTCCAGCTGTATTGCTCCTTCTAATACTTCTAAATTTTATTCTTGTGTCAGTCTCATACTTGAATGCAAGACTGGTTCTTGTTTTATTTTGTCCACTATTTCCATATGGCTCCAGCGCAACCACACTTTTTGAAAGCGAAGAGTGTTACATTGAGAATATGTTTTGATGAGGAGAAGGACGGATAGCTTTTAGTTGTGAATCTCCAGTACCCTTTTTTTTTGTTTTTGTCTCACATTTTTTTGTGATCACACACTTACATATTTTGATCATGATATATACACATGGATGTCTAGCATAATCTAGTCATCCTTTTACCTCTAAAAACAATCGTGTCTACTATTTCAGAGAAATAGTATTATTCACACAGTGCTCTAAAAAAAATATTGTTCACACAAGAGACATGCCCTGTCTCATGGTTGGCCTAGATGATTAGAGCTTGTTCTGTGACTTCTTCATTTAACTTTGACTGAATGCAAGACCTGACTAGCTTTATTTGCTGAACACTTTATTTTTGGAGTCCTTGGTCTCATAAATGTAGTGCAAGAAAGATAAGTGCAGTGACTAACTATTATAGTTTGAAACTTTGGTCGCTCTGAACTTTTCTTATTCCATATGACATGTGAATCGATTAATACACATTCTATTTTTTCTAATATATGTTCCATGTTGTATCATAATCTTCCTTATATACAGCATGCTATCTTAATCAAATGTTTTGTTTATAACTTTTTGACATATTTACTGTTTGTGTATTGGCAGCCTTTAATGCTCATCGTTCCTGATATACAAGATGTCTATACACCTCTTCACACTGATATAATCGTTCGGCTATCTGAGGTTTGCATTTGAACTATATGAACTTTGAGGGGCAAGGCTTCCTCCAGTACTATCTTGCTTAGTGAATTTTGTTTTTCTCTCCGAGGATTAGTGCCGTCAAAGTTTGGAGCAGTTGCTGGATAACATCCCAAGCATGTTTGAAAGCAACAAAGTTGCTGATTCTGCATTTGGCGCAGCTATTAAGGTACCTCTTTTGTAATATAAAGATAGTCATATTAAGGTACCTTCATGTGATCCATTTTGATGATTTAACATTTAAAATGATAAAGGTATCTAAATGTTTAAAAATATGGACACAATCTTTTATGCGTTGAATATGTAAAATGAATCCAGTCTATTTTCTGCTTTTTTTGAATCACTCCATTGCTTGCTAATTTGACAGTTCCAATATAATATTCCTTTTCAGTGTGAAAGGCAGTAACACATTTACCTGTAGTTCAAATGTAATGCATCCATCGTAGCCATTGGATCTCATGGATTTAAAACAATTTATTCTTTTAAAACATGAGAACAATAATTTATGTCAATCCCTTCATATTTCAGGCTGGATTCCTTGCTATGAAACCAACTGGTGGGAAACTTCTTGTGTTTCAATCAGGTAAGCTCATATGTTATTGTGTCTGGTTATTTCTCGACAACTGGCCAAACCTTGCACTTCTTGACACTCACGATAGATGTGTTTTATTTTCTTGTGCTTGATGATGCTTGTACTTGATAAAAATAAAATCTGGAAATGGATTACTGAGATTCAAAGGTGAACATCCTTTTATTTGGAAAACTTAGACTGATGTAAATTGTTTTTTTTTTGTCTGTTTGATAAGGAGATTGATTCCATATCCAGGTTGGATAATTGGAAGGCTTGTTTGTTCTAGCTGGCTTATAAATGGAAATGATTGTTTTGTTTCTTGAAGGGGAAAATGATTGTGGCTTGTGGAACAAATATTGCATCTGATTTAGGATAACAAACTTTCTTTAGCAAATTTTAACCTGTGAGGTGGGTGTGATATAGACAGAAATCATGATCTTTTTTAGATGACATTAGGACTTGCACTCAACCTAAATGCTGATTTCAGAATGTTACTCTGGTCACTGAGACTAGTTGTAAAGCGGCTGTATAATAATATTAAATATCCATTACAAAAAGAGTTCTTAAAGATCAAGTTTCTAATGCGTTGTTTACTATGATTGTAACACATATTCTATGTTAGTCAAATGTAACTTGTCCTTTTATTTCTTTGGGTAGTAATTGATAATATTGCTACACAATTGAAAGCGTTGATGTGTTCTCCACTGGATCTTTTTTGTAAGTTATGAGTAAATTATGCATGTTCCCAGTCAATTACTCTGGATCAATTTGACTTAGGATGGGTTTTAAGCTCCCTTTTAGAGATACTAATTTATAGGATGACAATATGACCCAGAAACAAGTCTACCCAATTATTACTGAAAAAAAGAATTCAAATTGACAATCACTTTATGAAAATAGTAGAACAAATTGAATTGTATTTTTACAAGCAGTTATTTTTATATCATTGATCATGGTATATATACATGGATGGCTGACATGATCTAGTCGTCCTTTTTACTTAAAAAAAAGGTTTTTACAAGAAGCTTAGTGTAAAATAGCATATTAATTCTCAGTGAATATGCTATGAAGTTGCAATTACTACTGGAATATGTTTTATAATTTCATAAGTGTCGTGGGACATAAAGATTAAAATAATGAAGGTACGATTAGTTGGAAAGTGTTTCTATTGCGGCAGATCACAATTGATACATGTGATGCCTAGGTTCTGTTATTTGTTTCATGTCGTTAGATATCTAAAATCAAGAAAATTATACCTGAAAAATGGTACTGAGGAGCAAGTTCTTGTAGAAGGATTTTGCATTTCTAATCTCTTTAATTAATGTTATTTTTTTTTACTTTTCTATTTTTCATGATTATTTGTAGAAGAATTAGATCTAATCTTCTCTTATTCCTTGCAGTCTTACCGTCAGCTGGTTTGGGATCACTCTCTTCCAGGGAAGCTGAAGGAAGAACAAATATTTCGACAGGAGACAAGGTACAGAATGCATTTTTTTTTCTTTTGAGAATGAGTAATGCCTAGGTTTCTTTTTTACGGGAAAGTAATGCATAGATTTTGTATATGTATAACTAGTGTCTTGTACATTTGTTCATTCAGCCCTTCTACCTCTACATAGTATCATGCTGCCTTCGTCAATAATGAAAAAAAAGAATAATGCTGTAATTCATAGTAATTTTGAAACCCAATTGGTGCCTGGTATCTGCACAGCAGTAGAAAGTTGACATATCTTTTTGTTGTATTTTAATCTGTATCTCTAATTTTAATTTTTAATGGTTGTAATCTAAGTATTTTATTATTTTCATTGCATTAATATTCTAGAATATCAAGAATGTGTAGATAGAGAAAGTAATTTGCGCAGTCTCTTGATCTAGTTTTACTTTAGGGTTAGAAACGATTACATTTCTTTTTAAAAAAATTAGAATTCCATTGCATGTTAGTAACATTTCTTTTTTTTTAATTTCAGGAAGCCCATAAGTTGCTTCAGCCAGCAGATAAGACCCTGAAAACTATGGCAATAGAATTTGCTGAGTATCAGGTAAGAATACTTATTTTTGCTCCTGATATGCATTATTTAAAAGTTTCACTGAGTTTGGTTCTCCTATAGATTCAAACTAATCAATCAATATTGTTTTCAAGGTCTGCGTTGATGTATTTCTTACTACACAAACTTTTGTTGACATTGCTTCGATTTCGGTCATTCCAAGTACTACAGGAGGACAGGTCATCCTTCTTTTCTCTATGCTTCCTCTGAAATTTTATGAGCACACAAATTTAGGCTATTTGAATATTGATTATCTTCCCTCAATGAAAATGTTGGTTATCACCTTACTTTCATTTAACTTCCACTTAGCCAAGAGGTCATCAAGTTGTTTATGAACCCACGAGGTCTCTATTTTGTTTGTTTTTTAATTTTAGCTTGGTTCAATACTCCATGTTGATGGAAAAAGATTGATTATGAGGTTGACTTGTAACACATTAATTGATCTTGAGTATCTCTCGTCCAACATTTTTCTTAAATTGGTGGACTTATGCTTTTCGAGTTGGTTCAAAGGGATTTCGCTTTAGGGACTATGCTAGTCTGATAAGTCAGATAAAACAGGTGTCCCTTTTGTCTGAAATTGAAATGCATCTTCATTTAGATCAATGAAGTACACCGCTTTTTTAGGCAAGTCAAGTGATTGGCATCAATAGGGGATCCTGCATATGCACCATCTGGTCCATACCGAATGCAACTGCGTACTGAATTTTTATGCACTGGTAGTTGACAAAATACAATGTGGCTTTTGGAAATGGGATTCTGTATCTCTCCAGTAAGTGCGAGTAATCAGAGTAGTATTACCTTTTTTTTATATTTTCCAATCCAAAAGACTTGCATCATTAATCAAACCTCGGAGGCACCATTGTTGAGAGATGTTCAGGCCTTCATGCTCTTCGTCTCATACTAGATTATCAGAGGCTGTTAGATTTTTGGATAGAACATCGAACAAGACTCGCATCATTTTTTTGTTTCCCCCAAAATATATTATCCTGAGAATTTTCAAGGGTTGTTACAAGTGCCAGTGTATGCAAATGCATGGTCAGTATTGTAATCGAAAATTCCTGACATGGTATGTTAAGCGGAAGAGACCTTCATTGAAGGGGCCCCTTTGTTCTTGATGTTGTAGTTTACTTATTTTGTCCTTTGGTTTCTGAATCAAATTGTGCTTGACACTGTGTATTTGGTTGAATTGTATCACTAGCATTAACCAAAACAGGAAAAAAAAATTGGACTTAAAATTCAGGCAGGAAAACTAATGTCTGTGATTGCAACAATTAGACAGTTTGGTGATCACTTCAAAAAAATAAAAGGGTTTGGTGATACGACCAAAGATATTGATATCACTGTGTATCTCCTTGATATTGCAAACACATTTTCCTTTTCTGAAGTTTTCTTTGTGTTTCATGTCATTCAATATATGTCAATCTTTTCTTATTTAAATGCTGTCTCGTCGAGCTATTTGTTTGTTGAAGCCAAACAATTTTGGTTTTCATACAGGCAGTTAAATTCTCTTCTTTCTCTATTGCTCCTATTTCCTATATCCATCATTGTTCCTTTTGTGAATAGGCCAATTATTTACGAATCTCATGAACATGGATCAACGAATGCGGAATGGCATCGTATGATCCATGTAGCCGACCCCACCTAGTGGGATAAGGCTTTGTTGTTGTTGTTGAATCATTGCAAAAGTTGTAGTCAACAATCATCTCACTTTTATATCAACTCGTTACATCCTTTTTTTTGCTACAGGTTTATTATTATTATCCTTTTTCTGCCGTTTCTGATCCTACCAAGCTTTACAATGATCTTAGATGGAATATCAGTAGGCCTCAAGGTTTTGAGGCTGTGATGCGTGTACGATGCAGCCAGGTAAGTGTTATGGGATACAGTAACTTACAATTGAATTTTCAAACTAATACTTCTGTGGTCAATTTATGTTCTTGTTCTGAAAAACAGGGCCTTCAGGTTCATGAGTACTCAGGAAACTTTTGCAAGCGCATTCCCACTGATATTGACCTTCCAGCTGTGAGTACTCTTATGATTGGTGAAAATTCCCTTATTTTGGATTTTGTTTCTCCAACAACAACAACAACAAAGCCTTATCCCACTAGGTGGGGTCGGCTACATGGATCATACGACGCCATTCCGCTCTATTAGTAACCAAACCTTTCGGTATATTATTCACCAATAGATCTTGCTCTATTAGTTCGCCAAGTGTCCGCCTTGGCCTCCCTCTCCCTCTTTTAATCGGACTCCAGATTATTTGATTTACTCTTCTTACTGGCGCATCTAATGGTCTTCTCTGAACATAACCAAACCATCTCAAACGATTCTCTACCATTTTCTCACTAATAGGAGCCACTCCGACTCGTTCACGTATATGTTCATTCCTAATCTTATCTAATCTTGTATGACCACACATCCATCTCAATATCCTCATTTCGGCTACCCCCACTTTACGTTCATGTTGTCCCTTCGTAGCCTAACATTCACTACCATATAACACTGCTGGTCTTATAGCAGTACGATAGAATTTTTCTTTAACTTTATTGGGTACTTTTCTATCACAAAGAACTCCAATGGCTTTCCTCCACTTACACCAACCAGCTTGAATTCTATGATTAACATCGTCATCAATCTCACCATCTTTCCACTAGCTTGGATTTTGTTTCTCCAATATAACTGAATACTACAGTTGTTCATTGACTGCCAAATTTGAGACTACAGAGTACAACAACAACAACAAAGCCTTATCCCACTAGGTGGGGTCGGCTACATGGATCATACGACGCCATTCCGCTCTATTAGTAATATTCGTTGATCCATGTTCATGAGATTCGACAGGGTTTTACGCTGGCTGTCGGGGCTTAACACAACCCTCCTCCTTTATCCGGGCTTGGGACCAGCTATAAAACATAGGCGGAGTTACCAATAGATAAAATCCCATCAAAAGAAAACACAAAACGTAAATTGAGTTCAACTAATTCAAGTTTAATCTAGGCTTGAATGGTTAAATTATGTTTGTAATATCTGTCCTCAATCAATCTTGCCAATTCCGTAAGTATCCTCATTTATCTTGTTCCACTCAAGAATGAAAGAAATACTTTGTGTATTAATCATGCCTTACACAGGAGTTGGATGACCTTGAAATCATAGGAATATGTCATCCTTCAAAACCCAGTGTCATTGGGTCATTCTTCAACCTTTTCTTTTTTCATAAGCTTCAGCTTTTGGAATAAATGATGCTAAAGAATAACCTGACGTGCAGTTTTAATCATTATCATATTACTTTAGTGTAATTGGACTTTTCTTTACATGTTACTCTGCTTTAAAGGTTACATTTTGGTACAGATTGACTGCGACAAAACAGTAATGGTGACATTTAAGCATGATGATAAATTCCAGGAGAACTCTGAATGTGGTTTCCAGGTAAATAGGTTCTACCATAATGATCCATATAATTTAGTTGTCCAGCCCGTATTCTGCTGTAAATATTCATTCATTTGATATGTTGTATAAAACTTGCATGTCAATCTATTACTAGTATCTCAAAAAAAAAAAAATCTATTACTACTTGTAGATTAGTTATGGTATTTGACTTTTATTGCACTTGTCCAGTGTGCGCTTCTTTATACTACCATATTTGGCCAAAGAAGAATTAGAGTTCTCAATCTCTCGCTTCCATGCACCAGCACACTCAGTGTTCTGTTCCGTTCGGCTGACTTGGATACTCAATTTGCTTGTTTCTTGAAGCAGGGTAAAACATCTGTTTGTAATATTCAGCTCTTCATTTGACATTACACTCATAGCACATTTGTGCATTGTTGTAAATGTATTTCTTTGATTCGATGTATAGCTGCCAATGGAATTCCTGTAAATCCTCTTTCTCAAGTTCGTGAGCAGATCACAAACCTCTGCATCAACATCCTGCACTCGTACAGAAAGTACTGTGCAACAGTATCTGCGGCTGGGCAGCTAATTCTTCCTGAGGCCCTTAAGTTGTTGCCTCTTTATACCTTAGGTATGCCACGAATTTGTGATTGACCAACAAGTCTATGCATGGATTTTGAAACAGTAAATTTGCTAATTTCATTGCATATGTGTGTTTAATTTCTTAAATAAAACAGGGATTTCATAGTCTACTTTTCATAATTCAATTGCTAGAACAGATTTTGTTTTAATGTTACCATCATGGATTTCCTTAGTCTACATATATTCTTCTGATTATGTGCCAAAATGATTTTTTTTATTTTGTCAATGTTCTTCTCAAGAAAAAAGAAGATTCCAGTCTATTCACAAACCCATCTCATCAGCATGTAACCATATAAAGAATCATTTGGTGATGCAATCCTGTATTTTAAAGCGAAAGTTCTATTGTCTTTGGAATAGTACTGAGAGAAGTTGGTTCCAATGCTCCTCAAAAGGAAAAAAAAAGTTGGTTCCAATGCATTTATGTTATCCCCTTAAGGGGGGCTGAGTATTGTGTAAGTCTTCCAGAAAACATGAAAGCACTTGCATTTATGAGACCAAAGAAAATCTACTTTCAAACTGTAGAGAAAATCAAGCATGCTAATTGAGTGAAAAAATATCATTATAAAAGTGTAGAAAACCATGAATGCACAAATCATATTGATTTTGATAATGTAGCATCTCCATTTTGTTTTTTTAAAAAATCAGACGACATTGGATCCAAACTTGGAGGTCATCCTACATGAGTTGCACAATATTGAAATTTCTTGTTTCTTTGTCAATTTTTCATGCTAAATGAATATAAATTGCAATAATCAGATACAAAATATGCTATGATGTATCTTAGCTGTTTGATTATTTGGTTATTCAGCTTTAGTTAAAAGTATTGGTCTGCGAAATGATGGCCGATTGGATGACCGATGTTACTGGGTGGCTCGTGCTACTTCACTTTCCATTTCACTTGCCGTTCCTTTGGTATATCCTAGGATGATATCTTTACATGATCTAGCCTCAAAGGTATTTTGTAATGAATCTTTTGTTACATTTTACAACCCATATTGATCTTAAGTTCATGTCTGACAATTCTTATACAACAGGAGGAAGATGGTTCTTTATTATCTTCTACAATTCCTCTTTCCAGCGAGCATATAAATGACGATGGTATATATCTTCTTGAAAATGGCGAGGATGCTTTGATATACATGGGAAACATGGTTAACCAAGATACTGTCCAACAATTATTCGGAGTTACTTCTGTTGATGCTATTCCATCTCAGGTGAGATTCCGAGATTTCTGTAGCTTGATGGTTTTGTTCTTCATTCTGCTTGCTCCATCGTTCCTCTCCATCCATATACCGTTAGATGGGGGTGTTTGGTAGGAGAACAAGAGTGAACATGTTCTTATGGTAAAAATTATTTTCTATTTGGTTACACCAAGAAAATTTAAGAACAAGTATGTTCCTTCCATAAGTAAGAATATTATTGTTCTCATTTTATGAACAATCGATGGTGGTTTTACAAATTTTGAGGTGGTTTTTGAAGTTTGAAAAGTTGACCAGAACAATTTGTTCTAGGGGTCCTCTCAAAAAAAAAATTGTTCTAGGGGTGTTTGGATGCAAAAATAAGAACAAAACTCCTATTCCTACTGATGTTCTCATACAAAACACCCCAAGAAAGTCTTGTAACTGTTAACCCTGATGTTTGTTCTCATTCTTGCAGTTGGTATTGCCACAACTGGATAATGATCTCTCAAAGAAACTGAATAGTTTGGTTAATGAGATAAAGCAACAAAGATGTTCATACCTTCGGTATGATTCTGTTCTCATGTGTTTTGTCTACACCCCGAAGTTTTGTCTGGTTTAAGCTCACAATGAGATTTAACGTTTTGACATTAATGCAGGTTGAGACTCTGCAAGAAAGGAGATCCATCAGGTAAAATGCACTGTTTTAAAATCTTAATCGATGATATAAAAAAATAATTGTTCACCTCTTCCTCATTTTGATGAAGTGATTCTCTTGTATCCCAACTTGAATGTCGATATTAAACTCTCTTCTTCAGAAGGAAATCATTGAACTTGTTTTGGTGAAGTTTTTTACTGGTTGACATTTAGAAAAAATTCATTGAAGCACTTGTATCTTTTGCAGGCATGTTTTTCCTGTCGTACTTGGTTGAAGACAAAGCTCCTGGTGGTCTATCTTACGTGGAGTTCCTTGTGCATGTCCACCGGCAAATCCAATCGAAAATGGCTTAATCTTGGTGCATGCCTGTGTTCATTGTTCATGATAGAGCCATGTGACATGAAGATCCGATTACAACTCAATTATGAAAAGGGGCACAAAGTGCAATTGTACCATACGAGAACTGTTGCTGTATACTTGCACTTCACATGGATGAGAGGTTTTGGGTTTTTTCCTCCTTTCTATTGCTCGCAATTTTTCGTAATCGACTAATATTTGGAATTAGGCCATCATAGATAGTATATTTGCAATATGTGGTGACTTAGCTGAGGCCCCATTTCTTTTCCAAGTTTCCTTTGGTCTTTTTTGTTTGGGGTTTTTACAGTCAGTCTGGGAGGGCACATGTAATGTGATACTTATAGCAAACTATTGGGGACTCGTATATTTAAGGCAATCTTGGCATCATGGAGTCGTGCGCGGGTGACCATCAACAATAAAGTGTTTCATAAGTTTAAATATAGATTGAAGGATTTTTGCACCGAGTCGTATAATTTTTAGTTTGTGATAGTGAAGAAATTTTAAGTTATTTAGAAATGTAATCCAGGAAATTATTCTCCACTATGTAGTTCACCATACCCATGTTTGAGGTGCAGCATAAATTATCATCATGATCCATAGTTTTGTTTTGTTTTAAATTTTACTGTCCTTTGTACTTTTCAGTACCATACACATGAGAAGGTAAATGCTTCCGAAAATTTAATATTTTTTATGGCAGGCTTCTTTAACCCTTTCTAGTGAAGTAATTGACGCAAAATAAGAAATCGAATTTATAACATCGTCAAACGATTTGATTATATTATGGTATCTTTATACACATAATCATTGTTAATGCAAAAGAAATAATGGTGCAAAAAATGGAGATGTCTCTTCTTTAAGTGAGTTTCTCCTTTAGGCCGTGTTTGGTTTAAAACTTGTAATTTTTGGTTGAGAACTTTGCATTAGAACTTGGCAGAGTTCACGTGGACTCAATTAGAATTAGAATTCTTGTCAACTCGTTTAATTCTCATAAAAAAGTTTTGGCTAAGATGTAGAACTTACAAAATTGCGAAATAATCATGGAGATTTTTGCGTCAAATAAAAAAAAAGTTCGACCAAACACGCATTTAGAATTCAGTTGTATCAAATTTGTTCCATATTAAAATTCTCGCTAGAGGACGGATATATGTGCGTAAATTCCTTTAATTCTACTCATTTAAGGAGGCATATATCTACGTAAATTCATATACAAATAAATCGTTAATTCGACGTCTACAAAAAGAATCCTACACGAGTGATGTAAGTACATAAACTATTGTTTAAATCTGAAATTAAGGACCGTGTCAAACATTCCTCTATCATTCTTTTGATACTTTTTGTTAGTTATAACTTGCAAGATTTTTTTATGTTACTAAACAAATTTGACATTCCCCTAAAAAGAAATTTTATGTTACTATTTTCAAGTTTTAAGAATTTGTAAGCATTTTAACCTTCAAAATTGATATATTGATTTTTTTTTCGGTAGTCTAAAATGTTCTGATGTATTTCAGCACATGATCGATTATCACTAATGAAGAATATGAAAAATGAAAAAAAGGTGAAATAATTGGCGAGAGTTTAATAGGAGAAACTCATCAAGTATAATAATAGTCAATTTTCAGACTTATTTCTCATAAGTTAAGTAGCGTGAATAAAACATTTTATATATCAGAGTTAACAATGCAAGCAGAATTATTTATTTTTGGATCCGTGATCACTTGTAATTATTAGTATTTAATTTATTCTATGTTCGAGCGGAAGCGATAAAAATAATTTCTACCCAAGGGACTTAGTGAATTGAATGCTTATATATTCAAAAGATCAATAGAGTTTAAATTCAGATGGAAAATTAGATGCTACTTCTTAATTATTAACGAGTAACAAATATTTTTTATTTCTTTCTCTTTAAAGCAGGTGGGCAAGGAACCCTGGCATTTTCTTTTATTTCTTTAGACATTAATGTAATATATATAAATTGTTATTATTTATTAGCCGCTGGATAAGTTGAGTTATAGATCTTTTTTCATATAATTTGATTTTAGTGGCCGCTGGTTCTCACTTAATGGTCGTTGGATATTAATATTAAATAATTTGGTTTTCACATCCCAATTAATTGACATTTTTTTCACTGTTGAAAAAAAAGGTGGGACTTTTTTATTCACTCTAATGTTCGAAAAACGACACAAATTAATTGACGCTAAAAATTATACGAGTTAAAATTTTAACCCCCACCATCGAACTCCACTATTATAATATTTTCTCGAACAATGTGTCTAATTATACCGGTGATACTTTCAGTAAAAATTTTTTACGTAACATTTGAACTTAAAAGACCTTTACTAAAATCACGAGAAGCTCTTATCCGCTTCACTCCAACTCTCGCTGGGAAGGGTGAGATTTTATCGTGCGAAATGATGCATGCCAAAAGGAACGGAGAAGTGATCAAATCGTCACCTCACACTTCTTCCTCCAACCACAAAAAAAAAAATACCCCGCAACAACGTCACACCAATCAGGATAAGATTCTAACACCTCCTTCGCATCCTCCTCCCTCTCTATTTCATTTCCTCCTCAACTCCACCCAGCAAGCAATGCCACGACCACCTCCACTACCCTCCTCCTCTGCTGGTTGATGGCATCCCTCCCTTCTCTGGCCATCAATGGCGCCACCACCACCACCACCTCCCTCCTCCGCAAGCTCCCGCTATCACCTCCTCCACCGCTCGACAAGGTACGCATGAATCACTCCAAGTCTGCAGCTTTATGTAGCAATATGTACGCATACGTCGTCAATTATGTGCTCCTCACATGCCGAAGCCGAACATTACATGTACATAGACTATACGGCGCCAGAGGAGCACTGGAGAGGATGCGCCAGCGCCCACGCGGCCCCTCGACGCGAAGGAAGCCGCCGACCTGCTCGCCGACGGCACTGGAAGCTACCTCGATTCCTCCCTCTACGTCCCGCTCTTGCAGCACTGCATCGACGCCCGGTCGCTCCCCGACGCTGAGGTCCTCCACGGCCACGTTCTCAAAACCGGCGCGCACGCCGAGATCTTCGTGTCCACGTCCCTCGTCAACGTCTACATGAAATGCAGCGCTCCCGACCGCGCCCGGAAGCTCTTCGACGGCCTGGACCAGCGGAACGTCGTTACGTGGACCGCGCTGATCACCGGCTACGTCCACAATTCGCAGCCCGAGAGCGCGGCGCGGGTGTTCGTCAGTATGCTGGAGTTGGGGTGCTACCCGACCAATTACACGCTTGGCGCCGTCCTGAGCGCCTGCTGCGCCCTGTACTCAGTTGAGCTCGGCGAGCAAGTCCACGGATACATGGTGAAGTACGGGGTTGAGTCCGACACGAGCATGGGGAACTCCCTGTGCAGCTTGTACTCGAAATGCGGCAGGTTTGAGGCCTCCGTGAGGGCGTTCCGGAAGATTCCGAGTAAAAATGTGATATCTTGGACGACAATAGTGTCTGCTTGTGGTGACAATGGGGATCCGGATTTGGGCCTAACTCTGTTTGTCGAAATGCTCTCCGAGAATGTCCAACCGAATGACTTCACGTTGACCAGTGCTCTGAGCCTCTGTTGCATGGCGCAGGATCTTGATCTGGGGAGGCAGTTACATTGCTTCTGCATCAAATTTGGGTGCGAGCCGAACCTTCCTGTCAAGAACTCGATCATGTACTTGTATCTGAAATGCGGCGAGATCGACAAGGCACGGAAACTGTTTGACGAAATGGAGACCGTCAGTCTGATCACATGGAACGCCATGATTGCAGGTCATGCACAGATGATGAATTTGGCAAAGGATGATGTATCAGTTTGTCACAGTGGAACAGAAGCACTTAAAATTTTCCAGAAGCTGAATCGATCCGGAATGAAACCAGATTTGTTCAGCTTCTCCAGCGTTCTAACTGTTTGCAGTGGTCTTGTGGCATTGGAGCAAGGAGAACAAGTCCATGCTCAAGCCATCAAAAGTGGTTATTTAGCAGATGTGGTGGTGAGCAGTGCCTTGGTGAACATGTATAACAAGTGCGGTTGCATTGAAAATGCAGCAAAGGCTTTCGTGGATATGCCGACAAGGACCCTGATATCCTGGACTTCTATGCTTACTGGTTTCTCACAACATGGCCGGTCACAAGAAGCGATACAGCTCTTTGAAGAAATGAGAATGGCTGGAGTGAGGCCCAACCAAGTCACATTTGTTGGAGTTCTTTCTGCTTGTAGCCATGCTGGTATGGTGGATGAAGCTGAGAACTACTTCAACATGATGAAGAATGAGTATGGAATCAAGCCTGTTATGGATCATTACGCTTGTATGGTTGACATGTTTGTGCGGCTGGGAAGACTGGAAGATGCTTTTGATTACGTGAATAAGATGGGTTTTGAGCCAAACGAGATCATTTGGTCCATTCTAATTGCTGGCTGTAGAAGCCACAGAAACATGGAGCTGGGTTTTTTTGCCGCCGAGAAGCTACTTGAGCTCAAGCCTAAAGGAATTGAGACGTACATTTTGTTGTTGAATATGTATATATCAGCAGAACGGTGGCAGGATGTTGCAAAGGTGAGAAAGCTGATGAAAGATGAGAAGGTTGGAACTATCAGGGACCAGAGTTGGATCAGTGTGAAAGACAAGGTCCATTTCTTCAGAGCTGATGATAAGTCTCACCCTCAGAGTGCACAAATGTATTTGCTGTTGGAGAAACTGCTCCAGGATGCTGCACGCTTGGGTTATGTACCATATAAAAGTTTAGAGTATTCTGATGAGGAGGAAGAAGGAAAACAATGTGGATTCAATGCTCACCATAGTGAAAGACTGGCTATTGCATTTGGGTTGATAAATACGGTGGAGGGTTCATCGATACGAGTTGTCAAGAACATTGCAATGTGCAGAGACTGCCATAGCTCTGTGAAGTACTTTTCCATACTGGCGAAAAGGGAAATTGTTGTTCGTGATAGTAAGCGACTTCACAAATTCATAGATGGTAGATGTTCATGTGGGGATTTTGATGCTATTCTTTGATGACTGATGCATGAAATACACACATAAAGGGTAAGGGCCAGAATAATACTATCAAGGGGTGCCGGATTTTTTTCGTCTGGTGCAAGATTGCTTTAGCATACTAAGGTGAAGTCATCGCTGACCTTGTAAATGGTTGGCTAGAATTATTTGAATCTTGTAAATTAAGGCTTTCTCTAGATTGTAGAAGTGACATTCAGTATTTGTTGTTTTATATGTCAAAATGTGGAAGAAAGCTTGAGTGGCTGAAAAATGTCTCAGCAACTGCACAACTGAGAGCATGGCATGTATTTATATGCATATGTACAGAGCATGTCCGAACGTTGCAAACAGTAGAAAACAGTAATAACTACCATACAAAGAAACTGTAAAATGATATATATAAATTGTTACACATTGATCAATAGTCCCCCGCAAGCTAGGCATGATGTGCATCGAACATGCTAGTTTGGATACCAGGAAATCATGTTGTTTGGCACCCAATGATTAGTGAAAATATCGGCCAACTGCTCTGTAGATGAAATGTAAAGCGATTGAATAAACTGACGAAAAAGCTGACCACAAACAAAATGGCAGTCAACATCTATGTGCTTAGTGCGCTCATGAAAGATAGGATTATTAGCAATATGTTAGGGCAGCATTGTTGTCACAAGCAATGAAGACAGCAGAGAAACCTGAACTCCAACTTCAGCAAACACACGAACAAGCCACATAACTTCAGCAACCAAATTGGCCATGCTACGGTATTCAGATTTTGCAGAAGAATGAGAGACAGTCTCTTGCTTCTTAGACTTCCAAGAAATCAAAGCATTGCCAAGCTTTACACAATAACCAGAAATAGAATGTCGGGTAAGTAAATAGGATGCCCAATCTACATCACCGAAACCTTGCAAGAAACCAGACCGTGCAGCCGGGAAGAAAAGGCCATAACCAGGATTTTTCTTCATATACTTAACCTTCTGAGAGCTGCTTGCATATGAGATTGTTTAGCCAACTGCATAAATTGATTTAAGTGTTGAACGGAAAAAGAAATATCAAGGCGAATAATAGTCAAATAGATCAACTTGCCAAGCAATCTCTGTTACGACACAGGATTAGGTAAAATGTCATCAGGATTGTCAGAGCCAAATAGCTTATCATAATCGACAAAAGTCAGGTTCTGCTTAAGAGGAGTATCAACATGTCAAGCAGACAGATAAGCGAGTATCAACAAGAAGATTCAAAGTATACTTTCTCTTATTTAAAATGATTCCCTTAGCAAATCATAACACTTCAAGACCAAGAAAAAATTTCAACTCTCCCAGATCTTTAATCTTGAAGTTGGAACTTAAAACATGTTTAGCCTCTTGGATCAACAAGTCATCATTACCGGCCAGCATAATGTCATCAACACAGATGAGGAACATAGCTATACCATTAGTAGATCGTTTGGTGAAAAGTGAATAATCAGAATAACTTTGTACAAAACCAGCATGAATCAACACCTGAGTAAGCTTCAAATTCCACTGTCGCAAAGCTTGTTTTAACCCATATAAAGACCTTCGTGGATGATAAACTTTTGACTTAGATAAATGCTCCCCCGCACGAGAGAAACCCTGAGGAATTTTCATGTAAACTTCCTCAAAAGATCACCATTCAAAAAAGTATTGTTAACATCTAAATGAAACAAAGGCCAAGAGTGTTGAGCTGCAATAGCGAGAAGACATCTAATAGTAGTCATCTTCACAATTGAGGAGAAGGTTTCCTTATAATCGATGCCCTCCAGCTGAGTGAAACCTTTAGCAACAAGCCTCTCCTTATAGCGTTCAACCTCAACAGAAGAGTTGAGTTTAATCTTATAAACCCATTTACAACCAATTGCACGCTTCCCTAGAGGAAGATCAAGAATTTCCCAAGTATGATTAGACTCCAAAGCATCCATTTCGAACCTCATAGCATTGACCCAATTGGGATCCTGGGAAGCATCATGAAAAGAGGAAGGCTCGTGAACCATATTAAGATAACTCATGAAAACCTGATATTGGTGAGGCAAATGATCATAGGAAATGTAATATGAAATGAGATACTGAGGCGGTGAAGAAGTATCTGAAGAAGTAGAGGTGTTGACAACATAATCATGGAGCCAATTCAGAGACTTAAGAGCTCTACGAGGCCTGGAAATAAGAGGCGCAGGAACAACGCTGATAACTTGCTCTGGAGTAGTGACAACTTGCTCTGAAGGAGGAGAAGTAGGCAATGGTAAGGGAGTTTCTGAAGGGAGTTTTGAGGAAAAATAGAAGGCATATCATCATACTGAAATATAGGTGGAGAGACATGATCTGACCCAGCCAGTCCGAACGAAAAAGGAAAAATATCTTCATGAAAGTGTACATCTCGACAGAAATCTTGTTAGAAGAGAGATCCATTAATTTATAGCCCTTTTGAGTATTAGAATAACCAAGAAAAATTGAAAGTAAGGAATGGGGAGAAAATTTATCACGAATTGGCAAATTGCTGGAGTAACAAAGGCAGCCAAATATATGAAGATGATCCAATTTAGGAGCACGACCAAAGAAAACTTGATAAGGGCTCTTCTGCTGTAAAACTGATAATGGTAATCTGTTGATGATGTGAACAGCGGTTAAAACACAATCTCCCCAAAAATGAAGAGGAACATTGCTTTGAAAACGCAAAGCTCGTGCAACTTCTAAAATGTGACGATGCTTTCGTTCGACCACACCATTCTGTTGTGGGGGTGTAAACACAAGAAGTGTGATGCACAATTCCTTTAGAAGAAAAGAAATCTCTGCACCTTGAATTAACAAATTCCGTCCCATTATCAGTTCTGACAATTTTAACAGAGTTAGAAAATTGTTTTTCAACCTGGAGCACAAACTGTTTCAAGTATACACTGACATCTGCTTTGAATTTGAGGAGATAAATCCAGGTCATTCGAGAGAAATCATCAACAATAGTGAGGAAAAAATTGAAACCATCATATCGAATGTTGATAAGGTCTCCAAACATCAACACGAATCAAGTCAAAATAGGATTTACTAGAAGTTTCGCTACTTTGAAATGGCAATCTTGTTTGTCTAGACATATGACAAATCTTAACATTTAGTATCTATGTTGATACCAGAATGAGAATTAACAATCTTGAGTTTGGCAAATGGTACGTGACCCAACCGACAATGCCATAAAATTTCTTTACTACTCAATTCAACCACAGCCACGGTTCTACTTTTGGTAAACATGATTCGACATTCGTAGCACCTTTTACTAAGAAATATAATCCATTGTTCGCCTACCAATCCACTATAGAGGTCCTGAAATATGCAAAAATCAAGATAGAAAATCACTGTGCACAAAAGTTCTTTAGTGAGCTTCGAGATTGAGAGCAAATTGTATTGAAATTCTGGCACAAATAACACATCATGTAGTTTATCATGTGAAATATTATGTAAGCAACAAAGATTCGAAACCATAAGATCAGAAGCTCTAGAATCTACCACCCATTCTGATTTTGAGGAGACAAGCAAAGAAATTACCTGCCATATTGGCAAAAACATCCTTAGTAGTATCCATGTTAAGTATTTTCAATATCTGCTGATACTGCTCTGCTGTGATATTGGATTGGGGATTGTTATTTGAAGAAGAACCTGGCTGTACAGATGCAGTAGTTTGTTCTTGAGTAGACACGGCTTCAACAGACAAATCACCCTCAATCTGAGCTATATTTGAATTACTTGGTTTCTATTCTTGTTAAACTTGAAATTTGGGGGAAAACCAATAAGTTGATAGCAATGAGCCTTGATGTGTCTAGGCTTATGACAATGATCACAGATAATATTTTTGTTCCTCCTTTGTCTCTAACTTGTATGTTGATATGCTGCATTGACTTCTAGGTAAGCAGGAATTGGATTGACTGATTCATCGAATACATGCTATTTTTTCTATGTTTTTCCTCCTCTAAAAGCATTGCATATACTTGGTTTTCTGGGAAAAAATGTCTCATTAATATGATCTTGGATCTAAAAGCAGCATAAGACATTCAAACCCATAAGAAATTGAAAAACCTTCAACTGTTTGAAATACAATATGCCATCTGGATTATGAATTCCTAAAGAAGGGATCAAACGATGTAATTCTTCCCAGCCCAACTTCAACTTTGTATGATATTTAGTAATTCCCAAAGAGCCTTGTGTCAACATGTTGATTTCCCTGTATAGATGATATAATCTTGATACATTAATAGAATCAAACCTTTTTCTCAAATCATTCCAAATTTCGGAGGCTTCAGATCCATAAGCTAAACTTCCTAAGAGACCATATGACACAATAGAATTTATCCAAGAAATAACAAGAGCATTACACCTCTTCCATTGAAAATGTAAAGATTCATCATAGTTTGCAATCTGACATGAACCATCTATGAAACCCAATTTGTGTTTGGCTAAAAGGGAGTTTGAAAAAGCCCTACTCCATATAGCGTAATTTTTCGATCCAATCAAATGAATTGGAACCAAAATGATCCCAGGTGTATCAGATGGATGCAAATATAATGGATGTGTATGATCCAAAGTCAAAACAATGGAAGACAGTCCAGAATTTGAGGAACTAGTCATTTTAGAGTAGAAAATTGCATATCTCAAGCAAATCGAGAGATAGAATTCAGAAATCCCAAGAATGACGATAAAGCTGAATTCCGCAGATTGATTTACGAAATAAGAGGAGGGTTGATCTATAGAACCTGAAATCTAGATCATCAAACACTTTTCGATCTCCTTTTCAGCTCAGCGATCCTTCAAGATCTCGAAAAAAATGAAGAACAGCGAACGATCTCCTCACATATCTGAGCTACAGTTTGAAAACCTAACCCTGCTCTGATACCATGTCAAAATGTGGAAGAAAGCTTGAGTGGCCGAAAAATGTCTCAGCAACTATACAACTGAGAGCATGGCATGTATTTATATGCATATGTACATAGCATGTCCAAACGTTACAAATAGTAGAAAACGGTAATAACTACCGATACAAAGAAATTGTAAAACGATATATAGAAATTGTTACATAAGATAATAAAAAACTTAATTTAAAACTTGTAACTGCAATCATAGTTGACTTTAATATCAAAACTTAATTTGAAACAAAAAAATTACAAAGAGAATCTTTTGTTAGGAGAGCAAAGAAGAAATTTTAGGCTGTTGGCAAGGCCTTACAACATGATAATTAAAAGAAAAAAAACTTATGCAACGAATTACCTGAAACTTTTGGCAAGTGGAAGCTGGCATAATTTTGGTGTCCTTCAACCTTTTTCACTATACCAAGTTCCCCAACTTCCAATCCTTCAGAAATGTTTTCATGAGTTTCCTGCTCCCTTTGCTCATAGTGCAAGAATCCCAAACCTAATTGACCCTCTTTCCTGTTATATGTAACCAGTGGTTCTTCCAAGTGAACTGAACCACTATCATCATTCAAAGACTGCAGGCTCAGTTGTTGTTCAAGTTTCCGTAGAGCTTGGTTGACTTGTGGTTGTGATGATTCACTACAAGAAAGAAGCAAATTACAGACAGTTTTGACCGTCTGTAATTTGCCAAAAATCGTCGAAAATCATTTTTTCGATAGCAATCGTCGAAACTTTCGACGGTCCCAATCGTCGCAAAAAATTTTTATAATACAAAAAAATTAACCCACCGCCAACGGCATGATCTAGCAGCCAGCAGTCGAACCGGCCGACAGCGATCAGATCCGACCGTCGGCGGCCAACGGCCGATCTGCCCCCCGTGGCCAGATCCGGCCGCCGCCTATGACCAGATCGGACTGTTAGGCGGCCGATCCGACACCCACGGCCAGATCCGGGTGGAGAGAGAGAGAGGGAGGGGGAGAGGGTCGCCGACGGGTCGTCGCCCGGGAGGAAGAGGATCGCCGGTGGGAGAGGGTCGTTCGGGAGGGAGAGGGTCGCCAGCAAAATAGGAGAGGGAGAGAGAGAGAGAGAGGAGAGAGAGGGAAAGAAATAGATTGGAGAGAGGGAAATATGGAAAGATGATATATATATAGGGGTCGAAAGATGAGAAAGCGGGAAAGCGAAAAAAATAGCGGGAGAGTGATTTTTTAATTACCAACGGCTATGACCGTCGGAAACTTAGCAAATATTAATAATATATATTATTATGATATATATGAATATGGTATTTAATTGTTATTAAAGTTACCGATGGTCAAAACCATAAAAAATATTTAATTATAATATATAATACTACTTACATATATATAATATTTATTTTTTATTTTACTGACGGTCCAGACCGTCGGAAATTTCAACGGTCTGGACTATCGCTAATTATATTAATAAAAGACTTTTTATATTATATTATTTTTCACTTATCGACGGTTAGAACCGTTGAAAATGCGACGATTTAAACTGTCGCTAATTATATTAATAAAATATTCCTTATATTAATTATTTTTTATTTACCGACGGATAGCCAGAAATTGCGATGGTTTTAACTGTCGCTAATTATATTAATAAAATACTTCTTATATTATATTATTTTTAATTTACCGATGGTCAGGACCCTCGAAAATTACGACGGATAGATATTCGTCAGAATTTTCAATATTCCTGATCATCGAAAAATAAAATAATAATATAATAAATTGCATAATTTATTATTTTCATTTTCGACAGTTGTAACTATCGAAAATTCCGACGGATACTTTTCCGTCGTAAAATCCGTCGAAAATGGTGATGGATTTCTTTTCGCCGGAAACGATCCATCGGAAAATTCTCATTTTCTCATAGTGATTGATCACTATCGAATCTATTATTGTGGTTCACCCAGAAGTTTCCATCAAGGAACCTATGATGAGTTTCTTCTGAGGATCCCGCATAAAAGCTCTGATATGGCCTGGATATCTCATTATTTCCACGAATGAAGTCTTCATGGACATTGGAGATGGTGTTCTCGTCGTAGTAGTTAATGTCATCATCCAAACTCAACTGTCGTGCAAGTTTTCGTAGTTCTTGATTGACCTCTGTTGCATGTGTGTTCTTTGGCTCAAAGTTTTCTATCACAAACCTTGAATTAACTTCCTCTGCTGATCCTGGACTATAAGAATTTTGGTATGGTTCATAAGAATCGCTATTTCCAATAGTGAAACCATTGATAGCAGGGACGGAACTACGAATTGTTGGGGGGACCTTGGCCCCCTCAACATTTTGAGATCATACGATTTTATCTGTGTTTTAAGATTATTAAGTTATATTATATATAGATTGGCCCTCCTTCAAAATATCAAAAAACTAATGTTAGTATGGTGGAAATGTCCTGGCTGAGTCCCTGATTGACAGTCTTACTTGTGCTAGTATTATAATGTGATTCTGGTGAGAGGCTTTACTGGACACATATCTTCCCTGGGCAAAACAAATGTTTTATAATGTATCAGTAAATTTCAAGAAATTCAATGAAAAACATCATGTGGTACTGTCAGGAAGTAAAAAGTAATATAAATGATGGCCATCAAGGACAAGAGTCTCTTGGAAAAAAAAGGGCATCACCAATTTTATTACAAGTTTTTATGAGGTACTTGAATATTTGATGAGTAACTGCAGGCGGATTCTAATTACATATTTGAAGAAGAAGCAAAACATATTCCAGTGGGGCCATCAGCTGGGTAAATTACACGAATGGTCCTCCAACTTTGAGTCAATTTCTAACTGGTCCCTCAATTTTATTTTATAATCAAAACGTCCCTCATCTTTTATTTTATTGCATGATTAGTCCTCTTGACTGGTGATAATAGGTTTCCCGATTGCCTTGCATACGTGGCCGACACGTCAGTCATTTCTCTCTCATCCACGTCATTTAAGTCATCCAAGTCATTTAACGCTCCAAACCAGGTAAATTACACGGATCGTCCCCCAACTTTGAATCGATTTCTAAATAGTCCCCCAACTTTGATATTATTACACGATTCATCTACTTGATCGGTAATAAACAGTCTCCCGATTATCTTGCGACGTGGTATAATAAAATATAATAAAAAATTTTAACTAGCTGACATCACACAATAAAAATTATTATAAAAATTTCAGAACGCGAACGAGCCGATAGAGGAGGAGTGTCGGCCCCCCTTGTGCGAAGCTCGCTAATGGACGAGCTTAGAGAGGGGGGTCGGCGCTCCCTATGCCAACTCGCCAAAGAGCGAGCTTAGAGAGGGGGGCTAGCACTCCGCCCCCTCGCGAGTTCGTCGGCGCTCCTATCATTTTTATTTTTTATAGTCTCTCAATTTTGAGTTGTTTAGGGTCATCGATAGCTCGCGAGGGGGCGTTGATGCCCCTTGTGCGAAGCTCGCTAGTGGACGAGCTTGGAGAGGGGGGTCGGCGCCCCCTATGCCAACTCGCCAAGGGGCGAGCTTAGAGAGGGGGGCCGACACTCCCCCTCTGTCAGCTCGTCCGCGTCCTTGAATTTTTATAATATTTTTTATTGTGTGATGTTAGCTAGTTAAAATTTTTTATTATGCCACGTCACAAGATAATCGGGAGATTATTTTTTACCGATTAAGTGGATGAATCGTGTAATAATATCAAAGTTGGAGGACTATTTAGAAATTGATTCAAAGTTGAGGGATGATCCGTGTAATTTATTTGGTTTGAAGCGTTAAATGACGTGGATGACTTAAATGACGTGGATGAGAGAGAAACGACTGACGCGTTGGCCACGTATGCAAGGCAATCGGAAAACCCACTATCACAGGTCAAGAGGACTAATCGTGCAAGAAAATAAAAGATGAGGGACGTTCTGGTTATAAAATGAAGTTGGGGGACCAATTGAAAATAGACTCAAAATTGGGGGACCATTCGTATAATTTACCCGCCATCAGCTAAATCCAAGGAGTTTGGTAGAACATAATCATATTCCATATCGAACAGGGCGTAAATTGTACATTGTTTTTGAGAGCACAGGGTGTTTAAAAAAAATATACATGTACTACTAAAAAAAATATCTTCTCAAAAAGAAAAAAAAGGTATACATGTACTACATAACAGCAACACAGAGGCATGGAAATGGACCTTATGAAAGCAATAATCATAAAGAGGAAAATAATGTATATCATCTGCTGATCCACTTCTTGTTTGCAGGAACTTGAAGATAAGAATAAGCATCTCAAGGTTCTCATTGATCAACTCCGCGCACTCATAAATGACATCGCGATGCGGCAGAGTCCATGTTCTGGCTGATGGAGCTGGTATTTCCGCCTCCTTGTTGTACCAACAGGGGCATCAATTGGATCTCAGTACTTCAAGAAAGAAAGATGCAACAAAAGCTAAAGGAAAATTTTCTCGATTTCTTTACATCTTAAGGTTGGATTCCACTTCCAGTATGTCACACGACGAGACTGCCACCAGTGTGATACATGTACTTCATGTTGTGCAACTTCTGTGATTCTGGTTTCTGCGTCCAGCCAAGCAAAAGGCTTGTATTTTGAACTGATCATTTGCGCAGCTTTAAGGCAGATGAATGTATGCACAAATGCTGAATCATTACTAGGAAACACATTTTCTATGTAATGCACCGTCTCCTTAAACAAAAAAAAAGAGGAAACGAATGACTCTTTGTCTCCGGCCGACCAAAGGTCGGCCGGGGCCCTATATAAAGGGCGATGGGGTCGCCCTTTGCGCCTCTTGGACCCTCGGCCAACCTCCTCCCTCGCCTCCATCTTCTTTCTCTCGATCGGCGACCCACGACCACAGCGACGTCGAACGAACGGACGAGGCAGAGCACGCACGTACGTGAGCCAACGACGATCCTCGATGCACTTCGACCCTCTCTCACGCACGCAAGGACCAGGCGACCCTTTTCCAGCAGTTAGGGACCGCAGACGACCGACGGATGACGAGAAATCGACCGGCGAATTCATTTGAACAGAAACAAAGGTACCCTTAGCGTTATAAATCCTTAGATGATGAAATCACGATCGTTAAATGCGTAGGATAGGTTCATTATGATCCTGAAGTTATTTCTTACATTTTTCGTATTGATGTCGGCATCAATTGACGGCCGAAAGGCCGCCGGAATCAATGGAAAAGTCCGACGGCCCTATTTTATCGCAAGGACCGATCAACCAATTTTATCAAACGGTCGACCGGTCTGCGTACAGAACACATAGGAGTCTTTCAATATCGGTCGACCGGCCTCACCATGGCGGTCGACCGTTCTATCTGTCGACGGACAGATTTGACTCTACGATCGGTCGACCGATCTCAGAGAACGGTCGACCGATCCGATGCGCAGTGCGCACCTCCATGGCCTAACGAACGGTCGACCGACACTCAGAATGGTCGACCGATTCACAAGACCAAATTAAGAGCTCGGTCGACCGATCCCAGAGGACCGGTCGACCGGTTACAGAGAACGGTCGACCGGTCCACTAGGAACAGTCGACTGATTCAACAGAGACCCAATTGATACAATTTAACTGGACTGATCTACTCCCAAACATAACTGAGACTCTGACCGGTTCACCTACACTGGCTGAGTCCTATTGTACAAAGACCAATGTTCTGTTTGATCCTAAATTATAGATTCACAATGATTAAAGATAAATAAAGCAAGAACAAAAACATGGGATTGCTATGTGCCGTCCTCAAAGTTAAAGCAAAGATCAAAGATTAAAGTAGAGGAGGGATAGGTAGTTAGTTGAGGGGACAGCGGAGCTACTGTCTTAAATGACTACTATTCCTGAGATTTCAGGTCTTCTCCCACCTGTATCTCGAATGAAGGGTGATGTTATGGTCATACCCCTTCCCTTAAAGATTAAAATATTATGCCAGAGGGACAGGTAGCTAGCTGAGGAGACTGTGAACCAGGTCTCTTAATCGATCATTGTTCCTGGATTGTAGAAATTCTTCCCCCTACCTTCCAAACTGGGTGAGGTAGTAACACCCACTCATCTTCCCTTTATGGGCTTTCTGACATCAGAGATTCAGAGAGGCACCCCTGGCATCCCAACCTAATAAAGTCGAGCTCGCATAGGACAACGAACCCTAAAGAGATTTTAGTAATGTAAAAGACGTAGTACAACTCACAGCAAAACAATGCAAAGTAAAGTAATATAAATCAGAGTAATGTAAAGTAAAGCAATGTAAAGTAAAATAATGTAAAGTAAAATAATGTACAATAGAGCAATGTAAAGCAAAGTACGGTAAAGTAAAGCAAAGATATTATAAAATAAAGTATTGCATAGCATAGTAGAGACTGTGAAGAAAAAATAGAGTAATGCAAAGACAAAATATTATTATAGTAAGGAACAGTGTACTGATATGACTAAAGCTTGATACATTAATTTCATGATCATCATTGATCTTTATTTCATCGTCTATTGCTATTGTACTGTGCATCTTTGCTCATGGATATTCTATTCCCCTGCATTGGGATTTTGCAGGTGAGAATGCCAACTGATGAGGTGATGAAGGGCGCAGAGCTTGGAGAACGCTGCACATGACTGATATTTCTGCTTCGAGCTTTCTTACTGCATATCTGTTTAATCATTTTTACTGTTCAGAGACATCATGTTTTCTTCCGCTCATAGAACTTTCGACAAGTCTTATTTTGTTCCGCATATTTTCTGTATTTAAAGACATCATGAACTTTCGCATTCAGTCCTTCATTATAATATTCGACTATTGAGTTTCTGCATTTAAAATTCTCCACTATAATTATTATTTTATTTGTGCCAGGTAAGCTGTTTTGTTGAATGGTCAAGGTCAGTAGAGTAATAGGCAGTGTAGCGCTTCCAGAATCAATCTAACCGCCTACGTGATGGGAGGTGCGATTCTGGAGACGTTACATTCCAGGTGATTTATAGTGTCATTTTTTGTAAAAATGTACATCAATCAATCCCCAGTTCTTAGTACCTAAGAATAATAATCGTTTTAATGTTTAAAGGTCGTGGCATTCTAACTATTCTGCATGACTACAAGTAAAAAAATGAAGCATTATTCACGAACAAAATTATGTTGAGAAACTACTAATTAATCTTGACAAAAATTTAATGAATTTATAATTATTAATATAACATGCACAGCTACCAGCTCATCTCAAGCTAGCAAATATGCCTGGTACCGGGCATAAAAAATGTCAACAAAACTTGTCCTATGTAAATATTATTATTTATAGTTCGATAACATCTACAAAATATTGTATAAAAAATAAAAAGGGCAAATATTCGGACGCCCGCGTTTTCAATATGCACCCGTCTCTTTTGTCCCTTTGTATTGCTTCAAATTGTGGGCCTCTTATTTTGAAATGACAAGAAATTGGCGACTACTTTATTTTTCCCGAATTTGAACATGTATTGGACTTTACAAATAAAAAAAATTGCTAACATAATTTTATATTTGAATTTTAAGAATGTGTCCGTATAAACTCGGCAAATTTTTAAATGTCTTTTCCTATTTAACTCTTCTTCTTATTAATTTGTGAATAATGTTACATGCGGGAGTATTTATTTAACTTTCTCAGTTTTGAAAATATCTTTGAAATTAATATAAGATAATACATGGATTTTATATTTCTGAAGTCATTATTCTTGATTACGAATTACGATGCAACTAATGGGGGAGTTGCCTTGTTATAATGAGGTGGCAATATGTTGATTAGTTAACAAAAAGGGCAATTTCTCTTATTAAAGTACAATAACTTTTGAAAAAAACAATACTTATGAGTAGATAATTATATTGTTTTCAATATATATTTTCTGCAAAATTATACAATCCTTGTATATAATTTGTCGGAAAGTAAACTATCATGATATCATCACATAAATTGTATTTTATTTAGTTCTTTTACGTTTTCATGTCGTCAATGGATCATATTTTTTTAGGATTATTTCTTCTAACTACCTCTAAGCTATCACGATTTTTCACATCTAACCTCAAACTACGAACTTCATTTTTTGGGTACCTAAACTATCGCGATTTTTTCAATTTGATCCTTCTGTCCAATTCCGTCGATTTCACAGTTATCTTTTATTTTTTTACATTTGTGAAAAGTCCATTATACCACTGCCTTAATGTTAATCAATTTTTACATAAAATAATATATAACAAAAAATATAAAAAATAATTAAAAATGAGAAAAAAAAGAACGCCGCGTGTCACCGGTGGGCGGTCGCCGGCCCCCTCTGCGTACGTCGTCGATGCAGAGGGGGCAGCGACCCCCCTCTCTTTCCCTGCGCCAACGTGCTCGACCATTGGCGAACGGTCTTCCTGATGGAGAAGTCCTCGAGACGGGGCTTGAAGAGGAGGGAGAAGGATGGGGAGCCGCCGTGGGCTCCGGCTCCGACGAGGTTGAACTCGGCGGATATGGCGAAGGGGGCTCAGGGCGGGGAGTGAGGGGATCCGTGCCGGACTTGAGAGTGAGGGAGAAGGGGTTGGAGGCGTCATTTGGATGGTAGGACAGGCGCACTGATGGCCCAGACTCGAAGGCGGTGGCGAGGTCGAGGCATAGTTCGCGGGCGTCATCTCCGGAGGCAGCGATTCTAGAGAGAAAAGGAAGGGCGAGGATGCTGATGGGAACTTTCGCGCGCAACAGCGACTGCCGGTCCTCCTGGTAATTGATCGAAGCCTTCATGGAAGCAAGCGAGGGATCGATCGATAGGGTTTGGAGGTCGCCGACGGCGGAAGCCAAGAAGCCCTAAGTCCCCTAATTCTGATCCATATCTCCCTCGTGCGTAGCGAGGGAGAAGGGGCTCCCCCTTTTCGCTCCATTGACACGGAGGGGGGAAGCCCCCGTCGTGTTTTTTTAATTATATATTATTTTAAGAAAAAAATAGACTAACACTTGGAACAAGGGTATAATGGATGTTTCACAAATGTGAAAAATAAAAAATAACAGAGAAGTCGATGGAATTGGACGGAAGGATCAAATTGAAAAAATTGCGATAATTTAAGTACCCAAAAAATGAAGTTCGTAGTTTGAGATTTGATGTGGAAAATCACGATAGTTTAGGGGTGGTTAGAGGAAATAACCCTATTTTTTAATCAAACAAGTATGAGTAAATTACATGATTAATCCTCCAACTTGAAGTCATTTTCAAATCGATCCTTCAACTTCAATTTGTAATCAAAACGTTCCTCATCTTTAATTTTCTTGCACGATTAATCCTCTTTACGTATTTTTCCCAGTTACCTTGCTTACATGTCCATCACGTAAATCATTTCTCTTTCATCCATATCATTAAAATATAATAAATTAATAAAAATATATAATAAATTAATATTAAAAATAGAAAATAAAAAATTGTTGGTCTAGACGTGAGACACTCGTCCCCTTCGTCGACTCCGGTGAAGCAAAAAAGAGGGCCGACGCCCCACTTTCTCCCTTATGATCGGCGAAGAAGGGTGGCCGGAGCCCCCCTTTCTCCATCGCGGCCGGCGAAGGGGGCGCCGGCCCACCTGATATCTTCCTCGCCGCGTGGCGAGGAAGAAATAGGGCGGCCGATGCCCCCTCTGCGAGCTTGTAGAGGAGGGCACCGGCCACCCTCGCGACTTCCTCGCGAGGGGCGAGGAAGACTCAAGGGGGCTGGCGCCCCCCTTTTCTCCCTCGCAACCAATGAATGGGGAAAGGGGGGCGCCGGCGCCCCTCGTGTCGGCGAGCTCGCAGAGGGGGCGGCGCCCCCCCCTCCCTGGACTATGTCGTCGCTGCGCAATAGTCACGCAAGCGGATGGTGCAAGCATGGAAGATCAAGGGCCGCGAACGTGAGACGCCGGCCTACGCTGTCGCCGAGTGATGGTCACGCAGATGATAGTCCGGCCGCCGGTGTGGAACTCCAAAATATAACACCGCCGTGCTACAGTCGGGGGAAAGCAACGTCGGCACGCGACGTTCATCGAGCTTGGGCCATCGCTCGCGACCTTGCATGCTCGCCTCTGCGTCGCATCCAGACATGGTCACCGCTCGACGCCCAGCATGAACATCGTGCAAGCGTGGACATCGAAGCACAGTCATCGCACTCGCAGATCGGGGGCTGGTGCTAGGTCATCGATCATCGCGCTCTGAGGGCCGAAGTTGCGGCCGTTGTCGTGCAATCATCGAGCAAGCAGCTTTGCGAACGCTCAACCTTTGGCAATCGTAGCTGCCGCAGCACAAAGGTGGCCGCCGTCACTTCGTGCGATGGCCGCACTTGCATGGTCTGTGGATCACAATGATGTGCCAGCCACCATTCCAATGCAACGATCTCATCTTTTTCTTTTTTGTAGTCACTGATGGAGCGCAACAACGCGTTGGGACGCTCATCGTCATTGCACGTTAGTCGCACCGACGAATCTGTCGCCTTTGCGCGATGCGATCATCATGCGGGGAGATCGACGATCGACTGCTGCTACACGAATGTCGAGATGCATCACTGATAGGAATGATTAGAAAAGGGCATGTACTATACCTTAATCTCTACTCTCTGTAATATACCTTGATCTCTGCTCTCTACTCTGGGCGGCACATGGCTATCCCATAGTTTCATCTTTTCTTTACTTATCTTGTTTATTAATCTGTGGGGTTAAAATCCGTAGGTCATAGAAAGGGTAAGGTCAGATCCTTTTTCCCGAGATAATAAGATTATGTCCCACTATTTTGTTCTTCATGCCAAATCTCGACCGGTCCTTTGGAGTGAGAAAGGTCCATTAACGTCTCTACCATGTCGGACATGGCCTCAAGTGGGCCTGTCGAAAAATGGCCCAACTGTGAAAGGGCGGGGCCCAAACAGAAGGCACACTATTCTGCCTGACAGAACCCAGGCCGAGTTGGGGAGGACCCGGGCCGGGTCGCTGTTGGGGGACTAAGGTGTGTGACCCGGTCCGGGTCGGAATCCGACTCGAGCCGGGTAGTTTCTGCCCACTGTCACGTTGTCCTGGCCGAGCTGGTGCTCGGTCCGGTCGACCGGTTAACGCGACCCGGGCTGAGTCGGAACCCGACTCAGTCGGGTCATTGAACGGCATTCTCGCGACATCGTCGACGAGAGGACTCGGGCCAGTCTGATTAGACCTGGGCCGCATCGTGGTAAAATTCGGGCCAGGTCATCGGTGACTCAGGCCGAGTCGCTGGTGCGCGGGATCGCGCCCACTTTCTCCTCCTTCTCCGGCCGGATTCCGGCCGTCGACTTACGATGGTCATAATATGAAACATGGAGCTTTTGTATTCTAGATCAACATGGAATCGTCACATGCATTGTATGATTATCGAATCATCACCTACGGGGATTAGAACGTCTAAGGTACCTCTTTTCGGTCGCTGGGTTCGCCGGAGGTACGTTCGTCCTCTTCTCAATCTCCGATCGCCCCTGGCCGACGATGAGGGTACGCCTGGTCTTCGTGCACGTCGAGGGAGGGCTGCTATGCGTCGGATGTCGCTGGACCGTCCCTCCATGCGCCGCCCGTTCGTCGTCCGATCGTCGTTCGCTAGAGGAGAGGGAGAAGAGTCGTGCGGCGGCTGAGAGGGAAGTCCAAAGGACGTACAAGGGCAGCTCTGTGCCCTCTTAAAGCCCCCGTCACCCCCTCCCCACACACACACACTAGGGTCCCCCCCTCCCCCCCCCCCCCCCCCCCCCCCCCCCCGATTCTCGGTTCGTTACATTTTTAAATTCGAATTCTTTGTTGGAGATTTTTATGCCGGCTGTTACAAAAAAAAACCATGATAAAGTTAAGCTTTAGCAGCCATAAAGTATAGTTGTGCATAACTCAAGTAGCCAAAGTCGATGGGTGATGGGGATTCCTTCTACAACTAGGAGAATAGACAACAAATTGATTCCTACAAGTAGGAGCGGAATTTGTATTTCTTTTCATTTTAAGTTGCTTTATTTAGTTATTTGTTTTTTGGTTTACTAAACTGACTTTGATCGTGTCTACCAACCCTACTTGAATTGTGTCATTTCGGATCCTTTTCTATAAGTACAACCTTTTTTATTAGTTTTAGATCATGTAGATTATTTTGGAAAATTCATCTTTCATGAGGCTACCTTGAAGATCGAATGTAGGATTTGTTCTGCTTATTCTAAAATCAAATGAACAATTTGTTCCCCTAATTCTTTGCTCTCCTTTTTTGAAGATAGAAGTAGAATTTGTTCCCCCAATTCCCGGGTCTGTCATGGAAGATCCACCCACGTTGGCTCAGTGTTTCTCCATGAACACATAATACTTTGAACTTCCAACATCCAACTGAATGATTCAACTTCACCAATCTATACACAAAAATTTAACTTCCTTTGTAGCCTAAACATTATGTTTTATAGTAAAGAAAATACCCAAATAGATTAAGTGGTGTTGAAGAGTGTCTCTGATCTGATGAGTGCAAAGCTTCTAGCGAACACAAACAAGGGCCAACGTAGGGATGTCTAAGTAGTGACGCCACTCAAGCTCTTTTTAGGGGTAAAAAGAGAGGTGGGGAACATGTCACAAAATCTCCCCTCACTCTCTAATCAAAAGCTTGATATAAAATTATTTAACAAGGAATGTCTATTGATAATTACATGTGCCAATTGATAGTATACATTTGACACAACTACAGGAAAGAGAATCCAGAAAAGAAATGTTTTATTTAACATAAAACATTCATCCAGACCAAACCTAAGTATTTTCACCGGCATATGCCCACTCTGGATAGATTTCACGGATGCTAAACTGTTGTCTTTGTGCCAAAGTCAAACTTGAATCAAATGCTAGAGAGCTTTGGGATTGTCCATCCTCAAACAATGTGCTTGAAAGATCAGATGGATATGCAATATCTCCAACAGTTATAGACTCCATCCAATCAATTGTTGCATCATTTCTACTGTTGGTTTGAAGAGATATGTTCCTTGAGGGATAATCTTCATAATTATCAGAGCCCAGCAGAAATTTCCTAGTAGCTGACAGTTGCAAACCTAGATCACTCTCAGAAGTTTCTTGAGAAACAAACCTGTTGTCTTCTCTATACCAAGGCATTTTCTCCGACTGTTTCAATAGGTCAGCAGATCTTTTCTCGGAGGAAGAACAGCATTGACCCTGTAATACATGACCACATAAGAACTTCATTTTTTGCTTCTTTTTCTCTCTTTACTCAATCAAAGCATGTAGCTCTGTATATACTTTTTCTAGTATATCTGTGCATAGAGACGAGAAAGAATAGTAACTTTGCAAAATAAAAATTTTATGTAACAAACAATACTAACTAAATTCTCTTGGCAAATATAGCACAGTAATAGTCAGAATATTAAAGTAGCACAACATATGTCATAAGACCAGCTCTTCGAAAGTCATCACGACATGATGAATATTGATTAAGAATTTATAATTTGAGAGAACCCATGCAATGATGAAAGAAGATGTGACCGATGCACCATGTGTTGCAAAAATATTGGCCACAAGTAAACTGAACAAAGCGACAATAAATGATCATTTGCACTATTCATGTTATGCACGACTTAAATTTTTGGAAATGCATATAGGAGCCAGAATACTAGCATGGGTTCACCCTCTGCAGTATCACTAGGCTATTCAATTTAAAACCTAACTCACCTTACAATTGGAAGACTCAGGAATGTCATTCATTGTCAAGACATCTGAAGTTGTTCCATATGTGCTAATTCCTGTTGAGGTGGAGCTTAATTTCAGCATATCTGTCCATGATGACTTTGTTTCAATGCCATTGTCCGTACATGATCTCTCACTGTGTTCAGAAACATTATCGTCTGAAAGAGATTGGTTCTAGGTCACCATGAAATCAGAGAGAATGGAGGATTAAGAGATTTATCGTGTAGTGGGACGCAATGCGAGATGCAATCTAGATACTGATGCACATATATAAATATAAGTAAACACACTTTCCATCTCAGAAAAAGAAAAAAAAAACTTTGGGTGATTTCAGCAGCATTGCTAGAAAGGCAATACTGCTCAATGGACTTTGTATATGGGCTACTCAATGTAGAAAAAATATTTCAGAAACGCAAGTTCCATGGACTTTGTAATATGATGAACAATTTTGATGATGCATTAAATATAACAGAACTAAACACTATCTGTGAAAGGACAATCTCTTATTTACATATCCCTACTTAAAGAAGATGAAAGAAAAGCAATCTGCTTTGGAAATTACAGCTAGCTTTTAGATTTCAGACTCTAAAATAGTTTGACTTAACTGATGAATCCATAAAAGCACAGGGGAACAGGAAAGGAGACACAAGCCCATTTTATAGTATAAGAAGAAAAACAGATGAGGAATGTTCACACTGGAATGCAAATAGCAAAATATTTTCCTAGACAAGCAATTAGTGCTGATGCAACTTATTCTTCAACCTTGCACTGGTCATCCAAATACCAAAATACAATCTATAGTGAGTTATGAATCTCAGTTTCAACTCATATAGATCGTCCAAGCCTATCCACTCCATCAAATGTGTATCTTCGTACTTTCCAATAAACTATGCATAGATTAGATAATGGAAAACCTTTTACTAAAAGAAATATACTTATTGCACATGACTCCAAATGAAAATTTTCATTTAAATCAAACAGCACAAAACATCATATCTAGCCACGCCATTACATAAACAATGAAATATTGTTGCTTGCCTAAAAGATCAAAATCGAGTTTTAGAAACACCACAATTATGATTTTATTACATAGACAATGGTGTGCATCATGTTTTCTTTTTAACCACCGAGTGGGGAAGTGATTTTGTTTCTTTTGCTTCCTCATAGTGTTAACACATCTCGATGACTTTAATTGCCTTGGCCCGGCCTAGGAGCTTTGTTCCCATCTTGTAGCACGCTGACGGCATGGTTATTCTCATCGAGTGTTAATGACATATAAAATTATATTTTGATAATATAAATTTTAAAAGATTAAAATTAAAATATCAAAAAAGTTTGAAGAAAAATGATAACTTTGTGCACTATACTTTGATTAAATAATTGAATATGATCCTATTAAATTTTGAATTAATCATAAATATCAAAATTATAGAGAATTTTATTAACTTTCCATAAAATAAAAAATCATCTCATTTGAATAACTGTGCAAAACGTTATGCTTAAAATATTACAGGGCGGTCGACCTGTCGGCTAGAACACCGATCGACCTGCCGACTAGAACACTGATCGACCTGCCTGCTAACACCGGTCCACCGGTCAGGAACACAGGTCGACCAGTCAGTGCAGAAAATGTCCAATTTCAACAAACAAAATGTTGAGACTGTACCGATCGAGATATCGGTCGACCGATCCGAAACACAGGTCGACCGGACAGTGCAAAATTCGTCAACACTCATATTCTTTCCTAAAAGAAAGTGTATCGATCGACCGGTCCATATATGCGGTCGATCGACCTCCGAGTTAAATGAACAGTAACGATCAATTTTGAAGAAGAAAATTGTGAAATAATTTTTGGACGACTTTCTCACTTGCTGAAGCATATAAAAGGATTGTCAAAGCCAGAAGCAATGGCATCCATCCAAACCTTGAAAAAAAAACTTCAAGTTATTAAAAAGAGATAAGCATTTTAAGTTTTTTTTATTTCTCTCTTCTCCTCTTGTGAGCTTAACATTGTAAAAGAGATAAGCATTTTACTTAGAAAAGTATTGAGAGAGCTTCTGTGTAAAAGAGATTTAAATCTTACCTCTTAAGCGAGAGACATAAATTAGCTTTATTGGAGGAGAGATGTGTCTTATCTCTCGAAGCGGAGAAAATGTGGTGGTGTAAAGAGCTTTTTTTCCTTGCCCATTTAGAACAAAAGAAGAGATTCTAGTGGAATCTCCGACGGTCGCGAGGTCGAGAAGTCGGAGCGGAGACGTAGGCCAAGGTGTGGCCGAACATCATCAACAATCACCGTGTGCATTGTGATTGAATTTCCTCTATCTTCCTCTCATATTATTTGATGTGATCTAATTTGTGTTGATTGTTGAATTGATTTTAAGCTTCTGCAACGTGTTCTTGTGAAATTGATATTTTTTAAAAACACCAATTCACCCATTTTCACTTGGTGCCCTTTGGAATTCTACAATTGATATCAGAGCGGATTGCTCTTGTTTTAAGATCAAATCATTTTAAGATTTAATCGTTTTAAGATTTGATCGCCTTGTTTTAATATTTAACAATCTTTAGGGCCATGGCATTAAGTGGTTTTAATTTTGTCGAAGGTCAATCAATTAGTCGTCCTCCCCTTTAAATACATCAAATTTTGCATATTGAAAAATTAGAATTCAAGCATATATTTGTTCTATTGATTTTGACATGTGAGACATAGTTAAAAAAAGGTTATTATTTTCATGAAAAGTTACCTACAGATTCTAAAGAAAGAGAAAAGATTTTTTAAAATTTGATTGGAAAGCCAAAACATTTTTTATTGTGATTTGGATTCAACGGAGTTTAATCGGATTTGAAATTGTGAAACTGCAACTGAGATTTGGAAAAAACTCATCACTACTTATGAAGGAATCGATAAAATTAAAGAATCTAAATTGAATATTTTAAACCAACAATATGATTCTTTCAAAATATATGATAATGAATCCATAAATAATATGGTTGCTCGATTTAATGATATTTTAAATGGCTTAGTCTCTTTGGACGAGCCAAGAACTAATTTCCAAAAGTGAAAAAGATTCTCAAGTTTCTTTCCTCCAAATGGCATATGAAGAGAACCATGATCGAAGAAAAAGATTTAAATAAATTGAATTTTGATGATTTTATTGGTTCACTTCTAACGATCTCAATCTAAGAAGATCATGAAGAAAAAGCCTCAAAGAATAAAACATTGGCTTTAAATGCAAACGAAAATGAAGACGACTCAAGTGAAGAAGTGAATGAAAAGATACTCGTCCGCTACACAAGAAAACTATACAAGTATTTCAAGCTGGTGAAAAAGAAAGAGAAGAATGAGAAGCCTACCCGAAGATTATACAAAAATCACAAAGAAAAGATACATCACAAAGGGAAGAAGAAAAAGCATGAAAAACCAAGTGAAGATGAATCAAATTACTCATCAAGATCTTCTAGTGATAATGCATACCTATGTTTAATGACACACAACGATGAGGTAATTTTTAATCGTTCAATTTCAAATAATGACTCATCAAGTTCACTCGAAGAAAATCTTTCTTTAGATGTGAATAAAGAACTCTCATCTCTTATAAAAAGATATTTCCCACTTAAAAAAGAAAATGAGAAATTAATACATGAGATTAAAAAATTAAAAGAAGAAAATTATATATGTTTTATGGAAAATGAAAATCTCAAAAATGAAATTGAAACTTTGAAAATTACACATGCACGTGAAATTGTCAATCTAGCATATTCATTAGAAAAAGTAAAACAAGAAAATGTCTTTTTGAAAAATACACAAAATAAAACCATTTCTCAACTAACGAAAAATAATCTTAGGAATCATTTTGGACATAAAAACTCTTATTAAAAATCTAATCATTCTTATGATATAAAATCACATATTACATATTTTGCATGTGGTTTTTATGCCTATTATGCTTATCAAAGCAAAGTAAGAAAATCTTCACAACAAAGGATGATATGGGTTTAAAAAATAACTTTAACTAATAAAATTGGACCTAAAAAAGTTTGGGTACCAAGATTTAAATGATTATTTTTCAGGTGTGCGTCACATGTAAAGCAAAGGAGGAATTGGAAACGTAAAGACACAAATGTTATGATAAAATGTATCATCTATCTTTGATTTCACTCAAAAATTCAAAATTACTATTCTTTGAAAAGAGATAACATATAAAATTGGTAATAGTAATAGGGGAAGCATACTATAGTTTATTTTGACATATCATGGATATAATTGTTGTATCAAAATTTTATGCTATATTTTGATTATTAATATTTTTTTTACCTTCATCAAAGAAGTTTGGGTATCAAGATTTAAATGATTATTTTTCAGGTGTGCCTCACATGTAAAGCAAAGGAGGAATTAGAAACATAAAGACATAAAGGTTATGGTAAAAAGTATCATCTATTTTTTATTTCACTCAAAAATTTAAAATTACTATTTCTTTGAAAAGAGATAACATATAAAATTGGTAATAATAATAGGGGAAGCATACTATACTTTATTTTGACATATCATGAATATAATTGTTATATCAAAGTTTTATGCCATATTTTGATTATTAATATTTTTTTGCCTTCATCAAATTGTTTTCATTTCGTCATTATAAAATAGTCATAAATTTATGGGGAGTCATTTCTTCATATACAAAATATTCTTTTTGATTAAACAAAAGGAGAAAAAATATAAGAGAAATATGATCTGAATATCACTTTATACGAAGAGTTCCTTACAATTTATACTTATGTGAACATCTATCACTACAAAGAAAGTTAAGTGTTAGGGAGAACAAAATTGATTTTACAACCTATTTTATAATTTTTTTCACAACTTATACATTTTTCATATTTCTCGGTTTGTCTTCATAAAAAAGAGGAAGATTGTTGGATCTAAATTTTAATGACATATAAAATTATATTTTGATGATACAAACCTCAAAAGATTAAAGTTAAAATGCTGAAAAAGTTTAAAGAAAAAGGGTAACTTTATGCACTACATTTTGATTAAATAATTGACTATGATCCTATTAGATTTTGAATTAATCATAAATATCAAAGTTGTAGATAATTCTATTAGTTTTTCATAGAATAAAAGATCATCTCATTTGAATAACTATGCAAAATGTTATGCTTAAAATACTGCAGGACGATCGACCTGCCGACGAAACACCGGCCGACCTGCCTACTAACACCGGTCGACCGATCAGGAACACAGGTCGACCGATCAGTGCTGAAAATACTCAATTTCAACAAACAGAATGTTGAGACTGTACCGGTCAAGGCACCGATCTATCGGTCCAAAATATATGTCGACGATCATATTTTTTCATAAAAGAAAGTGTACCAGTCGACTGATCCATATGTGCGATCGACCGGCCTCCGAGTCAAATGAATAGTAACTGGTCAATTTTGAAGGAGAAAATTGTGGAATGATTTTTAAATGACTTTCTCACTTGCTAAAGCCAATAAAAACAGTGTCAAAGCTAGAAGCAAATTATCAAAAGGAGATCATTCTTTGAAGTTTTCATTTTAAATTTTCTCTGCTTTCTCTCTTCTCCTCTTGTGTGCTTAACGTTGTACAAGAGAGAAGCATTTTATTTAGAAAAGTACTACGAGAGCTCCTGTGTAAAAGAGGTTCAAAATCTTATCTCTTGAGCGAGAGAAATAAATTAGTTTCATTGAGGAGAGGTGTGCTTTACTTCTCGAAGCGGAAAAAAGACGGTGATGTAAAGGGCTTTTCTTCTTTGCCCATTTGGAACAAAGGAAAAGATTCTAGTGGAATCTTCGACGGTCTCGAGGTCGAGAAGTCGAAGCGGGAATGTAGGTCAAGGTGTGGTCGAACCTCGTCAACAATCACTATGTGCATTGTGATTGAATTTTCTCTCTCTCTCTCTCTCCCTCCCTCTCATATTGTTTGATGTGATCTAATTTGTGTTGATTGTTGAATTGGTTTTAAACTTTCACAACGTATTCTTATGAAATTAATATTTTTTAAAAACACCAATTCATCCCCCTCTTGGTACCCTTTGAGATCTTATAAAGGCTAGACAAGTGGCTATATTGGTTGAACTTTTTAGAATAGCATCGGGCCTCCAGATCAACCATGTCAAATCTTCATTCATCTCTTTTGGTATGGTCCTCAAGGATACAGTTCAGCGTGTGGTGGAACTCTATACTCCGACTAGCACCCACCCTACTGATCACCTACCTAGGTTTTCCTCACTCCGATCGATGCATTGGCACTCGAGGTTGGACTCCGGTCATTCAGCGACTAGAGCACAAGCTTCATGACTGGATCTCGAGCCTAATATCACGAGGCGGCTGGTTTGTTCTACTCGGATCTATTCTCTCGGCCCTTCCCATCTACTACATGTCGGTTCTTCATATGCTTACCCAGGTTCAAAGACGGATTAATTCACTAAGAAGGAAATTCTTTTGGCAAGGGTGCAACTCTAAGCGCTGAGTACACTTGGTCACATGGGGTACTATTTGCCGACCCACATCATAGGAAGGCCTTGGAGTCCGTGACCTCCGCACCACCACATGGGCTTTCTTAGCTCGGTGGATGGGTTGGATCATGGGGCCAGTTGACAGTTTATGGAGGACGAACTTTTTAACTTGCTATGGGCAAAGGCTAATGGTCCGGGCACTAGCTCGTGGACTCCCCCTTTCAGTTCTTCACTCTCTAATCAGTGATTTTCAGAGCTCTTGGCATTGTTACAACAGGTGGCCGCATTCCTCCCGAGCCCTTCTAGGTCCGATGGGTGAATTTGGTTGTCAAAGTCCTTTTCAACCTGTAGCCTATGTCTCCATTTTCTTCCTGCACCTTCATCCTCAAACACGCTCAGGGCAGACTGCAAACTCATATCGCGCTCTCAGGTGCCACAGAAAGTCAAGAACTTTGCTTGGCTCATGTCGCGTGACAAGCTCCTCACTAGAGTATACAGATCTAGATGGGCGCCCCACTCACAAACTTCTTGCCCTTTATGTGATCAAGCAGAGGAGGATATCGATAATCTTTTCTTTGGCTGCGCAGTCTCTCGAAAGTTTTTGTCAGGCATGGGTACATGGGCCTTGTTGGCTACCCCCCCCCCCCCCCCCCTCTCCCCACCACCACCACCACCACCCAAGCTTTAGACATTTTGGCTTGCACTCCGCACTCGGGCTAGACAGCGGCTGACGTGGTGAGTTTTGCTGGCATCGTTTTTGGTTGGTACCTGGGCCATTTATCGTAACTAGTTTTTTTTTTGTGGGGAGTAGGGTACCATCTCCAGCATAACTAGACTACTTTTTTTTGTGGAAAGCAGGGTATCATTAATAATATTGTATTTCATGCTTCCTCTCTTCTTCGGGAGTGGGGTTTCGCTTAGTTTTTGTGCATCCCTCCCATGTTGGCGCTCTCTTCTTGAGAGCTTACATTTGTATATGACGTTTGATCCTACAGTTATGTATATACCTAGATAACAATCACAAATTCGAGGAGTCATCCTTTCTTTTCTCAAAAAAAATTGCCTTGTCATGCCTTTTCCTTTCAGAAAAAATGAATGTTGTTATGAAAGTGTTCAGAAAAAAAAAGGTTTTCTATCTCAGTACACAAGCAAAGCTCACAAACAAGCAATTTTATCATTTCTTCTGCTATGTAAATTTCTGGAATGCATATTCAAGGGCAGTCGTGATTCAATCAAATATTGAACTTCTATTGTCTTGCAGAGTTTAATATTGCTTACCTATTGCAACAAATGTTTATATGTACTGAACATAAGCTTGTCTGCCTAGTTTAGCATCAAAAAGATTGAAATTGATATGACCTAACAATCCTTCTAAAGCTCAAGGACAAATCAGAATCAGTTCATGTTGCAAAAGGATGCAATGCATAGTCCAATACACCAATCAATATCATAAGAAGATAAAATATTTCTCACATAGCTCAAAAGTACAGAAGGCTGAGTCTTACAAGTTACCTGAAAGATTATCTTCTGCATGTGAGGAAAAGTATTTGGGACATTTTTATGAATTCTGAGAAGAAAGTGTCAATATGCCACAACAAAGGGTTCTGGAGTTCATTGTTCCTCTTATACCCACCTCTCAAGAAAAGGTGAACAAGTTTCATTTTCTGCAGAAGCCTCATCGTATGGTTCTCATATAAGTTGACAATCAGCACTTTGTATCTTGATCTGTGATCTCAACAAGCCATAGCTTTAGGTTCATTGTCCATTTGTTTGCTCTTTACTTAATTTCCAGTTTTTGCTGACTTCTTGTAGGCCTTGGAATTGTATCAAAGTATATATGACTTGATTTTTGTTTAAAATATTACTCTTGGTTTTCCAGTCACTTGATTATTACTCTTGGATTTTGATGATTCAGAGCATAATACATCAGTGGGAACCCCTTGGTGTTGTGCCTTTTCATGATGGAAAGTTACATGCCTTTTTATGTATTTATTTATTTTTCATTTTTTTTATTAATCTTATGAACTTCCCAATGGATTAATGCATTGGTTACATAATGTCACGGGATTATTTTTATAAACACCCCTAAACTATCACGATTTTTTATATTTAATTTTAAATTATAAACTTATTTTTTAAATATTTAAACTATCGTGATTTTTTCACTTTAATCCTCCCGTCCACCTCTATTATATTTTCTATTAGTTTTGATTTTTTTATTTATTTAAAAACTAAATTATTCCTCTCTTCATAACACATCAAATAATTAATATAAAAAAGAAAAAAATGTTCCATGTCGGGAAAGCTTTCCCTCCTATCTTGCCGGCGATGTAGATCAATCTTTGGCAAAACATTTTTCTTCTTTTTTATTTTTCACATTTGTTATTTGATGTATTATGTGATGAGGGATAATTTAATTTTTTTTCATAAATGAAAAAATAAAAATAATAGAAAATATAATAGAAGTCGGTGGAAGGATTAAAATAGAAAAGTCGTAATAGTTTAAGGACCAAACAAATAAGTTTGTAATTTAAAATTAAATGTGAAAAATCGTGATAATTTAGAGAAGGCTTATGGAAATAACCTAATGCCACGTGTAAAAGTAGGAAGATGGAAACATGTCAAGCAATGTCAAACCGTTGGCAATAATTCTTGCTTGCCACCTTGATGATGTTCAATTGCCTTCTAAAAATTAGTTATGAAGCAAAAGTGATTGCTCCCAAAATCAAGCCCCTATGTTAGCGAAATAATTAAGTCGTCTGACAACATGACGAGAGAAAAAGATATATAAAACATGTAGGATGTGTCTAATCTTCTGTAGGTCAAGTAGACTTGTAGGTACAGCACTCTGAAAATTATTGCAATTGAAGAATGCATCTCTTTCCTTTCCTCTAAAATGAATATTAATCAAGTCAGTCATAGCTGTACCCCCACCTTTTAGTCACTTATTAAAGTCCTATAGAGCAATTTCGTGCTGTATTTGGAGGTAATTAAAAATATAAACATAATCCTTTGGATACTATCAAAATTGAAAAATTTATCTGTTTTCAAAATTATTTTGAAGTAAAAAATTATTTTCGCACTACGAAATTTTGCTACCTGATCAACGAGTCATTGGGGTAAGGGAAGATTAAGGGATCCCCGCCGAGAGACATGAGGGCAGAGTTCTCAATTAAAATATTGAGGTGAATTCTATTTGTGATTTAAAATTTATTTATTTTTTTATTATAAATGTCCTGATATTGGGAGATTAATCGGAGTACGAGTCAATTCATAATTTCTATCATAAAAAAATACTTATATAAACTTCAAACTAAGAGGTATATCACTGAAAATTAAGTGTACTTTTATTTTTAAATTTATCTTTTTATTTATTATACCTTTGTACATAAATACACCACGGGTGGACCAAAATTTTAAACTTTTTTAGTGATATATGTTAAATATATAAAATTCAAATTCAAACCTGACCCCTTAAATTATGTTAAATAATTTGGAGGACATGGGATCTAATCTGGTCAGTACATTGTTTTCTTGCTTCCCCTGAAATTAGGGTATGGGTCCGTCCCTAAATACACTTTCAATATTGCAAATTCTTACAAGTTGAAAACTTGCCAAAAAAAAAAATAGTTAATCTTTGTTTAGAATTTTACCAGGGGAATGCCACAACAGACGCATGGATTCCAATATCTATCTTTTATATTAGTACAAGGAACATATTTTTTAATGTTCCTTTTTGTTAAAAGGAATAACTTATTAGTCTTATCTTATCTATTATTATGACTAAAATTAATTAAACAATTATATATATATATATATATATTAAAAGGAATCCGCTATAAGACAAAGAAAATTAATAATAACTATAACTAAAGCTGACCAAAATAATAATCTATCTATGTATAAAAAATTATATATATATATGATTCAATTATACATCAGTTCAGTTCATGATTGAATTTTTCAAATAGTTTATCATAATTAGATGAAGATTTAATAGTAAAGAAGATAAAAAATAAGATGAAATAGGGAACACCTTTATTATATATAATAAATAAAAAGAAACAGACAAAAGAGTTTTAGTTCAATGCAAATACTTCTTATTTATTGAAGTTGAATCATCATTTAAAAACACTTACATTTTAACTTTTTATTTAAACAATAATTCTAAAATAATCTAAATAAAATATTTTTATATATATAACATTCCGAAACCAAATAATTTATAAAACATGTTAATATTATGTGAATAAAACTTCTATTCGCTTTTATACAAGATGATTCTATAATTTTGAAAGAACACATTTCCTCTGTAAAATGTATTGTTTAGAGGATTACATATTTTTCTAGATGACAATTTTTTCCTTTGTATTCTTTATGTGGAATAGATGCGATGTTTGACAAAATAATGCAGAATAAAGTAGAATATAAGTATAACTTTATTCTTGCAAACAAAACAGAGTACTCTCTCCTTTTAATTTCTATTTCAAAACAGAGTGCCATCTGCCTAAAAAGCTAACACTTTGACCTTCTGTATCCAACCAAAATAATGGTGAGTTGCTTTTGCCGACAAATTACTCGGCCCCTCCAAACTATTTAACATAATTTTTTATACTTAAATCACAAACTTTGTAATGGATAAAGGCAATTGTTTTTTTTAAAGCAGCATAATTACTTAGCCATTGTGATTATTAGTCTAGTTTTCCACTCTTTTATCACGATGGTTATTGAATAAAGGTGCTCTTCTCTCATAATAGGTAATTGTTGGATGAAAATTTAACACTATGGGTGTTCACCGGGTCGGATCGACCCATGAACCCGATAATCCGACCCGACCTGAACTTGTTCCGACCATTGGTCAGTCGATTGATCCGATTTTTTATTTTTTTTATTTTTTTATTTAAACTTAAGGCTTATATTTGATTTAAAAAATTTAAAAAAATTGAAATAAAATATTTTAAATGTATAAATAATATTAAATAATTAGAAAACATATTTTATGCTTTTAAAATAATATTAAATAACATTTTTATATTAAAATAAAATATAAAATAGTAAAAAAATTTAAAAAAAAAAGAAAATTGGGTGGTCGGATAACCCAACCACCCGACCCACCCGATCCAAATTGGGTCGGGTTGGATCGGATCCAGCTCCCTAGACCCGACCCGATTTGGACGGATCGGATCGAATTTGTTCACGGGTCGGATAAGTCATATGTATAATCTAATCTTTCACTGTAAAAACAAATGTAAGGAGATATCATTAGAAATATATTGATCTTTTGCAAAGAAAGTATGTCACTTGTAAATAAGATAACTATATACTTTGTCAGTCCATTCAAGGATCCAACTGCACATCCATGCATTATATAATTGATGATAGAAAATCTACAAAAAAAAATAATAAAACACAAGAGTAAACCCAAGGTGGCTGCCTGCCAAGTGCCCAAAAGCACATTTGCCTATTTGCTTGAACCCCCACAAAAGGTAACTGTTCAGAATTCATAAATAAATGCATTGTGGAAGTACCAAAAATCAAATAATACAGAGACCAACTTTTATCACACTGCCACATGCAATCATGCATATGACGCCATCACAATCATCCATCTGCATGCACACCATAGGAGAGAGATTGTGTGTTCACTTTCTTTCCACATCTGTTTCTGTATAATTCAATAGCTTTTAATCCATGTAATTTTAAATGCAACAGTTAAAGTTTTGCTTTTGTTCTTATTATATATATAGTTTTACGAATCGATCAGGTTACTTGCTTCTTTTTATGAATAATTTTATCATATATATATATATATATTAATGATCTGTTGATAAGACGAAAAAAAGACAAAAAGAAAGAGCTGGACTCAGGCAGAAAGGAACTGCCTCTTTGCAGGGGCCCTCCTACCACACCTTCAGAGCTTTGAAACATGTTCCTAGTCCTACTTCTCACTCGCACTTTCTTCCTCACTTTCTCTCTCCATGATGAGCAACACTAAAGAAAGTTGCTTTCCTTCTTTCTTTCTTTCATTAGAATTCTCCCACCATCTTTTGTTCTCTGTCCCTTCTCTGCATCCTTCCTTCTAGTTGCTCTTTCTTTGGCTTTCTTTTTGGCCTCGAAAAATATTGTTTGGAGATCTCTGTCTCCAACTTCCAATCCGTCGGGGATTCTTCCTTTTTCGAGGCCATAAAGATCGAGCGGCGTCCCTGCAACATGAAATTTTGGCTGAGAATTGGCAGCCGCAAGGACAGGAAGCAACTGGCTCCATCCCCAGGGGAGAAGCAGGAAGCCAGTGATATCGCAGGGGAACTGGACTCCAGGAGCAAACCAGCGGACTTTGGTATGAATGACACATCTTTCTTTTCAGTTTCTCTTTATTTCAGAAAGATCGGATCTTGATGTGTCTGCAATGGTCAAGAAGGCTTTTCTCTTTCATGTTTTGTTGTGTGAATTTTGAGCACAAGAATGTTCTGTTAGGATACGAATTCAATTTTAGATCAAGTAATTAGCATTAGTAGTGAGGTGACTGAGTCCATGTGAAATTCAGATGGTCAACAAGGTTTCTGAAAGAGTTGTGTAGATCTAATTAATCCTCCGAGGGATTCCATTTGATCGTCATATTTAATGACTTTTTTCGTGTTCTTTTTCAGAAACATCTCTGAAATGTAACTTTATGTTCTGAAGTTATATGCAAAGTTCCAACAGATATTGATCACTGTTCTCCTAATATCACTGATTAGAAAGATCTTCCAGAATTTTCTTTCTGTTTGTGCTTAGTGTGACTTATGACAGTTCTTTTTATCAGTTGACAAGTACCAAGTGCATTTGCATTATTTCTGTTTAATTTATGAAACAACAACAACAAAGCCTTATCCCACTAGGTGGGGTTGGCTACATGAATCGATTATTCGTTGATCCATGTTCATGAGATTCGACAGGGTTTTACACTGGGCGGAGTTTCTGTTTAATTTATGAAAATTGAAATAAAATGGAATAATGTAAGAATTCTGCTGAGACTTGTTAAGATCATAAAATGAAAGATATTGCTATTCTTATCGGCTAAATTTTTAAAAAAGTCTGTACATCTAATTGTTGTTTTTATCGGCTTAGATATTGATACATGCAGTTCTCTAAAACAGTGTCATAAATTGTGGTTAAGACTTCTTTACTATTCTTAATCTTCTTGCAACATTTCTCGAGTGTTTTTCATTGTTGTGCTCTTTGCAACTTTCTCTCCTCATTTCTTCAGTATCTTGTACATTTTGTTCTTCCTTCAATTAGGCTGCTTGTCTCTTCGAGTGACATTTAATCAAAGTTGCTTCTGTTTGAAAAAATGCATACATGTTTCTCATAAAATAATACAATTAATATGAATTTATATGTTAAAATATCTTTAGATTCATGGATATATTCCTCAAAAAAAAAAACTTGAGGATATCGATTTCTATGTTTCCTCAATCTACAATATATGTAGTTGTCATGCAATGACTTTGTGCCAATTTAGTCTTTCATTCTTATGCTTCCATCAAAAGGATCCTTACACATTTGCATAATGATTATATCAAAAGATTATAATCTTACTGCTCCTTAAAGTTCAAGTAATACTTCATCATTTAATTGGCTTTGCCACTTGCAGGCAGCAAAGATGAAGCCTTCTTTGATTCACAGGCATGGCTAGATTCCGATTGCGATGATGATTATGTCAGCGTCGATGGAGGTATTTCATGAAACCTTAATCGTAAAAAAAGTAACTTTCTTTCAAAATCTCAAAGTAGTTTATCACTTGTGATTAACTTTCCTGATATTTGTCATCTTCGACATAAGAGTCCCATCTTTCACTTTCCTCAGACTTTGTCCCTTCCAGAGGTAGTACTCCAAACAATCAGATCAGCAGCCAGAGTGCACCTCACTTGAACAATAATCTCTTGAATGATACATCGGCCGGAACCGATCCTGAGCCTTCTCCCACTGAAGGCAAATTGAAACTTGTTCAACTTCTCCTGCAGGATAATCAAGATGGAGAACTTGGAAGTAGACAAAGCGCAGAAAACCGAAATGGAGAAACAAATGGAAGGTTGAATTCTGACAAAGCTAGTGATGGTCAACTTCAGAAGTTCTTTTCCAATGAAACTCCTAATAAGGATTTGAAGCATAAGGAAGAGGAGGATGAGGAGGACATGAAGAGCAAACAACATTGTTGCTTGCCAAGGTTGGCTCAGAGCCTCAGCTTCAAGGAAAGGAGGAAGCAAAAATCCAGCATTAATGGCCATTGATCAAACAGCTCTTGTTACTGCATACATATCCAGTGTCCAAGTTGTAAATGAGAAATTTCAAGACTTTAATCTTGCGAATTTTTTTTTTCTTTAAGCTCTATTCATTCTGTAAAGAAGAACTATGAGTGATTTAAGGAGGAAATTGTGAGATTTTTTCCGAAAACATGTGCAAGTAAATACTGAAAGTGTTGCATTTGAGACCATTAACTTTGATTTAGTCTTAGGCCACTATATGAACATTCAAGAGAAAAAAAAAACAAATATTTTCTTGATACGAGGTCGTCAAAATTTGAATGACCTTTTATTTGAGCTAATAAAATTTAGTTATTAACTTAAGGGAAAAATAAAACTACTTTAACATGAGCTTTATTTGATTTTTCTAAAAATAAAACTAATCCTGTTTCTGTGCTACATTATAATATTCAAATACTTGGCTACATTATAATATTCAAATACTTGGCTACATTATAATATTCAAATACTTGATCCAGAATTCGCCAACTTCTCCATTTTCAAAATCCATCATGTGTTATCTTTAAAATCTTCAAAATATTTCCTAGTAACAAATAGAAAAACACAAGATTAATTTAAAGTAAAAATGATTTAAAATAGAAAAATGAATCTGCAGTGTACCTGCCACCATCAGGCACCAAAGAACCCCATAGTTTATCAATTCGTCATTTTTTACTCATAAGACGAGTCAAAATGGTATTGTGAGATTGTAGGACTAAGTTTAAAATTGGAAAAAGAAAATATGTACACAATACAATAATTCTTTTGAGGAAAATGAAAATAAAAGAATGATAAGTTTAGAGGATGACTATACAACAAAATTGATATATAAGAAATCGATGACTATACAACAAAATTGACTCCATCAGACTACGGGCCCAACAAAAATCAACTCCTTTTTTATTTATATATATATATTTTTTTTTTAATTTAGCATTCTTCCATAAAACTATTATTTGATACCTTTAAATTTTTTATGATATATTTTATATAAAAGTACATATATTTATATAAAAAATGATTACTCTTTTAAAAGGTGCCATTATCATACATTGTGCAATTCACTTAATGAATTATTCACTTAATGAATTCAACGTTGATTTATTAAAAGATGTAGCACAAACATTAAACCCTATATGTAAATCCGTTACGTTTCTTTTTATCATTTTTAAATTAAAAATTGATATATATCGGATCTGAAAACTGATTCGATCCAAAATTCCACTTGAAGGTGAGTGAAAGTAAATATTTTTTTAAGTGAAATTTTAGGAAAAAGACTCTTCTATATGAAAAATGCATCTGGTGGGCGCAGATATGGAAGCCCAAGTACTGTAAGCCCAATGCGATTTCAAACAAAAGCCCTAGAAACTTTCGACCCCATTTCACTTTTGTTCTTCCCGGTCGAAGACATTAACGCCGTCGTTGTGCAACAGTGGGATCAAACACACACACACACACACTGCCAGAAGTGGAAGAGCTCAAATTAGTAGTTGTTGTTACAGTAGCAGCAGCGGAGTGGACGAGAAGGGAGGGAGGACGCCATGGCCCTCGCCTTCGACGAGTTCGGACGCCCCTTCATCATCATAAAGGAGCAGGAGCAGAAGTCACGGCTCCGGGGACTCGACGCCCAGAAGGCCAACATCTCCGCCGGGAAAGCTGTCGCCCGCATCCTTCGCACCTCCCTCGGCCCCAAGGGCATGGACAAGATGCTCCAGTCCCCCGACGGCGACGTCGTCATCAGTTCGGTGCCATCTCTCTTTTTTTCTTCTCTCCAACTAAGTGTGTGCTTATATCAATACTCTTGTTGTTGATGTGCTATTTAATGCCATTGTTGATTGGCGTTAGAGGTGATATCTTATGATCAGCACTCAGCAGTAGCGCAAAAGAAAAGAAGGTTGAAACTTTCTTTAGGGTTTAGGGTATCTCATGATACGTCTTTCTGTGGGTTTCTGCAGTCATTTTCTTCGGTTTGTCGGAATGCCATTGATTTTCTGCTTGATCTATGTTCAGTTAAATGTGTTCTGCAGCAAAAGGGTTATTTTTCTCTATTATTAGGGATTTTGTATGGAGTATGTAGGAATAACATTTGGTTTAAGATGTGAAGGGTTGATGAAATTGATCTGGGCTTCTAGATAGATTTTCAGAGACTATATTTAGGTCATTGGAACTTTAATAGATGCAACGTTTTAGTTTGATCTTGCTTTAGAAAGGAAAAGTTACTGTTGGCTAATTGAATTTTGAGCTTTTTTTAAAGAGTCGTAGAAAAGCTTTTTTTGTGCATTTTCATGTCTTCAATTTTATCTTTGGATTTGAGCTGCCAGTACGTTGCAGTGCAGTGAAAAACATAAACAGGGTTTTGGTTTCCTAAAAAAAATAATAACAATAAACAGGCTTTTGATTTTGAGGAAATGTCATCTTTGTTTAGATAAGATTTTAGCCTTTTCTCTCTAGGAACTAAGTTATCTCATGAGTTACCGAAATCATCTTTATTTTCATTCTGAAAGTCTTTCCTCTTCTGTTTATAGTTCCATGGTTCGGGAAACTTGGAAGCACTGTGTGCTTTTGTATGTATGTGTATGCTGGTTAACTTGTTAATTTTCATTAAAGAGGCTTTAGGATTAATAAGCATTGCAATTGTAGATGGATACTTTCATTTCTTTAGAAGGATAACTAGGATTAAGTCGAGTGTCTCCTCCATAGTGGCACCTTTTCACAAATGTTGTTTATTGTTGTTTCAATTTATATCATCTTGGTACCTCCCACATCTTAAGACTAATCATGATTCTAAACATTTTTTGACAAATGGTGTTTATTTTTGTTTGGGTTTCATGTGTCTATTATTTTTTGGAACTAAGTGTTTCCTATGTAATGACAGCAAATGATGGAGCGACAATTTTAGAGCAAATGGATGTTGACAATCAGATTGCAAAACTGATGGTGGAATTGTCCCAGAGTCACGACTATGAAATTGGTGATGGTACCACTGGAGTTGTTGTTATGGCTGGTGCTCTCCTGGAACAGGCGGAGAAGTTACTGGAACGTGGCATTCATCCTATCCGTATTGCTGAGGGCTATGAGATGGCCTCCAGGATTGCTGTGGATCATCTTGAACATATATCACAGAAGTTTGAGTTCAGTGGTACAAATATTGAACCTTTGGTGCAAACTTGCATGACAACATTGTCGTCAAAAATGTGAGCTTTCAATATAAGCATACTTTGTGTAACTGCAATCTTCTTTTCCTTTTGCTTTGGCTTTTAGTTGTAGTCATAACCAGCTTTCTCTTGCCTTTAGCTGACGACTCTTTCATGGTTCATTGGTGAAAATTCCATTATGTCTTCAATAGTTGGTTTGTTTATCATGTACTTAACCATGACATTGATGCAGTGTTAACCGTTGCAAGCGTGCACTAGCTGAAATAGCTGTTAAGGCAGTTCTTGCTGTTGCTGACTTAGAGAGGAAGGATGTGAACTTGGACTTAATTAAAGTTGAGGGGAAAGTGGGAGGAAAGCTAGAAGATACCGAGCTCATATATGGAATCATAGTTGACAAGGATATGAGCCACCCCCAGATGCCCAAGAGAATTGAAGATGCAAAAATTGCCATCCTCACTTGTCCATTTGAACCACCTAAGCCAAAGACAAAACATAAGATTGACATTGACACTATCGAGAAATTTCAAACTTTACGTGAGCAAGAACAGAAGTACTTCGACGATATGGTTCAAAAATGCAAGGTACATAATTCTCTCAAAAAAAGAGAAGGGAAATTGCAAGGTGCATAGAGCTTAGATATTATTTTGGTTTCTCAAATTATTGAAAACTAGTAGACAACCACACAAAGGTAAAAATATCTTATCAAAGAAAAAAGGATAATCCCTCGCCAGCACTAAATATATTTTTCTAATTGTCCATTTGTTGTTGAACTCCGCCTATGTTTTATAGCCGGTCCCAAGCCCGGATAAAGGAGGAGGGTTGTGTTAGGCTCCGACAGCCAGCGTAAAATCCTGTCGAATCTCATGAACATAGATCAACGAGAGCGGAATGACGTCGTATGATCCATGTAGCCGACCCCACCTAGTGGGATAAGGCTTTGTTGTTGTTGTTGTTGTTGTCCATTTGTTGTTGCTTGGAGATCCACATGACACATTGTCAGCAGCAGTAGTCAAGAAAAGGGTCTTCTTGCATTGGTTCTTTAAAGATTCACATGATAAACTTTTATTTATTTATTTTGATATTTTCACATAGGTTTATATTTTGGATTAGTTGTTATTACTTCTTAGCCTTTTTTTCTTCTTTTTGACTGCATAGGATGTTGGTGCAACATTGGTGATATGCCAATGGGGCTTTGATGATGAAGCAAATCATTTACTGATGCATCGGAATTTGCCTGCTGTTAGATGGGTTGGTGGTGTTGAACTGGAGTTAATAGCAATTGCTACAGGTTTTGCTTGTGCATTGTCATTTTACTGATAAGTATATGGGCTCTCTATCTCATTTGTTAACTGCAATTTTTTATTCTGGCAGGTGGAAGAATTGTTCCAAGATTCCAGGAGTTGACCTCCGAAAAGCTGGGAAAGGTATGATGGCTGTTGTGTTTCTAGAGTTAGCAGTGTATGTTTCTCTTTTTCATGTGCTAGTTACTCTTTGCAGTTGAATGTATCACGATTAAGGAAATAACATTCATCTTATCCTTATGTGCTATGTCAATGACTTGCCACAGAAACCTATGAAAAAACAGGACCAAAATTTGCCTTGGAGATTAAGATAGTGAGATGGGGAAGCTTGAAATAAGCCATGAGTATTATTAGGCAATAATGAAGCTATGTTGGTCTCATCCTTTATTGTCAACTATAATAAATCTAGTTGTAAGGTGTATGCGCAAGTGAATAATTCTTGGTGTAGGACCAATACCATATAACTTTTGTAAGGTGTATGTGCAAGTGAATAATTCTTGGTGTGTGTGACCAATACCATATAACTTTTGTGCATGAATCTGCCCATCATTACAATGTTATTGAGTTGCTTACATTGGTCTTATATTGTCACAATTTGCAAGTTGCAAATTCAACAACTGAGGAATTACCTTTTCCATATTATATAAACCAGGCTGGACTAGTTAGAGAGAAATCATTTGGAACTACCAAGGACAGAATGCTGTATATTGAGCATTGTGCAAACTCCAGGGCTGTGACAATATTCATTCGTGGTGGTATGTACAACTCTTATTCTGCAAGATGAAATTTTTAAGTAATATTATCATAGTGCTAAATTTACACATTTGCAAAATATATATTCTTTAGTATACAGATGCTTCATTATTCCACGCCCATGCGGTTTCGTTAATTGAGCATGGTTTGTTATATAATTACTGATCATATTTTTGTTTTTTTGGGGAGACTGATCATATTTTTGTTCCAATGGAGTTATCCTGTCTTGTTCTATGCTTTATTTGTATGTGGTTTACTTCATAACAAGTAATGTAAGATTGTTCTCCCAAGTTTGGGCATGGATTCCCTCAACTAGGAATGCTTCAAGTCTATATGTTCTAATTCTTGTCACATCACTAATGGACATGATTATTTTGATCTTGAAAAAAAAATAGTTTATCCCTGGTCTCCTTTTTTTTTTTTTTTTTTGAGAGGTGTGCTGCAAATTTAGTAACTCCGCCTATATTTTATAGCCGGTCCCAAGCCCGGATAAAGGAGGAGGGTTGTGTTAGGCCCCGACAGCCAGCATAAAATCCTGTCGAATCTTATGAACATGGATCAACGAATTCGTCGTATGATTCATGTAGCCGACCCCACCTAGTGGGATAAGGCTTTGTTGTTGTTGTTGTTGTGCTGCAAATTTAGTACAAGTGTTTTTGCATTAGCTTTCTGGGAAAAAAATAATAGGTTTTTGTTTGCGACAAAATTACACCTTTTTTGTGAAATATTTCACTATAATTTCATGTTGTAGGTAACAAAATGATGATAGAAGAAACTAAGCGTAGCCTGCATGATGCTCTATGTGTTGCAAGGAATCTGATCCGCAATAATTCCATTGTTTATGGTGGCGGATCTGCTGAGATTTCCTGCTCGATTGCGGTGGAAGCTGCCGCGGACAGATATCCAGGGGTTGAGCAGGTAAATAGTGTTGCTTGGAATCTTTGAGCTTTTATTTGCAAGAAATCAGAATGCTTGAACTTGAACGTTATGTTTTTTCGTTCTCAGTATGCCATCAGGTCATTTGGTGAAGCTTTAGATTCCATCCCAATGGCTCTCGCTGAGAACAGTGGCCTTCCACCTATTGATACTCTGACTGCAGTCAAATCCCAGCAAATTAAGGTACATCTTAAAGACTTAATCCTCTTCCTACGTCATTACTTTCTAATGCACTGTGTTTAAATCATTTATGCTTTATTTGTAATTAACCTATACTTGTTTAACTTAGGTAAGCTGTTTATTTTGATTGAGTTATTAAGTTTATTGTTTTCACCTTACCAGAATTTTAATGTCTTAATGCCATGCTTGTAGCAAACTAACATAACTTTGCTTTTTCTGCTGTTATCGATATATTTATTCAGTGTGACCATCTCTGGGAAACAAATTTCTCCAAGAGCTAACACAACAAATGAACATAATGATCTCTAGAAAACATTATTTTATCTCCTCTCTAGCCGAACTTGACGATGATTATAACAGGAAAACAATCCATATTGTGGCGTGGATTGCAATGATGTTGGCACAAACAACATGCAAGAGCAGAATGTATTTGAGACATTAATTGGCAAGCAGCAACAGATTTTACTGGCAACTCAGGTGGTGAAAATGATTTTAAAGATCGATGATGTTATCACTCCATCTGAATTTTGATGTAGCAAGTAGATTATTTGCGGAGCCTGCAGTTGCATCGCCATTCTGAAATTCAGCGATATCCCTGTCTGTGGCTTATTCTTTTCCTGTTTGCCCTTTGTTTTTCGAGGCCTGTGTTGTGTACTTTCTGTTTGCATCTTTCTATTCGTATCTTAACGTATTGAAAAAATTTTGTTATGAAGGAGGGTTAATTCTCTGGCACCACAGTTATGTACAGACTAGCTTTGCTCGTTATATTCCGTGTGATTTCTCAGTGCCTCCACCTTTGAAGCTGATGGCTTCATGAGTAAAAGTCGAAATATAATATGGAGTCAAATTTTCTGTCCTTAGATGCTGACTCGAAAATGATTCAGATATGTATTATATATTGGTATATGTATTTGGTCATATTTTAAGTTATTGCGTTCCATACATTGTATCTACTACATCTTGTGCACGGATCTGTGGGATTTGCCAAGTTCGCATATGTTGGCTACCGGCATTCATTTCTTGTGTGCCCTTTTATTTTTAGGGAAAAATGGGTATCCCCCCATTTCAAATGGGGGACAGTCCCTTCATTTCCCTTGTAGTGTTGAATCGGCATTTCACCAGTTCAAAATCAAACCGGATTGGACTGTTTGGAGTAATAAAAACCCGTTGTAAATTTTTTTCCCCATTTCCTGGCCTCACACTCTCTTGCTCTCCGATCAACACCATCTCGTTCGACCAGATCTGACCACACGCCGATCAGACTGTCATGTTCGACCAGTGCGGGCGGGGTTGTACTATCGCAGCAAGGCAGGCGGAGGTAGGGCAGGGGTGCGGGCTGTGGGCGGGGTCGTGCGAGCGGGGTTGTGCAAGCGGAGTCATGCGAGCATGGCAGGGCAAGCGGCGACGTGGGGGCGGGGTCGTGCGAGCATGGAAGGGCAAGCGGTTGCGTGCGGGGCGGGGTCGTGCGAGCGCAGCAGTGCAGACGGGATCTGGTCGAACGAGGCCGCCGACGATCAGATTTGGTCGAACGAGTCCACCGACGACTAGATCTGGTCGGATCTGGTCGAACGAGGCAGTGTCGATCGGAGGTCGGAGAGCGAGAGAGTTGAGAGTGAGTGTGAGGCCCGGAAATGGGGAAAAAAATTTTACAACAGGTTTTTATTCTCCAAACCGTCTGATCCGGTTTGATTTTGAGTCGACGTTGTGAACCGCTATCGAAACGCCGGTTCAACACTAAAAAACTCATTTTTCATCAATTTGGATCGGATGGGCGCAGGAAAATGGGGAATACCCATTTTTTCTTATTTTTCGGTTACAAAGGAAGGCCTAATATAAGTAAAGAAAAGATAATTTTGAAAATAATTTTTTTTGTGTGTGCCTCTCGTTTCTTGATAATTAAATATTAAATTCTTGTGCAATGCTATGCATGAAGGGATGGCGAGATTCTACTAATTCGAGAATTCTTGTGGTTGTGGAGAGTTCTCGACTGGACTGGAGTCCCAATTGGGAGATTAGCCGATATCAGAATTTGCTTGTTATTAACCAAGTTGGTTGGCACGATGGACTAGCGGAACTGTGTTCCGTCGAGTGTTAGCAATTTAATTCTTGGAGAAAAATGTATATCTATTGCTTTTTATCTCAGCTCCATATAAGTGCTAAACATGGGGTGCACCCAAAATTTACTTGTTATTTCATTAAAGTATTTGATTTTATGATTTATAATAAGGTATGAAATATTTTACTTACGTTGTATAAATATATAAAAATTAACTTTGTGTAATTTTCTATTATATGACAATCTTTATATATATCATATTATTTATTATATTTTCTTAAAAAAATATTTTTATGTTAATTTTTGGGTGTCTGGGGGACCGAGACAGGAACCAAGCTCGTCTGTGGCGGGGATTCCGGACGGGGGATGTATGAACAAGTCGGGTGCCAACCCTATTTGCATGCCTTCTGACTGAAATTAAGTGATAAAAAATGGGTTGTTCAATGTTTACTAAAAAATGATAAAGAAGAAATTATGTTCATTATAATGTAAATAGTGCATGCTATTTGCGGAGGAGGTACCTAAGTGCATGCTATTTGCGGATGATATAGTACTTTTAGCGGATTCAAGAGAAGATATTAATACAAAATTGGAAATATGGAGAAATACGTTGGAGTCAAAGGGTTTTCGTTTAAGTAGGAATAAAACAGAATATATGCATAGCAATTTCACAAATAAACAATTTAGAGACGATTTGAAAGTTAGGCTAGGGGAGGATATAATTTCTCAAGTGACAAAGTTTAAATAGTTAGGATCAATTGTAAGACAAGATGGTGAGATTGATGACGATGTTAATCATAGAATTCAAGCTGGTTGGTGTAAGTGGAGGAAAGCCACTAGAGTTCTTTGTGATAGAAAAGTATCCAATAAAGTTAAAGGAAAATTCTATCGTACTGCTATAAGGCCAGCAGTGTTATATGGTAGTGAATGTTGGGCTATGAAGGGACAACATGAACGTAAAGTGGGGGTAGCCGAAATGAGGATGTTGAGATGGATGTGTGGTCATACAAAATTAGATAAGATTAGGAATGACCATATACGTGAACGAGTCGGAGTGGCTCCTATTAGTGAGAAAATGGTAGAGAATCGTTTGAGATGGTTTGGTCATGTTCAGAGAAGACCATTAGATGCGCCAGTAAGAAGAGTAGATCAAATAATTTGGAGTCCGATTAAAAGAGGGAGAGGGAGGCCAAGGCGGACACTTGGCGAACTAATAGAGCAAGATCTATTAGTGAATAATATACCGAAAGGTTTGGTTACTAATAGAGCGGAATGGCGTCGTATGATCCATGTAGCCAACCCCACCTAATGGGATAAGACTTTGTTGTTGTTGTATAATGTAAAATAGTATATTTGTTCTGTTGATCGCCTTTTATTATCAATCATTAATCATGAAAGATGTAGAAAATAGTTTTTCTATGGAGGTGGTTTATTATAAATAAATAAATCTAAATTTGCAACCATATGATATGATGAATCATCTTAGAATGCCGAGTAAGAATGGTATTTAATGATAAAAGAGAACTCGACGTAAGGATTTGGCAAGTAATTCTTTTTATTTAACCGAAAAACTTATGTGTTAAATAAACTATTTTAGTGGAAAAAGTATTTACTTGGGAAAGTAAAGAAAACATTTTCATCTCAAGAATTAAGAAGAAAATTATTCGATATATCATTAACAATATTTTATAATAATTCAAATAAAGTTTTAATAAAAAGATTTTACATATAAGAATTTATTATTGTTGACTTCGAAATCTCGTGATGTTACGCTTCATGTGAGCGTTCGTGGCTCGTCAAACGCAGTCAGTCCTGAGATCGCGGGGTCGACGATGAGCGGCGGCAGCAGAAGGGCGCCGCGCAACCGCGGAAAGCCCTCGGCATCGGACCCCGGGGCGGATGAACCCCTCCGGAGCGGCTCCCTGTCCCGTAGGCCTGGGAAGGGGAGGGGCGGCGGCGTGGGCTCTAAAACCTTCCTCGGGTTATTCGGGATCGGGTTCTTGGCCTTGGCGGCTGTCTCCTTTTGGGTGTATGGTCATTGGTGGTGGCAAGATGGGGAGGACCCAGTGATACGAAAGCTTCGGCGGGTGGTCACACCGCTGGCGGCGCCTAAAATGATGGATCTTCCTCAGGTGAGCTGTCCAACGAGGAATTTGGTGGCAATATTTTTTTTTTTTCGTCGTGTTTCCCTGGGAGGTACATATGAGGATATTGCGTTGTTATTATGGATGGTTGCAGTTCCAGGGAGAGCACAAGGAGAGCTTGTACTGGGGAACCTACCGGCCCCATGTCTATCTTGGCATTCGAGCAAGGTGCTAGACTTGTAGATTTCCAGTTGCTTTCTTGTGTGCATTATACTGCTAGATTGTCCAATTGTTCAAAATTAGTAGCTATATTGCGAGGCTGTGGAGGTGTGCCGTCACTTCAGTATTGCTACACTGAATGCTAATTGTCAATCTCTGAATGTCATAAAAATGTTGAACAATGTCAACCGTCTGTTCCTGATGCTTCTTTTGGTTCAAGTTGTATGCCTTTACAGAAGTTAGAAATATACACTTCCAGCGACCAAGGTGGTAATAGTTATTCTTTTATGCAGAACTCCTAAGTCTCTGATTGCTGGATTAATGTGGCTTGGAATAAAGAATAGGCAATATCATTTGCGTCATGTTTGCCAAGATTCTGATGAGCTAAGCTCATACGGTTGGACTGATCATAATGGTCGTGACTATGGCCGCCAAGTATTGAACGATCATGGTTTGATAATCACGACCTCATTCTTGAAAGAAAAAGGAGAAGGAAGTGGGTATGGTGGAGATTGGGCTGTTCAGCTGGATGTGAAGAATCAGATGTAAGTTGCCTTTTAGTCTTTTTTTTCAAGTGTGCCTTTTAGAGTTAATCTTATTTGCCTTAGGATAATGAGTGCAAGTTTTTTTAGCGACAAGGATTTAGATTCTAGAATTTACGAAGTAACCACTTCAGGCATATGTGTATCTGATGAAAGGAAATCGGAAGCATGATATACTTTTATGACAATAGAATGATTTGGATTGTTTTGTTAGCATGTGGCAATAATTTTCCATGCCAATGTTCTTTCTTTGAAATCCATTTTTGAATTAGGGTAGCATAGCATACTTAGAATCCTGATGTTCTTTCTTTGAAATGCATTCTCGGTAACCTAGTGGTCTAATTATCTTTGTTTCAAATCATTGTATTATAATGTTAAATTGACCTGTTACTGTTTTTTTCAAATCATTATTTTTTTAGATCATTATACCATATTCGTACCTGAAAAATAGCATATCCTTTTTTTCTGTTTTTACATAGATGTGGTATTTCTTGATTTTCAGGTCAAGGTTAGATGATGATAAAGACAATAATGTGCATCTTTTCTTTTATGTCGCTGATGAGGAAGGGAATTCTTTAGGTACTAATGACCATGAATTTGAACTTCATGATGCTGCTCTTTTGGCATTTGGAGCACGCTCTGATATAGGTGGTTGGCAGCTCCATTTGAGAACTGTGGTATGTTTTGTCTGAAATAGTTCTGTCATGTTTTTTTTTTTTTGTTTCTTTCAATATTGTTAGTAATTCTAATCACTTTTGTTAATAAAAAATTGCATCAATGTGGATCACTTCTGTCTCAGAAAAAAAAAGGGAGGGAGGGAGGGGGGGAGGGTAGTGGTGGTGGTTATGCATTGTAGATCACTTAATCAAGTATATTGAGTTAACAATTGCATGTATACCCTCCTGGTCGATGACAAAAATAACACTATGAGCCTGTACTTTGAATTTAGATCATGATAAGACAGTTCTTAATTTAGATCATGGAACATCCAACTAGATAGCAGAACTGTGACATAGGCTTGTAGTCTGATTCCAGATGGGTGAAATCCTTTTCTTCTTGCTGTTAGCATATTTTGTTTGACAGGCTTATAGTGACTCCCAATGCCTGTCCCCCCTGAGGTGGCAACGTCCATAAGCCCAAGATGGCGTGCCATATGTGGGGTCTGCCTGCGGTGTCCATCTGTCCCTGCAGACTCTAGTGATGGCCCTTTAGACTCTAGTGAGGATTTTGCTGTGCCTCAGGAGATAGGAGAAGATCTTGACTTTGAGGATGGGAGGCCATACCTCCAGGAAGCAATTGTCCGCTCGCTGTGTAGTGGTCAACCTGTCAGAGCCAGTTGTCTGCGCTGTACTGTCAAGGCAGAACCTCGAAATCCTCTCAAGAAGCATGCGCCTCAAAATGCTGATCTGAACTATAGGCTCTATGCCCCTCCTCCCTGTGAGACAGGTGGTGAACAACAATTGGCTCTGGAAGCTGCTGGAGCTGCTGATAGGGCTGCAAATCAGGGTAATGTCATGGGGAGCACATCGCCTGGTAACCATTAAAGATCCCAAAACGAGAAATCTGCCCCAGAGCAGCATGAGAATATGGTGGAGACTCCTTGCCAAAATGGTGATTCGCCTTGTGGGAGGCACATACGAGAGTCCCTCGGCAGTTCATGGCCGTAACATGGAGAAAAAATTGTACTCCATAGATTTTCCCCGATGCCCATGATCCTGCCCACCCACCATGCGATGAGTGCCCAATTGTACTCAAGCACCAGACCCCCTGTGACATTGGCTGACATATTTCCCTTCATGCCACAAGGTGTATCCCTGACGTTTCCATAACACTGCCATGCAAGAAAAATCTGCTTCTCAGGGTGTCAGCATTTCTCCACCTGTGCTAGCATCCGCAACACCGGCATGTAGCATGTCAGTAGTGATGAAAGGACCGACTCCAGCAGCATAAGTCCTCCTCGGAGTAGTAACCTGTGTTCCATGCATGCAATGGTTGTGGTCCAATCTCGTGAGCCCATGTATTTGTGAGATAGTGGTCATCCCATGTAAGTGATGAGTAAGGTACCAATAAGTGTCCGCAGCTCATCCCCACATTGGGCTGCCTCCTCCGCGGTCATGCCAAAAGGTGTGAAAGATAATTTGGCATGGTTGATTCATAGGTCCAACGCGAGGCACATGCAGCATGTCCTTTTATTGACGACATGCAGCTTTTTTTTATTCCAACGCGAGGCACTGATGTCTTTGAAGCCAGAGCTTTTTGAAGGATTAAGGTTTGATTTCACAAAAGGGTTAAATCAGAAGTTCTCTCTCAGCCACAGGTAGTTGGACAATATTAGATGGTTTTTACTTGATATTTTTAACTCCGCCTATGTTTTATAGCCGGTCCCAAGCCCGGATAAAGAAGAAGGATTATGTTAGGCCCCGACAGCCAGCGTAAAACCCTGTCGAATCTCATGAACATGGATCAACGAATGAGCGGAATGGCATCGTATGATTCATGTAGCCGACCCTACCTAGTGGGATAAGGCTTTGTTGTTGTTGTTGTTGTTGTTGTTGATTCATAAGTCCGATGTAGTGCCGAACAACTCAACCATGATCGCAGTTTGTCGTGCCCCCGTAGTTGAATTTTCAATGAAGAACAATCTATGCTCCTTACATACTGAAGGAGTGCCAGGGAAAAGCCACTAATAATGCTATTAGTGCAAGAAAAGAAGATGCATCGGGTTAGAGCACCCCCTCACTGCAATTGGACCCAGCCACCTGTAAGCTGGCCATTAATTAGGACTAGAAGGAACCGGTGAATATACACAGCTTCATCTAAGAGATTGAAATCAAATTTTGGTTTTGGTGTTGCATTTAACATTATTCAACAATGCAAGTGCATATTTGATAAGCGTGAACTTAAAACTAGATTCGGGCTTGATTACATGTCAAACCTCTAGATTTTTTAGTTGAGCTTTGGAGCTAAACGATATTGAATTTTGACCAACCAATGATCTGTAACTGCTTCATATGCGCAAAGTTGCAATATGCTGAAGATTGATTTCTCTTTTTCTATGGGTATAGCTACCATGTTCCTTTTTCTTGTTTCAATTTCATCTCTTGAATACTGTATAATTTTCTCATCCTTCCATGCAGGAAAACCCAGATATTCATTTTTCTGGGTTTAGAACTTCTCACATGCATAACTTAACTGAGCTGGTTCAGGGAACTATCGCATTTTATGTAAGTTCAGAAATTTCTCATGTTTTATTTTTCTAGTTGGCTCTTTAGTCAAGGCAGCATCTATGGTGTATTAAGACAGTTATTCTGCAATCGACTGCCAAGCCTCTCCATGCTATATCATTAACCAGGAGAATGACCTTTTCTTGTAAAATGCCTGACAAGTCTCTGATGAATTAGATGCATTCATTCATAATAGTTCATATTGTCACATGATATGACAAGTTTAAACAAAATATTCTGTTACTTGTATTTTTGTTTCATAAGTTTAACCTAGAAATTCTATTATATACTTTTATGTGCAACATCTCATACATTTCCTGTCTTTCTATTCTAGGCCAGAAGAACTGGACAGCTTCAACTTCCTGACTTATACGAAGATTCCTCAAATGTGATTGTTTTTCAGGTATTAATAATGATAAGAAAAAACTGTTTGATGCCATTTTTTTTGCTTAATTTCTTAAAATATAGTGAAAATACTAATTATGCATGATCCTGAGTATATGAAGTCATTTCCTGCAACAATGAAAAGCGGATTTCACCATTTGGTCATTCATGCATTGACAACAATTTATTGGGTAAATGCTTGCAAAACAGCTGCTGCTACATTTTCTTGAGAAGGGTAGTCGAAGTACAAGATCTTTTTTAACAGTGAAATGATGACCTCCGATTTATGGGAGTCATCCAATTTGTATTATAACTATAAGTTTAGAAATGTACAACTGTGTAAGTCAAAAGAAGAGGTAGAGTTACAATGTCAAATCACCAACCCCCTTTGGGGCAGGAAAAACTGACTACCCAAAATTCTGCTCTTTAATAAAAAAAGGAAACATGGTGTAGAATATTCTGTACATGACATCTCTCTCGCTTTCCTCTCTCAAAAAAATAAAAAATAAAAAGATAATATGGTTTCATTGTAGCCAAATGATCCATTTGACGGCCAAAGGTACTCGTCATTCCTGGATACCATGCCTGCCTAGAGCTCTTAGTGATCTCTGAAAGATCTCTGCCGAAGTACATGTATTTTTAATTGTTTGATTATCTTCCCTCGAATGATGGTTGTATGATTATGTTAGAATCATTTATCGAGTGATGTCTTACTATTTTTTGTTTATTATTGTTCACTTAGATTTCTGCAAAGCTTCCTGCAAAACTGGATATTGCTTTTATATCTGGAACTGATTTGAAGAATCCAAGGATAAAAGAACGTGTCAACAACCTTACAGGTTCTTATGTTTCTCATATGTTATCTTATCACTTAATAATTGTGAAATGTCAAGTATTCTTATGTGGACAATGAACTAATTTTCATTTTTTAGGGTGTTTTTAGATGTCATGACAACTTGCATTGCATGTGACAATGCTTGTGACAAAACTAACTCATTTATGATTTGTATATTTCTTCTCGTCAAACTAAAAAGATGTATATTTCTTACAACTGCATCTGTTCAAAGATTTCAAGGTCTTTGACATCACTTTTGTGTATTATCAGGAGTCAAATTGAATGCTCAACTAGAGAAGAGACAACAGGACTTTGAAAGCAAGTTTGTTGAACGTTTTAGTTTAAAAGATAAGGTAACAAGTTATTCTGTTTCTATTTATTGTTGTTGTTGTTTCCCAGTTACTTATGACTTTGTACTACTTGTTAGATGATGCTCCTATCCTCCATACATTAGCATACATTACTGTTTGCATTACGTCGGAAGCTTTGGTCTTGAGGAAATAATTTGTCATGGTTGTATGTCTCATGTATTCCTTGGAGGACTCCTCAAAAAAAAAATGTATTCCTTGGAGAAGGTTTGTTTGGACTCCATGTGCTCATCGATTGATGAATGCAAGGATGGGTGATGATATATGTTGATTCAAGGGAAGTTATTTCTGTGCATAAAATCAATCAATTATCAATTGGGCAACTTAACCATTGTATCAAAGGTTGCATTTTGTTGATATTTGATCATCGACCTTATCTTTAAAGTTTTATTTTAAGTTATTAGTCCAATTGGTCAGGAAATAAAGACTATTGTCCTGCAATCTTGGGAGTTATTAGATGTAGTGAAAGAATAGGCGAGATTGTTTGTCTGGTCGATGAACATCAATTTCCACCTTTCTTCTGTTTATGTCAAGTTGTAACAGTGTCTTAGTTCTGCTTGTCATTCTTAATTCTCAACATCTCTTCTTGTTGACGTTGTTGACTTTACTATCTCAAGATAATGCTTTGGTAGTTGTGATGTGGCCATCTCACAAGGTTCTTGCATTATCTAAGTACTTCACCCTTTAGCCTTGGATGTTATGGTTGTTTGATTGTTGTTGGCATAATGTTGCTCCCATGAACAATCATCTTTAGCCTTCTAAAAACTTGACTATTATCATAGTTATTGTAATAATGCTGATAAGGTAATACATATGGATGATTATACCTTGTCATACCGTTTGCTCTTCCAAAATAAAGAACAATGCTGGTAAAGAGTGGTAACTTTATATTGGTTCTTTTTAAACTTGCATGTTTATGCTGGTAAGTTTGTGAAATTTCACATTAAAACAAGCCTATTTGTCTTATGATATTTTTTCCATAGATATGTAATTCTATGATGTAGATATGTCCAGTTTCTTGTCACGAATATCATGTTCAAGTTATTTACTCATTCAGGTTGCCTACGAAGAACTTGCTGTTGGCAAGGCAGCTGTTGCGAATATGCTAGGAGGCATAGGCTATTTCTATGGGCAATCAAAAATTGCCCTACCTAAAGGTTTCACAGTAAGTTGATTTGTTATGCTTCTTCACGAAGATGTATCATGTACCAATCTGAACTTTGGTATTTTTAGTTCCTATTGGTTGGCAATAAGTATAGTGATTGACACTTCTTTGCATTTGTTAAACCATTATCTGGATTTTTGCATTTCTCTTAAAAATCAAGTAGTTACGTCTACAGTTTATGACACAACAAACATTGATAGTTCAGGGTAAAAAAGAAATAACCTTTTTCTTTCTAACATAAGTATGTGATTATAGCTTGATATGTTCCTACGGAGGTTTTAAGCATCATTTTTAAGGAACTCTCTTTTATTGGTCGAAGTCGGGGAACCCTTTGACCAAGTCCCATCCCACAAGCTTTTGACTCCATGGGGATCAAATATTTGTTTTTAAAGAAAGAAAGGATGACTACCAAAGTTGCGCAGTCATCCTGTTGAAAATTATGCATTATGTTTAGACTTCATGTTTTCACATATTAGTTACCAAAACTACCCTCTAAAAAAAGTTACCAAAACTAACTTTTGTTTATATGATCTACCTGATTTTGTTATGCAATGCAGTGTTATGGATGTTTTTACGAATCTATAGCCAAAACTAGTATGATGTTTTTTAGGGGTAAGATGATGTTAATTTGTGACATTGATTATTCTCGCTTCTTGAAATGTAAATTTATTCTCTCATATCTTCTTTGAGCTTCTTGCCAAACATAACTTGTAATTATGCATAGTTTGTCTATTTAGCAGCAAAACAATGGTGATAAGTTCATTTATTACTGGCCATCTGCTCTTTTTACTGCTGTTCCAAGTCGGTCGTTTTTTCCAAGAGGATTTCTGTGGGATGAAGGTTTTCATCAGTTGATAATCTGGTCAGTTCATGAGTTACCAGCCCTCAAGAAAATAAAAAAGTTCATCAGCTACTGTGTTCCATGGTTCTTGTCATTGATTCCATTCAACTGATAATCTTCTACTTTCCTGATGTAAGCTTGTGATGTGTATAAAATAGGCGCTGGGATGTCAATATCTCCATGGATATCATTGGGCATTGGCTGGACCTCATTAACATAGATGGATGGATTCCTCGTGAGCAGATCCTAGGAGCTGAAGCTCTGAGGTGATCTATTCTTTAGACTGGCCTGACAAATTTTGAAAGTTGTAATATAATAAGTGATCATTGAATTGCTTTTGAATCGCAGTAAAGTTCCTGAAGAATTTGTATTACAACATCCCACCAATGGGAATCCACCAACTTTGTTCCTTGTACTACGAGGTATTTCTCTTTATTTTCCTTGTGAAGTAAGAATCTCTCAGGAAGTCAGGATTGAAATTGTCATTGAAATCTTTGCACCACATCAACCAATTGTTATCTATGCAACTTGATTTTGACAATGTGATTCTCCAGACATGTTGATCAGTGCAAGAACCAACGAATCTTCAAGAGAAATGATCGATCATGTCTCTGTTTTCCTTAGTAGGGCTTATAAGCGCTTCAATGCATGGTTCCATTGGTTCAATACGACACAGTCAGGTGAATCTACTAATTTATAACATGCAATATCCTTCAAACCTGAAATGCTGAGTTCACCAGATACATCACTTAAAAGTGTTGTTAATCACATATAGCGATAGTATTAGAACTTATGTCATCTGATTCATCCTTGATGTTATCTTTCCCATTGGAAAAGTGATTGGTTCTTTAAAATGTTATGTGATGCATAAGATGTTGCCTTAAATCTTTACTAGTTTTTCTTATGCTGAGAGACTAAATCCAATGTGCAAAGTCAAATTTTAATCGAATATAAACACACATGTGAGGCATTTTTGTTAGGGTATCGAACTGGATTGACCTTGATGCAAAGATTAGAAATGTTTGCAGGAAATCTTTACATCTCATATATCAGCTTTTGAGTACCATTTCAACATTCTGCAGTCTGAAAACATGATTTCTGCTAGTTCATCTTGGGTGATAAGAAAGAATATGCACTTGTATCATGGTAATGAAGTCTGATATTCTTTAGATACGTATGGTTTCTGTAGATCAGAATCAACACCATTAATTGTGAAGACAAAAGTTGGTCATTGTTTAAAAGTGTCCAGGAGGCAAAAGTTACAACTAGGATTATTATGATTCTTCTAAAAAATTATTATTACAATTTAAATATTAGTAGGAGAATCAGAATGCTTTTTACTTTTTCCTTAATGAAATGTAAACAATGTCATGAGCCTGTGTGCCTTTTATTTATTTTCTTAAGCTTTGTTTCTTGGAAAGTTTTGAATAGTTTACTTCTTTACAAATTTTATATAGAGTGATTCCGACTTCTTCTTTTGTACTTCATAAACTTGATCTTCAGGAAAGATACAGGGAAGCTTTTACTGGCATGGGAGGGACAATGTGACGAATAGGGAACTTAATCCAAAGGTTTATTGCTAAATTCAGTAATTTAAGCATCTCCACATATTTTTCTATCATATCTCATGGTTATGTTGTTGTGCTATAGAAGACACACCAATTTAACTTGATACTTGTAAAAAATTTCATCTCCATTTGTAGAACTATATTATGATTGATCATTTGGATAAATCTGATTTTAGTTATGGTATTTTATCTTAGTTACATTCTACATCTTGTTGTAAATTCTAGGTTGTTTTCCTGTAATGCCATGGTGCAAGTTTGTTGCTCAATTATTGATCGAATGGTGACCATAACAGATGTGTATCCCACATTATTTCCATCAGAGTGATTTTTGGTGCATTCTACTTAGTGACAACGTATTATATGTTGACATTTTAGTAAAAAGTTTGCCAGCGTGGTCCTAGATAGTGATAAAGAAAGCTAAATGGAGATTCCCAATCACTCTAAAATAATTTGCCCCTTTCAATATTTTTTACAATCCAGTATTAGCCATTATAATATATAAATAAAACCGTGGCTCCAATTAAATTAAGTTCTACATAATAAATATTCTTTATATTATTGTTGTTTTAGAAATATTGTATCACCAACAGGAAAAAAAAGGAAATTCTGGGTCCTTCCAAGTGTAAGTGCTATTGGTTTTTCCGTTTTTTTTTAAACGCTGGTTCTATTCTTCTGTTCTTGTACTATATCAAACTTGCTTAACATCAGTGATTGAGTAGCATGATGGACATATTACATCTGATTATTGTGTTTGCATTGAATGTGATACGATAAGTACATTCACTTATCTATGTGCATCTTCTTTTTGCACAAATTTGTATGGGCATTCCAGTTCATTGGTCTTGATGTTATGGTCAAATGATGATGTCAATATTGCATATATCATCTCCTTAGTTGTGGAGATTTGTTCAATATTGCATATACGTGTCAACTGAGGACATGTATAACACTATGTAATACGTTGATATCAGCTATGATGATTTCTGGATGACTATTGACTTGATAGTCATCCTTCTTTCTTTCGAAGGAAAAAAGGATTGGCCGAATGGTAGAGTCGTGGAGACATTTGGGAGGTCCCAATTGTAGACCAGAAGGGACACCAAATGCCTCTATCTAGTTGCATTGCTCAGTATAAGCATTACTGTTAAATATGCTGTTTTGTTAACTCTAAACAATTGTTCCAGACATTGTCATCTGGGTTGGATGATTACCCACGTGCCTCACATCCAAGTGATGAAGAACGCCACTTGGACCTTAGATGTTGGATGCTTCTTGCAGCAGATTGCTTGCATTCCGTTGCTGAGCTACTTGGAATTAAAGATGGCTCAGATAAGGTATATGTAAACATATTGTCATTCATATGAATGAATCAATAAACAAATAATTTGCACATTGTGTTTACATTTTTTTGTCTTACAGGATTTTTATTTGATCTCAAAGCAGCTTTCTGACTTTGATGATCTCAATCGGGTATGTCAATTTTTTGTATAAGTATATTTCCCTACTCTTCTAGTCATTTCGATAATTCACTCATTTTATTTGATTGTTTCTGTATCCTTGTAATTTTGTTCCAATAGCCAATGCAAGTAAGAACCTTTACTAGGCTTCCTAATAGTGTTGAGGTTGTCTCATACAGGACAACCATACACCGATTCTAGTGCTGAAGGTTATCTAACTTTTAGAAAATTATTTTCTTGATCACTCAATTCTTTTCTAATATGTACAAGATCAGTGCTAATCTCACATGAACAAATTAATCTCTTATATTTAAATTACAATTCTTCTCAAAAAATATTAAAATTACAATTTTGTCTCATGGTAACTTTTTTCTCTAAATGAGGTAAAGAGTTGCATTTATGTGCCAAAGAGATTTCAAGTTAATATGATTGTGATATGTCATTGATACTTCGCTAAAATTAAATATTTTATTGGTTAACTGACTTTGTTATGGGTTTTCCGAAAGACGAGTGACCTAGACATTGAAATAGAAATTGAGGTATTTGTACAATGATTTCACAAAATTAGGATTAATCCATCGTACACAATTTCACCAAGGAATAAAATATCAGTTGCATGCACTATATGTTCTTCTAAAAAAAATGTAATGTTCTTAAATGCTTTTTGGATGTTGATAACTAACCTGGCGAATATTGGGTAAGAACTGGTTCTGGTTTAGGAATAAATTTCACCTACAGTCACTCAACTTTAAAGGTCTTCACAAAACGGTCATCGTTTTTCAATTTGTAATTGCATTGTCATCTAACTTTCGAAACATTTCAGTCTTGATTATCGTAACTGGTGATTGAAGGTTTAACATTGACGTGATGGCTGTGTCAACAATTTGTCTCCAGCACTAAAATAATAACAAAAATAAAAGTGTTTTCACATCACATTTCAAATTAATAAAATAGAATTAAAAAGCAAAAAGGGGCCTGCTGCCCCGATGGCGGAGAAGAAAGAAGGGGCCGACACACCCCCACCCCCCCACCCCACCCCCTCCAGCACAAAAGATGGAAGGAGGACCCTCCCACCCTCCTTTATTTATTTTTTTACTATTTTATTAATTTTAATGGTGAAATTTATTATTATCAAAAATAAGAAAAGCATTATTGCATTTAAAATTAAAATTAATAAAATAAAAAAATGGGGAGGCCATTCTCCCCTCCCCCTTTCTTCTCCGGCACTAGCACTGAAGAAGAAATGGGGAGCGGGCGGCAACTTCCTCCGTTGGGGCAAAGAGAGAAGAGGGTGATTGGTGCCGGAGAAGAAAAATGCAGAGAGAGGAGAGGGTGGAACATTTCACAAAAAGAGGAGAGGATGAAACCTAACTTTGATGATCGCGACTAATACATTTCAAAAGTTGGATGACCATGCATCTACAAATTAAACTTTGATGACCGTCTGTGAAGACCCTCAAAGTTGAGTGACCGTAGGTAAAATTTATTCTCTGATTTAGTTTTACATATTATTATTTGTTAGTTGCTACAAGGATTATAAGTTATGATTTCCATGTTCGAACATTTCCTTCTTTTCTGTCAGGAAGGATGGGGATAGAACAATTTTACATTGGTTTGATTTTTTTGTCTGTGATCGTTTTGATTTTCTGTCATCACATGAGATAATTTTGATGACTTATTGGCTAACTTGTTTGCATTGTCGTGTAAACTTACAGATGCATTTGGATGGGTTTTCTGGGGCATATTTTGATTTTGGAAACCACAGTGAGAAGGTGTGTTATAAGTACCTTAAGATAAATTGTAATTTTTATCTATGTATCATGCTTTGCATCTAGTCTAGTTTGTATTGTCTAACACTACATCAGGACGATCGGGAATAAACAATTCAGTTAAACATTCAATAGATCTTTGTGATAATATTAAAAAACTAAACTGTTTGTATATGTAAGGCAAATAATGCATTTAAGAAACATTTGCAAAATTTTTAAAAGCAAAGACACAATGATCGAGTGTTGCAGTTCAATCTTATATGAGTGTACTATAAAATGTCAATCCAGTTTTGACATGATATATGAGCTTTTGTTGAATTTCTGTGCCAGCTCGCAGGACCGTGTTGTTTGCATGTGTTGGACTAGAATGTGACTTCTTTCAACCATGACAACCAAGAATGGATGTGAAACGTGCCAAGAATTGTCAAACTGGCATAATTCAGAACTACTCCAAATGCTAGTGATAAATACTAGAGAGATCATGCTCTGTTCTCGCATGCTGCTAATAAATCTCAGTAACAGGATGAATGTGATAAAGAGAGTAACAATCAATAACCATTAACTAAATGGTTTTTAGTGTGATTTCCTTTTCTCTCCTTAAAAAACACCTGCTCTATGACTGTCACATATGCATTGAGGAAGCAGAAAGAGTTATACTAAGGTAGATGTAAGATGTGTCCGATATTATGTTGGAGCACACATGAATTCTGTTGAAGTAAACATGATTTATATATCAGATTATTTTGGAGTTCAGGTACTTTATAATTTTTCACGTGGAGAAAAATATACAGAACTGTAGATTATTTATTAGTTATAGATCTTGTTGGAGACCAGTGGCCTTTAATAAGTTATGTTGCATTAAAAATCAAGGACAAGCATGGGTCAGTTGAGGATAGGATTTCTTGTCTCTTCTCGACATCAATAATCGGAGTTCCAACAATGTGGTATCCTAGTTTTGTCCTCTCAAGAAAAATTTTCATGAGTGATAGAGGCACAATGTAGGTAAGGAGCAATGTAGAAGAACTCATATGCCATGTTGTCCATGATGTTTCTAACGTGGAAGCTATTGCAATTTAGGAGAATGAAAGGCACGAAGAAATTGATTGCAAGTGGTGGGGCCATTATTAAGGCACCAAAGGTGTCAAGGATGTTAGAGTCGGAGAGAAAAAGAGTAGATAACAAACATAAGGTTCATGATGAACTAGTTAGAGTTATAGGTCAAGGTCAATAGGACTAGGATTGAGATAATCTCTCTATTATCTTAGCCCTTTCCCAAATTGTAGGATCGAGTGTCTTGACTTTTCAGTTTGGGCTAACCATGGACAGTTTGGATGTCTTAACTCCTTATTGGGAGTTGACGTTTTGTGTTAATTGTGAAGTGGATTCATCTATACACGGACATCTTAGGCAAATTCCACATGCTTAAAATATGGGACAAATGTCTGTATATAAGTGAGCAGTCTTAAAATCCTTTTGACACATTTTAAAACCATATGCTAAGGGAGCCAAGATGGACAATTTTAGTGGTGATGGATACTTATAGTCGGCCTGGATTAGAGCCATGGTCAAAGCTTACATGGAGAAAACACAGTAAAAATGCCATTACAATCCATTGTAGATCTGTGGATTTCCAAGGAAGCCCTAAGCAGGGACTGATTTTTATGTGTTTTCTTGATCATTATTCATGTCATGTCATTCATGCTTGAGAGGAGTAGAGTCCAACTGTACATGCTAATTTGTTTACAGAAATTGGAGACTCGCATGTGATACTTGATTGAAACTTCTAAAGAAACTTTTTTTCCCTTGCCAGTGTTATTGCTTTCTATGTTAATCTTTTATGATGTTAAACCATTCAACTTTGTCACTTACATTATTTCATGGGTTAATTTCACTCTCACCTCTAGATTGTTTAACGACTAGATTGTTTCCAATTTCCTTCAACTTTATTAGTTGACCATCTAACTTATCCACTTTATTCAAAAACCACAAGTCATCAAACAGTTAGTTTTTTTCCTTCAAATCCCAAAATATGACAAACCTTCATTGTTGATGTTTGATTCCATTAACAATTACGGATTCATGTACATCACATTCACTTTTTTACTAGAGCAGGAGGTTTTGTGTTTTTTGTCACTGACCTTTATATTTTTACTTCACAATCACGTATACACGGATGACTCTCTTTTCTAGTCATCCTTTACCTTATAAAAGTTATGGGTTCTTGCACATCAAGATAATATAACTGGATTACTACTAGTTTCAGGTAGTCACACACTTATTACCTATAATGTATGTGTAACATGCACCCGTTGGATGTATCTAGTAATAATAAAACTTTGAGGGGAACTAACAATATTTAAAACCAATCTAATGGTTGCTCTGAGAAAAAAACCTATCTACTGGTTCACATGTTTTTGCTACACATGTAGCCATCTACAAATGTATTGCTCTTTATATATGTAGGCCCCACACGTGTCTAAAAGTGATAGGGGAAGAGGACTCGCCCATGCTTCCCACCATTTGGGGAGGTAAAAGGAACCCTCCACTTTATTTTGTGATTAAGGGGAATCAATCCCACAAAAGATATCTCAAAAAAAAAATCCCACAAAAGAGATTGACTTCCTTCTTTTGAGATCAAGAAGTGAAATCCAACACAAATTTGAGACATTCGAGACATAAATTTTCACTTCTGTTAATATGAATCTGTGGTATTATGATCATTGCTTATGTTCAGAACTTTTCAGTTCTGTTGTATACTTGTATGAACCTGTGGTGTTATGGCCATTGTTTAGGTTCGTTTGAGATGGCACGAGGTGAAAACTTCGGATGTTATCCAGAGGGAACTTCTTCGTGAGACATTGGAAGTTCCACAGCTTGGATTAGTTCCTCACTTTGGGTATGTCAGTCTTTTTCCCTTCATGATGGGGATTATTCCTTCCGTAAGTCCCTAGCCATTTGTTTTTATTCTCCTGTTTGTGTTTTCCCGTTTACTTTTATCTCCAATTTCAGATTTTGAATGTATTTCTACATGCTTTGTAGGATTCATGGATCCTTGAAAAACAACTGGACTTTATTTCTAACAGTTCAATTTTGTGGACCAAATATGGGTTACGTTCACTTTCGAAAACAAGGTAAATTTTAAGTTGCAACCTGATATTTGTGATTTACTTTGTGGACCAAGTTGTTGAATTATTCTAGAATCTGATATAGGCAATGATCTCTAGATTTTAAAATTTGGGAGGTATGATTTCTTAAGTGGGTTCAAACCTTGGAAAAAGAGACTCAGTGGAATATGTATTATTTTCCAAGTAGTGTTCACATGAAGTTCCATGATATTCCAGTATGTACAATTCTTACGTCTTTTTCCCTGGATAATTAGTGATATTTTCAATAAGTTCATTATATTTCCTTGTAAGCTGTATTACCACTTTGGTGGTTTCTGAAATCTCATCCTGATCGTTCTCTCACTCTGTATTTCAAAATGCCTGTTTCTAGAAAGTTGTGTTATTCTTTTATCTGCTCAAAATGGTAGTTGTTAACAACATCCTCCGTTTATGTAGCTCCATATACATGAAGAGAAACACTGAACATGACCCTCCTTATTGGAGAGGTCCCATTTGGATAAACATCAACTACTTGATTCTTTCTGCTCTGCATCATTACGCGCAAGGTAAGATATGATTAGTGGCTTTACAATGGATTTGTCGTTCATTGATGGCATTTTATCTTAATTTACTCTGTATCACAGCGGATGGACCCTACAGAGAAAAGGCTGGAAAGCTGTATGAGGAGCTGAGATCAAACTTAATACGGTAAAGTATTAATCAGATGGAGAAAACAAATTATCAACTAGAAGTCGACGTCTTAACCATAAAACTCCTGCCTTGTTCTGCAGTAATATTGTGCACAACTACTACGAAGAAGGGTTCTTATGGGAGCAGTATGACCAACAGAATCAGGGAAGGGGAAAAGGTGCACGACCATTTACTGGTTGGACATCACTTGTTCTTCTAATCATGGCAGAGGCATATCCCAACTTGCAACGTTGAACTGTTGATAATACGAGATGATAAGATTCAATGTAGACGAAGTTGAAAAGCTGACTTGAAGTGCTGAAAGGGTCACAGGCAAAGGAGTGCACACTGGGACATGTTATTAATAAAACAGTCTCGTGTAACAAAAAGGAAAAGTTAATAAACAATCCCGAAATTTTGAGTTCCTACTTTTTTTTTCAGTGAACTTTGTAAGGTTTTTCAGTTAATAAACAATGGTTTTCAGTCATGTTCTTAATTGATGTGATTGGAATGAGAGAAAATGGATGGAAAAGTTATTCATTTGTTTTGCTCGCACTAAAATTTAATGAAAAACTTAGTCACCGTTCTCTTCTAAATAATTGCAAATTTATTTACCTCAATTTGAAACTAGATGAGGGTTGTTGAATGCAAGGATTCCCTTCCATCTATCTTTTTTTCTCTTTTGCGTTCCCTTCGCATTTAATTTTTAAACAAATCTTTTAGATGGTGCAAATTAACGTTTGTTCGTTGTTTTATATTTATCTTATCAATATTTACATTTACTCAGATTGAATAGATTAATGAATTTTAATATTGATAAAACAACCTAAATGTTAAATTTTTCAAAGGAGAATATGGTATTTGATTATTATAATACATATTGATTACATTCTGAATGAGCTTATTATACCACGTCAAAATAAGTTTGTTTTCTTATCATAATACTGAGAACACATCTGCGAGATTATCTAATCCAAGCATATAACCAGCCCAAAAAACGCATGTAACAATTATTATTTATGATCTTAATCAGCGCCCAGTAATAGAAGAAAAAGAGGTCCTGAAATTAATCAAAATACAAATTGATTTTAATTCTCCTATACAGTTGTGGTAGGTCCATCTCTACCTTCTTTTTTTTCCACGTACTGTTGACAAGATGCTGCAGCTTACAAAAATGCACCCACAAGGCAGTAAATTTGGGTTAACCCATTGGTCAGTTCCTCACACTGCGCCTAGAAACACCATCTTCCAGCATGTCGTCAGTGTCCTCAGACATGATGATCTCCATGTCTCTCATATCCCTCTTCAATACATTCCCCAGTCTTGCAATTGCCTCGGTTTCCTGTTGTAGGACCTAAGAACAGGACATACGCGGGAAAAAAATGTGAAAAATTCGAGAAAGAATATGGTTAAGCAGAAATATGCAAAAATTCTTTACCTCCTGCATCTCAGCAAGGTTCTCTTCCTGTATCCTTGCAGATCCTGGAAGATAGAGGGAGCCGCCCAGAGCACCAGTATTAGCTTGCGCGCGAGTTGTAGATAGAAGGCTATGTACCCTCCTTGATAATTCTGCTCCAGGTCCTCGGAGCTGAACACTCATAAAATGCCCAATCAGATGATTAAAAGCAACTGATGACAAGATACAGGAACATAAAGGACAAACCTGTCGTGTTATACTTGCCAACTTTTCAGCTAACTCCATTTCGCCTCTTGTCAGTGGCATTCGCAATCCCTTAGCTTCCAGGGTCTCCACTATTCTCATTACCTTTCAAATAACAAAGTAAAAGAAAGAAGGCAGATATACATGCATGTATGTGTACAAGGCAGAATCAGAGACTAATAATAAAAAGAAAAAAGCTAAAGAACAATTTCACACCCTCATAATATGTCTTATCAGCACTTGTTCTTTACGCTTCAATCTTTGAATCCATTGAAGAGTGTCTGCTTGGAAATGTCTTTGAAGCTGCAATGAAGTAAAAAATCATCGGAGGCAGATAAATACTACTGTTTGCTGTCATGTTGTGGAATGTTTATTAGAACACACCATTTTGACATTAGCTTGTGTCATCTTCAGCCTCTCAGCATCTGAAACAAGAACTTCATCTTGAAGCTGCAGGAATTCACAGTTCGTATTACTGAATAATGATGATTTAAGCCTGGGTGAAGTGAATAACATCAGTTTATCATGGAAAATCAATTCAGTGTGAAATTTCTAAGAATGGTAGAGATGAGCATTTCTTCCTACTTTAGGACAGCTTTTTACAATTCACGACACAATAAAATCAAAACTAATAATGACCAAGGGCAGAGGCATATGCTTTCACCTGGGTGCACATGAAGGCACTGAAATCCTTCATAACTAACTTTTGACCCGAAGTTCGCATCCTTTCAAGCCCCTCGTTTTTTGTCCATGGCAATCTTTTCTACTATTAGTTTACCTATTTTCTATTATTAGTTGTTTGAGAAAACAAATCCACTTAGTAACATTTACAATATTTTATATAATAATTTTTTATCTTTAAACTTATTTAATTGTTGAGATATGATTTGCATATCTCTTCATATCTTTCCATATCTTTCCATATCTTCGCATATCTTTGTAATATTAGTTAGGATTAATATCCCAGATTTCTTGGGATAGTATCTCAGATATTTTGGGATAATATTCCTGATTTTTTTGGAGTAATATTCTTCCTTTTGTATTGCCTACCTTGATTATAAATAAGTGGCACTAGTGTTTGGTCAATCAATAAGAGAACATCTTTCTCAACATGGTATCAGAGCAGTAACGATCCGATCCTTATTCCTCTCCCTTCCCTCCTCAATCTAGATGGATGACAGGTCTATTCCGACCTAGATCCATAGTTCTCAAGATCGGCGCTTGATCTTTTCTCCGTGGAATCCATCTTTCTCAACCATGGCCGATCAGAAAGCTTCATCTAGCAACTCTGGTGTTAAATCCACCCTCAGCACTCCACTCGGTATTAATATCAAACTTGATGGTACCAATTATCTCCTCTGATCCACGACATTTGAGCGCTACGTAGGGTCCCACAGGAAGAAGCATATCCTCACCAAATCTGAAGAACGTACAGAAGATTGGGATGCTGACAATGATTGGATCGCCTCTGCCATGCTCAATAGCATGACCGAATCTGTTGCCAAACAGGTCATGGCTTATAGGTCAGCCAAGACTATGTGGGAGGTACTCCAAAAACTTCACTCTTATAAAAGCAATATATCTCGCCTTTACAAGGTTCTTGAAGAAATCCAATCATGTAAGAAAAATGATCAGCCATTAGCAAATTATTTTGGGACATTAACTAACCTCTGGAATGAGCAAGATATCTATCAGCCTCTCTCTGCAGATATCAAAGTGTTGGCTGAACAACGTGATCAAATTAGATCCGTTCCGCTTCTCTCTAGTCTTGGTCCTGAATATAAATCCGTCAAGGATCAATTGATGACACAGGAAACTATTCCAACCCCTGAAGAAATCTATGCTCGACTCTCCCGTATCGATGATTTCTCACCTCATACGGATGCATCTGCACTTGCTACACGTGGAAGAGGAAGAGGATTTTTCCCTGACAAAGGCAAAGGCCGTGGACGTGGACGAGGAAACGACTCTGGAGGACGTGGTAAATTCTTTTGTGACCACTGTCATCGATCCAATCATCCCTCTGACCGTTGCTGGAAAAAGTTTGGATATCCTGCTGATCATCCAAAAGTTCATGCTGCCATTACAAATGAGTCGGATATTCTAATATCAAAAGAAGAATATGATCGCCTTCATTCTGTCTATTACTGAATCTGCATCTCCGTCAACTGGTGCTGCTATAATGCATCATTCAGGTACTCTTGCTCTCTCTACTAGTTCTCAATCTGACTGGATTGTCGATTCGGGTGCCTCCTCACACATAACAGGTGATGCTTCTTTCTTCTCAACCCTCAAATCTCTATCGAATCCACTTAATGTCAAAGTTGTTGATGGTTCTCTCTCTCCGGTCACTGGCCTTGGCACAGTTTCTGTTAATTGTGACCTCTCCCTTGATAATGTTATGTATGCTCCAAAGTTTGCTCTAAGCCTTCTTTCGATCAACTAGCTAACAAAGTCCTTAAATTGTCGAGCACTTTTTTACGACTTTTTTTTTGTTCTGCAAGATCTCCAAACGATGAGACAGATTGGTGGAGGATTTGAACGTGATGGACTCTATTATCTCCGGCCATCTACCAAAAATCCCACAGCTTACACTACCAGCATTTCTCTACAACTCCATCGCCGCCTAGGTCATCCCAGTTTGACTGTTCTTCGTCGACAATTTCCTAACATTTCAAGTACCGAGATTCTTGAGTGTGAGGCTTGTCAACTAGGAAAGCATCATCGTATTGTTTTTCCACCTCGTCTTGACAAACGAGAAGAAAGTCCATTTTCACTAGTGCATGCTGATTTGTGGGGTCCTTGTCGAGTTTCCAACAATAGGCATTTCAAATATTTCTTGGTTTTAGTAAATGATTTTTCTAGAGTCACTTGGTTTTATATGTTGCAAAATAAGGCAGAAACTCCTCGAATTATTCGAGAATTTTTTACAGAAATAAAAACCCAATTCTCTACTTCTATTAAAGTCTTTCGCAGCGACAATGGACTTGAGTTTGCAAATTCTAATCTTTCATCATTTTTTAAATCTGTTGGTGTAATTCATCAAACTTCCTGTGTAAAAACATCTCAGCAAAATGGCGTTGGCGTTGCTGAACGAAAACTTCGCCACTTGCTTGATGTTGCTCGCACCCTCCTCTTCCATATGAAAATACCCTCCACCTATTGGCCAGATGCCATTCTCACTGCGGGTTATCTCATTAATCGAGTTTCATCGTCGGTTCTCAATGGACAAATTCCATTCCATCTCCTTTTCCAAGGAAAGTCTTTGTTTCCTGTCCCTCGTGTTTTTGGATGTCAATGTTTTGTTCACCTCTTTCACACTGATAAGTTAGCTCCTCGAGCAATCAAGTGCATCTTTTTAGGGTACTTGCGAACTCAAAAAGGTTACACGTGCTATGATCCTACTTCTCGCAGGTCCTATATTAGTGCTGATGTTACCTTTTTTGAAGACAAACTTTACTTTTCGAACCCTACGAATAACCATGACAGTCATCTAATTCCAATTCCTGACCCATCACAGGATCTACCGTCACAACAGCCACAGTCTTCTCCATCGCCTGCACCACCCCTGAGAGTTTATAGCCGCCGACATACTCAACCTCCACCAGACCTTGATGATGAACCACTCTCCACGATTCCATCATGTGATCCTCCAAACAATCCTGACTTGTTGGAAGGAGATCCTCCTCAGGTAAGTCATGACCTAGATGTTCCTATTGCACATCGCAAGGGCACTAGGTCTTGTGTGAAATATCCTCTATCTAATTTTATGACTTTTGATCATTTGTCTCCTGCTGCCAAAGTTTTTTCAGCTTCTCTTGATAGTCTTTTTATTCCCCGCAACCATTCTGAGGCATTCCACCATTCGTGCTGGAAAACTGCTATGGATAAGGAGATGTCCGCTCCGCAATCTAGAGAGACTTGAGAACTTGTAGACCTCCCAACTGATGCAACAATAATTGGTTGTCGGTGGGTGTTCACCCTAAAGTATCTCCCTGAACAGTTGATCGTTATAAGGCTCGTTTAGTAGCCAAAGGTTACACCCAAACTTATGGAGTAGATTATTTTGAGACTTTCTCTCCAGTTGCTCGCCTTAATTCTGTTCGAATCTTACTTTCTATTGCTGTCAACTCTGGGTGGCACGTTCACCAACTTGATGTTAAAAATGCTTTCTTATATGGTGATCTTACTGAAGAGGTGAAGAGGTTTACATGGAACAGCCGCCTGGGTATATTACTCAGGGGGAGTGTTCAAAGGTTTGCAAGTTAAAGAAAACAATTTATGGACTCAAACAAAGTCCAAGAGCATGGTTTGAAAAATTCAGCAGAGCTATTGAAGAATATGGCTTTAGTCGATCCTCTTCAGACCATTCAGCATTCTCTTTATATACTTCTAAAGGTTCAGTCATCATCATAAGTTATGTAGATGACATTTTAATATCTGGCAGTGACACTGACGATATTTTGGCAGCAAAGAAGTTTCTGCAATCTTAGTTTGTGACCAAAGATCTTGGTCTAATAAAATACTTCTTAGGCATTGAAGTAAATCAGTTTGATGATGGATTCATTCTCTCTCAAAGAAAATGTCTTGGACCTATTAAAGGAAGTTGGTATGATGGGCTGTAAAATAGCCACAATTCCTATGGATCCACAACTACCTCTAGTTGATTTGAGCAGTCCTATTCTAGATGTCACCAGATATAGAGCTATGGTTGGTAAACTTCTGTATCACCGTAACTCGTCCTGATATTTCCTATGTTGTTGGTCGCCTAAGCCAATTTATGCAAGAACCACGTGAAGTACATTGGGCAGGTGTATGTCAGATTTTACGATATCTAAAAGCCTCTCCAGGGAAAGGTTTTCACTTAAAAAATCATGGACATTTAAAAGTGTGGGGTTATTCTGATGCAGATTATGCCAGGGCTGATGAAGATAGAAGATCAGCCACTGGTTATTGTACTTATGTTGGTAGAAATCTTGTAACATGGCGCAGCAAGAAACAAGATGTGGTCTCACGCTCTAGCACTGAGTCAGAATATAGGACAATGGCTCATACTACATGTGAACTCTTATGGGTCATCTCTTCTATGTGATTTTGGAATTTCTGTTACTTCTCCAGTACCTATGTATTGTGATAACAAGGCTGCAATATTTATTGCAAACAATCCTGTGTTTCATGAGAGGACTAAACACATAGAAGTGGACTCACTTCATTCGTGATGCTATTACAACTAAGAAGATATCCACTCCACACTTGGCCACTGAAGATCAACTAGCTGACATCTTTACTAAAGCACTTTCCAAGAAAAAGCTCATGAATATATGTTCCAAGCTGAGCCTAAATGATATTTACGCTCCAATTTGAGGAGTGTTGAGATATGATTTGCATATCTCTTCATATCTTTCCATATCTTCGCATATCTTTGTAATATTAGTTAGGATTAGTATCCCAGATTTCTTGGGATAGTATCTCAGATATTTTGGGATAATATCCCTGATTTTCTGGAGTACTATTCTCCCTTTTGTATTGCCTACCTTGATTATAAATAGGTGGCACTAGTGTTTGGTCAATCAATAAGAGAACATCTTTCTCAACATTAATGTTTTATATATTTTCTATCTAAACATAATTCATCAGTTATTTTCTCTTTTATCATAATTCATCTATTAAATTTCAAATTGTTTCTATTTTTTTATATAGTTAAGCAATTTTAATATTTCAACACAATTTTAATTTTTTGAAGAGCTAATCATTAGTTTATAATTTTTATTTACTTAATATTTTTATTTTATTTTTCTCACACATTTCTTGCTCTTGTTGTTTTATTTTTAAATCTATTTATTCAAATATATTTAATACAATTTTGTCATTAATTATAATTTCCCTTTAAGTCTATTTATATATTTACTTGTTATACTTTAATTTTATTATTTACTCATCAATAAGTGGTGAAACCCACTCAAATAAACCCTGGCTCCGCCCCTGGTAATGACATCATTATATCTTTTAGAACTGATTTAAAAAATGAACAGTACATCATTTTTACTGGTTAAACAAGAGGCATCAATCAAAACATGAGTGATGAGCAAGCACTTCACGTTATACAAGAGGCATCAATTTTAGCATCGAGTGACAGATGAGGAAAAAGCATTTCACAGACAGTACATAGAGAACTTAAGGGTTATAATCCAATTAGATTTACTATTATTTTCATAAGGCAAATCTTGCTTGTAAATTCGCAACATGTTGACCAGAAATTTCCTCCACAGAGCATTTGGCATATTCTTCTGATTTATGACAATTTACTGAAACTACCATGTTATAATTTCAACTCCTTGACATTTATTGATTAGCATACTTTAGTTAGTACCTTTTATGAAGAAAAAATATTTAAATTAGTTCTTAAGCATGTTCACTCTCGGTTTTTTAGGGGTATGTCCATTTAATGAGTTCAACCTATAGAAGGGCGAAACCCTGCCATTCAATTATTCTGATGGAGAAGAACAAATATCACTAGAATGCAATCATTTTATCATGCTACAAACCCCTCAGGAAAAAAATTCATGCTACAATGCACAGAAAGAGAGCACATGAAGAAATGCAATGGAATCATAGGTAAAGTTAGTCAGTAAACCATTTACACCTTATTCAGTAGTCTACTGCCCATAAGCAAAATATCAACTATTTAGACGTACTGCAGATAATCTCTGTTAATGTAGCTAAAGTAAAGAATTACAAACTCATACAGCATGTATACAGCAACAATTTTTGTTATAGTCATCCAAAAGTTTACAGCAACAAATATTTTAGTTCATAGAAGTCGAAAAAGTCATTATATTTTCCGAGTAATCTCCCTCAAAAAAATTTCTGAGTAATCATAAAATTCAAATCCCATGCAGATCTGTAAAGTATAGAAAGTTGGCAGATTAGCAATCTTTTATTTAACAACCAAAAGTTTCAAAATGTCAACTCATGGATAAGGCTCCTAAAAGTCTCCTAAGTTATCAGGACTAAGGCAACTTCTGAAAATAAAATGAATCAGAAACCCAGGAGACAACAAATGAAGTGAAGAAAGATTGCATGCCAGGAGTATAACTTCCTAAAATAGCATATTACATATTTCAATAGGATGCAACAAAGATGACTTATGACCGGAAAAATTAATAGACTCTTTACGTGTTCAATAATGGCCTGAACCATGAGTTACCGAATAATGGTTACCGAATCTCTGGAAGTGAGAGGAAAAGAAAACCAGCCCACTACGTCACTAGTGCTTTCTGAATATTCAGTGTCTTCTCTTTTTTTTTTAGAAGATTCAGTGTTTTTTTTTTTCTTTTGAGAGGGAGTATTCATCAACTGATCTCTGCTAACTTATTACTAATTATCAACAACCAGTACAAAAAAAACTTGTTTGGCTCAGCGATAATTACAAAACTGAAGAAGGAAACAAGAGTACCTTAAGACGTTCAGAAAGATCTTTGAAACCTTGAATAAGCTGAGGCCATAACCTGTCCCTGTCTGTACTATCCATTCCTTCAAGCTTTGCCATTGCCTCTGCCCACATTATCTGCTCACCCCAGAACTGATAGTTTTAGGCTAAACCGTAAACCATAACCCTCTCCAAACACCAGGAAATCCAAATCATACTGAGCGAGGCCACTCAAACAAAAGGAGCAACAAAAACTCACATCTGATGCGCCAACAGGCTTGACTCTTGCTGTTGGATCCGTCACACTTAACAACAGATGCTTCATGAGAAGTCAAGATAAACTTTATTATGAGGGAGCTCTTAGAATTCAATTACTCCGAGTGAAGTAAAATAGCCATTACCCTAAAGGCATACTTCGGGTTCCCAGCTTCTTCCTTGTAAGCATCAATAATGGCCTGAACCACGTGAAAACATTTTTTGCTTCTGAGCATACGACAGCCAAAAGTTGATCTTTACAAATTCTTGTTTATGATAACATGACCATCAAGGTTCAATATTTACAGGTTTTCGCTCTATTACTATTTAATCCAGCAAAATAATAGGGCACTTGAGACCAAAAACGGACGAATGTTCATACATGTAGATCCCGATCCGCGAGAGGCAGCTGGAGGGGAGCAACGGGGGCCATCTGGGTCGTGATCTGCGCATTTCCGAAGGGCGACGGAGAAGCCTGCAAGCCGAACGGCTGCTGCTGTTGCTGCTGCTGCTGGGGGACGAGGGAAAAGGGCGACGCTTGCTGCTGCGGCTGAGACAAAAAGGGGGAGAGGGAGGGCGTCGAAGGGGTCCCGAATGCCGGAGTCGAGGAAGGCATGGCAAAGGCGAGCGTCGTGGAGGGCGTTCCGAAGGCCGGCGTCGAGGAAGGGGTGCCGAAGGCGGGCGTCGTGGAGGGCGTTCCGAACGCGGGCGTCGTGGAGGGAGTGCCGAAGGCCGGCGTTGTTGAGGGGGTACCGAAGGCCCGCGTCGATGAAGGGGTCCCGAAGGCCGGAACCGACGACGATGGCGCCGGAGTTCCGAACATTGTTTGCCGGAGGGAGGAGGAGGAGGAGGAATTGGAGGGTTTGAAAGGAACGTCGAGAAGAGGGTTTTGGAGGGTTTCTTTTGGAGCACAAAGGCGGAAGCAACGCACCGCCGGTGAGGATAAGCATATTTTGTATATTGTAGTGCCAGTAATATAAGAAAATGGATAAAATGCTCGCATTATTTTTACTCTCCGATATATATTAGAGAAAACTTAACGTGCCAAAATTTTGATTACAGATTTAATCACAAAGGTCTGTATGATCTGCACCTTATTTAATTGAAAATTTTAAAATATATGTAGCAGCATATTGTTAGACTTAAAAAGTAGTCTCTTTATATCTATTTGCACTGAAATATAACTTTCAGAAACTAATGGAGGGGTACCCTGCATATATAATTACAACAATAACAAAGTCTTATCCCACTAAATGAAGTCGGCTACAAGGATCATACGACGCTTATATTCGTTGATTCATGTTCATAAAATTCGATAGGATTTTACGCTGGCCCTCCTCCTTTATCCGGACTTGAAATCGACTATAAAATATAGGCGAAATTTCAGGGGTACTCTGCATATACGAAAATATATATTCTAAACTAAAATCAAATTTCACATTGAAGAAAATGCCATTCTAAACTTTCAATTGGATTTGTTCCGTAGTACTTACTTTCCATGTTACTAATTGGTTTTGTTTCAATTGGAGAAAGATTCTTTATCATTGTTAATATCGTAATGCAAACATTAAACATAAATGCCTACTATTACAGTAAGGAACACTTTGGAGACGCATATGGTGACGTTAGCTCGAGATTCCAAAACAATTTTTTTAGACAGCAAGAAACTAAATCTCAGCCAGTTGCACACCATAAGCATTTCACAGATTCGCTGTGAACAGGAGAATGGAACTAAATTCCATGCAGATTGTAGAACAGGTTTACAGAGCATTCATCTTACAAGAGACAGATGTCTGATATGCATTTATTGAACAGGAACTAATTTGAAGAAAATTTATTAGCAGAAGAAGAAAAGAAATAAGCTTCTCGCATTAGCTCTCCAGGACATGCCTGATGTAAGTCTTCACGTTTTGATTGTCACACTGCATAAACACAAACCGGATGGATTGATCGAAGAAGTTTGCCATTCTGATCCAGCTGCAGCTTCAGGGTCATACATGAGAGTCTTATACCCTGGTACCTTCTCACGTGAGAAAAGCAATAATTTCCCGTCAGATATCCCGAAGCAAAACCCAATGGTAGAACTCCCAGTAACTGGTATTGGAATCTTCTGCCATGAGTTATCGGCCGGGTTAAATATTCCTAAATTCCTTTGGTTTCTCCACTCTAAACAGAAGAGCTTGTTTCCTATCACAGCATGTGCAGTGACCATCACACAACCATTTTTCATTTCGCACCATGAGCCGCAGTTTGGGCTGTACACATCGACAAACCTAGAGTTTCCAATTGAGAAGCTGGAACGCCCACCCATGACATAGAGCTTGTCTTCAAAGCTGCAGCCAAAGCATCCCCACCTTGGACGGCGAAGGCTTTCAACAAATGTCCATTTATCCTTTTCAGGGTCATACACTTCAACACTCGATAAGCAATCTCCATTTTCTCCAAATCCGCCTGCAGCATATATTATACCACCCACCTCAGTACAAGCAAAGTCATGACGAGCAACATTCAAATTCGCTAAGGCGCTCCACCTGAAATCAAAGAGAACTTTTTTCTATTACAAAGAGTACTCATAGAAAATTGAATCTAATATCTTTATATAACATTGTTAATGAGGCAATTGAATATGTTAACTACAGTTTTGTGAGACCACACATAAATTCAGGTCCCTTGCAAAACAATGAGCCCCACGAAGACAATGACTTAAAGATCTTGACCTTGTCAAAATAACTAAAGAACCACTTCATCATCAGATGAAACTTGCAAGTGATCCTTATCCAAAACAACTGCTTTGGCATACAAGGAACAAACCATTATTATTGACGAAAACACTAACAATCAAATAAAAAAAACTGGGGAAGTAGGACCTCAGAGGGATAGTAGATCCGGTCAAGTGAAGAAGAGTATGATAGGGGCACCATGAAGACAAGCAGTACAAAGTTAATTGGTAAGAAGAACAAAATATTTTAATCACGGATTGCACGATTTGGCATATGAGCAATAAATCACAAGATTAGATCCTGCATGTCATAAGTCTTAGCATTTACACACGTCATCAAAAGAAATGACATCTTTGGTTGGACAGGATATACAAGGGCTAGACTCTCAGCACCCCAAGTAGTAGCATTATATTGTCTTTTCACTGATAAGAAAATTATACTTCATAGGGGAAAAAATACTCTATCTGCAAGGGATATAGGAAACATGCTAATTCTCTGTCCTCCTCTTTCAAGAAGAAAATGGAGACTATCAGATGCAGTAGTATAACATAATGACCTAAAGATGAAATTCATCAATGACTACATAGCTTTTTTAGGAGAATCAGTGACCAATTTCTGGAGGTTGCGTCAACAAATCATCCCACTATTCCATGTTCACATTTCCAAAGAACTTTAAACTATCCAAATATAAATGGATTTGAAAATAGATATATGTCCCTGATACCTGATGCTTAAAATATAAATAAAAATCCCTCTGCCAATGTTCAAAATAAGAAAAAGAAATTTACCCGAAGTTAAAAACAAAGCATCTAAAGAATAAGGAGGAAGAAATTGAGAGAACGTTTTTATTTTAGCTAGTACTACAATATAAACAACAGCCACATGACAAGTAAGGGACATGTCTTCAGTGACAAATATGAAAGTAACTAAATGACCTATAGAGGGAGAGAGAGGGAACAAACAACAACAACAACAACAACAAAGCCTTATCCCACTAGGTGGGGTCGGCTACATGGATCATACGACGCCATTCGTTGATCCATGTTCATAAGATTCGACATGATTTTATGTTGGCTGTCGGGGCCTAACACAACCCTCCTCCTTTATCCGGGCTTGGGACCGGCTATAAAATATAGGCGGGGTTATAAAATATAGGCGGAGTTATAAAATATAGGCGGAGTTATAAAAGAGAGAGGGAACAAAATGAATAAAAATGGATACATGTCGCACTGAGAGGAATCCTTTTCTACACTCAAGAAAAGGAAGCAAAAATGGTATCCCCAAAAAGTTTAACAAAATGACATGTTCAACATTTCAACATAAAAGCATTTAAACCGTTGCATCAAGGATGTAATAAGAGATTATTATATAATTTCATATCATCCAGGAGGACTTAAAATGCTGCAGAAGAATATAGAATATAACTTTTACTTATTTTATACATCTATACCAGACAGAAAAGAATATATCGGTGAGGAACGGAGAGGCTGATACTATATTTAAAATTAAGAAGAAAATGTATTCAGTCAAAACAACCATCTGTTTCATTTTAAAAGTTATTGACCATCTTATCCAAGAGAAAGCATAAAACTAACAGGAGATATGGCAAATACCTGTTAAGACGGGAATCATACTGATACACCTCACTGGAAACGTATTTTGTTTCTGAATTAATTGTATAACCAGCAACAACAAAAAGCTTGCAGTCAAAGGCTACAACTCCAAAGCCAGATTTTGCAGGACCAGGCATTGGTGGAAGCACCTTCCCTTTCTCCCCCAGACCATTCACTATCTCCCAATGGTTTTCCCTTCCTTTTGCATCACCAGTTAAAATGTACACCCATTCTTCAAGCTTATCAGCCTCCTCCCTTTCTTTCAAAAAATCCTTACTTTGGATGAATGATCTCCAGCTCTTGGAGACAGTGCCCATAACAGGAAAGTCAGTGCGAGGAACAAGTGCAAGACAAATCTTTGCCGCATCATCATGCAAACCAGGTATCAAGGTTCCATAAGAATCTTGTCGTATTTGCAGGGCAAGCGCAGGAGAAATACTTGAAAGACTTGCTAGATCAGTCTGCATTTGACAGTTATAATTCATCTCAGATCTCATGTATTGTCTTCCAACGCCAGCGAAGACAGACACTATATGCTAGGCATTCTAACTGGGCCTGGATATCTCAACACTAACCACACAACTATGCCCTCAACTAACTTGAACAGGTTGGGAATTAGTAAATCATGAAAACCAGCAATCTAGAGAGAAGGATTCGTGATATCCGTCGCTCATGGGGATCTGAAGAGACAAAGATTTGAAGGATGGCAAAGTTTTGAGTGGTTTAGTTGTGAAATTTGGTGATCTCTTGAATTTCCTCTGTGTTGCTTCAGATGCCATGCCACAGTTAATTCTTTTAGAAATGCCCTTCAGGGGTAATGCCTGTGAATTCTGATCCCAAATGGTGTAGCTCTTGTTATCTCTCTCAAACATTTCAGCAAAATCTAAATGAACAAGAGATAAAGAATAAAGTTGTTAACAGAAGAATCATACAACGATGTGTGCGCAAACACAGATCCACATGCATACACTAACTTAAATGCACATATGTAAGGCGAACATGCACAGATATGGAGGGAAAGAGCATGGTCAGCAGAGACAGTACCAAAGGCTATATAAGCTGACAATATTTAGCCCCCGGTAGCCTCCATCTATGGTTGAAAGAAGAATCAGCTGAAATATAAAACAAAGTTACAGAAAGTTGACTATCAAATACTGATTGACTTCCCTTAATTGCCCATAAGATTTCAGCGTAGTCATTTGTATTCAGAAATCTATCGACCAAGAATTCTAAATAAACAGAAACAAAAGGTATTAAAAAAAAGATGAAAAATGCAATTTTTTCAGAAAAATTAAACACAAGTTTCACATGCGAATCGCATAGGGAAATTATATAAAAACGAACCTTCAAAAAGATTTCAATGGATGTGCTTGGATTTAATTTTATAATTTCAAGTCAAGAGCAAAAAGGTGAAGCTACCTCATTTCCATCACAACCATCCGAACTCTAAAGTCTAAACAAAAGTAATCGAATTAACAGGATGGTGCACTTAGGATCTCAGCAACAATTAAAGTCACTAGTAAACCTATGTGTATATCAACCAGTCAGTCAATTCAAAATAGAAAACAATACAAACGATAAATAGCAACATGATGCAACAAGATCTCAAGATGCTGCCAAAAGTGCTCCACAGAAAAAAAAACTAACTTGCAATATCAATAGAGGCTGAAATGAAAATTTAGATAAGCCTTCTCGAAATCTCTTGCTAATCAGATTAAAAAATTGAAGAAAGAAAAGGATTCAAAAATTTAATAACAAGAACAAAGGAGGCATTTTTACCCCCATTACTCGTGAAATTAAACTCCCCCTACAACAAGTCTCAAGATTTATCAATCATGCATCAAAAAGGAAGAAAATGTACGAGGGAAAAGATCCGATCTCGGATTGCGGTCAAACGGAAGCCCGAAAACCGATCGAAACGATTCATTTGGGAACCAAAACATCGAAGAAAAAAGAATCAATACGCAGCACGAGGGATTCAAAGAAAAAGGAGAGATCTTTAGAGGAAAGACAAGCATACCACAGCTTTGGGGCGAGCGATCCGTTGAGGAGGATGCGGAGCTTGCCGGAAAAGGGGGCAATGGTGGGAATTTAAAGAGGGGGACGTGGGGGGAGACAATGAGAGGATAGAAACGCCACCCAAGTAACTTGTCACAAAGACGCACACACCCGCCCCCCCAAATCTCCAAAAATAAATGAAGATAATATTGTTTATGTTTATCCTAGTTGTAAAAATTATTCCTTTTTTTTTAAATCGGAATCTTATATAAAATCAGATGGGTCACAAGATCGAAGATCGTAAGATCGAATCGATGATCGTAAAATCCTATTTATTAATAAAATAATATATTTTTAAAATAATAAATATATATTTGACAAATTTTTCATATTGAAATATTAGATTATACCTCATTAAGATATTTTTTATAGATTCATGAGTCAAATTATATTAAAATATATTAAAAATGAACAAAAATATATTTTATCTTCATATAAATTAATTCTTATTATCATAAATATATTTTTAATTAATATTTAAATAATTATATTAATCATATAAGATTGTATAGGATCAAATAAGATCGTAAGATCAAAATTAAAATCGTATTAAGATCTTACACATAAGATTCTCAAGATAAGATCGAGATCGGAAGAGGTCTATAAAATCGTAAAATCGTAAGATCTTAAGATCGAGATCTTCACAACCTTGATCATCATATATTCTAAAACATGTATGGCGATATAGGAATTTTCACTTACCTAAACTAATAATCATGTGATATTTCAATCTCAATAATGCCTGCATTAAATAATAGAATTATTTTCTCTGTTCTACGTATTAAACTTCTTTTTTTCTACTGTAACTCTGAATTACATTATATTCATTATATTGATTCATATTTTATTTTTTTTATACCCACAGCTACTAATATCTGACTAATTTGAAATTAAAATAAAAAGAAGAACAAAATTTTCTGAACAAGTAAACATGTTAACATTACTCAATATATTCTATCTGCGATTTTATATTTGGGTGACCTTTATTTATGAAAATACCTCACACAAATATCAATTGAGATATAATACAATATGACACGCTACACCTTCATAATATATGGGTCTACCTATTACGAATAGAAATTATAATATATAAATATGTTACTGAAAAGATATATATTTTTTGCCTTTGGGCAGCACGAATAAAGTTTAATTAAGAGAATATTTGACAAAACTTGTAAGCAGGTGAAAATAATTTACTTTCAAAAAAAAATATTTGATAAGTAAATATTTAAAAAGGTAAGTGTTTATTTTATTAACTTATAAGACAAAGAAATAAACATGAAATCCTCAACTTATATTTATTATAAATAGTTTGCCAAAAGTGGCTAGTTTATTAAAAAGGTAAGTGTTTATTTTATTGACTTATAAGACAGAAATTGACATGAAATCCTCAACTTATATTTATTTATTATAAATATTTTGCCAAATTGGCTAGTTTATTAAAAAAAAAGGTAATTGTTTATTTTGTTGACATATATGACAAAGAAGTAAACATGAAATCCTCAACTTTTATTTATTTAATAATAAATATTTTGCCAAAGTGGCTAATTTGTCCAACTTTTCTAAATATTTTCACATATAAAAATAGCTTATCCTCTCTCGTATTTTTTTTTCATTCCCCTCTTTTTTATTTAGTTAAATTTTGTATATATGTAATAGTTAATGAAACTCTCGAATTATGAAATGAAAAAAAAGGAAAAAAAAAGATATCGAATTATGAAAAAGAGGTCAGGTTTCCAATTCGCCTATAGATTAGACGATTAAGAAAAGTGATAGCTGTAGAGTCCAATTATTAGAAAAGGAAAGTGATATAATGGCCTTAAATGACATTATTTTTAAAATCAGACCGATTTAGTTGCAAATCGATTATCGATCCGATTTGATATTAAAAATCAAATTAAATCAGGTCAAATCAGACAAAATCAACTTGAACCAAAAAATCGGTTCAATTCATTTTTTAAGTAAAAAATCTGAATTAATATAAAATAAATAGAAAAAAAAGTATATTATATATTAATGGTGGGAGAATAGGAGGAGGAGAAAAATAAGGAATCATCTATTATAGTATTAATGGTGGAAGAATATGAAGATGAGAAAAATAAGGGATTATATTTTATAAAATGAATGTAAAAAAGGATATTAGTAATAAGAAAATTAAATTTGAATTTGAAAATGAAAGATAAGAAGGTAATAATAAAGTTAAATTTGAATAAAAGAAAAAATATCATGAACTTATATAAGATGATAAAATTTAAATAATAATTAATAATTTATATTAAAAATTAAAACATAAGTAATATAATAAAATTTATAGGAAATAGATAATATGAAGAGAATTTTGAAATTATAAAATAAAATGTGGGAAGATAGTAATAAAGAAAGATTTAAATAGATGATAAAGTTCAAAGAAAATTACAAAAATTTACTCTTAAATAAAATAGAGATAAAAGTTAGAGCATATGGTTAATTAATATGATATTTATCAAAGTCGTCTCGAACATTTAAGATTTAGTCAGATAAGTTTTGTGCCTTTTGTTCTTTGCTGTAAAATAATAAAATTATTCATGAAATTGTTAAATAATAGAATTAAATTATAAAATAATATATATTTAAAAATGTATAAATAATTTATTACTATTTGATTAATTTAAAATGATGAATAATCTGATTTTTATTTTATTATTTATTATATTTTATATTTTAATTTATAATATGTTTTTTCTTAAAGGAATATAAATACTATTATTTTAATAAAAAAACCTATTCAATCATGGGTTCGATTTTAAAAACATTTAAATCCATGGGAATGTGCACGCAGAATTCAACACTTTGACTCGTTTTTTGGATTAAGCAAATTAAGTATATTACTAAAGTACAGAGGAAAAAACCATGAAATGTCACTTATGTAAGTTATATGAACATAGAATTCGGTACAGGGAAGTCTTAAATTCGACAGGAGTATAATAAATCATTTATGCACATTTTAATATTGCAACATGTTCGTGTTCACCAGAAACTTGCATGCATGCCAATATGAAATTATCATTTCAATACCAGGTTAACAGCTTTATTAATGATAACGGTAATGTTATCAGTAAAATTAGAGTTATAATATTGTATTTTTTCATGGCAAAAAAAAAAGAATAATATATTGAATCATTTTATTGTACAAGATCGGCTGGATCGGGTCGGGTCCTCTTTTTTTTTTTTTTTTGCTGTGACCCGACCCGACCACCATTTTTCTTTTTTTTTTCAAAAATTTTTCATTTATTTTTTTATATAAAAAATATTTATTATTTATTTTTAATACAATATAAAAGTATTTTTAAATACCAAAAAATATTGTTTTAAATATCTATATACTTTTTTACATTTAAAATAATTAATTTCATATTATTTTAGATTTTAAATGATATAAAACTATATATTTAACTAAAAAATAATTAAAAATTTTAAAAAAGAAAAAAATTGGGTCATCGAATCGGATCGGGTCAACTCGTGTTAGAATTTTTCAACTCGGATGGTCGAGAATTTTTTAACTCGGGTCGAGTCGGATAAGATTTTCGAGTTCATTAAGTCGACCGCCCCTAGTGTAAAAAAAAACAACATGGATAATAACGGAGGAAGGGAGGGAATATGTTCTTTTTTAAAAAAAAATGAGATTTAAACGTTTGACCTTTGATTTTAATATTATGTATTCTATTAGAAAAAATAACATCAATAATTTTATATTTGTAATGATATTTATCAAAAACATATGGGAAAAGAGCCGCTGCTTAGCGCAGTGCGCTAAGCAGCCTGCGGATCACATATGGGCCGTCGGATGGCATTCGACAGCTCCTTTTCTTTTTTTTCCGTGTTATCCACTTTCTCCTCTTCAAACTGCCTGCTCGTCGGCCGCCGCGTCCTCCTCGACCCCCTCCTCGCTGGCCGCCGCGTCCTCCTCGTCGGTCGCCATCGATCTGCTCGATGTGTGCTCGTTGCCGAACATCTTTGCCGCTGTTGAACTCCATTGCCACTGTCGCGCTGCCGCCGCCGCTCCCACGGCTGCCATTGCTTGTGCCGCTGCCGATGTTGCTGCCCTCCTCCTCTGAAATGTCTTTCGATCCGGTGCCGCTGTTGCCTTCTCGTCGTCTTCTTCTCCCTCTTTTGCATCCTCTTTGTCGGCCGATCTGCTCGCTGTCGCTGCCGCCGCTCGCACCGCTGTCCTGCTCGCACCGCTGCCCTGCTCGCTACCGTTGCCCTGCTCGTGCCGCTGCCCCTGCTGCCGAATGTCGTTGCGCCGCTACCGATCCCGAACGTCATTGCGCCGTTGCCGATCCCGAACGCCGTTGCCACTGCCCTTCACGCAAGAAAGGGAAAGATGAATCGATCGATCTCGGCCGTCCAAGCGGCTACGGACGATAGAGATCACGTCGCTAAGAAAAATATTAAAAAAAGTGCACCGTCGGATGAGATCCGACGGTGCAAAATGCCGCTTCGCAGGCTGCTAAGCAGCGGCTCTTTTCCCAAAACATATTAAGTGAAATTAGAAATCAATAGTTTGTTGCGCGCTGTATGTCTTTTCCTTCTACTAAATTAAAATTCAATTGATGACAAGAATTATTATTATTATTATTGTTATTATTTTGTTTATAATCCTGTCAAGGTCTTGATGTCCCGCAGGGCAGTTGCAGCGAGAAGAGAGAATTGGACCAATCCACTTCATTTTTATATACATATACATTATATATATTAGTATTTTTTTGACGTGAATGAATAGTTATTATCAAGCCACCAAAATCAATGAGGGCATACTTAAAAAGGCATTAAAATTTGTAATCACATTTTTCAAGATCAACGAGGGCTACCCAATCCCTTCAACTGGGGGGCAAGAACATGCAATTTGGCCACTTATTATTAAGTTCTTTTTCCCAACAACATATATAATAATTATATATTATTATCATGAAGGGAGTTGTGACTGGTGAGGAGTAGTGGGCGGAATTCGAGTGAGAGAGAGGGCAACCGTAGCAACATCCACGAACAACACAACACAACCATCACCACCACATTGGATGGCTGTCGGTGTACCAAACCTTTACAAAGACACACAAAAAAGAATTTTCTGTGAGGCAGGAAATTTTGCATTCAATGATGGATCAATTTGATTAGTGCGTTTAGTAGCGTCCTCTAAATTAGACAATTGACATCACTTTGCAAGTATCAGTAATTGGCTATCGAAAAAGGAAAGAAAAAAAAATAAAAAGAGTAATCCGTGTAAATTTTAATAATAGAGAACGTGTCTCACATCGGTGAGGAGAAAAAAAAGAAAAAACTCCACCAGAAATAAAAGAAGGAAAAAAATATAATAATGTATTAATATGTTGCGTGATAAAAAATTATGACTCTGTTTGGTTGCACACATAATCAAGTAAAGTTTAGCGTTTTAAATAAAAAAATTAAAAAGTTACTTCTACTAACTTTTAACTTTTAGCTTTTAGAAGTTCATATTTTTTTCTCGATTTTATCCTTATTCAAATATATTATTTCTTTTTTAATTTATCTTATTATTTTATAATTTTTATTTTATTACCATTCAACATTATTTCCTTTTATATTCATATTTAATTAATTAAAAATATTTATTTATTAACAATAGATATAAAAATTAATTTAATAATTAATATTTTTAGATCATGCATGAAATATATAAAATGTATTATAAATATATTTTAATAAAAAATTTACTTGTGAAATTTTATTTTATTTCATTGAGATATTAATTAATTGTTTATTAAACTTTAATAATATTTGTTTAGCGATTAAAATGAATAATTTATTGTATGTCCAATATTGTCATTTTATATTCATCCACTAATTTCATCGCTAAGTTTATCAAACACTTATTTATTAATATCTTAAATGAACTGCAAATCATCAGTCGCTATCCGCTATCCGCTCGTTAAACCGCTAATTATGCTAAACAGAACCTATGTAGATAATATGTACTACCAAATTAGTAATGTTCCATTACTTGAGGCCATGGAAAGTGACTCTATTAGTAAACAAAACAAGGTAATTTGATGCACACGTCCAATTGTGAGATCTTCACATGATGTTTTTTTTTCTTTTTTCCAATATTTTCAGAATCCCCAACCGACGATCGGATTGAACTCTTTAATGGGTCATGGTTGGACCGGTTCAATCGGATTCGACCGGATTGAATCAAATTTTATTAAAATAATTATATTTATAATATTTATAAAGATATTATATAAATTACATGATATAGTATATAAATATTGTATTAATAACTTATTAATAATATTAAAAATTAATACAACATATTTTTATTTATTAAAAGTTTTAATAATGATTAACATATAAATATATTATTATTAATTTGATATTTATTATTTATTGATGATAGATGCTATATTAATAAATTTTATCTTAAATTATTTTTATTTCTTTAACACTTTCCTTTGTTATTTCCTTTATTTATGCTATTTGATATTTTCCACTTTAATGTTATTTAATTTTAAATACTTACCTTTTTTTATTTCAATTCTTATTTAATTTTATACATATCATATTTCCTTCTTTTTTTACCTTTCTAATATTCCTTTTCTTTTTTCTTTTTTAACTTTCCTATTTTTATCATTTTTTAATGTTATTTTTAAAATTTAACTTGAACCAGTTCAACCAATCTGATTCAACTGATTTTTTTGTTCAATGTCAAAAATGAATTTGTTATCCCATCGAACTAGATTTTCGATCCGTTCGTAATTAAACCGATTGGTCTGACTCGATTTTGATAATATTATTTTATCTTTTTTTTTACGAGAAGCAACTAGTAATTACTTGGGATGATGACACAAAGTAGGCAATGCCGCATCAAGTTTCGGAGGAACGAAAAAAACATCGGAAATCACATAGCATTTCTTGCTAATAATCAATTAATTAATTATTAATGCTTTTCTCACCAAACCTTTAACTATGACATCTATGCTAAGGACAACTGAACTAAACCCGGAAGGAAATAGAAGAAGAAGGTGAATCGTTTGGTGGAAAGAAATCTTTATGTACTTGTGAATGATCTAGCACAAAAAAAAACTGAATTAATTTTGTCAAAAAAGAAATAAGTTCGACTAGAAATCACCTTCCAATGAGATGCCATAAAGTTCTATATTTATATAAACATATATATTGTCCACTAAAGTGGATGATGTCCTTGCTCGCTGTTGCTCTTGCTCCTTGTTCTTTAAAACTTAATAATAAAATAAGAAGGCGGGCATTACTTAATTATTAGTTAAATAAACGAATAATAATTTCAGTCTCAAATCTTAATGGATGCAATGCATTGCTTTTGAACTGATTTTGGCCCAGAACATAATTTAGAGGCTTTGGGCCCAGTTTGAAAACAAAATACGAATAGCTGACGAGCCTAAGCCCATCATAAACTTAAAATTTGGCAAAAGATAAAATGCCAGCGACACGAAAGGCCCAAACCATAACCTTCCAACGACTCCCCAGACAGTTCACGTTCATCTCCTCCGCTTAGCTCACTCCCGTCACTCTGATGCCGACCTTCTCCGCCCTCGCCGGCGGCCTCCGCCTGCGCCCTCCTCCTCCGGCGAGCCTCCCCTATTTCCTACGAGGAGTATTCGTCCCCGTATACAGTGGTCTTCCCGTATTCCGACTCGTCCCGGCTGCCGCTCTCTCGTCCCATGAGAGCCACCGCAAGACCGACTCCGGCCCGGGGAAGAACCTCCTCCGCGCCCGAGACGCCGTCCTCCGGGACCCCTCTCCGTCCGTATCCCCCCTTCCCCTCTCCCCCGCCGACTACCCTCAGCACCGCCTTCTCCCCTCCCAAGCGGTCGGCCTCGTCGCGGCCGCCCAGGCCAACTACATGCGCGTCATCGTCGAGTCCGCCGGAGGGACTCCCGATTCTCCGGACCTCTTCGGTGGCGATACTCGCGTGGGCCGCGAGCTCCTGTGCGTTGTCCGTGGGTTACTTAAGAAGATCCGTCGCCGGGTCCTTGTAGGGGATCATGTCCTCGTTGGTTCTGTCGACTGGGCCGGGCGCCAGGGAATGATCGAGGACGTGTTCCATAGGAGCTCCGAGGTCGTCGACCCGCCCGTGGCCAACGTTGGGCGATTGCTGGTGCTCTTTGCCATGGACCAGCCCAAGGTAGAGCCTTTCGCTCTCACTAGATTCCTCGTGGAGGCCGAATCCACGGGAATACCTCTCACACTGGCGCTCAACAAGGCGGAGCTGGTGGACGAAGAGGTTTGGCCGCAAGCTTGTCTTTCTTGCTTCATTTGATGATTAATTTCTTGGGAGTCATCAGAATGGAAGGTGAACCAATTGTAGGTTTTCTTCGGTCTTTTCTTTCTTACCAATGCATTATTAATTGATTAGTCGTTGGTGTAACCGAGGCAAATGCATTCTTATTTTCTATGCTTTGGCATTATTCTATTCAAGAAGAATTAGTTTATCTGAAATCATATGTCTGTGATGTTAATTCACCTCAATGTGGGAAAAAATCGAATTATTGATGGGAACGGAGTTGATAAGAGCTTGTAAAGAGCACCGGAATATAATTTGCATGAGGGGAATAGGGACATGCGAACAGTGCATTATTATGGCCAAAATGTGGACCCGTACCATTGCCAAGATGCCTAGGGAAAGAGTAGACTTGGGAAGCTTTTGGCTACTCGAGTTTGTCCATCTCAGACATTATCAGTTGCTTTAACTAGCAGCCAGCTTGAGTTTTATGTATGTACTCTTGAATGCCTGCTTGAAAATATTACCTTCAAACTACAATCTCTCTAAGTTTAATCCGTTCATGACAGAAATGGTTCCCAGCTTTGGAAAAGTAAATTGAATGCTTACAAATACTTAAAACTGGATCAATTTGCTAACGATTTCTTGGTGGGTAAATGGAAACTAACAGCTGGCAAATTAATATAATGGCATAAATCTACTTGCAGTGTTCTATTGGTTACAAGCCTTAACAATGCTTAAGACTGTCATATCTTATAGATATTGGTTGATTATTATCTATTATTGCTTTTATGCAGACTTTGTCTTCTTGGAATGAAAGATTGCATGGATGGGGATACAATCCAGTATTCTGCAGTGTTAACAAAACATCCGGATTGGATACTCTTAAAGACATTCTGAAAGGGAAAATGACAGTTATAGTTGGTCCAAGTGGAGTTGGGAAGTCCAGCCTTATAAATTGCTTGAGAATTCCAAGGGACAACAATGATGAAGAAGAGATAAATAATTTTCTTGAACATGTAAGTACATGTGAATGCTTATTTTTTTCCTAGTGTAATCATTTAAATGATTTGTCAGCTCATGCTGCTTGACTGACCAAGTTTACCATTAGTGAGTATTGGGACGACGACGACAACAACAACAACAAAGCCTTATCCCACTAAGTGGGGTCGGCTACATGGATCATACGACGCTATTCGTTGATCCATGTTCATAAGATTCGACATGATTTTATGCTGGCTGTCGGGGCCTAACACAACCCTCCTCCTTTATCCGGGCTTAGGACCGGCTATAAAATATAGGCGGAGTTATTAGTGAGTATTGGGACATCTAGCCTTATTCATTGCTTGTGAATTTTTAGGAACATCCATGGTGCAAAGAAAATATGGTTGAGCATGTATATACATCTCAAGGTGGTGCTTATTTCACCTCCTTGTTTATTAAGAATTTAAACCTACTTTCCTAAAACTTTTAAATATTCCTGTCAATAAAATATTCAGGAACAAATTTCTATCTTGAGCATAAAATGCATCCTCATTTTTTCTTGATGATAATTGTAAATGCATAGTCCAATATCGAAACATTTGTCAAGCTCTTAAACATGTCATTTGCGATTTAGAATCGTCCAAGTCTGTTTTTTTTTTGAGGGAAACGTCCAAGTCTGTTGCTAGATTGTCCAATCTGTTTGCAATTTGAAAGAAAGTTATAATTTGCCAAGTATGCCTGTTACACAAACTATGTGCACCTGACTAAAATTTAACAGCAGAAAAATTTTAGGGTGCAAAGTTTTTCCTTATACTTGGTAGCATTAGCTTCATGATAAACTTTTGTGACATTGGCATCTTCAATAGGAAGCATACAATTGGAACAAAGTCTTACAAAACTCTTTTTGCAGTATGAAAGAAGCAAATGGCTAGGAGAGCAGCGAGTGGGTTCTGTGTCAAAAAGTGGTAAGGGGAAGCACACTACACGACATGTTTCTTTGCTCCCATTATTGGGTGGAGGTTACCTTGCTGATACCCCTGGATTTAACCAGCCTAGTCTGATCAAAGTTACAAAGAAATCTCTTGCAGATACATTTCCAGAGGTTTTTTCTGTGTACTCACTTATTGCCATCCTTCAGTTTTCTTATTGGCTGATGCATTTATATGCCTTTGATTTCAGATAAGACGGATGCTTAATGCTAGTGAGTCTAACAAATGCACATTTAGTGACTGCTTGCATGTTGGTGAACCTGGGTGCACTGTGAAGGGTGACTGGGAAAGATATCCATATTATCTGCAATTGCTTGATGAAATCAGAATCAGAGAGGAGTTCCAGTTGCGGACTTTTGGAACTAAGAGAGAAGGTGAAGTGAGGTAAGATCATTTGCATACTTTACCATCCACTTCTTTGGGCAGTTATTGGTTTTTTTACGAGAATGAAAATTTCTGACACACCTACCTTGGTTTTCTATTTGATGTTGCTTGCGACACAAAGTAAAATGGAAATGCCAGAACTGATGCTGCGAGATAATTGTGTGGGTGGGTGGGGGCGACAAATAGTGATGATTGACTTTTATTTCTAATTAATATCATATGCATAATCTTCTCAAAACAAAAAAAATATCATATGCATAATAGTTCTCCCATTCCTATGCTTATGTTGCGCGATATGCTTTGTAATGCGAAGGGTCCTTTATTAATTGATTTTAGAGGGAATGATAGTTTGAAATCAAAGTATTATTATTATTATTATTATCCATGAACGATTAATGTATAAATTCTGAAAATTCAACTGCTGCTTTGTAGGTATAAGGTTCGTGAGATGGGCGTTAAGCAAGCAGAACCAAGGCTTGAACTTAAGAAACACAGGAGGGTATCTAGGAAGCGAATCAACCAGTCAATTCTCAATGACCTCGATGATGACGATGATTATGACATTGAAGACTACTTTTCTGATGTTGAGGAAAGCCGTAGGTGAAGGGAGGGAGCTCGCAGCCGATAACAACATGGGGGGATGTTTCCCTTCAACGATGAAATCACTGTTGTAAATAGTTTGTTCAGCTGTAGTAAACCCTTTCTGAAACGTAACATCTTCTGCTGTAACACGCAAATTGTAACTGCAGTTACCGCAAGGTTTTGGTGGAAGAAAGAGCATGGATTTGCGACGAGCTACAGTTACAGTGGAATAAATGTTCAATTTTATTGTACACCTATGACGTTATTTGTCACTAGATGTGTCAAAACTCAAAAGTTCGATTCTGTCGTGTTAATAGTGCCAAATAGTAAGTAATGTTTTCATTTCACTGTTATTACATTATAAAATAAGGATTTAATGGAGCTCCTATATATTAAATGGGTACCTCCTAGCTAGCCATCTAGCCATCCGAGTTGGGATTGTGATCACAGTTCAATGGAGATTAAAAGAAAAAATGTGATGGTTTTTTCTGATGAGATGTACGTTTCAAACGGCCCTCTTGCTTTCCCCCTCTTCCGATTTGCTTTTTGATTCAATGTTGCTAGGTGCCTTCTCATCGTCATCCCTTTCATTCTCTTTTATGTCCTCTTCGTTGGATCTATCTATCGATCTTAAATTGATGGAAATGGAATAAATCCATTGATGATATAAGATAATACATAAGGAGGTTATTCAATGTTTTAAAGATGTTATTCTTAAATAGAACAATCAAAAGTCTTAAGTTATCCCTATATAGTATAAGGGTAGTAGAATGGACTCGTAAGTTGAAATATAGGTGATGTCAAGACGTCAAGTAAAGCCACCTGCACCTGCTTGGATTAGAGGATGTTGCTAGGTCGGCAAAGAAAGCGAGAGGCCACATCGACTCCAGTCCAAACAACAGGAACCCGTGGTCTGGAAAGCCAGCCTTTGCTGACATAGTAAGAAGGAAGATGACTGCTCCTCAGCAAGATGAAGAGGAAGAAGCCCTCAGCGACATCATGAACACCATTGACAAGTCAGACAGCAAATGCCTGAAAGTACAAGTCTCCGATGCCGAGCTGGCCCGTTTTGCGCAGGAATGGCAAGACGCCCTAATCATCAAACGTGTAGGCCGTCGTATTGGCGCCCTCACCCTTCTGGACAAACTGAGAAAATTCTGGGCAAAAAAAGGTGACGTCTCCATCACTGATCTCCCAAACGATTACTTTATCATCAAACTGTCAGCATCAGAGGACAGAGTTTGGGCCCTCACAGGAGGACCTTGGACCTTGTTTGGACATTTTCTCTCTGTCCGTGAATGGATGCCGGGGTTCAAGCCTTGGGAAGCCAAAGTATCAAAAATGGCCACTTGGGTGCGAGTCCTGGAGCTGCCGTTAGAGCTTCATAACAGTACTCTTCTCAGGCGAGTTGGTTACGGTTTGGGTAAGTTCATCAGATTCGACAAGTTCTCTGTCAGCGGGACGCGGGGGAATTTTGCTAGACTATGCGTAGAGATTGACCTTGAGGAGCCTTTGGCAAAGACGGTTGAAATAAGGGGTGTAAAATACAATATTAGATATGAAGGAATTCACTCCTTGTGTTTCAGATGTGGACGCGTCAAGCATGATAAGGAACATTGCTCAGAATGTTCGTCCCTGTCAACCAATCTAGCTCGTTCTCAGTCTGTTGTGCCTGTTGGAAACGCCTCCGCCCCTGTGAACTCCAACCCTTTGGCTATTGGCACGAGCACCAAGGAAGGCAGCGAGAAAGATGAGTACGGCCCATGGCTCCTTGTACCAAGTCGGAGACACAACTCTCGAGGCCCCACTCATCAACCTCCAGGCAGCCAGCAGCTCCATCCCAAAACAACAATCAACATTCTGAGCCATACCGACCTGAAGGCAAGCACAAGCAAAAAGGAGCTTCAACCAACAAATCACCCCGAATGGATCTAAATCTTCACGGGCACATACTTCAGCCAACCTTGACGCTACACTTACTCTCACCAGCATTAATGCCTAGCCTCCCTCCTCAGACAAATCTCTGCCCCTACCAGACATAGCACTTCAAACGTCAACCAAGAAAATCTCCAAGCCTACCTGCACAACGCAGCAGCCAGCTGTGGAACCTACCAACTACCACTCGTCCTCACCAACTCAAAACCTACATAAAACAGCCACTCCCCATCCAGTACCGGCCCAACGCCAACTAAACACAATCCTCGCTCCTCATAAGCCCAGTCCACAAACCACTCCTCCAACAAAGACCACCATCAACAGAACTGCAAAAAAACAACCCTACTCTTCGAGACCCATGGACATTGGAGATACTCCCTTTGAAGATGCATGGGAGGATCCACCATCAGGGCCAGAGTACTTGTACCAGACAGAGGATGTTAGAGAGGAAGAGGACATCATGGATGTCGTCACCAATGTACAAAGACTCGAGACAGACCCGCTGTCTCACAGTCACCCTCCATGAACTCATTAAGGTACATGCAATCCACGGACAGAATGCTTGTCTCTATGCGCATCTTATCATGGAACTGTCGTGGTGCGGGGGGCAGACCCTTCATTCGCTCCCTTCGTGAATACATCAGACAAGAAAGCCAAGACATCATCATCATCCAAGAGCCAAGGATCAGTGGCCATGTAGCTGACAAAGTTTGTCGCAAAATTCAAGGCTTCAATGCGGCTCGCGTAGAAGCTGAGGGTTATTGAGGTGGCATCTGGACTCTCTGGCGCCCCTCTAGTCTCACTTTGCGAATCCTCCATCGCCATCAGCAGGCAATGCATTATCTAATTGATGAGGGATCAAGAGAATGGCACCTTACTGCCATATATGGCAGCCCCCAAGCCTCCAATAGGAATGTCCTCTGGAGTTTTCTTGAGGAGCTGCATCCTATCACGCAGAGGAAACCATGGTTACTAATTGGTGATTTTAACGAAGTAATAGATAATTCAGAAAAGAAAGGAGGAGCCCCTATGAATTACAGAGCAGTCTTAAGATTTCGCGAGATGATTGATTCTTGTGGCCTCATAGATATCAACTCTTCGGGCCCAAGATTCACTTAGAAAGGTCCAACAAGGAATGTCGTGCAACTGTTGGAAACACTCGATCGTGCCCTCTGCAATGCGCCGTGGAAAACACCCTACTATGATGCGTTGGTCAAAGTCTTACCCCTTGTGAAATCATATCATCACCCGCTACTTCTAGACACATCACCGTCCAACCATCTAAACAAAAAAAGGCCTTTTCGCTACCAGGAAGCCTGGCACACACATGCATCCTTCCAACATTTCCTCTGCACTGTTTGGAAGACATCACATGCACTACCTCAAAATCTTAGTGACTTCCAAGAGAAGGTTCTTGAATGGAATAAATCGACATTTGGACACATCCAATCTAGAAAGAGAAACCTCTTCAACAGACTTCGAGGCATACAAATGGCTCTTCAACGTAGACAAAATCCTTTTCTCTGTGAAAAGTCACTCACAATCGAGTTAGAGCGAACCCTCACTCAAGAAGAAATGTTATGGTACCAGAAATCCAGATGCCATTGGATTAAGTTCGGAGATCGGAACACCAAATATTTTCACACTTCAGCCATAATCAAGCGCAAGCGTATCCACATCAGGACACTAAGAACAGCAGAAGGTCAATGGTTTGATAGTAATGACCAGCTCAAGGAATTGGCGAGAGACCATTTCACACATCTCTTCAACGAAGAAGACACAAACATCCAACTTCTGCTACCTAGGCATCTTCCAGAACTTGAAGAGAGTAGGCTACGTGCAACTGGGAGAGTGCTTTCCCCCATGGAAGTTAAGCGTGCAATTTTCGCCATGAACCCTTACAAATCGCCCGGGCCAGACGGCTTCCAAGTTGTATTCTACCAATATAATTGGAGCAAGATTGAAAAAACAGTGATAGACTTCACCACCAGGATCTTCAATGGGGAAGAATCAATCGAAGAAGTCAACAATACTCACTTGGTGCTAATTCCCAAGAAAGAACACCCCGAAAACCTCAATGAATTCCGGCCGATAAGTCTCTGCAATATCTCATATAAGCTCATCACAAAAATCATATCACTTCGTTTGCAGAATCTGATGAAAGACCTCGTGGGGCCGCACCAAGTTAGTTTCATACCCGGTCGCTCCATACACGAAAATATAATCATAGCGCAGGAACTAGTACATACAATGAGTAAAATGAAGGGGCGATCTCAATTCTTATCCATCAAGGTGGACTTAGAGAAGTCTTTTGACCGTCTACGATGGTCCTTCATAGCAGACACATTTGAAGCTATCGGACTGCCCGCTAATGTTCGTGAGCTGATCTTTTCTTGCATATCTACAGCTAGAATGAAGGTCCTTTGGAATGGAGAAGAAACCGAGAGCTTCCACATGACCAGAAGAATTCGTCAGGGTTGCCCGTTATCTCCGTACATTTTCGTCCTATGTGTCGAAAGGCTTGCACACCTTATTCAAGAAACTGTGACAGATGGATCATGGAAAGGAATCCGTGCAGGCCCAAGAGGACCTTCAATATCCCACCTCTTCTTCACGGATGATATCCTACTCTTCGGTGAAGCAATGCCAAGCCAAGTAAGCAGAATCATGAATATATTAACAGCTTTTTCTGAAGCCTCAGGTCAAAAGATAAACCAATCCAAGTCATCAATCTACTTCTCAAAATCAGTACCGACAACAAAAAGGGAGGAACTCCAGCAACTATGCGGCTTCACCGAAGTCAGCTCTCTTGGTCGCTACCTTGGAGCTCCAATCATTCATGGACGCTTAAGGAAGTCACACTTTCAAGGAATCATTTAGAAAATGAGATCCCGCATTTCAGGTTGGGCGGCATCGACACTTTCTGCGGCTGGAAGAACCTCTCTTGTACATGCTTCACTCCAAGCAATCCCCTCCTACCTCATGCATACAATGTTTTTTCCCAAGGGTGTCATCGACGAGATTGAGAAGATCCAGCGTGCCTTCCTATGGGGCCATGCAGCCATAGTCAAGAAGCTACATACGATATCTTGGAATACCATCACACAACCAAAAAAAAGGGGAGGCTTAGGCCTTCGCAAGTTGGAGCCACTAAATTTAGCATCACTCGGAAAACTTGGTTGGCAGCTACACTCGCAGTAGGATTCACTTTGGACTCAGGGTATTCAAAAGTAAATATGCAAATCGCATCGGAACCGGATTCTTTTTGTCATCCAAACCTGGGGGCTCTTGGCTGTGGAAAGGCCCTGCTTGGAACAAAGTCTCATTTGGGGCTTGTTGGGCACTCGGCTCAGGTGAAAAGGCTTCTTTCTGGAATGACACTTGGAATAGGACCTTGGGACCATTGGCACACCGTCTAACTTGTCGACTGGATGATACGTCGAGTGCAGTCACAGTTTCTTCCATGGTCTCATCAGATGGATCTTGGAACCGAAGCCACTTGGAGAGTTTCCTCACCGAGAATGACATCTCCTTGATCGAGTCTTTGCCGGTGCCGCACCATAATGATGGTTGCGATAAAGCCTACTGGCAACTTCAGTGTACGCTCTGCTTACACCCTCCTTATGGAAGAGCATTGGAGAGATAATGACCCACTCTGGAAGTGCATCTGGAAGAGTAATGGACCACAATGTATCAAACACTTCTTGTGGATGGCAGCACACAATAGACTCCTCTCCAATGAGCAGAGACTCAAAAGATCACTGTCATCAATTGGAGATTGCCCGTTATGCCAGGGAGTGATAGAAACAACGTTACACGTCCTGCGTGATTGTCCAGCTGCAAAAGAATTATGGACTAACATTACTCCGCAATCTCGGGGAAACTTCTACACTATGGAATTGAGAGAATGGTTGTTATCCAATACCCAAAACTCTGCCTTCACCAACACGGAAATAAAATGGACATCTTTCTTTGTGGTATCTTGTTGGTGGCTATGGAAATGGGGCTGCAACCAGATCTTTGATGAAGGATTTAAGGCACCGAACAACAAAGTCCTACATGTCTTGAAATCAATCGAAAGTTTTGAATTAGCGAATAGCTTCACTAAGGGCATGAAGTCCAACACGAGCACAAGCAGAGGGGTGCACTGGGTACCCCCGAATGATGGATGGGTCAAGTGCAACACAGATGCTTGTTACCGACAGATGTCAATTGAAGGCCATTCTTCAAGTGTTGGGACTCTGATACGTGACTCGCATGGCTATTGGGTAGCAGACATGTTGAGTACAACCAGTGCCCTTTCACCGCTGGAAGCTGAGCTCGAGGCTATATTAGTCGGTCTGCGCCATGCAAAATCAAAAGGTTACTCTCACATCATAATGGAGTCAGACTCTGCTACATCCGTGGAGGTAATTAATAGTATTGTGCACTTAAGCCCTCATTTAACAGCCTTGATAAGTGACATACGCAAGGAGAAAACTGAGAATACGATCTTCATACATGTGCCTTGAGATGCAAATAGCTGTGCCAACCACCTTGCCAATATGGCGCTACGGTTGCATGCTCATGACCAGGAATTACTGCTGCCTCCACAAAATCTAGAAAAACTCCTCTTTGGGGATTTGTATGGGGTTCATGTACCCAGTCTAATAGCTTACTCTATGTAAACCAGGCCTTGGCCTCTTTTCATTACCGAAAAAAGTAAAGCATTGCACGAGATTGACGAAGGAAAAGATTTATCATATGAGTAATTATGAATATTCCTTTTTAAAAAGGTCGCCGATAATATTGATTAAATTCTTCTTCATAAATTTGAGAATAAATTTATTTTAAGGAGATTATTATGTAGCACCACAAGATTTTATCAAAAGCAATAAAGTAATTTAGCCAAACACTTAATAAAGCACTGGAGAATTTGAGAAGTAATAAAAATATAATTAGAAAAAAATATGAATAGAGAGAAAGACTAATTCTATTTAGAGAAGAAATTAAAATTTAAGTAGAACTAAAAGAATAGATAAAATAGGAAAAATAAAAAGAAAGAATTTAAATCTTATTGGGAATAGGAATTGTGATTAAATCAGAATTAAAAATTTCAATTTGATTGGAGATTCAAAAAGAATGTTTAATGGATATAGAACTCCCAATTAGCCATTGTTTGGCATATAAAAAAGTAGAGTATTTAGTAGCGAAGAACAATTTGTTATAGTCAAAATACTACTATAAATGTTTGATAAATATTTTTTAAGTAACGTTTAGAAGTTTGAACACAAAACGCTATAACCTACTATACTAGCTTATAGAGTATAGAGATAGTATTTTCATATTTTCTTTCTATTATACCCTCATTTTAAAATAAAAAATTTAATTATTAAACATCAAATATTATTTTTATTTTATATATCACATCTTTAATTTTACTTACAACCCAAATAAGATTTTTATTTTGAAGTAACCAATATTTTTATATTAAAACAATATTCTAAAAAACATCAATATTTAGAACAAAATATTTTAAATTAAATTTATGAATATAATGCATATAAAAATGATCATAAATTATATCTTATGTCTATTTTTGTCATTTTATACAATACACTAATATAATCGCTATGTTTACTAAATATTTTTTATTGAATTTATAAATAAATCGCTATCCGCTAATAATTAATCGCCATACTCTAGTCAAATTACTACCAACTACCCTCTTGTCGAATCACTATCCTCGAATAAAATCGTTAGCTTTGTCAAATAGAACCTTAGAAAAGAATTAAGAGTTTTATGTCTTAGAAATATTTCAACCATATTAGGTTATAAAATATTATGGTATTAAGTAATTCCAAAAATTAGATAAAAGAAGGAAATAAAAAGATAAAAATGAAAGTAGAGTTTGATTGGAAGAAGTTATGGTTTGAATATAAAAGATAAAATGAGTTTTAATATAAATGGATTTGAGATTAATATGATTAGGAATAATCAATTAATTAAAATTTAATCAAATTTGAATAATAGACATATGATTGATTGATGATGGATGGTCATTATAACATCCGAGAATGTCGTAAATAAAAAATAATAATAGTAATAATAAATTTGTTATGATTTTTTCTCCTAACTACCTCCACGAAGCCACGCCCCTTCCGAAGAATTCGTCATACATAAAACCCTTTCAAAACAACACCAAGGGGAGCCGGGGGAAAACTTTTTTTTAGAGTTTTCATTTTGGGCATCACTGCGGCAGGAGACGAAGAGGAAAAATATGGTAACCCACGCGGACGTGGACGTCGAAGGAGTAGAATGAGAGGTCGTGGGCGTGGAACTTAATTCGGCCGATCAAGTAAAAAAGGTACGAAAAACCCCTGTGGACATAAGAATCTCTCATCCTACTGTTGTCAAATTGAATACTACATAAGAGTTTTCTCCATAAATATATTAGAACTCGTAGTCATCATAGAGACATTTAATGATCAAATCAAATTCATTTGGAATTCTATTTAGTTAAATATAAATACTCTTTCCATCGTGAGTTGTACCAAAATTCTATGTCAATATATGAGCATTTGTTAAATCTGCCTTGTCTTAAGTCATGCAAATATTTGGGTCTCGGGCATTAAAATTCTCCTATGTCATTTGGCGCCTGATATTATCATTGATCAAGTAATTAGAGTGATTATTGCGTTACATGTATCCCTTCAGTGATCTACTAAATGCACCACTAATAGTAATGACACTATAAGCCTCACGTAATCATGCGCATAGCAGGTGTATTATGTGCATTATAGGTGCATTACATGCACACTCCCACGTGTAATAGTGATGACACTCTAAGCCTCACATGATCATGCACATAACAGGTGTATTATGTGCAGTATAAGTGCATTACATGCACACTACCAAGTATGAATGAATCAAAACGTGGGTGCATGGAATGTACTCCTACTAAAGTTGGCAAATGACATCATAAGGCACTCAAATGATACACATCATGTAAGGTAATATTGTATGCTATCGTCGGATGCATCTTACAACTTATATATTCTTCTGATTTATCTGAATCGGTTATGATTATTGATCTGCCAATTATTTAACTGCTTTGCTATTACTTCACGACATATTAATAATATTCAGACGATTACATAATTATAATCTGATCATACCAGTCTGTGCTCTTGATTCAAATGTCTCTTTTAAATTTTTATTATTTATCATCCCTAAGCAAATATAGTTATAAGATAAGACAAGATAAAAGATGAAACATGCTAAATGAAGAGCTCTTCTTATGTTTGGTTGATGACGGTCAACCTGGCCAAAAGGGAGTCGAAAGATACTCCACCGGCCCATATTAAGTGTTGAGTTGCTCCGCCCTGGCCAAAAGGGAGTCGAAAGATACTCCACCGGCCTTATTAAAGGGAGTTGAAAGACACTCCAAAATAAGTGTAACATAATGAAAATGTAAAGATGAAAATGATTATGATGATGGGCAATGCCTAATGATATTATGATCTTTTAATGATAATTATGTTACTCTTGTTACACTTATCATATTATCATATCTGTTATGCCATTCTATGTCACGCCTCTTGATCATGATGTTATCGTACCAATTATGACTACATGACTCTATCATTTATTATTATATTTATGATGTCATTATTACTTATATGTCATATATTTATTATGTACTGAACGTCAAAGCTCACAGGGAGGTTCACCTCTCCTATGTATTCAATTTCACAGGTAATAACCTATCCCAGTAAAAAGATGATGGCGCAGGCGACCGATTGAGCTCGTGGTGATCTTTGCACATGATGTCGAGTCTCTTCAGTTTTTCTTTTATTGTCATCGAGTTGTATTTATCTTATCCAAACTCTCATGCTTATGTTATTTGGGACTCATTTTGTTACTTTATTAAGACTTCCACACTCATTTTCTATTATGTCACTTTTCAATCAAATAATGACTATTTTTTCTTCCGCAATTATGCCTCTATGATGTTGACCAGTCAAAGTTTTATTTTGGTCAAATTATTGTACATGTAAGTCATGTCCCGTAACGTTCCCGGAGTGTATTCAGCCACGTGGCGGGGTGCATTTCGGGGGCGTTACAGTCATGATTAACTGTGAATTAATCCAAGATCCAATAAGAGTGAATATAATCTAAGGGGTGACTAAAAAGGAGTTGGCAGCCACATTTTTTTTGCACCATGAGTCATACTTTTCTCTTAATTTGCATGCAAAACAAGGCATTCTAAACGGTGACCGACGGGGTATTTTGAAGTCCTCATATAGGAGATCGATGTCCAAGTTTTTTTTTACAGATTTCTGAATGTCGACAAAGAGCCTGACCAAAGATTGACATTCATGCAACCAACGAACTAGAGGACTCCCAATTGATTTTTCAACTAATTTTAGGTACATAGGGAATTCCTATATCGGCAATTTTCTTTGTTATATACCTTTAGGAATCTTGTTATATGTTTGAAGCATAGTATGGATTGATTGTTGATAGAATTGTGTTGTTGATAGTATGGATGGATTGTGATGAACTCGATCCTCATTCCATCTGATTCGACCCAAGTTTTGACATAGAAATAGGGGAAATTGGCTTAATGAACCGACCTGAGTTTCACCCGACGTGGATCGAGTTCTGGGGTAGAAAATATATTTTTATGCATTGATTTATAGTTTATGGATAATTATTATTAATAGTTATTAATTATTTAATTATCATTCTTGATTTTACTATGATAATCCCTGACTTGATTTTCATCATATTTGATTATACCCAATCATGATATCAATCATGGTATTTGATGTATTAACTTTATTATTAATTGATCTTGATAAAATATTTATCATATCCGATTAAGTATCATCATATTTGATCATATATCATTGATTATATTAATGGTCTAATTGCGTCCTGTTAGATAAACGTTATACGTAACTAAGATAAAAGTTGAAAATTATTGGACTTCCATTGATTGCCCTAGGCCTGATGATGATTTCAAACTAAGAGATAATTGAATGAGTCAAATAACGTAAAAACTATGACTGTCCTAAATATGATCTTCGTCCCCCACCATACCTAAACCTATTATTTTGCACGAAAGTGGCATGATGTCCCTTAATAATAAAGAACTCTTATATTGTGTTCGAAAGGGTTGATTTGTAATTTTAAAAAGTGATTTGAATTGATAATCGAATCGAATTGTTAATTAAATTACGTCCTAACAATAATCGAACCAAAAAAGTCTTCATTTTATGTCGGATCGATTAATAATAAAATATTATTATTTAATACAAGACTGGCAAATAATCACATGCACTCTCAAGTCTAATCACTCATGCACTAATCTCGGATCTTGGTGCTCCACAACCTCGGCCGCACAATGTCAAGACGTGACTGACCAGCAACTACACGACAAGGGCAGAAGCAACGACATCGACACGAATGCAGGCCGCGAAGGTGATGCTTCATCGTTTGCCGTGATGTAGGCACTGTTGCGAGCGTCGTTGATGGCCGCGAGTGTAGGCACCGTTGGGAGCACGGCAACTGGCACCATCAACGCAGAGACCTCCAAGCTCCCACTCGCCTCACTACCTCTCTTGCCTGAGAGGGTCTCAACACCATGCGGGCAGCCGGTAGCGCAAGACCTCCCGAGTCCCTCCTTGCTATGCCACTTGTGTGCAGCGTTGTCAACGATGTGTGCAGCTACCAATGAAGTGCAGACGAATGAAAAGTCAGAGATTGATGAAGATGAGAACTCAAGAAGGAAGGAAATGAAAATGAACGAAACTAAAAACTAGAAATCGTTTACCACATAGATCGTCGATGGCTACTACCAGTTGATCATTCCATCATTTGCCTTCGCCATCGCCAGACGGTAGGAGTCGTGCGCGTTGGATCATCATGCTGGATTAGGGATTTGTAGCAATAGTGTTAAGTCGTCAACTCGCAACAATGTTTACTCTTTAATCTATGCTGTGTAGGCCTTTTTGGTTCTGTTTTTTAGTTTTTTTTGTTGAATGGGTTGGAACGTGGCTTGATTTAATATTTGATCGATTCAATTCGGTCCAATGGGTTCCCCGATTTTAGCCTTTGAAATGGGTCATGTTGCCGGTCAGTCGATTCCGACCGATCGATCCAGTAAAGTCGCGACAACACTGCGCCATAGTAACTGATGGATATGGCCTTTGTGCCTAGTGAATAAATGGTAATCATTAATTGAATTGATAATTGTTATTACGACCTTCACCAACCTTTGGCCATTTGATAATTTATTAATGATAATTGATATGAAATCGATCATTATTATCGAATGGAGTCACTATATATTATTGATAATTGAAATGATATGAGTCATAAGTAATTGATAATATAGATAATTATTATGATTGATCAAATCAATTATTGTTTATTGATAGCTATTCCCTTCAATCATATATTGTTTATAGATAATTATTTATTGATTTTTTTGATAATATTGATATTGACAGTTCAGATTATTTATTGTTATAAGTGACTATTAGTATTGAGTTTATTTCACAGAACATGTGATGATGATGATGGTGATTGACTATTTCGAGACGTGGATAGAGAGTAATCGTCGACCAAAGTTTGATGGTTGTGAAGTTTTTCAGCAAAAGGATTGTATTTAGTTTTCAACCAATTTTAGGTAGGTAGGAGGAATCCCTATATCGTCAATTTTCTATGACATATAACCATATTTTGTTCTCCTTTGTATCGAGAATCTATTGATATGAATTGTGCATCGTTTAGATATCGTATGGTATAGTTATGGTGGTCGAAAAATCGTATTGAAACACGTTTTCCGTCGACGATGGAACCCGACCCGGGTTCTGGCCAATACGACCCGGGTTGAGGCCAACACGGCCCGGGTTCTAGTAAACATGGTTCGGGTTCTATAGAACTCGAACCACGTTGATGTATGTTGAATCATAATCGGATGCGGACCAGGTCAGCGACCGTGCGGCCCGAATTTTCTAACTTTTCCAAACACGGCCAGTGTTTGATCGAGGGATTGTCACGGCCGTAAACCGGCCAACTTGACCCCGGGTTCACACCCTACTCGGTCCGAGTTTTGACCCTGCCGAGGGGTATTTGACCGTTCTGAACACGACCTGAGTTCTACCTGATGTGAGTTGGGTTCAGGGGACAAGAAAACCTATTTTTGGATATTTTATTATGGATACCTGAAGGTTTATTATAGTTAATTATTCTCAATCATCCATGATCATATCGTAAACATATGACCTCATCATACTCTTTATATCTGATTATAAAATTATTGATATTATTGTTTCATATGATCATGTGATTAATTATAGTATTGATGCGGTGATTTTCTCCTGATTTGATCCTTGTTTAACCTAAATTGAATTGTTAAAGATAGAAAAAACTATTGAGACTCTATATTCTCGGATTATCTCTAAGCCCATTAGATCATATTGTTATCGTATTATATGGGATAAATAGTGTACCCAAAGATTTGAGACGTCATCCTTTAGGGAAGCTATGGCTGTCCTTTGATAACTATGGTCCCCGTCATCACAAAATATTGTTTAACGCTATTATTGAATGGCAGCTTGCCATTGTTTGATCATCCACTGGCCTACATGAAAGAGATATGGAGTTTTCACTAATTGATCGAACACTCCCTATTGTTTTGGATAATTCCAAAGATTGAATTGAATTGAATCAAATAGAATGAAAATGAAATTGAATTGAATCATGATCATTCATATATTGGCTTTGATTGGTATTGCCTCTGCCCATTGAATCGAATGAAGACCAATGGTCATTGATATTGAACTCGAATTAAAATTGTTAAATTGAACAGTGTCATAGTGATAAGGCATAATTGATTATTATTAATTGCTAATTGATACTAATTGGTTTTTTTTATCTCGATCCCTTTTCATTTATTTATGGCTATATTGATTGATTGTTTGATCTATTGAGCTCTTATTCTATTGTTCCATCTAGTGCTCTATTGTTTGTTGTACCATATTGTTATTGATTTATTGACCACGATTGATTATTGCTTATTGTTATCGTTACACCATACGTACTGAGTATTTTTATATTCATAGATTTTTTCTTACATATGGATTCATTTAGGTGAGATGATGATTAAGGATGATGATGCATGTGGTCAGGCTTAGTGACAGAAATGTTGTACATGGTGTAGGATTGCATTCTACTAGACTTATATATCAGTTGTTACTTTTCCGCACGCTTAGTATTATGGAGTTACGCATGTTCCAACTCCTTTGACTTTATTGATTGTTAGATGATTACTGAAAATGTGAAATTCTCTCCCAAGAATTCATACTTGAGATTGCTAGGAAAAGGTTTCAGCTCCAATTTGGAAGAAGTATCCTAAGTTGAATTGGTATGGAGTTTAGTAGTTAAAACTTCCTGCACGACATTCTGGATTTCAGATTTTTCCACTGATTTAACTGAATTCATCATGGATTGACATGCCTTAGCTTCTGGTTCCTCTAGTTCCTTCAAGTGATCAAACATCAGGCATCTTTGCAAAGGATCTTCTATTGGAATTATTACAGACACTTGCTCCACTATCTGATTTAATTGCCCATCTTTAAAATCTTCTTGCTGGAAGTTTGGGCTACTGATAAATTGAGCCAAGTTGAATTCTATTTTATCCTCTCCAATATGAAATGTCAATCTACCTTCCTTAACATCTATTACAACTCTTGCAGTGGCTAGGAAGGGTCTACCTAACAAAATTGGGGTGTTTAGATCCTCATCAATGTCAAGTACCACAAAATCCATAGAAGTATAGAATTTTCCAACTTTCAGGGATATATTCTCAATGATTCCATGTAGGTACTTGATGGATCTGTCAGCTAACTGTAGTGACATGTTGGTAGGCTTAAGATCTCCAACTTCTAACTTCCTGCAAAGTGATAAAGGGATTACACTGACTGATGCAGCCAAATCACACATTGCCCTCTGAATTTTCCTATTCCCAATTTCACAAGGAATTAAAAAGCTTTCTGGATCCTTCAGTTTGGGAGGTAATTTATTTTGAATTATGGCAGAGGCCTCTACAGTCAGGGCTATGATTTCATGCTCCATGATTCTCCTCTTCTTGGTTAGAATTTCTTTGAGGAATTTGGCATATGAGGGCATTTCCTGAATTGCCTCCACAAATGGCACATTAATATACAATTTCTTTAGAATTTCCAGAAATCTTCCATATTGTTGATCCTGTTTAGCCTTGACCAATCTTTGTGGGAATGACACTTGATCAAAACTCTAGCCTTGACTTCATTTTGAAGATTCTTGTTCTTATTTTTCATCAAAATTTCTTCAGCTGGTCCTTCTGCAGGCTTTGAGTTTGAATCTGCTTTGGTTGAATTGTCCTCAACTTTCTTCATTGGTTCTTCAATAATTCTTTCACTCCTGAGCTAGATAGCTTGAATTTGTTCCTTAGGATTGATTTCTGATTGTCCAGGGAAAGGTGGCCTAGCTGAGGTGCTGGCTTGTTGGGCAATTTGACTTTCAAGTACCTTTTGATGGGTACTTAAAGTATCAATTCTAGAGTTTAACTTCAGCATTGCCTCTTCCTGATTCTCTTGTTTCTTCAGAATAGTCTGCAGCATCTCCTCCATTTTTGACATTTGAGTGGCTTGAACTTGTTGCTCATAAAGAGACCTTTGCATATGAACATTGGGTGGTTGATATGGAGGTGGTTGATTCTTTGGCAAAATTTTTTGTTGTCAATTGGGATTCTGCATTGGAGGTGACTGATGATAATTGGTCTTGTATGAAAAGTAGGGGTGATTCCTATTTTCAGGTGTGTAATACTCAGCAGGGGGCTTCACTCCATAATTTTCTACAGTATTCACTTGGTCAATGATTTGCTCATATTGCTGCATTATCAGATTGCAAATCTCTGTGACATGACCTTAATTTTCACATACATCACACCTATTTTCTGAATTGGGTGCCTTACTCACATTAGTTGACAAATTCAGCTTCTCCAAGGCCTTTTGCAAGACTTCTTCAATCTGGACAGAAAGGTTATTCACTGAATTCTCAGCTAGTGGCCTTCTTCTCCTGTCATAAGTGAGGAAGTGATGATTCTTGGCAATATTCTCTATCAACTGGTAAGCTTCATCAATATTTTTGGAAGCAAAAATCTCTCCTGCAACAGTGTCTAAAGCAACTTTGTTGGGATAATTCAATCCTTTGTGAAAACAGTTGACCAATTGTCATTTTTCAAATTCATGGTGTGGAATGCCCTCAACAAACTCTGGAGTCTTTGTTATGCATCACATATGTTTCCTTGATCCAATTGATAAAATTCGATAATCTGGTCCCTATAGTTATCAGTTTTACTAGGTGGAAAGAATTCAGCTAGGAATAATTACACTATGGACTCCCAAGTTACAATTTCTTCAGGTTTGAGGATCTTATACCAGATTTTAGCTCTGTCCTTGAGTGAAAAAGGAAACAACATTCATAGGGATGTTATGGAAATGGACAGTGCTGCACATCTCCTTAAAATTGTCAATGTGTAGGGCTGGGTCTTCAATTCCCAATCCAGTAAATTGGTGCTGCCTAATCATTGTGACAAGTGCTGGATTCAACTCAAAAGTACAGTAGGTACTATAGATCCATCCACAGGTTGTCCTCTCACATTACTAGGTGAATAACAGTCCTTTAGTGTCCTGAGAGCAGCCATGGTTTGATTATTGACATCTTCTTAAAAAATTCTTCTTCTTGCTTCTTCCCTTTACAATCTCCTCCTTTTGTTAAATCTCCTTTCAAGTTTAGGCTCGGATAGGTATAAGTCCTCTTGATTATCCAAATTCTACTTAAATTGAATTCAGAAGTATCAAATTCATGAAAGAAAGAAAACTGGACAGAATTAGAAAATTCAGACTGATAACTTGCTAAAACTAAAAACTAGGCTTAAAATAGAAATGATGACTAGTCTAGAACTAATCTAAACTATCTAATAATTAGCCTCAAATCCCCGGCAATGACGCCAAAAACTTGATGTAAAATGAGTGGAATAGTGAAAACTTGCTGAATTTATGGGTCAGAATTGAAAATTATGAAATGTGTTCACACTCCTCACTTCCTTTCTACTGCAAGTGCACATGTCAATTGTAATAAACTTAAGTGTCGTATCATAATGATTTGAAGGCTAAAGACTCACTACTACAATCTAGACTAACCCTAGACTAAGTGACAAAAATAGAAAATGGAGAAAAGTGAAAAACAGATTTAAAGATGAGACTAAGGGATAACTGTTTTTGGTGTTTTGACAATTGATATGGATTGAAATTTAGATGCTAAACTAAGAACTAAAAGAGTTTATCAATCAATGGAAAGATTCTCCTAGAAATGTGGTTCATCAAATTCAGCTATAATGGAATGGAACAATTCAACAATTTAAAGCCAAATCTGATTCAACTAATAAAGGGCTGCTCTCACAGCATGATTAAACCAAGATTAATCATCATATTCTCATATAGAAGATTAGTTAAGTTGAATGAGAAAAGAATCCTCACTGATATCAAGTTGTCATTAAGCATATGTATCAGCACCTCACTGATCTTACCAAATCCTCTCAGATTTTGGCAATTTCAGTAGGTTTAAAATTAACATCACAACCAAATCAACATTCACAATAATGGTACAATGAATTAAATCAACTAATCAGAAATGTAAATTATCCAATTTTAATGCTAATGCTTTTTAGTTTATCTCTAAGCATCAAGGGGATTTAAAATCAGTCTCTCGACTGTAAATTAAATTGAAATCCACACCAACATCAATTAATTGGATACAATAAGCATATAATCACATATTGAAATTCAACAATGATCATTGCTTCTTGGTCCATCTATGAACATCAAGATAACCACAAAATCAACCTCTCAGTTGCTAATGAAATAAGGGTTTTACAATGACAAACAGATTCTAATAAAAATCAGAAATAAAAAATCAAAATTGTTCTTACATCAGAGAAGGAAATCAGTAATGTTCATATTCCATCCATAACTAAACTAGATTACTATCTATCCTAAGAGAGCTGGGATTTAGCTCTTCATAATTACAAAAATTGATACAAAACAGAAGAGGGAATTAATGCTAAACATTCTGAAATCAGGGAGTAAGAAATGATAGAAATCAGATTGCAGCCCTCTTCTTCTCAGCCTCTCTCCTCAGCTTCCAGTCCAGAACCCTTTCCCCTCCATCCTCCTCATCATCCGGATTCCTCTCAGCTTTTATATGGTCATTCTTCACCCTAGGATGCATATAAGAAGCTTCTATTATCCCCTGATTATGCCATGTGTCATGTTCAACAAATTCCAACTGATGCATTAACTTTTTGGACAGCAGTGCAGTGGTCCCCCTCGCTTTTCCAACTTGTTGCAGGACTTGTATTACCTGCTAGAAGGACAAGAACAAGAAGCATCAAGGTTCTCAAATAAAATTTAGACAAATAAGGATTAGGACAACTACTAAAATCAGCTCCATTGTTAAATGCAATTTGGTATTATGCAGAATTGCGATCCTTGCACAGAAATGATAACTTTATGCCCCGGAATGATAACATTGCACAAAAAATGATAACTTGTGCAGATTAAATCATAATTAACCAAACATGATTAATTAAGAATAGTAAGAGATTTAGGGCAAGATAACAACTAGAAATCAGCTCAATTAGCAAATACATATTGGTGTCATGTAGAAATGATAACTTTACACATTGGAATAATAACTTGCCCAAAAATGATAACTTAGCATAGAAATGATAACTTTACATATTTTAACCATTCAGAATGTCTGTGCATATGGAATTGAATAAAAAATGAGGATGATCAGCTAGTAATCACAATTTATTGCATTCTATGCATAATTAACCAAATGTAGGGCAAAATGAGGGCTCGATAGATGTGAAATGGATAAGAAAATGGAGTAAAACTATAATATGATCAGCTAGTGATCAATACACGAAAGTCACGTGGGTCTCGAGGCGTTAATTTTCATTAGTAATCTATTTTTATTTTAGACTATAGTAGCATGAAGAGGAGTGACATCACTATTTTTCTTAATATATAGCTAGGATTATTTCCATAAACCAACCCTAAATTATCATGATTTTTCACATCTAACCTCAAACTATGAACTTATTTTTTTGGGTCCTTAAATTATCACAATTTTTTCAATTTGATCCTTCCGTTAACTTTTGTTAATTTTTTTGTCAACTTTGTTATGAAAAGTCCAAATTACCCTCCATCAATAAAAAATATGTTCACGAGGGGTCGACACCTCCTTGCGATGCGACTAACGATGGTCCGACCGACGACGATCGTAATTGGCGCGAGCAGGAGGAAGGAGAAGAGTGGGGCATCGCAGTAGACTAGACGTAGGAAAAAGGGGGGGAGTTTCGACCCCTACTGCGATGTGACCGACGACGATCGCCACCGACGCATGCGGAGGGTCGCCCCAACTGTTGACCCATGCAAGGGAGTCGCCCCCTGCTGCCGACGCGCATAGAGGGGGTTGCCGGCGTGCGCAGGGAGGGTCGGCCCCCATGCCAATGCGCAGGGGGTTGCCCCCATATCGCACACTTACTGTTGACCCGCACAAAGGTCGCCCCTACTGTCAACGCACATAGGAGGGGTCACCCCTAGACCGCACCGACCAAAGTTTGACGGTTGCGAAGTTTGTCAGCAAAAGGATTGTATTTAGTTTTTAGCAAACTTTAGGTATATAGGAAAATCTCTATATCGTCGATTTTCTGCGACATAGAACCATATTTTCTTCTTCTTCATATCGAGAATATATTGAGTGCATCGTTGGGTATCGTATGGTATAGTTATGATGGCCGAAAAATCGTATCGGAACACATTTTATGTTGACTATGGAACCCCGACCCGAGTTCTGGCCAATACGGCCCGAATTCTAGTAAACATGGTCCGGGTTCTATAGAATTCAGACCACACTGATGTATGTTGAATCATAATCAGACGCGGACTAGGCAGTGACCGTGCAGTCCGAATTTTCTAACGACACGGTCGGTGTTTTCCAAACGCGGCCAGTGTTTGATCGAGGGATTGTCACGGACGTAAACCAGCCAACCTGACCTGGGTTCACACCCTACTTAGTCCGAGTTTTGTCCCTGTCGAAGGGTATTTGAATGTTCCAAACACGACTCGGGTTCTACCTAATGCGAGCTGGGTTGAGGGGACAGAAAACCTATTTTTGAATATTTTATTATAGATAACTGAAGGTTTATTATGGTTAATTATTCTCGATCATCCATGATCATATCGTGAACACATCTAACCTCATCATACTCTTTATATATGATTATAAAATTATTGATATTATTGTTCCATATGATCATGTGATTAATTATAGTCTTGATGCTGTGGTTTTCTTCTGATTTGATCTTTGTTTAACCTAAATTGAATTGTTAAAGATAAGAAAAACTGCTGAGTCTCCATGTTCTCGGATTGTCTCTAAGCTCATTGGATCATATTGTTATCGTATTATATGGGACAAATAGTGTACCCAAAAATTTGAGACGTCATCCTTTAGGGAAGCTATGGCTGTCCTGTGATAACCATTGTCCCCGTCATCACAAAATATTGTTTAACGCTATTATTGAATGACGGCTTGCCATTGTTTGATCCTCCACTGGCCTATATGAAATAGATATGAAGTTTTCACTAATTGATCGAACACTCCCTATTGTTTTGGATAATTCCAAAGATTGAATTGAATTGAATCAAATAGAATGAAAATGAAATTGAATTGAATCATTTGGTATTGCCTCTGTCCATTGAATCGAATGAAAACTGTCATTGACCAATGGCCATTAATATTGAACTCGAATTAAAATTGTTAAATTGAACAGTGCCATAGTGATAAGGCATAATTGATTATTATTAATTACTAATTGATATTGATTGGTTTTTTGATCTCGATCCCTTTTCATTTATTTATGGCTATATTAATTGATTGATCTATTGAGCTCTTATCCTAGTATTCCATCTAGTGCTCTATTGTTTGTTGTACCATATTATTATTGATTTATTGAGTATAGTTGATTATTGCTTATTGTTATTGTTACACCTTATGTAGTGAGTATTTTTATATTCATAGATTTTTCCTTGCATATGGATTCATGCAGATGAGATGATGATAAATGATGGTGATGCATGTGGTCAAACACAGTGACAGAAATATTGTACATAATGTAGAATTGCGTCCTACTAGACTTATGGGACGATTTTGAGTACATGAAAGTCGCGTTGGTCACGAGGCGTTAATTTTCATTAATAATCTATTTTCATTTTAGACTGTAGTAGCTTGAAGAGGAGTGACAGCACTAATTTTCTTAATATATAGCTAGGGTTATTTCCATAAACTAGCCCTAAATTATCACGACTTTTCACATCTAACCTCAAACTATGGATTTATTTTTTTGGGTCCCTAAACTATCACGATTTTTTCAATTTGATCCTTCCGTCGACTTTCGTTAAATTTTTCATCAACTTTATTATGAAAAGTCTAAATTAGCCCTCCATCAATAAAAAATAAGTTCACGAGGGGTCGAGACCTCCTTGTGATGCGATCGACGACGATCGCAATCGGTGCAGACAGAACAAAAGAGGGGGGGGGGGAGACATCGCAGCAGACCAGACGTAGGAAAAGGGGGAGGGGGGTTTCGACCCCCTACTGCAATGCAACGACGACGATCACCACCGGCGCATGCAGAGGGTCGCCTCAGCTGTCAACACGCACAAGGGGGTCGTCCCTTGCTGCCGGTATGCATGGGGGATCGCCCCCAGTTGTTGGCGCGCGTAAAGAGGGTTTGTCGGCGTGTGCTGGGAGGGTCGACCCCATGCTAGCGCACAGGGGGGTTGCCTCAAACCGCACCCTTACCGTTGACCCCGCGCAGAGGTTGCCCTTACTATCGACGCGGGCAGGAGGGGTCGCCTCCAGACTGCACCCCTGTTGTCAATGCGTGCAGGGGGTCACCCCTTGTTGTTGCCTCGCGCGTAGGAAGGGACGTCCCCCATGTCGGTGCGCGGGGGTCGCCCCAGACTGCATCCCCTGCTATCGGTTTGCACAGGGGTCGCTCCCCCTACTATCGCGTAGGAGGGTCGCCCACATAGCTATCGGTGTGCGCAGGGGTCGCCACGCTGTCGGTGCGCACAAGGGTTGCCCCCGCTGCGCGGGGAGTCGTCATTGCAGGCCGGTGGGGGGCCGACCCCTCCTATTGCCAATGCGTGCAGTGGGGGTTGCCCTCTTATCGTCCATCGCGTCACAGTAGTGAGGGTCGCCAAGCAACCCCCCACCCCCCTTGTGATCGGCGACGATCCAACTAGCGTGCAATTTCCGATGGAGGCTCCTCACGATTGGTGCGAGTTGGGTGACGGCAATAGCATTCTGGAGAAGGGAGAAGAGTCATCGACATCAGGAATTATGTTTTTCTTTTTTCTTTTTTTTTAAATTTTATTTTGAAAATTTAAATATTAGAAGAGATGAGAGAAGGGGTATTTTTGATATTTCATAAATTGAAAAAAAATGATTTTAAAATTGACAGAAGTAGACGAAAAGGATCAAATTAGAAAAATCGCGATAGTTTTGGAATTAGATTTGAAAAATCTTAATAGATTAAGGGTGGAATGCTTATATATATATAGAGAGAGAAATGTGAGTGTGAGACCACACTCATTGGGCATACTGTGGACCAATCGCTCTCGCGCATGAACGTGATCTCTCTTTCTTCTCCTCACGATCGTCTTCCTCACGTCCGGTTTTGTCTCTGGAGCCTCGGATGAAGTCGCTCGGTCTGCTGCGAAGAGCACGTGAGCTCCGTGCCCTTGTATCTCCTGCTGCTGCTCCTCCTTCGACCTCTCCGTTCGTGATGAGGGCGTATAGATCCCGGGTCATCGACAAAACCACACTCCGATGGTCGAAGAGATTGAAGAAGGACAACGGAGCCGAGATAGCAAAGGACAACTGCGGTAGCTTGGCGCCCCAAGGCGAGTTCTTATTCCACCATCGTGGGTTTTTCTTTTTCTTTTGCTAAGATCCTTGGAGTTCTGGCTTGCAGATGCTGTCGAGTACAGGAGAGTCGATTTGAAGGTGCGGAAGAAACTGTCAGAAGGGGTCGCCGACCGGGGAGCTTTTGGCGGTGGGGGAGGGAGGAACATGATGCGGCAGAGGGTGGCAGGGAAGATGCCAAGGCCGACAAAGGGGGAAACTCGCGCGTGACTCGAGCAGGAGAAAGATGGATCGCCATTGATGCGCTTATATATATATTGCTTTGTAGGTTATGTTCATTAATCATTTATAAAATTTTACACTAATGGAAAAGAATGAGAGAAAAAAAAAATGAGAAAGAAGGGAAGATAATTTTTACACTCCTGAGGAATGGATGGGAAAATATTCCTCTCCTTTTAAATTTTATTCAAAAGAAAAAAAAAAAATTTCCCTCCCCCTCTTTACTTTTGTCGATTCAATCAGGTATTAAACACCGATCGGGTTATAGAATATTGCTTTCCATAAAAAGGATATTGCTTCATTAATAATTTATAAAATTTTCGTTTTTGCCGGTTGAATCGGTTTCTCCTCCTCCCTCTTCTCCCCCGCTCCCTCATCTGCCTCCGCCGCGATCTTTGCCGTAGGTTTCCGGCATGCAGACGCTCCGCGTCCGGTCCATGGAAGTCGTCCGCCACCCTTCCCCCCCGGCAGCCTCCAACCCCCTCGCTCGCGCCCTGTTCCGGTTGTCCTCCCTCCGCCGTCCTGCGGCCTTCCGCTCCGCAGTGACCACGGCTAATGCCCCCCGACGGGAGAAGGATCCTAAGAAGCGAGTCGTCATCACGGGAATGGGACTCGTCTCCGTTTTCGGGAACGACGTGGGCGTCTACTACGAAAAATTACTCGAGGGGGAGAGCGGGATCGGGCCCATTGACCGGTTCGACGCGTCGAAGTTTCCCACAAGGTTTGCCGGGCAGATCAGGGCGTTCACGTCAGAGGGATACATTGATGGGAAGAAGGACCGGCGCCTGGACGACTGTCTGAGGTATTGTCTAGTTAGCGGGAAGAAGGCGCTGGAGAGTGCTGGACTTGGCATTGGCAGCCAGGCCCTTGACAAGGTATATAATCCTTGTTTTTTGAGAAAGCTTGCGTTTTCTTACACTTGGACAACTGGTATTTGAGTCGGCATTAACAGTTGGGATCAATTAGTTAATAGTGTCTCCTTTTTTCTTTTTCCTTTCTTGTAAGGAAATATTGACTGGGAACGAAAGTGTGGCTCCTTTCCAGTATCATTCTATCTGATATCTTTTATGAAAGATTCCATTAATACGTAAGATAGTTTGAATCTTATTGAACAATCATTATTTCTTGTTTTTTATTCTACTTTAAACACCATCTTGGATGGAAAAGAACTGGAAGATATTGGAGATTGACTCAATATTCCCTTTATTCATCTTTAAAGAGAACAAAACAACCATAACTGGATTTGGAAATTGGTAGAACAAAGTCTAAAATGATCTGTTCGATTGGTAGAGAATTTGTACATATGCATATGTGGAATACGACTTCATATGCATGTACATATTTCTCATATTGCACTTTTAATTTTATATTTTGTTGTGTCAATTGTTTGTGTTATTTCATTTTTTTTTTCTCAATTCCTGGTTATGGATAGCAGGTTGACAAGATTCGAGCTGGTGTACTTGTTGGGACAGGCATGGGCAGTTTGACAACGTTGTCTGATGGTGTTCAAACGCTGGTAGAGAAAGGCCACCGGAAGTTAAGCCCACGTTTCATTGCTTATGCAATACCCAACATGGGCTCTGCCTTACTTGCAATGGACATTGGTTTCATGGGTCCAAGTTACTCAATTTCAACTGCCTGTGCAACCTCCAATCATTGCTTTTACTCCGCTGCTAATCACATACGTCGAGGTGATGCCGATGTCATGATTGCTGGTGGTGCTGAGGCTGCCATAATTCCTATTGGTGTTGGAGGTTTTTCTGCTTGCAGGGCATTGTCCCAGAGAAATGATGATCCGAAAACTGCATCAAGGCCGTGGGACAAAGATCGCGATGGCTTTGTTATGGGCGAAGGTGCAGGTGTATTGGTAAGTCTTCACATCATAGATACTTATGTAATTACTTGCTTACTTTAAATGGTTCACAAACTTACCATGTAAGCCAATGTGTAGTTTCTCACAGCATTACGTCTCATACTAAGGTTATGGAGAGCCTTGAACATGCTATGAAACGTGGTGCACCAATTATTGCTGAGTACCTAGGAGGTGCTGTCAGCTGTGATGCTTATCATATGACTGACCCTAGAGCAGATGGACTTGGAGTTTCATCTTGTATAAGGAAAAGTATTGAAGATGCTGGAGTCCCACAAGAAGAGGTAATTAGCCTTAACATGGCCATGGTTTTTCCCTTTTTTTTGTCATGCATTTGAACAAGTCCTGTCTTACCTTATAGTTTGGTGACCCATTGACCCTGTTAAGTGATGTTTAACCTCTGGAGATGTGTTAATATTCCACATATCTAGTGTCAAACTTCTGTTATTTGGAGATCCACACACAAGTACTGTACTCATAACATTATAGTGTGAATGGGAGACTGATTAATTCACACTATAATGTTACCTTCAACCACCACAAATTATGTTGTTAGAAAATAATTGTGACCAGCAAAGTAGTGGTCATTGAAGGTACTTAATGATCACCTAGTTACCATTAAATCATTAACAGCTAGAAAAAACATTTTCTGATCATAAACCCAGTCATTATTAAAAACATTAACTGTAAGGATATTCAGCTGTTGAAATAATAGTAACGATCGTGACAATCCTTTAATGATCAAATCATTAAGGTTCTCCCAATACATTTCCATTAATTTGTTACAAATACATTTCAACAAGTATTCAACTTGAGCTTAGATCATAAATATTCAACCAAAGGGGACTTTGATGTAACAGAGGCAAAAATGTTCAGAAAATTGAAGACTAACGAATGCTCATGGCATCCAAGTTTTATAACATTCAACATGGTACCTGACAAATTTCCTTTCATCAACATCAAGATTCATAGTCTAAATGAAAAAGAGAAAATCAAACATTTGTTGCTTCAGAAACATAAAGTTTGCGAAATTTATCTTCATTGTGTTCCCTATGATCATTTCATCCCATGTCTTAGAAGCTTGTAAATTATAATGTGAATGATTAAATAAACAAATATAAGATAAACGCTTCTCTCTCAAAAAAAGAAAAGAAAAGAAAAATATAAATGTGCTAATATTTTTCATTACACGATGAATATTTCGGTAAATAAATATTCTTCAATGACCACAAGTAATGCCTTCTTAAACAACAAAATGAAGTAATGTGAGGAAAACATGTCTAACAGGTAAGTATTAACTCGAGGCTTCTAGATGTTATGCAAGGGTCCCTCGTCTTGCTAGTAAGAAACATGTCAGATTATAAGAATCACAATGGGAAGGATAATTCTAGGTCAAGAATCACAAAGGAAAGGATGACTGCTTGGCGTATGCTAATGCATTGTTAATAAAATAATGGGTACATGAATTACCACTACTTGCCTTCATACTCATCCTTTTACTTTCCAGAAGAAAAAAAAACATAAGCACAATATGTTGGCTCTATTTACATGAGCTTGGATTCATATTTTGACATTTCTTTGCACAGTAAAAGCTAGTTACTTCCTAGATAGACCATTAAATATATAAAGTTGGGGCAACAAGTGTTAGAGATTATTTGACAATTCCAAATATTAAGGTTTCTTAGTATATAAATGTGAGGTGGCTCCACAAAATTCTTTTTTCTTTCTCTTGTCATGCTGATCTATTCATTGTTCATATAGAGAAACCATTTAAAACCTACTAACTATTAGTGTACAGTAGTTTTCAGGTTTGATAAATAAGCAAAAAGAGAAAAAAGCTAAGTGCTTTGAATATAAAGTTTTTTCGTCTTTTTCTCTTCTTTTTCGAGGGGTAAAGGGATGGCTAGACTTTGCTAGTCATCCAAATGTGTTGATCCATAAAGATGTGTACAAGCGAGGAAAATGAATAAATTGGGAGGGGATCACAACAAGATATCATTCCAGAAAATCTCCGAAGCAAAGAGCTACACATTTCTCTCCACAAGAAAATTATCCTGCCATTGTTGCCTACACAAACTTCAAAAGCTGCTCCAATAGTGTCGAAAGAGTAGGTGTCAATCTCCTCATGTATGAACTGAAACATCCCCAGGCCCCTCACAGTGTTGCATCCAACAAGTGGGTGTGAGACACTTTGAGGAGCATCATGGCCTGCCAAGTGAACCTGCAAAGGGATAATTGTTGTCTTCTTCTCTAGGATAATCTAGCCCCTAGCTCTTCACTTCAGACCTACACATTTCTAATTAAAACCTTCATAAAGGACCAATGTGCACCCTTGAGGTTTTTGAATTCACATGAACCCGGCGTCTTATTTTCCTTTTCATTTTTTCTTAGGTTCTACCGATTCTGATGAAGTGATACGTTGGTCATAACCAACAGCATTCGCTATCTGGTGAACCGGGTAGATGGGTGGTTCAGTCGTTAATTTCTTCATTCCCAGTGGGTGGGTGGGTGTGGGGGATGGTGGGGGTTGGGGGGGAGAGACCTGCTGGTGGTACACAGAGGCAGCCTGGTCCCTTAGAGGACCTGAGAGTGGGGAGGCATCAGGTATGATATTTTGGATGGGATTTAGCTCCAGGGCTGCCCGGAGCCCACTCAAGGATTCGTTGGGACAGGGTTAGGCTAGTATATATGGAGAGTTAAGTGGATTGAGCTCCTGGGAAGATTGGGTTTGGTGATCTGCTGGATCACATTCTTCATGAGTGTACTATGGTCAGATCCAGCTAACTGGGATTTGAACGGTACAAAAGGGTGAGTTGGGTGCATCTAAATTTGTTGTTCCAACCAGGGGATGGAGGGAAGGCTTGTCCAAATCTGTTTTGGCTACAGTATTGTTGGAAAAATGTATATATGTTTTTTCTTTATGAATAAAACTGTATGATTGCCATCTGAGCAATCATCCACTTTTCTCTCAAAAGAAAATGCAATTTATGATTTTCTTCATGAATAATATTTTGCTCATCAGTACTGATAAGCTTAATAACAACCATGTGTTTTTCTGGTTGTTGTTAAGTACATCTAAAGGCCATTGTTTAACTAGTTAAAAGATGGCCGTTAAAAGTAAGTTCTCCTGTAGTGGTTATTCTAGTATTCTTTTTGTAATTATCATAATTATAGCACCCTGTACAGTAAGAACTACCTAGTCATTATTTAATATAATATAATGATGAGCTAAGCAATTGAATGCCCTTTCTATTGTCTTTTTGGGAACACTTGCTTGTGGATGTTTGATCTCAGTTTTTTCTTTTTCTCTCTGAGCAATGATTTCAGGTTAACTACATAAATGCTCATGCAACTTCCACCCTTGCTGGTGATCTGGCTGAGGTCAATGCTATTAAGATGGTATTCAAGGACCTATCAGGGATAATGGTGAATGCGACCAAGGTCAGCTACTTAACATTATCCAGTTGGCAACAAATTTGATCCTTCGTATTTATTATTCTCTAACATATTCTTTTTCCAGTCTATGATAGGGCATGCCCTTGGTGCAGCAGGTGGCCTGGAGGCCATTGCCACATTGAAAGCCATAGAGACTGGATGGTTGCATCCTTCCATGAATCAATTCGTAAGTTTTTTTATGACAAAAGAGACAAAAATCTTCTGTCTTTCCAAGTTTAGAATTGTGACATTATTGAATCGATGCCGACTTATTTATCGTTTTCTCCATGATTTTATATTTCCAGATTTCAAAGTACAAGGACAAAGTTGTTCGGACAAAACCGTAGTGTTATATTTTCTTATATGAACATAATTGCTTTCAAACTGGTTTTGGTATGAATTGCCTGCTTTCACATTCGGTATGGTTGATCTAGAGGTTACACACTTACATGCTATAAGCCTGGATGCGAATGAAGGCATCTTCATAGTTGTTTTCTTCTATTCCAGTCCACTTTTCTACATAGAAAAGTGTCTTCTTTATATTCGTTGGAAAAGCCTTTTTGAATATTTTATTGTATGATAGACGTAGTTTGTTCGGAAAAAAATGACACCGCTGATATCTGGATAGTACATTTTGATACAAAATTATTCACTGGTTATTATTTTTTGACCAAAATTCAGAATCTAGAACCTTCAGTTGATTTTGATACTGTAGCGGACAAGAAGAAGCAGCATGAAGTTAATGTTGGTGAGTTTCTGTCTCCAAGTTTCTTATCTTCCCTCGGATGTTGATTAATCTCCGAATTTGTTTATCCTTGCATGTCTTACTTACTATGCAGCTATTTCAAACTCTTTTGGATTCGGAGGCCACAACTCGGTGGTGGTGTTTGCACCGTTCAAGTCTTGATCTCTTAATTTGTTTTATTATCTCATTTAAGTTCTAATTAGCATTATTAGGGATTTGATGAGCGTATAGTAATTTGACAACGGATAGAAGTTTAGTCACAATTAGAGATAAATTAGTAGTAATTCTAACAAATAAGTATTTGACGGTAGAATTAATTAATAAATATAAAATAACATAATTTTACATATGATAAATTATTCGATCCAAGCATTATACAAATTCTATCATAATATAATAAATAAATTATTTATATCTCAATTAAATAAAATGCAATATCACAATTAATTTTTTTGTTTAAATATGTTGAAATTTTATATTGACAATAAATTTTATATAGTGTACTCATTATATAAAAATATTGATTATTAAATTAACTTTTTATTCAATTTTAACTTATAAATAATTTGTAATTAATTAAGCATGAATATAAAAAAATATAGTTTAATAATGATATAAGTTCAGAAAGAAATAATGTATTTAAATAAAGGTAAAATTAAACATCTAACCGTTAAATGTCATTAGAAGTAGTTTTTGGGTTTTTTAATATTTTTTATACGGAATGTTATACGTTATTTATTTTTACATAATTAAACAAAAAAATTTACTAAATAAAAAATTAACCTTTGAATTGTTAAACGTTACTTTAAAAGTTAGTTTTAACATTGCCAAGCTGAGCAATGTTGACGTGAGATGGACAATGGCTCAGATAACTTAGAAATGTTTGAAAATCCTTTTTATTTATTATGATAAAACATTCTGTTACTGTAGCTAGTTTGGACAGACTTAATATGACTTGTAATCACTTAAAATGACTTATAAGTGATTTTAAAAATTTCTTTTTATTTAATAATTGATAACAAAATTGATAAACACTTATTTTGAAAAGAACTGATAAACACTTATCTTATTTGAGGATTCCAACTTATTTTATGTGAAAAAAAGCTAATTAGTTTTATTATTTTACCCATAGAGTATACATAATTTTCATCATATATTTTCTCAATTATAATATTAAAGATTTTTTATCATTTGATTAAAATAATAACTTATAAGTTTTTTATTACTAAATACATATTTGTTTATTTTGAAAAATCAGCTTTGATTATTAAATTATTTATCAACATGTTAACTTATCAATTATTTTATATCATCAATTATTTTATATCAGCCAAGTCACCCCTTAATATCAGAACCAAGCTGAGTTGCTGTCTTCAAGGGCAGTTTGATTATAGAATAAACAGAAGAATATCGTTATATTCTTAGAATATAATAAAACATGAGCTGGAGTTGAAATAATTTGGTCAAACATCGAAAAATGAAAAACCACTTCGAAACATATAAAACCACTTAGTTTATTTTTTAAAACATAATATCTCTATTCTATAAAAACATTAGAATTTCATGTTCTACTTTTTAATCGTACTTTAATTTTTTTATTTTACCCATACATTATTATATTAATATTTTTATTATTATTATAATAATAAACATCAATTAGTTATAATAAAATATTTTAGTCATAAAATATTATATTTTTATACTTTATTCTTCATCAACCAAACATTAAGTAGAATAGGATTATATTTACTTTTTGAAGAATAAGATATTACATCACTGTATTCCATTCAATTTTATTCTATAACCAAACGCCCCCAAGTGTCCAGATTACTTTGAGCATCCAGCTTGATCTTTTTTTTTCCCTTTTTAATTGTTGATGTTGCCAAGCTATTCCTGAGAATATTTCTTGTTTGTTGTGCTTCCAATAGGCCCAACTATCGATCCGAACAAGTCAGATCAAATGGATTGGACCACATTATCGAATCAGATAATATAAATTAATAAAAAATATAATATCATAAATTAAAATTAAATAATATAATAAACATAAATTAAGTCATCAACATAAGTAAAAAAAATCTTAGATAGTTATAGATAAAAAAATATTTTAAAAAAATATATGTGACAAGGTGACATTGAAATATAAATTTTAAGAATATATATAATATTTAAATATTTAAATATTTTTTTATGTTTCAATTTTTTATTTAAAAATTGATCCAATCATATCGGTCAAATTCGTCAGATCAATCAGCTGAATCCGAATTTGATCGGATTAATGTAGATCAAATTTTTCTTCGATTCAATCGATCCATGAATCATTTCAAGTCCCAAACAATGATCCGATTGATCGGACCGGTCCGATTTTGACAATATTGCTTCCAATATATATTTTCATGTCCTCGTTTGTGTAACACATGCAAATTTCATATAAGGAAAAGGATTCAAAATAGAAAATTTAATACAATTAATACAGAAATCAATTCAAAATCAAATCTAATTAGCAATTAAGGCAATGATTCGAAACGTTTCAAAAAATCAAAATCAATGGCAATCAATGAAGGAAATCAAATTCAAATCAATTAAAATCAATGCAATTATGGAGGAATTAAAATTAGAAATGAAATCAGAATTTAATTACCATTAAGGAAGGAATTTGAAGGGAATTCAAATTCGAAACAAAAAAGGAAACGTTGCAATTGAAAACGGCCGACCTGGGGAGAAAATTTCTCCCCTAATTGCGCCCTGTGATCGGCCAGCCAAAGGACCGGCCGATATTATAAAAGGCAGAGGAATGGTCGACCGATCCAGAAACGGTCGATCGATTCCCACAGTAAATCAAACGATTATTTTAAATCAAAATCTGAGACTCTAATCAATTCATCTATATTGGCTGAGTCATATTGTACAAAGATTTACTTCCAGTTAAGTCTGAATCATAGATGTCATGATAATCAAAATAAATAATGTAAAGATAAAGATATGGGATTGCTATGTGCCGCCCCCAATGTTAAAGCAAAGATCAATGTTAAAGTAGTGGAGGGATAGATAGTTAGCTGAGGGGACAGCGAAGCTACTGTCTTCAATGATCACTATTCCTGAGATTTCAGGTCTTCTCCTACCTGTATCTCGAATGAAGGGTGATGCAACGGTCACACTCCTTCCCCTTAATTTTATTGTATTGTGCCAGAGAGACATGTAGCTAACTGAGGAGACAGTGAACCTACAGGTTTCTTAATTGACCACTGTTCCTGGATTGTAGGAATTCTTCCCCCTACTTTTCGAACTGGGTGAGGTCTTAACACCCACCCCTTTTCCCTTATGGGCTTATTGGCTTCAGAGTAAAGAGGCACCCCTGGCATCCCAACTTAATAAAGTCGAGCTCGCATAGGACAACTAACTTTAAGGATATTATAGTAATATAAAAGACGTGGTGCAACTCACGGTAAAGCAATGTAATGTAAAGCAATGTAAAGCAAAGTATTGTAAAGTAAAGTAAGGCAAAGCAGAGCACTGTAATGTAAAGAAATGTAAAGCAGCGTACAGTAAAGTAAAGCATAGAGTAGAGTACAGTAAAGCCTGGATCATAGTATAGTAAAGAATAAAGTATAGACATTGTTATAGTCAGAGATTGATTCATTGATTTCATATCCATCATTGATCTTTATTTCTCCATCTATTTGCTATTGTACTGGGCTTTTTGCTCACAGGTATTCGATTCCCCTACAATGGGATTTTACAGGTGAGAATGCCAACTGATGAGGATGGAGGGCACAAAGTTTGGAGAATGCTGCACATGACTGATACATTGCTTAAAGTTTTCCTTGCTCTTTTTCCTTCAAGTTGTAATTGGTCTAGAGATACATTGCTTAAAGTTTTCCTTGCTCTTTTTCCTTCAACTTCTCTTTCGCATGTTGAACTGATGCATTTCCGTATTTCGTCATAACTATGTTAACCACTTTCCGCTTTGATGTTAACGTTTGAATTTCTGCATATTGGGCTATTTATGTTATCAAATGTTTCTTGACATTCCACCATTTAATATTTCGCATTAAGTCTTTGATTATATTTTTATTATTATTGGTACCACATAAGCCATATTGTTGAATGGTCATGGTCAACAGTGTAGTAGATAGTGTAGCGCTCTCGGGGTCAATCTAACTACCTACGTGGCAGGAGGGGCGATTTTGGGGGCGTTACAGTTTAGTATCAGAGTCTAAGTTCTTGGCTCCCTCATTGATCATAGTAGAGTAAATATTCATGCATAGTCATTATTGTTCATATTGGCTCATAGCTCAAAGTAAAGTCTTGTGCAAGCTTCTCAAGCATCTGCAGCTCCACTCCTCAGGTAAGTACTAAGTACATTCTCATGCAACTCATGATAAAGTAAAGTACAGTAAAACATGACTAAGTAAAGCACAATAAAGCATGGTAAAGCATGATAAAGTAAAATATAGTATAGTAAAGTGTGATATGATAAAGTACAATAAAGCAAGGTAAAATAAAGTAAAGTATGACAAAGTCAAGTATAATACTGTATGGTAAAGTAAGATATGGTAAAGTATAGTAAAGTAAAACATAGCAAAGCATAGTAAAGTAAAGTATAGTACAACATGGTAAAGTAAAGTATAGAAGAGTAAAGTATGGAAAAGTAAAGTACAGTATAGCATGATGAAGTAAAGCATAGCAAAGTATTGCATTGCAAAGTATAGCAAAGCATGAAAAAATAATGTATTGAAAAGTATAGCAAAGTATGTCAAAGTAATATAAAGCAAAGTAGCTGAACAGTGGATAGAGATGATAGAAGACAAGTTCGATATTCTAGACGTCCCTGGAAACAAGAAAGTGATGTTCTTTGGGGAGGCAAAGGAATGGTGGAAAGCAAAGAATGCCACCAGCTTTTCGAAAGTCAGAATTGTTGCCTGTGAGGACTTCTGCAACGCATTTGAGACGCGCTACTTCCCTAAGTTACAAAGGAATTTAAAGCAGAAAGAGTTTCTGAACCTAGAACAAGTGACCATGACAATGGCTCAATACATGATAAAGTTTGTCCAATTGAGGAAATACTTTAGGCTGATTATGAATGAGAAAGATGTAACAAAGCATGTTGTGGACGGGCTGAACCCCGCCTTGAGGTCCCAGATAAGACCAGGGAATTGCAAAACCCTGGATGAGGCGGTCAGTTTAGCTACACTGACCGAAAAGGACTACCAGAACTTTCAAAAGGACAAGAGGATCCAATAGAACGTAGGGTAGGGTTTCCAGCAATAATAACAGTTTAGAGGGAACAACCGTCAGCATCAACAACGGGATAATCGGCCTCGCCCTTACCCAATGCCTCAACAATACAATCGTCTACAACAACAGTCCTACCGTCCCCCACAACAAGCCCCACCATAGCAACCACAACAACAATAACAAAACCCAAGGCCCTCTCAACAGGCGCAAAGGTTCCCAGTCCAACAGCAGAGGCAACAACCTCCTAGAGCTCCTCAGGCACCACCCGCATAAGGTGAGCGGGTCTTATGTAATACCTGTGGCAGGATCCACGCTGGGAAATGTCGCATGAAGACTGGAGCATGCTACTATTGCGGTGAAATGGGCCACATCGCAGTAAACTGTCCAAGACGTGGGCAATAACAGTTAATGCAAGAAAGACTCTTCAATTTAGAAGAGGATGCTCCACAAAATGACGCTGAGGTCATTCGAGATACGCTATTCGTAGTTGAACTACCCACTACCGTGTTGTTCGATTTCGGTGCCTCACATTCTTTTATATCTGAAGAATATGCCAATACATTAGGATTAACTGCAATGAACCTAGAGCATAAGATGAACATCTTGACCCTACAAGGAACCCTGATTATCACAAAATATTTCCCTAAGGTACCCATAAAGATAGAGAAAAAGAACTTTCCTACAAATCTTATTATTATCTGTATGTGAGATTATGATATAATTTTGGGCATGGATTGACTAACCTTCTATGATGCTTCTATCTTTCTAGCAAGTATTACCAAGGTAGCAGAACCAGCCAAGACCCCTCAATATATAGAAGTAGTGATGGAATTCCCTGATGTATTCCCTGATGACGTTAGTGATCTACCGCTCAGAAGGGATATAGACTTTCATATTGAAGTAGCCAAAGCTCCATACCGCATAGCTCCAGCAGAGATGAAGGAACTGAAGGACCAGATTCAAGAACTACTGGACAAAGATTTCATCAGACCTAGTGTCTCACCATGGGGTGCACTAGTCCTCCTTGTTAAAAAGAAGGATGGATCATTGAGACTTTGTATCGACTATAGGATGTTGAACAAAGTTACGATAAAGAACAAGTATCCGCTCCCTCGCATTGATGACTTGTTCGATCAATTGTCCAAGGCAAAAGTTTTCTCCAAGATTGACCTGAGGAGCAGATATCATCAGCTAAGGGTAGCCGGAGAAGATATTCCAAAGACAACATTCCGATCAGGATATGAACACTACGAGTTCCTTGTAATGCCGTTCAGGTTAACAAATGCCCCGACAGCATTCATGGATCTCATAAATCGAACTTTCCACGAACACCTAGATAAGTTCGTAATTGTCTTCGTCGAAGACATCCTCATCTACTCACCAAGCATAGAGCAGTACAGGAAACACTTAAGGATAGTATTAGAGACTTTGCGAGTAAAGAAATTATATGCAAAGTTCTCCAAATGTGAATTCTGGCTGAATCAAATAATGTTTCTCGGTCACATTGTCTCTAAAGAGGGAATTGCAGTGGATCCGACAAAAGTAGAAGCAGTGTCCAACTGGACTCAACCAAAGAATGTCTCTGAGATCAGGAGCTTCCTTGATTTAGCAGGCTACTATAGATGCTTCATCAAAGACTTCTCCAGAATTGCATTACCACTGACCAAACTTACAAGAAAAGGAGAAAAGTTTATCTGGTCTTCCAAATGTGAAGAAAGCTTTCAAAAATTAAAAAAGCGATTAACTTCAGCACCAATTCTAACATTACCATCGGACAACGATGGTTACGTAGTTTACAGTGATGCTAGTGGTACAGGATTGTGGTACGTACTCATGCAACATGGAAAAGTTGTGGCATACACATTCAGACAATTGAAGAAGCATGAGGTCAATTATCCAACTCATGACCTCGAATTGACAGCAGTAGTGTTTGCCCTCAAGCTTTGGCGTCATTACTTATATGGAGAAGAATTTGTGGTCTACACTGACCACAAGAGCTTAAAGTACATCTTCACACAGAAGAATTTGAATATACGCCAAAGACGATGGATTGAGTTCTTAAAGGACTATGAGTTCTCTATTAACTACCATCCAGGTAAAACTAACTTAGTGGCAGATGCACTTAGTCGAAAGTGGGAAGAATCTGTTGCCTTCATGTGCTTTCGACAATTTGAAATGATGGAAGAACTTTTCAAGTGGACACCAAGAGTAAGACATGACAGATCACTAATGATGATGCATCGCATAGTACCGGATATGATTGGGAGGATCATCGAAGCACAAGTAGAGAACTCAGAATATCAGACTATGATGATAAAGATTAATCTTGAAACTACTAACTTCAAGGTCTCTTCAGATGGTGGCATAAGGTACCGTGATCATTTATGGGTACCGAACAATCCTGAACTTCGAAGGGAAGTCCTAGACGAATGCCACAAGTCTGAATTTGCGATCCATCCAGGGAGTACCAAAAATGTATAAAGATGCACAGAGGAGTTTCTGGTGGCCAGATATGAAGAAGGAGATTGCAGAATATGTCTCCAAATGCATAGTGTGTCAACAGGTCAAAGTAGAACACCAGAAACCTCAAGGAACCTTGAAGAGTCTGGGCATCCCACAGTGGAAGTGGGAAGAGATATAAACGGACTTCATCACCGGTTCACCCCGGACTCAAAAGGGGCATGATGCCATATGAGTTATAGTGGACCGACTCACTAAGTTGGCTCACTTCCTACCCATCAAGGTAAAACAATCTCTTGAAAGCTTAATGGACTTATATGTGCAAGAGATTGTTAGACTTCACGGGATTCCATCGATCATCGTGTCTGATAGAGATCCCAGGTTCACATCAAGATTCTGGAAGAGCCTCCAGAACGCTTTTGGGACTAGGCTTCGCTACAGCACAACCTTCCATCCCCAGACGGACGGACAATTAGAGCGGACGATCTAGACACTGGAAGACATGCTTAGAGCATGCGCTTTGAACTGGCATGGCAACTGGGATAAGCATCTACCTCTCATAGAGTTCTTATATAACAACAGCTTCCATGCTAGTATAGAGATGTCCCCATTTGAAGCATTGTATGGTCGACTATGTCGCTTCATGGCATGTTGGGGCGAAGTAGGCGAAAGAAAGATCTTGAGTGCTGAATTACAAAAGCAGACACAAGAGTACACAGACATGGTTGAATTGATAAAAAAGAGGATGAAATCTGCTCAAGATCAACAGAAGGCCTAGGCAGACAAGATACGTTGAGAACACACATTCAAGGCAGGAGATCAAGTCCAGCTTCAAGTCTGAGCCATCAAAGGTGTAATGTGTTTTAGTAAGCATGGAAAATTGAGCCCAAGATATGTATGTCCATTTGAGATTTTAGATGTGGTTGGGGACCCAGCTTGCAGGTTAACGCTACCCCCGGCGTATGCCAGAGTGCACAACGTCTTTCACGTTTCATTACTCTGGAAGTACAATCATGACTACGTCAACGTAATCCAAATTGAGGAACCAAACCTCAGGGAGGATCTGACATATGAAGAACAACCCACTGAGATATTGGAATACCAAGAACACCAACAAGGAAAGAAGAGAGTATCACTAGTCAAAATAGCATGGAAGCACCACCAAGGAAAAGAGGCAACTTGGGAAGTAGAATCAGAAATGCGAGAGAAGTTTCCTGAACTATTCGGTAAGTCCTAACTCTTATCAAAATTCGAGGACGAATTTTCTTTTAAGGAGGTAATAATGTAACACGTGCAAATTCCATATAAGGAAAAGGATTCAAAACAGAAAATTTAATATAATTAATACAGAAATCAAATCAAAATCAAATCTAATTAGCAATCAAGGCAAGGATTCGAAACGTTTCAAAAAATCAAAATCAATGGCAATCAATGAAGGAAATCAAATTCAAATCAATGCAATTATGGAGGAATTCAAATCAGAAATGAAATCAGAATTTAATTACTATTAAGGAAGGAATTTGAAGGGAATTCAAATTCGAAACAAAAAGGAAACGTTGCAATTGAAAACGGCCGATCAGGGGAGAAAATTTCTCCCATAATCCCGCCCTGTGATCGCCCGCCCTGCCACCGCTCTCTCCCTCTCGTATTTTTCCTTTCGGCTCCGGCGATCGACGCACATGCACGAATAGCAAAGCAGAGCGCGACTTCGACGACGAACGATCGATGATCCAATGTCAACTCGACGCACCGCGACCCCTCCGGACGTTCGTGAGGACCGGGCATGCCTCTTGCACCGGCCAAGGATGGTCGGTGATCACCTGAACGACGACAGCGGCCCGACGAACTTTCGACGTCCAAAGTAGAGGTACCTTGGCGTTCGAAATCCCTAGATGAAGAAATAATGATTATTTGATATGCATGATTAGTTCATTATGATCCTGAGATGATTATCTATCTTTTTCGTAATGTGATCGTCGTCGTCTAATGGCCGAAAGGCCGCCGAAAATGAGGAAGAAGTCCGGCGGCCCTATTTTATCGCAGGAACCGGTCGACCGATTTTATAAATGGTCGACCTATCCATGTGTTGAACTCGTCGGAGTTCCTGACGATCGGTCGATCGGCCTCACAGAGCGGTCGACCGACCGATATGTCGTTAGACGAATCTAGACTTAAAATAGGTCGGTCGATCCTTCAAACAGACGATCGATCATTCGCGCAGTGCGCATCACATTAACATGACAACCGGTCGACCGATCACCAGAACGATCGATCGATCCTATAGAGTAATCGGTCGACCGGCTCATAACACGGCCGACCGATCCATAGACACCAGAAGGTCGACCAATCCAAAAGGACCGGTCTATCGGTCTCCCAAAATGGTCGACCGGTCCCACAATGATCGGTCGACCGGTCCAAGTTCATTAAGGTCAGTACGGCCGAACCCAGAGGAACGGTCGACCGATCCAGAAACGGTCGATCGATTCCCACAGTAAATCAAACGATTATTTTAAATCAAAATCTGAGACTCTAATCAATTCACCTATATTGGTTGAGTCCTATTGTACAAAGATTTACTTCCAGTTAAGTCTGAATCATAGATGTCATGATAACCAAAATAAATAATGTAAAGATAAAGATATGGGATTGCTATGTGCCGCCCCCAATGTTAAAGCAAAGATCAATGTTAAAGTAGTGGAGGGATAGGTAGTTAGCTGAGGGGACAGCAAAGCTACTGTCTTCAATGACCACTATTCCTGAGATTTCAGGTCTTCTCCTACCTGTATCTCGAATGAAGGGTGATGCAACGGTCACACACCTTCCCCTTAATTTTATTGTATTGTGCTAGAGGGACATGTAGCTAACTGAGGAGACAGTGAACCTACAGGTTTCTTAATTGACCATTGTTCCTGGATTGTAAGAATTCTTCCCCCTACTTTTCGAACTGTGTAAGGTCTTAACACCCACCCCTTTTCCCTTATGGGCTTACTGGCTTCAGAGTAAAGAAGCACCCCTGGCATCCCAACTTAATAAAGTCGAGCTCGCATAGGACAACTAACTTTAAGAATATTATAGTAATATAAAAGACGTAGTGCAACTCACGGTAAAGCAATGTAATGTAAAGTAATGTAAAACAAAGTATTGTAAAGTAAAGTAAGGCAAAGCAGAGCACTGTAATGTAAAGAAATGTAAAGCAGCGTACAATAAAGTAAAGCATAGAGTAGAGTACAGTAAAGCCTGGATCATAGTATAGTAAAGAATAAAGTATAGACATTGTTATAGTCAGATATTGATTCATTGATTCCATATCCATCATTGATCTTTATTTCTCCGTCTATTTGCTATTGTACTGGGCTTTTTGCTCACAGGTATTCGATTCCCCTACAATGGGATTTTGCAGGTGAGAATGCTAACTGATGAGGATGAAGGGCACAGAGCTTGGAGAATGCTGCACATGACTGATACATTGCTTAAAGTTTTCCTTGCTCTTTTCCCTTCAAGTTGTAATTGGTCTAGAGATACTACGTTATTCCGCTTCTCGAACTTCTCTTTCGCATGTTGAACTGATGCATTTCCGTATTTCGTCATAACTATGTTAACCACTTTCCGCTTTGATGTTAACGTTTGAATTTCTGCATATTGGACTATTTATGTTATCAAATGTTTCTTGACATTCCACCGTTTAATCTTCCGCATTAAGTCTTTGATTATATTTTTATTATTATATTAGTGCCACGAAAGCCACATTATTGAATGGTCATGGTCAACAGTGTAGTAGATAGTGTAGCGCTCTCGGGGTCAACCTGATTCTCTACGTGATAGGAAAGACGATTTTGGGAGCGTTACAGTTTGTGCCATATTCATTTCTTTTTGTACTTCACTTCACGCGAAGCATTATTCTCTTTGGTGGCATCGTGCAGTAGGATAAGTTATGAATAATATGGATTTATGAGAATCGAATATCTTCTTAATTTTTTTCATATTTAATTTGTTTTGAACAGTCAGTAGTACTTCATTCAGTTCTGCTCACAATATTCAAATACAATTTTTATTTGTTCATAACTAGAATCAATTTTTATCTTTTATATGGAAGAACTATATGCAAAAAGCGACTTATTTATTTCTTTCATACATTTAATTGATTTTGAAGATATGATTAGTAGGTTAGCATATTACAAAAATAAATTAAATGTTTGTTATTTATGTTAAATGATTCTTTTTTCTAAATTTCGCTTCAGGTTTCTTGAGACCGCCTTTGTTATCTTTTACCATGATGCCTTTTTTGTGTTGTTGTTGAACACAGGAGAGAGACGAAAGCTTAATTAATATAAGTATGAAGTTTATTGGATTTACCTAACAAATAATGTAATATTCAGCTTATTTAGCATATATAATGTTTTTGCAATAAGAAGCACCACATGATAATTAGGAAACTACCTCATTCCAACAAAAAATTTGGATTCATGGTGCAAAAGTCACAATGGAATTTGACTATCAGTTCTTGTAAGATAATCAAGAGTCACTTCATCTTTATATCTAAGTACCACAAAATTATTCTAGAGTTATTTTAACTACTGTATTGATGACTTTTGCAAAATTGTTCTCCTATAGATTATGAGCCCCAGAAAAGTATACTGTAGATTACGAGAACAAAAAACAATTAATAATTAATGTAAGACTCAAATTTATTCTAAAAAAAGTAAGAAGAAAAACTCTCTCCCCCACTAAAATCTTAAGTTAATTATCATATTTTTCAAATTAATTTAAATGGACCATTTAAAATTGAATCTTTTTTTCTTGTTTAGCCGTACATTCAATTTTACATGGATTTCATAAACCATAATTATATAGCATATTAAATTTTACATATATATATATATATATATAATCAATAAAAATAAAAATCTATCTGTATCTTCTATCTATCTATATATTATTAAAAGGAGGATAGAGATATAACTACATATTGACAAGTGTCCCTAAAACATTAGCTATAAATTAAGTAATTATTGAACAGTTATTATTATAAAATATGATAAATATATAATAACTAGAGTTAATTACAAGATTCATTAATTATATAATTTAATGGGATTAATTGATAACCTTATCCGTAACCCTATACTATATGTGCACTATAACAAATAAATAATTGTGTAACCATAAATGAATATACATGTTGTAAAAATAATGTTACGCCAAAAAGAGCCACATGAAACATAAAACATAAATAAAATCATAAAGCCAACTGTTGGAAGGGAAATAGTAATATATATAGTTTATAAATTTATATATTCACACACTTCATAATGTAATATTATAATAAGTTAGTTACATGATATCAGTAATTATCTATATATAACCAACTAAATAAATAAATATTCACCTATTAGATAATCTACAGAGAAAATATACTTATTAACTGGCCCCAAAATTAAATGTTAGTTACAACCTTCTTTTTCTCACAATTTTGTAACATATGTTTTTGTTTCTTAAGAGCAAAAGCAAAATAAAAAGCTATCCATCGATTGGAAATGAAGGTTAAAAATATATAAACAATATAAGAGTAATATATAAGGGCATAAAGACACAAAATTAATATAAAATCACTGAAAAAATATTACTTTTGCTCTTAGTTAACTTTTTCATTCAACATATTGAGTATTGTAAATGATATAAAAGCAACTAGGGTTAACAATAAAAAAGGTTTGCAAATAGAGCTATTCACAGGTCGAGTTTGGCCCAACTCAACTCCAGACCTGACCCGACCTGCCCCAAGCCTATTTGGAGAGTTGGATCTGATTTAACTCGACTCGGTTTGGGTGAGGTTGAATCGGATCGGGTGATCGGGTTACCCAACATCATTTTTTTCTTTTTTCTATTATTTAATATAAAAATATTATACTAATATTTATTTTAAAATATAAAATCATTTGTTAAAAATTTAAGTATTAGTTTACACATATAAAATATTCTATTTTAATATTCTATTTATTTTCTTTATATAAAATATAAGCTAAAAACTATAAAAAATAAAAAATCGGCACTTCAGGTCGGGTCGTAATTTTTTGATGGGTCGAGTCAGGTCACCGAATTCGGAGGGCCATCCGATCCGCTAAACAGACCTATTTGCATATATTTTTTCCCAATAACTAAAATATTATGAAGCATGTAAAAGTACAACTTCGTAAGTTATAAAAAAACATACTATCAATTATTGGATCGTGAGCAATAATAATCCATAACCATCCATATAACTAAAATTACCTCTACTCATGCACAACAACTTATAAATACTCCCAAACAAATGTGTGGTGTGGACTCAATCACTAGACCTTGAATAATGCATGGAGGAGATAAATGCTTTATTATGTATTCAAAGGCTGTGTTTGGCGAGAATCGCTCCCTTGTTCTGCCTGGTTCGCCAAACGCAGTGATAGAACCGGGTTCCAATATCGAAATGAAAAATTGGAACTAGGTCATCACGTGACCTGGTTCTTTCGAAAAAAGTTGGAACCATGACGTTCCAATTTCGGGCACACGAATTTCCCTTTTTTTCCTGGTCACTGCCCATGATACTGTAGACAACCCTTCGATAGTCCATCTTCTTTCCTTCCCCGCCACTTTTCCCACACCTTCTTCTTTCCTTTCCCCAAACTACCTCTCCTCCGACACTCGTCATCACCGACCGTGCACCAGTGTCGAGAAGATCGTCCATGCAGTCCGGCGCCCCTCGTACCCTAGGTCACCGCCACTCCTACACTCAGTCGCCACATCTCCAACGGTGAGTATAGTTGTACATTTTTTTCCACGACCACTGCCCATTCTGACATCCTTCCACGTCAGGTCGAAGCCTTCCACTCTTCGCGCTACCGGTTGTCGTTCCGGTCACATATTCGGTGCAGAAGAGATCCCTCCTTCCCTTCAGTCTGGCACATCTTGTGCTCTAAGCCATCGCCTCTCCGGCACGATCTTGCTTCCACGAAACCCTCTCTGCTTACTCTCTTCCACGATCTCACTTCCACGAAACTCAATTTTCCTTTATGTTCACCCCGCCTCCTACTTCCTTTCACCCCGCCTCCTTCTTCCTTCTCCGAAACCCTCTTTCATTCCACGCACCCTGCCGCCTATCGTGCCTCCGACCTCCTGTCCTGCATCCGGGCGTCGTTGCTCAAGTGGCGAGAAGATCCCTCCTTCCTATCGGACTTCCGTCCGGCCTTCCATCCTGCCTCCTTTCATCAGTACACCCCGGCACCCCTCGTGCCCTTCCCCCCGCTCTCCTATATTATGATCTATACTAATGTCTCTTTTTTAGGGTTCTTCCCCCGTCATTTCCTTCAAGGCGTGTTCGGTAGGTAGTCCGGAGTAGAGGTGGTAAACTTTGTCATTCATACAACCGCTGCAACATCTCTCACCATGTCATTGAGAGGGTTTTCTTATCTTCTGACCTAATGTACACAGGATTGATTCTGATCGCAAGGTATGATCTGGCTGCTAACGCCGACGATCTTCAGTACGGCTTCTTTCTTCTTCGTTGATATGCTATGAAGTAATGCCATGTATCAAATGTGTATGCCATGAACGGATGCCGTGAATGAGTTCTATGATCATTGTAAATGTATGAATGTCATATTCATTGGTCATATTCTAATTAGAGATTGTTTCTTGTATGCCTTCTGTCAATTGGATGCCTCTTTCTATGAGACCAACATCTTTCACGAACACCATCTTCCTTGATTGCCATGAAAGCATGATGAAATGAATGAATGCCACCTTTGTAATTAGATCTACTTTCTAATTGTTGCAGAATTCCACATTTTCACACACAAGCGCACACACACACACACACATATACATATATATATATATATATATATTTGTAGTCAAATATGTGTTCAGATATGTTTGTTAGCAAATATCTTACCATATAACTTAACCAATGAATACATACAGTCGTATAAATAAATATATATAGTCGGTTAGGGTTCATTACATAGTTTGTTACGGTCCAGTACATACCTATTTGGTTGCATCAACTATTGGACAACGCAACACTTTTCATATAGTTAGGGTACATTACACAGTCATTGGGGGACAATGAATATAGAGCCTCTCTCTGAGACAGTGCCCTCATAAAGGAAAGGGAAAGGCAACCGCTACGTCATCTAGGGGACATCGAAAAAGGTGTGCAGAGCATTTTCCTCGATCCGACCTTTGGAGTATCCAGATGTCAATCGCTTTTGTTGGGTTGCTGATGCAAGAACACGTTAATGGAAACATGCTGAATGGGACATTTTGCCCTGAAACGTAGACCAGGATCAAGACAAATTTCAATAAGGTGGCCGGGACATTAGTGAACAAGAGTGGGCGGGGCTAGGATAGCGTGAAGAATATGCCGCTGCCTCCAGACCCATCAATGTGGGATGAGGTCATTGCGGTGAGTCCACCCTTAAAATGACATTTTCGTTGAAAGCATTGTAGTCATTCTTCATGCGCTAACTTTATGTCATCATGTTGTTAACAGGCTAACAACGACTTCACAAAGATCAAACACAAGGCTTTCCCTTACTATGAGTTGTTCACCACCACAATTGCCACCGGAAGGAGATCATGCCACACACAAAATCCATTACAAGAGGGATCAGGTAGCTGTAATGATGACATCGTGGACCTAACCACCGGGGTGCCTCCTAATCTAGTGTGTCGTGAAGTATCATTCGATGAGGGATTACATTGACCGCGATGAAGGCAGTGAAAGTCCCCCTACAATTACCCCTACCAATCATACTCCTCGAATCGCGCCAACTGGAAAGAGGACCCATTCAAGGTCAACACCATCTAGTACAAGGTCGAAGAAGGGTAAAATGAAGGAGTACTTTGAGGAGTTGGTTGTGGCTTCCAAGGAAAGGTTACAACTTATAAGTCCCAATTTCATTATTAAGAAACAAGACAACGTGAAGCTATTACGAACACGGACAAGTACATGGCGAAGTTGGACGAACTTGTTCAAAACATTGTGGGGGGTGCACGACTGGCATGTGCAATTGCACTTCTCGATCCATACAAGCAGTTCTTGTTTACGCAGTGTCAAGATGAGGTATTTCATGGATTTCAGAGGGCCATTGCAGAATTCAATTCCTTTGGTGGCGGCCTTGCATGCTCGATTACTCATACCGGTGTCTCCTCGAGTGCAAGTGGTTTCTTCAGCAGCATTTAAGGAGTGGCCACACCTCCCCCTCTTTATAATAGCCATGGAACATTCGAGAGTGACTTCGGAAGACTTTTTGGCTCTAGTACAACACAACACCCCAGTCAACCTCCAACGACACTCTATGTTCCCCCAGCCACAACCAAGGAGTCCCATAGGCGATTGACGTTGCTTACATGCTGATCTACGTGATGTAACCAAGTAGTTGCGTACATGTTGCTTGCTACGTGATGAACTATGTGTTGCAACCGTGTATTGTTAGAACTACGTGTTATGTCCTCGTTTTTAGTTATGTACTTGCTTCTACTACCAGTCGATTTTCCCTACTTATGTTTTGGTTTGAACTGTGTCGTGAACTATGATTTTACTTGTACTACTTGTTGATTTTTCCTGCTTTTTGTCCTGGTTTAAACTGTGTCATGAACTATAGTTTTACTTGTACTACTTGTCCATTTTTCCTGCTTATGTGTCGTTGTTGTATGTCCTGCTAGTGCACATGTTCCGACTTACCACAAATTTCTCTATTTGTACAGCATGCCACTCCAGCAAATTCCATATAGGGCACGTGCGCAACACACAAGCGCACCATGCCGTATGATGTTGATTTCAATTCCATTATACTCGAGGAAGGCTTTTGTGAGGAAGTTGTGTTGGCACTGCTCGTAGGAGGGCAATGTGTTCCGCCTGGTTCAGGATCAAAATCAGAACCCATCCAAAGAATGTCGTGTAGGACACGACACTTTTCGAGACATGATGCCATACATGAAATGTTGGCAGGCCACCCTACATGGGGTTATGAAAATTTTAGGGTGCACAATGCCATGTTTTTCAAATTGCAAGAAATTTTAACTAGCAGAGGCCTCTTGACACTGTCCCGCTATGTGATCATGCGCAAGCAACTTGTAATTTTTTTAAATGCCGTTGGCAGTGGGAACAACAATAAAGATCTGTCCAAGGCATTCCAGCACTCGGGGCAGACGATTTCGCGATATTTCAAGAATGTAATGAACACAATTTTCTCTTTGAGTCAAGAGTTCATTCAGCTACCGAATCTTGATGTTGGTGTCCATCCCCGTATGTGTGGGAATCTTTGTTTCTATCCCTATTTTGTGGTGAGTGAATTATTGTCATCATCGTATTCTATCATATTTCAATAATCTAAATACTACTAACTTCATGTCAACTGTTTTGCAGAATGCACTCGGATCAATTGATGGTACCCACATTCCGGCATTAAGAAGTCAAAACAAATTTTGTTTCGCAACCGTAATGGTTTTCTATCGTAGAATGTAATGGCGACAGTTTCCTTCGACAACTCTTTCCTATATGTTTGCACTGGTTGAGAATGATCGGTGATTGACATGAAGGTCCTAAAATGGTGTGTCGAATAAGGGGATTTTGTTGTACCAGAAGTTTTGTATGTTATCATCTTTATATTTTCATATATGATAAAATATGACGTGGACTAACTCCTGCATAGGGAAGTACTACCTTGTCGATTCAGGTTATGTAAACACCGACAAGTTTTTAGCATCATACTGTGGTGGTAGATACCATTTGGGAACGTTTAACGTCAATGCTCGAAGTAGATAGAGTCGTGATGCAAGGGAAATGTACAATCACCGACGTGCACAACTACGTAACTGCGTCGAAAAAACTTTTGACATACTTAAACGATGATTTAAGATCTTACGCAAGGGAAGTGTACAACCACCGGCATGCACAACTATGGAACTGCGTCCAAAAAACTTTTGGCATACTTAAACGATGATTTAAGATCCAACAGATGCCCATTCAACATCCTTTTAAGAGGCAGACTTGAATTGTTTTGGCTTATTGCATAATTCACAATTTCATGCGTCGTTATCATGAAGAGGACAAGTACTTCAACATGAGATTGGAGGTTGAGTTTCGAGCAGACGATAGGGTCCCGTGCATTGACGCTGGAAGAGATGAGCGGATGCGGGGCGATCAGCTACGGGACTTAATCACTGGGATGATTGTCGCTCGTTGTTGAGGTACAGGGTTTATAAGGTCTTCATCCTTATGTTTATTTGGTCTTCAACCTTCTACTCATGCAGTTGTACGAGTGAATCTGTAGGTATTGACATTGGCTTCGCCGAAGGTGGGTCGTCGTCGAGCTTCATAACTCAGCATTCTATGAACGCAATTGCAAGGATGAAGAACATTGTGTAATCGCTGATGAATATTGCCTGTTCAAGTATCTCACAGATTTCTTATTAATATTAAGTTGTGGATCAATTAAATGTAATCGATATTGTCCTAATCTGATCTTGTGTACAATGAGTTAAACAGATTTAGAGGTTACTATATTCTAAGTTCAATGGGTTGTCTTGACATTCAGTAGAATATAACATGTTCACATGGTGATTATTGAACAATGTTGGCATTTTCTTTCTTCCCTGTAGACCTGATTATATTTGTCATGGTGCTTGCACCTAGATTACTTTGATGTTAAATATGATGTTGTCGGTGGTAATTTTGATATGAAACTAGTTTTGTATTCTTTGCCTTGTTTCCTTTTCTTTTCGATATGCGCAAAGTAGTTTCGTTTTCTTGTATGTTTGTCTATCACGAGAATCACAGACTTTGATCTGAAATAGGCAATTGTATGTAAGTCAATTTGTACTTTCTAATCATCATCAACTAACTCAAGTATATCAAGCTCTATCAAACAATGAAAAGTCGATTCCCATTCCTGATGGTTCTTTGAATTTCTAGCCTAAACCTTCCTTAAATGATACGATGATTTGTTCAAGTATATCAGGCTTTGTGGCAGTCAAGTTACAGTTAACACCTTCTTTCGCAAAGAAGAAGACTGTTTACAATAATGTACATCAGTGAGAGAATAACTACTAAAATGGCATGCATGAATCTCAAACAGTGCAATCTAGACAAGGAATGACGAGGGTCAATGCTAACCGTACAACAAATTTTTTTTATATTTCCAATTGATCTAACATTTTTAATATAGATATTTACAAATTTCATTGATATTTCCATGTAAACGAATTTCAAATTGGACACGAAAAAGGTACAACTAAAGTATTTTTAAAGTCAAATGAAACAACAAAGCAAATCTAATTACATATTACTAACTTAATAATTCAACAAAGCCACGCCTGCTTCATGCTTCATTATCCGAGTGCATGAGCATGAAACATCACAACCCAAAAGCATGAAACATTACAATCCAAAAGGCGGAAACATTACACTCCAAAAGCATTAACATGAACGTTATGTCCATCCTTTCTTGGACACACGATGGTTTCCAACTCAAAAAGCATTCTCTCCCTATAACATAAAACCTTACATAAAGTACAAAGTAAATAACCGAACATCACACCAAAGATGAAACATAAAAATTTAGCTCGCTTCAGCCTCCTCATTGCATCGTCGCCCAATGTCACTTTATCCAGCAAGCCTTGTACGATGGTCCAATACTTCTCCATGTGATGCATATGTATTTCATTTCGCACATTGTCATCGAGCACTTGTTGTAGGATGACCCTGTGCTGATATTCCACACATGGATCCATCCATTGAAAGAAATCACGATCTCGATATTGAACTTGCATGTGTCAACGGAAACTACATAAGCTAAGTTGTTCTTAGCATCAAAGTGAAAGCTCTTCTTAGCCGCAAAGTGAATTCTAGTCTTCACGGATGAGTAATACCTGCTAATTAGAGCATCACCAGAATCGCCTTGTCGGATTGGCGAATGTCCATGATGTCAACAAACATGCCCTATCGCCGCAAGCATAATCTGTTATAGGTACTACTTGAGGATATCATAGTGACAAGTCTTTTTTTAATAACTTTAGCTACTACTATCAGTGGATTGTGAAACAACTGTTCCGGTTGCAACTACGGACACGTGTTCAAAGTCAATGTTCAACTATGAAAATCTATAGGCAAAAAGTAAATTAGAATTAATCGTAAATGAAGAAATGAAGTACAAATTAAAGTATGTTTAACCGTTCGTATAGAGGAGATATGTTTTGCTAGAAGAATGAAGTTGGATAAAATTTTCTGGCGGGGGGATATTGGGTAAGTTGTTCATACCGGCAGTGCGGATGAAGTCGGTTGTGATGAGCCTATCATCTTCCGTCGATGTGGTCGGGTGGGGACGACAACGATCGTCGAAAAGGAAGGACGACGAAGATGACAACCATAAGCAAAATCCCTAGGCGGCGAGTGATGAAATCCTCAGGAACATGAAGAGGGGAAAAGACGACAAACGATCGAAGGTGCTATCACTAATTGGTGAGGGATCAAATCCTCAGGCGTATGAAGAGGAAAAAAGGTGGCAACAAATAAGAGGGGAAATGTTTGGGAGCTGAAATGGCCGACAAAATGATCAAAGGTCAAATCCCTAGTCGGCAGGGGATGAAATCTCATGCGCATGAAGAGAAAAATTGGTAGAGACAAATAGGAGGGAAACGACGAGAAGCAGAAATAAGAGGCAAATATAGAAAGAGGTTTTCCTTTCCAGGCCATGATTATGATGACCTTCAGAGCGAGGGAAGGCGCGACGACAACGATCCACCCCTGGAGGACTTCCGGCGATCACGACGACCCAATCTCTACCCGGCCGACTGTTGAGTGAAGAAAATCGGGAGAGGGTTTTCAGAAAGTAGGGTAGAGGGTTCAAGACAATTGGTTAAAGGGCATAATCATCATTTTAAACAATAGTTATCATTTAGTTCTCCAAACGCTGCAAACACCTGGGAACTAAGCTGCCAAATCGTCTTGTTTGTTCCTATACCTTCCATCCAAACATATCTCGAACTAATTTGTCAATTCAATAATTCACCGAGAACTTAGGAGGAACGGTTCCATTTCCAAATGCAGCCAAAGGATTCTTCATGCATGTTTTCTACATTACGAAATATATTTTTTTAGTGTAGCTATCAAATAGTTTTAATAACTGCATATATAATCATTGCTATTTGGGATCATATCTAATAATTTTCTATAAACATTCATCTTCAGTTACTAAATGATTTTAATTTGTGATTGATATAATGATTTTAATTGGATTCCTTTTAAATTGTTTTAGGAAATCTTTAATTCTTTTCATTGTGAAGAATAGTTCTCTTTTATTTGTCTTTAAGATTTATCATACATATTTTATATAACTATGTTTCTTCTTGAAATATCATCCATGGCCAATTGCAATAATTTTTATAGTATATTATTTATTTATTTCTATATTTATAGGCCTCACCATTTTTGTATCTGCAACAAAAAAATCCATATATTTTTATTTTGAGAATTGGATTTCTTCTAATTTGCCATCTATGCTTAACTTTTTATTTGTCATATTAAATTTATATATGTTAAGAAGTAAATAAATACAAAGAATTTACTTCTGTGACTATATTATATTATTAACTCCATATTATTAATATTTGGATAACATATTTCATATTATATTTTGTATTAATATAATCTTATATTATTAACTCCATATTATGTTATATTATTTTTTTATATTAATATATTACTCAAAATATTAATTTATTTTGAACATTTCCTTTGTCTCTTATTAGTTAATTTTATATTCATATTAAAGTCGTTGTATGTAAGATTATTTTATAATGTGGATAATAGTAAGAAGTTGGAACCTAATAAGTAGTCGTTAAAAATTTTAATTAATGGTATCATTTATCTTTTTTTTTATCAACATGGTTTATAAGATAAATGTCAATTGAGTTATTCATATATTAGAAGACACTATAAATATAAAAGGTGAAGTGATTAGATGAAGAATGAAGATAAAGAAAGGTAAGTTGATCTCGCCTCGTCCTCCCCCATCTCGTAGCCGACTCAACTCGGTCGTCGATCTTGTGTAGAGGAGTCAAGAGAGGCAGGTCGCTGCTGTAAAGAGTCGAATGTCGGTGAGCAAGATCACGATGGTTTATTTGGGCTATCGTTGATTTATTTGTAAACTGTCAGATTACGATCCAATGATAACTCATATATATGAATCACTTTTTACTTCACATAATTTTTATTTCCTTTTTAATAACATATGAACCGACCTATAATTTTTTTTGAACATATATGAATCATTTTTTACCTCACATAATTTTTATTCACTTTGTACTAGCATATGAACCGACCAAATAGTACAATTTTTTCTTTGAATCATTCATCACTGTCTCAAATTGTCCGATCAAATCGATGGTTGTTAGGACAAATAGGAGCTCTATGAAATCCATAAAATAAAAGGTGCGATGACATGAGTCGCCAAATTTTGCCGTGTAATGAAGAGAGAAAAAGTTGCCTTTCCACGACAAATCTTGGACGGCCCATGGTCACTTTGTGAGGTTCGCCAGCCATACGGATGTCCCACTGATACGCACAAACAAACAAAACAACTGATCCCGCAATTAAAATTTCGAATTGTTGCAATTCTCTGTTTTGTCCCGCCCAACCCCCCACTGTTTTCTCTCTCCTTACAAAGCAGCATGACTTGATAAATAGATAGTTAGAAAAGCAAATGATGAGAAAAGCCCCTTTGTCAGTAAATTATATGAATAATTTCTTAACTTTAAGTCGATATCTCAACGATTCTTCAACTTTAATTTATAAATAAAACATTCCTAAATTTTGATTTTATTGTATGATTTATCCACTTGACCGATGATAGTAGAATTCCGGATTGTCTAGGTTACATCGGTTGTTTCTTTTTCATCTACATCATTAAAAAAATAATAAAATAATATAAATATATAATAAACTCATATTAAAAATAAAAAGGGGGGCCGGTGCCCCCTCCCCCTTCTTCATCGGCGCTTGACGAGGGGGTGCCTTTTCTCCTTCGCCGGCTTGCGAGCCCCCTTTTCTCTTTCGCTCGCGACCGACGAAGCAAAAAAAGGGGCCAACGCCTCTCTTTCTCCGTCGCAGTCGACAAAGGACGAAATGGGAGCGCCGGCCCCCTTGTTTCTTCCTTGCGCCGTGCGAGGAAGTCGCTAGGGGACCGGCCCCCGCTTTGCGAGCTCGCACGCTGGCAAACTCACACAGGGGGCACCTACCCCCTTGTTTCTTCCTCTCCGCGCGCGAGAAAGATGAGAGGGGGGCTGGCGCCCCGCTTTCCCCCTTCGTCGATCGCGAGGGAGAAAAGGGGCTGACCTTTTTTGCTTCGCCAGACGCAAGCCGGCGCTGATGGAGAAGGGGGTCGCCAGCCTCCCTTTTTATTTTTTTTAAATTTTTATTTTTAATATGAGTTTATTATATATTTATGTTATTTTTTAAATGATGTGGATGAAAGAGAAAAAGTCGATGTGGCAACCACGTAAGCTGGGCAACGAGGAAATCTATTATCATCGGTCAAGTGGACGAATCGTGCAATAAATCAAAATTAGGAAATTTTTTAGTTATAAATTGAAATTGGAGAACCGTTGATACATTGACTCAAAGTTTGGGGAATTTACCCTTGATTTGTCCCCAAAAAGGAGTGAATTATTGGCGACAAAAAGTAAAAAAACTCTGCAATATAACAGTGTTTTTACCAAAGAAAAAAACCTAAGTGATTAAAAGCAATTTTCGCACAACTCTCCTAAAAGCAGCCATAAATCATCTCCTCTACCGAGTGCTTCAAGAAGAGGAAGAACCAACCATATAAACTACTGGATTAGTAAAATTATTATACCTCAAGGTTTCTTTCACAAAGGGATGGCGGACAAGTGCACCATCAACTCTTGCATAGCGACGCATTGCATAAGGTTAATGTTGTAACGCCCCCAAATCGACCCCCACCACGTAGCGAAGACCAACCTGGAGACGCTACAGACGTTATGACTTTGACCATAATGTTGATCATATCTCAGTCAAGAACCGAGACACGTCATAAGAAGAAGAATAATAGAAGAAATAAAAAAAAGTATAACTTTAATTGCGGAAGTCTAAAAAGTGGCTACATCATCTCTAAGGAATAAAAAAAAAGTTCTACATCATGAATCTATAAATGCGGAAGTAAAAGAAATCTAATAAGCCCTGTGGTTCATGTGTTTTCATGTTGTTAGAGACTTGTCGCAACACACCTACTCCACCTCATCACAGACCTGACCCTGTGAAAATCAGACATAGGGGAGGAAGTCCTCCCGTAAGCTTTACAGCCTAGTGGGGAACCACATAATATACAATGCATAACATGAATAGAATAATCAGAGGTAAAAAGACATACTTAACTTGAACATGAAAAGGGTAACATGGCAGCATCATAAATCATAATAGGACATGAATAAGAGGATATCATAAATCATGAGAATCAAATGATGCTTAGTAAACTTGAAATCATGGCATTCTTAGAAATCATGACGATAATTTAACTTGTCTTAATCATGCTTCTTGAACTTGGTTTGTAATTAGAAATCATGGTGACTTTAGGTGCCTTTAGTTCTTGGGGTATGCCGAGCAAACGATACAACCTTGTGTCGGTCAATGAGTGATTAAACCATGACCAAGGGAGCAAGACACTTTGCTTTGACTGACAACCCATGATTAATCTTCTATCTGAACTTATTAATAGCTTTGAAATCTTGTTATTCGTTATTCAATCATGACATGGAAATTAGAAGGATCAGTGATAGAGTTAATCAACATGTGAATTCATAACTTAAATCATGGATGAATCATGAATAAATCATATAGTACTAATTTAATCATTATTTTAATAAATCAGACAAGAATAGGCAAGATTCAAATGAGGATCAAGAATGATTGATAAAGGTGATAAAAAGGAATCACGGGAAATTGGTCGATCGGTTCTGGGGAACGATCAATCGGTAAGCTTTGCGTCGGTCGACCGGTCAACTGGTGGGTTTAACAAATCTAACCCTAGGACGGATGGATCGATCGATTCGTTCTATTGAACGGTCGACTAGTTGACGGATGTGGTTCGGGGATCGGTTGACCGGTTCGGTCACAATACAGGTGGATCGGTCGACCGGTCGATGTATTAATGAAATCGGTCGAGGGATCGGTGAATCGGTCGATCGGTGGTTAACAATGAACAAGGATCGATCGACCGGTCGGCGTTTTGATGAATCTCCAAACACGAAAATTTCTTAAAACTTCTAGCATGATGACATCCTAACCTAGTTTCTACTTCCTAGAGATCAATCAAAACAACAACTTAACAACAGGAATAAAACATGTATACAATTAATCACACAATTAGAGGAAATCAAGAATCAAACAATCAAATCAAGAACTTGTGATCTTCTTCTTAATTTCTTTTTGTTCATAATCAATTAGGGTCTGTTTTAAATCTAATCAGGAGTTATACAAGGTGATTTCAGTTCACCCACCTCTGTTCATGATTAATCCCTCCTTCGATTCGTCGAAAAATTATCACTCGTGTCCCCTGTCCTATCGCTGATCTCCCTAATCTTCCTCCAATCGGCCACCGCCTGCAAGCAATTCATTAAAGAGGGTTTGAGGGGAATGTTGAGATCAAAGAACACAATAGGGAGAAGGGATGGTTGATACTACTTATTGTAGAACGACCAGGGGGCAGCCTCTTCTTAGATCGTGTGCAGGACAGCAAGTCAAGGGGGAGGAGACCGTGAGGTTCAGGAGAAAAGAGAGGTTTCGTGAGTTTTGGGGAGAAAGGTTTTGATGCAATATTGTTTTATCTATTAAAAATCTGCTCTCCCTTTTAAATCAAATCTGATTCAAAGTAATCAACTTAATTTCCTGATTTCGTGGAAGTCATCTAATCCCTTGATTTCCTAACTTTCAGTGGAATATGGATTTATCTCCAGCCATCCAAGTCCTTCACGTTTTCTCTTTTTTTTTATCCTTTTGTGTGTGTCGGTTGTTACAAATGTGCTTGCAACTTGCCTTTTTTTCATATTCTTTTTTTTTTTTTTGGCAACTTGAATGTATTCAAACGCATGTTTACCGAGTTGGAGGGAGATAGCAGTAGATGCCATTCGGTCGTCACAAGTATTGACCTCTCGGTACACATGTTCTATCCGAGCTTACCAGCTTCTCAGTAGTAGGTATCGGGAGGATTCCACATGTTCTACCGGTCTCCCTTAGCAGGAGTGATTCTCTCCTATAGATGATCCTCAAATGTGTACGTTGTATCTGTTGCCGTTGTACCTACTCCCACATTGCAGAGAGAAATTAATGTCAGCTACCTGGAATTATGATCAACCGACTCCCACAGGTACACTATGCATTCCTTCGAGACAACCTAGCAAGCCTCTGGTTTTAGTTCCTTTGCTCTTTCTCTCAGGAGTAAAGCAAACTGCTAGAGTTCATTCTTGGTAATCGTCCAGAGAGCTAGCAGGGGCTGTAGTTGGAGTGAACCACTGAAATCTGCAATGGTAACCTTCATGGACGATGAGATATCAGTGCCCCATCACCTCTTGCAGAGTGACGCGCTTCATAAGGTCAATTTGCTTTATCTTTCTTTGATTGAGTTGTTATGTTTTGCATCTGTGGATCTATGCCACCAACAAGCTAATAATTGACACCACTAATGGAGAATGCTGCTGCATGATACAGTACATACTGGAGACCACCGTGTACCCGCGAGAGCACGAGCTGCTCAAGGCGCTGAGGGAGGAGACCAGAAAACTCAGCACGCAAGTTTCACTTTATCTATATTATATATCTTCTTAGTTTGCACCATGTTTTTCTTTAACTTTTCCCTTTATATTTATCTCAGGTGAATCCTTTCATATGTTACAATTTGTGTTTTACAATTTCTTTCATGAAACCAGGGGTATAATGTGTCTGGAGCCTGAGGAAGGGCAGCTCCTTTCCATGCTTCTGAAGATGATGAATGCAAAGAGAACGATTGAGATTGGGGTGTTCACAGGATACTCCCTCCTTGCAACTGCATTGGCTCTGCCAGATGATGGCAAGGTCATAATATGCCACTTCAGTTCAGATCAAGCTAGTAATCCAAAATTAAGTATCTATATTTATGATCTGTTAGTAGAATAGAATGTGGCATGCATGTTGTTTTTTTTTCTTTGTGGCAGATCATTGCTATGATGTAGACAGGGTAAGTTTTGAGATGGGACTGCCATACATTCACAAAGCAGGGGTCGAGCACAAGATTAAGTTCATAGAGTCGGAAGCAATGCCAGTTCTTGACAGGATGATCCAACAGGTGCAATTAAGGTTTTATTTGCATGCATTATTACATCAAGCAATTACATGTGGCAACTATTGCAGATGAATGAACAAGAAGAAGAACCGTTCGACTTTGCATTTGTGGATGCTGATAAGATCAACTACACGGAGTACCATGAGCGCCTGCTAAAGCTTGTTAAAGTTGGAGGAGTCATCGCCTACGACAACACACTCTGGTTCGGCACTGTCTGTGACTCGGAGGAGAACGGTCGTTCTAACTTTCCGGCGAACTTTGAGGAAGTACGGAGGTCGACTGTGAAGTCAAACACCCTTTTGGCTGCCGATCCTCGGATCGAACTCGTTCAGCTCGGCGTTGGCGATGGATTAACCATCTGCAGGCGCATCTCCTAAATCCATCATGCATGCAGATCGCAAAAGATGGATGATATTATTATTATTATTAGTATTATTATTATTATTATTATTATGGAAGTTCAATAATAAACAGCAGACAACTTGGTTTGTTCCAAACTCTCTCCCTCTTTTTTTTCTTTTTTTTTTAAAAAAAAAGGAAAGGATGACCACCACTTAGATTGTCATCCACGTATATATATATCATCAAAAAGGGATCATCATGTACAAAAGACACTATCCAGAGGAGAGCAACAAAAAACAACGGGAGATTCTATCCAAAACCTCACTCCCGAAGAAGACAAAACATATGATGTACAATATTATCCACCTGAAATCTCTCCCCACAAAAAATGACACGGTTGTGCTGGAGCCAGATGACCCAGGCACCAGCTAAAAATATCGCCACTGGACGTCTCCAATCAAGTCTCTGTCTACCGAGCCTCCTCATGTCCTGCCAGAAGTCAGCGGCCGTGAGGGAAGCGCCATCCATAATGGTCGTCCGAGACCACACCTCTCGAGACACCCGGCAGCCGAAGAAAAGATGCGTAACATCCTCCTCAGCCTCCCCACACATCACACAAGAAGTATCCGCCTGCGGTGCCCATCGTGCCCTGTAAACTCTGGAGAGAATCTGTTCACGCCGCAGAAGCCAAGCAAAAATCTTGACTTTCAGCGGTGAACGAGAGCGCCAAATGAATCTGCAATCAGCCTTGAGGTCCGCTGAGTCAGTGGTGACCGGAAGAAAGTGAAGATAGAGAATGCGCGCCGAGAAGGAGTCCGATAACTAAACCCAACCATCCGACCGACCCGGGTTCGGACGAAAGGGGGCGATCCGCTGGTGGAGTGCAAGCAGGTCGGCGAAACGCTGATATGAGAGGGGAGATCTAAACATGAGGGTTCAGGAGCCAATCCCCGGACTGCCCATCTCAGACCAGCACTCAGCCACAGACCTAAACTCTCTCCCTCTCTCTCTCTACTTGTACAATTTTATTTTTTTTCTTTATTTTTAAATATTGTCCTAAGCTCTTCAAAGAGAAATAGTTTCTTATTTATATCCCACTATCTAAGAATATCAACCATTACACGTATAATGAATATTTTCCTTTTGAAAAATTACTTTCTACTATATTTTCCAAATTAATAATATATATTAAAATAGAAAATGTTTTCTTCTTTTAGTTAGGAGGCTCAGAAGAAAAATAAGACACTTTTCTTTATATAATAACATATGATATTAGAGATTATTACACAATTTTAACAAACAAAATGGACATTTGGTAATATTTGTTTGTCTTTTCTGTAGTAAAAACTTAATGGAACAAACAAATTTTTTGCATTTTTCTTTCGAAGACAAATAAACAACCTCAAGATTTGCCACAACCTTTGTATGTGAAAACATAGACTAATTTTCCACCTATTCGTATTCCAAGTCATAATATTAAAAAAAGAAATTAATGCAAATAAAAGAGTAACAACTGTGGGTCGAGTATTGCACACGACGAAATAGTGTAATTCGCACTATTTCGACGTACTATTGATAACTGAGAAAAGGCTCGCATGATGCTTCCACCATTATTAGTAAGACAAGAGTTGGAGTAGCAGCATATGCAGGGACCAGAAGGCACGTGAACCGCTCAACTTGCCAATGTTGGATGATTAGATTAGCAGCAAATAAACATGTCTAATCTACCAATCCAAATCCGTAGCTTCCATAACCTCATTCAGCACCATGTCAAATTCATCTGCTTTTGCCTCTTGGCATTTCGAATCTGAAAGTTGCCACTAGGGAGGAGAAGATTCTAAATCAAAGGTTGAAAGAACCCATAAGGTGAAAGTGCTGCTGAAGTTGCCTGCCAGCAATAGCACATCTAAACCATAACAATGGAGCAACAAATTAACTAACTTAACATCAAACAATGGAAAGTAATCAGAACCACAACCAAACAAACAAAATAGCACTGATTCGATCTCGAACAAAGAAGATACGCATTGATGGGGAACCGAAATCACAAATCTTTGTTCTGGACAAAATGTTTTTTCGAGAAGGATATGTTCTGGACAAAATGTTGCCATCGGCTTCACTTGCATTCTCCCCAAACCCAGATGATGGCTTGAATATTTTTTTTCAAATCCATACATACATCACGCAGCAAACAGATCCGCGGTGCAACAGAAGTCCAGATCCATATTGATTCATTTTCAATCACTCTATGCAGCTCAGCAAGTGAAAAGTAAAATAAAATATTACTAACACTAGAGGCAACAATCCAAATTAATTCCAATCAAACGCCTCTGACAATTCAATTTAAAGTACAACTCAAATATCTCAACATATAAAAAGACCTACCAAGTGTCGGACATTTAAATTGTGGGTGTGCATAAAATACCTAGTAGTATGTTGTTCTATCTTAAATAACAAATTGAGGACAGAACCTTGAACTGAAGATGAAAAGAGGTAAGTAAAACGCAACCGAGACAAGGGCATAGCTAGTAGACATGTTACAATACTTGAGCAGCGGTGTTCAGCTTCTCTGCTATGCTCAGTTGAACCCTTGTGAGACTAGACAGGTAAACCAGTGCTAAATTGTCCTGCGAAGAAAAGAAAATTAGACAAGCCTTCTAAAGGCAAAGTGAGGTTTTCAATATCGCTTTAGTATTAACAAAGAGGATACCTGAATCCTATCATTGAAAACCTTGTCAAAAACTGCTGGAGACATATTTGGTACAGATGCCAAACTCTCGGCAATGGACCTCCCTATCTTATTATCAGGTTTCACACGTCCCTCCTACAGAAATTATAAGGACATCATGCCAAAATGACGAGGCACTCAACTCAAAAGATATAAAGAAAAGCCAAATTACTTACTACAACATCATCAACATATTTGTAGACATCATCAATAAGGTTATACAATCTCTCCATCGAAGCTTCCATTCCTTCCAAATCAGTTGGAAGTTTGTCCACTGTTGTAGTCTTTAAAATGTCATCTACAAAGATAAAGACGGATTTGGTATCATATGCTTAGAAATCATTTACAGTAAAAAAAGATTCCTGAGTGTAGCAAAAAAGATGGTCAAATAATTCCTGGAGTTCCAACATGCACAGAGAATGAATCTCAGACTCACATAATGGTATCAAGCAATAATCACAGAAGCAAATTGATAGATGATAGTTTCAACATCCTAAAATTGTGTCGATCTAATAACATTGCCAACAAGCATAACAAGTAAAAGACGAATGACATCTTCGACGGTAGTCATACAACTACATATGCAATGTCCTGTCCACGTTGAACAGAGATAATGCTTTTATTGATAAATCTGAGATGCACAATATATTTGTGTCTGGGGAGTACATGGGATATCTAATAATTCAAGCGAATCAAACCACAGATGTTACATGTAGGTAGGGATCAGAACCTATCCAACAGAAATTGGATAGCAAGAGCTCCTGATGAGTGAAGTATACTTTATAAGGCAAAAGACACATTGGGCTGTCCTTTCTTATTTCACTTCTGTTATACAAATTAAGTAGGAATCATGAGATTCATGACTGACACAACACAGCAGCTTCTTCATAAAACAAATTTCAAAGTTCCTTCTTTTCTTAAAGCAAGGGTATAAGCAATCATACGCCAAAAGGCAGCACAAAAAAAAAAAAGCTGTGACATTGGAATTTGTTCAAACTATAAAGAAACAATATGAGACTTAAGTTGATAAGCGAAAGTAGAAATCATACATCCAACTCTTCCAGCTTCACACATTGTCAAATCCAGGGGGATTTCTTGAAATTGAGTAGCAATTTGTCGTTCGCCAAGAGTCAAACTAACTGAGGTATATGCCTTGATGGAAGCCTCCCCATTTGTAAAACCAGTGTCAACAGTAAGATGGACAGGGTTTGTCACCTCCCTTGAGTAAAACTCATGTATCAATGCACTCTGTCCAGAGACATCAAAGCCAGTGGAAAACCTGCACAACATGAGGTGCCTCTGGTGTGACTATTGATTTACAGGACAAAGCATATCAACCCACTAAATTGGTACTGTGTTATATAGTCTGCTAAAACACACTTGTTTGAAGGGAGAAAAGGTGATTGACAAAAATATTTTCAGGGAATTTGTTTTCTGAAGAAACTATAACCAGTTTCATGTGTTTAATCACACATTATTAAAAGTACTAGAAATTTCATGTTGATGGTCGGAATAGACAAATTAATGACAGTGACATCGGCAAAGAAAAGCAGGAAGAAGGAGCAAAGACCTGTGTTCTTCCCTGGTTGGAATTAGGTCAGAATTGGAGAAGCCTACCTCCTCCATAGACTCAAATATATGTTTGTTTGGTCAATTAAGAAACTTCTCAGTTGACAAAATTTTCTTGATAGTCAAATACAGGAAAATAGGAAAAAGAGTTTTCAGTAAATAAACCAAGCTATAGGTGTCATGCAAGATGCTAATTTAAGTCAAATACGTGCATTTGTTTACTACTTTTTACTTGTTTACAAGACAATATATCATAATTAAGCATGAAAAAGGTTGTTTCCGATGTTTCCAGAGTATAATGTGTTCCTGTGATGATCTAAAGATAGATTGCTAAATGATCTCAGCACTGAACAGATAATGGCCATTTGATGGTTCAAACAATTGGATAATGTCATGAAACATAGAGAAATTGTGCACAACTAGTGGATAGAAGAGAATTTGTTGTCATGTGATGACTTATCTTAGTACTGCATCAATGCCTGTTTTCTCTTATTAACGGGAAAAAGACACTGAATTTATTTCAGATAGTTAATTTAAAGTGCAATCAAGATATAATAACATATGGATTCATATTAGTGACTCATATGTACTTGAAGGTTACAAGAAATAAAGTGCATCAAGCAAGACTTAAAATCAAGTAACGGTAATCATCATGTTGAAATTAATTACAATAATCAACCTAACATATTTCATTTTGAGAGTGAAAAGGAGTGCCTTTTGTAATCATCCATTTTATTGAATTCCTGCCATATTACAATGTTAAGCTCCTCATCCACTATCATGTTCTCAACATAGACCCTTTTCACCATCAAGATGCATCCAATAACTTTGGACCCAAATAGACCATAGGAAGGCAAAATGGTCCACATGACAATCGAGGTTCGGACCACAAGCAGCATCTCCATCACACTCTTGCCACCCTGCAGTCGAAAAAGAGTGATTGTTTTCCTCTTGTGGTGCTGACACAAGACAGATTATATTCGCCTCACGAACACATTTCTATCTATGCCATCATATCTGTAAACTTCCACATCTGAGTAGCCACACAAAAATTCATGGATGTTGTGTTATCCATAGTCATACCCGTTGCAACATCCTCTAGTCAATTATCATTATCCAGAATTTCGTACACCTCATGGACGGAAAACTGACCATCAGACCACACCATGAAGCATTAAAGGAAATATCTAGTAACTGGCCCTCTAACCTCTCCACAATCAGACTATTTTTTAGGGCATCAATCTAAATATATTTAAAACATACAAGTCCTGCAAAACCCTATAAAGGTCAAGATAAATTTTCCTAAAAGTTCTTATCGAATTCTAAAAAGCACCAATTTTGCATCGCCACTATCTTGGAATGATAGATCAATAATCGAATGACTCATTTCATTAACCCAGTCTCAAATCAACTTACAGAAGAAACTCATATTTCATAGAAAAAGAAAGAAAGAAGGATGTCATATTAAAGAGATAAGTCCATAAAAAACTAGAGCATCCTTCCAATTTTTTTATGATTACTCTGGGAGGTGATAAAACAGATTGGGAAAATGTAAAGGACATGAATCATGACTCCTCGCCATTGATGGGGAAAGAGAGATTGCTGGTTACAGAATTGTGAGAGGCTGACAGAGAGGGGGAAGCCACCACAAAGAGAAGAGTAAGTTGTCACTGCGTGATGACTTCACAATAGAGATCTCAATCATAGTTCATCAGCTTCTCTATTTTACTTTTATTTCTAACTAATACCTAGGAACCCAAGCTGCTAAACATGGAAAGCAAATAATCACCAATCTCACTATCGATGAGTCTACCAACTTGATCAAGTTTATTGAGTCAGCTCGAGAGCAACATGACTTCACTTCAGATTATGCTTTCAGGCCAAGTTAACTCATTTCCAAGATGCAGACTTGCTGGCGTTTATGTTTTCTTCTTTCCGAAAGAGAAGAGTTTACAGTTGCAGACTCATTAGACTTTAGCTAATTTTTTGAAAGAGAAGAGTCTACTGTTGGTTCCCAAGCCCAGCAAGCTAAAGGATAAATGCTTCAAAGGAGGCAAACATTTAAATGACCTATGATTAAGATTGCTAGAGGTATATTTGTCAGTTTCAAACTATCTATTGCATATTTACATAACATCTTTATGCAGTGTTAAGAAAATAATTCACTATCAAAATGCTAAAAAGAAGGTCAAGAATGAGATCATGATAAAAATTATGCTGAGTAGAAGCAATAGTAATAATTAGACCTATCTTATTATCATCATATATTATGATAGAATGATAAAGAACCAAAATGTGTAAAAATGAAAATTTACCATCCAACAAGTACTTCTTTTGGGTTAACCTTCTGATGGGAATTGTACATAGTATGATGGTATTCAATGTCGATTGCCACCTGCAATCAGTCATTTCTAGCGGAATAAGACAAACAAAAACGTATCGAAACCTGAAAACTATTGTTGTCAATTCTTTGTGCTCCAAAAATATATCATCCATAGTTCAAGCATTGAGGGAAAATATCAAGAATCATATGGAGTTCGCAAAAATGATTCCCAATCAATTAGTTCAATCCATATTGTCATCCTTCCATTCCAGGAGAAGACAACATGGGAAAGTAGCAACAATATACACAAAGTGATATCTTGGATGAAAAATCGACTAAGCTAGCAGACAGAGATTATCTGGATTCCCTCCAGTTTTTCCCGCAATGAGAACACTCCCAAAAAACGTCAGAAAACTGAGACAATGGACGTCAGGAAACTGAGACTTACCTGGTCGGCAGTGTCCTGGTGGGGGACGGCGTAGGAGTTCTTGATCTCGACGGTGCCGTCGGCGGAGACGGAGCCGAGGAGAGTGCCAATGACGCGGTCGGCCTGATCAGGGCGGCGAACGAAGGAGTCGCAGATGTTGAAGAGCACCATCGGATGCAGTCTCGCCGTCGCCGATGGGAAGTGAAGCACAGACTTCGCCGTCGACATCCTCTCGCCTCTGCTCTTGTCTTCCTTCCCCATCCGTAGAAGTGATTTAGGGTTTTTTATGCATAGATTATTTTCCACTATTATATTAATAAAATAATCATATATTAATTTATTATACTAATTAAATATGAATTTGGCATAGTTAAGATTATTCTATTATTATCTAATAAGAGTAATTAATTTTTATTTTTATTGAAATATCTCAATAAGCATACATTACTTAATTTATATATCAAATAAAAAAACATAAGTATTTTTAAGCTATGCTTCTTTGTTTTTGGGCAATTAGTTATTTTTCTTATTTGAGTGAGTTTAAATTAGTTCTCCTCTGATATTTTTTTCTCAACTCCAAATTTTGATGAAAAACTGGGAAAAAAACAATAACTATATATTTCTTTTTTAATCATATTTAATAAAAATAAATATATGAACGACATTTAAAAAATTATTATATTATCAACTCTTCCTTTTAATAATATTTCGAGCAAACATATCTTTTAGGGTAAAATGGGGGTCCCCCCATTTAAAATGGGAGGACAGACCCCCCATTTTACTGCGCGGGCGGGCGCCGATGGAGACCCCGAAAACTGGCATTTTTACGTTCGTGAACTGATTAAATTTACGCATGAACCGGCCTCACGCGTGAACCAGTTTTCGGCCGAGAATAAAACCGTGGTTGCAGTAAAATTTTTCCCCTTTACCCTCATTTTCACCGTTCTCTCCCTCTTTCTCCCCTTCTCGCGCGACGACGACCGGCCGCGACCACGATTTCGACGACGACGGCGACTTCGACGACGACGTCCGCGCAACGACGACCGACCGCGACCATGACTTCGACGACGACCGACGACTTCGACGACGACGTCCGCGCGACCACGACTGGCCGCGAATAGATCCGCCACCACGACCGTCGTCGACCAGATCTGGTCCACCACGACCGCTGACGGGTAGATCTTTGCGACTTCGACCACATCCATACGAGATCTGCCGATCTTCGACCGCCGGCCAACCACATCTGCGCGACGAAGACCAGATCAGTAAAACTTCAACCGTCGGTCGGAACTACGACCTAAGGTACTTTCCTCCATTATATTTGCCGATTTTAATCTCGGGCCGACCTTTGTATTTGCTGACAGATCCGCCGCCGGCCGCGCTGCCCGCTCGCACGACAATGCCCGCACGCCGCCGGCGCCCTTCGTCGTCTCCCTCTTTCTCCCCTTCTCGTGCGACGACGACCGGCCGCGACCACGACTTCGACGACGACGATGACTTCGACGACGACATATGCGCAACGACGATCGACCGCGACCATGACTTCGACGATGACCGACAACTTCGACGATCACGTCCGCGCGACCATGACCGGCTGCGACCAGATCCGGGCCACCACGACCGCCGCCAACCAGATCCGTGCCACCACGACTGCCACCAACCAGATCTGTGCCACCACGACCGCCGGCCGACCAGATCTGGTCCATCACGACCGCCAACGGGTAGATCTTTGCGTCTTCGACCAGATCCATACGAGATTCGTCGATCTTCGACCGTCGGCCAACCACATCCGCGCGACGAAGACCAAATCTGCGGAACTTCGACCGCCGGCCGGATCTACGACCTAAGGTACTTTCCCCCATTATATTTGCCGATTTTTATCTCAGACCGACCTTTGTATTTGTCGACAGATCTGCTGCCGACCGCGCTGCCCGCTCGCACAACAATGCTCGCACGCCGCCGCCGCCGCCCTTCGTCATCGCACGCACGCCGCCGCCCGTCGTCGCACGCCGCCGCCCGTCGTCGCACGCCGCCGCCGCCCATTGTAATTATGTAATAATCACCTTCAATTGTAAGTAGTTGATCACAGATCATGTTGTACTTAGGTAATCAATTTCATCATGCAAGTAGTTAATCATCTTGTAAGTAGTTAAATATCTCAAGATTAATTAAATGATGTGAGTTAATTTTCATGTGTAAATATGTTTGTTTAATCATTCTTGTTTGCAATTTGTTTAATCATTCTTGTTTGCAATAATACGAGTTAATTGTATCATGCAACAATGAGCAAAACAGAGGATATATTACAAAAATATAGTTTCATTTCGTCATCAATTTTATCATGTTTGTGAATTTCTAATGAGAATTTGTTTGTAATTTTTAGGTAAAATTGCACATGGACGGTGAGAATAGTGCTAGTAACATGGCAGAATTGATAGAAGAATGGATGAATGAAGACGATATTGAACATGACAAATCTGAAGAAGATGATGTTAATTTTGTCAAAGCATATGAGTTACCAAAATCCTATGTTGGAATGTTATTTGACACAGATGAAGAAGCCTATAAATACTACAACATATATGTTAAATTAGTGGGTTTTTTTGGGAGAAAACAAACTTCACATAAGCATAAGATTGCAGGGAAGGTAATCAATGTGAAGTATGTTTGTTCTAAAGAAGGGCACAAGAGAATTAGACAAGGACAGACACAAGCTTTTACACAGAGAAGAGAAGTTAGGGATGATTGTCATGCTCATCTATATATTGTTCTAAGGCAAGATGAACAATGGGAGGTAAAAAAATTTCATGAAAAACACAGTCATTGCTTGACAACTTCTTCGAAGGTAAAGTTCTTAAGATCACATAATCAAATCAGCACAACTTCTAGAGAAGCTATTGGTCATCTACATACATTTGATATGGGTCCATCTAAGATTGCCAAAGTTCTTAATATGTCTGGAGAACCTCTTATAACAATTCAGAATTATATTGATCATTTGAGAACCATAAGAAAAAGCACTTTCTCTGTCGAATGCTTGCAAATTATCTATAATTTAAAAAAAAAGTACATTCTAATCCAAATTTCTTTCATAGTTGGGAGGTTGATGCAGATGGCACAGTTCTGAATTTTTTTTGACTGATGGTAGGTCAAGAGATAGTTATTTGACTTTTGACGACGCCATTGTATTTGATACAACATATCGAACCAATAATTTAAGAATGCTATTTGCATCATTCACAGGAATTAATCACCATTGGAGATCTTGCTTATTTGGATGTACTTTACTTGCAGATGAGACAGAGGAGACTTTCACATGGTTGTTGAACAATGGTATGAATGCATGTTTGGAAAACATTCACAATGTATCATTACAGATCAGGACATCGCGATGGGGAATGCCATACGTAAGGTTTTCCCACACACGAAACACATCTTTTGTACATGACAAATCGCTGAAATGCGATGACTCATCTACAGGATTTGTATGCACAGTCGACATTTAAGGAGGAGTATAATAAGTGGCTATATGGATCGTCAAATATAGATGAGTTTGAAGAGGGATTGCTCTCTTTGAAAGAAAAGTTTCATATTCGAAATGAGCATTGGTTAGAAGTGATGTACAACAAATGTGAACAGTGAATTTCTTTATATTATAAAGATGTCTTTACTGCAGATATGCGAACCACTCAGAGGGTAGAAAATATTAATGCTTTTTTTATGGTTATGTCAATGCGCACACTTTGCTTTCGCACTTTGTAGAGCAATATGAAAAAGCTATCCAGACCCATCGTGGAGGTGAAGAACGAGAAGACTTTCAAACAAACTCACAACCTGCATATATTGTTAATAGTCCTTTGGAGGAACATGCAGGTAAGATCTACACACAAGCTTCATTTTGTAAATTTCAGGCAGAATATGCACAGTGTTTTAGTTTCACAATGCATAAGATTTACAAGGACACAGATAGATCTTACTACTATATTTTTCCTGTGAGGGGTATTGATGAGGGAAAAAATGTGGTGGAATTTAGTAAAGCTGAAAAAATTTATGCAAAATATTCATGCAAAAAGTTTGAACAAGAAGGAATTTTGTGATGTCATGTTATCTGTATTTTGCAAAAGAAAAGTGTGAGTTTCTTGCTTGAAGATTATGTGCTTCATCGCTGGACCATAAATGCTAGATACACAAAAGCACATGCCATTTACGCTTGTCAATCCACTTCCGGTGATAGCATATCACCCATTTAAAAATTATCTTGGCAAAATAATCTATGAAAAGTACAAACGATGAGTCTCATTTCACCTACGCATTTACAATGCGGGGCGCCAACTATAGATGATCTCATCTTGAAAATGAGTGCAATTCATGTGCCGAGTGAATATATAGATGCAAGTGGAGCAAGCACAAGCCACTTTCAAATAACTCAATTTAGCACTACTGATTTACCACTTAGTGAACCAAACTCCATAAATTTGCATGACTTACAATTTACGATCCGCGACCCACTTTGTGTGAAGTCTAAGGGCAGGCCTAAGAATATTGCAAGGATAAAATCTGGCGTGGAAATTTTCATGTCATAGAATGATTCGAGAAAAGGAATTGCGGGAAATGCGGAAAGCAAGGACATGACAAACGAAAGTGTCCATTATTGCATGTTCATTTACTTTTCATTTAACAGAAGTTTAATTCGTCTTCATTTACTTCTCTCTTAAGAAGTCTAATAATCGTCTTTATATTTTACAGGGTGCTGAGAATGAAGGTCATAACTGAAGACTTATATAATATGTTGAATGTCATATGTTTGATGTAATATGTTGGATCCTATTTATGTTGGAACATATTTATGTTGGAACCTACTTTATGTTGGAACTTATTTATGTTTGAACTTTTTTTGCTCATGTGTGAAACTATCATCTGGGTCTTTTTGAACCTTGAATCCTTACAATTATATAGATCCCTCTCTCTTCGAGAGTTCAGCCTTTAAATGCAAAACTGCTGCAGTATCTTGTTATCTTTAGTATTGCTCAGTGCATGGACTACTTGTTATTTAATGTGTCAAATGGACCTTGTTCTTCGACTGCATGGACTCTCGTGTGAACTGTGAACCTATTTTATAAATAAATATCTAACGCATTGTGTCAAATGAATCTATTGAGGCCTATTGGAGTTATGGGAGCTGATGAGTGCAGGTGGAGAGAAGTGAAATGAACACAAAAGTATGATGTTTTCTGAGTCGGATATGTTCAATTCGACTTACAAATTCAACTTAGTCAAATGTTTTCTGAAGACTTATATAAATTTGAATGCACATATCGCAAGATGCAAATTCAACTTACAAATTGAACTTAGTTCTATATATACATGCAGTAGTCACTTGCTCTCGTCCATTCATCAAGATGTAGGAAAAGAAGGATGCTAGCTAATGAGAAGAATACGCAAAGGAGAAGGTGAAGAAGAATTTCACATTATAAGAATGAAGTTGTTAAATAAACTCTTCTCGCAAACAATAAGGAAATTTTAACATATCGCAAGCATACAACATCTCGCAAGCATATCGCAAACATATTGTAAACATATAACAAATTATTAACATATCGCAAGCATATAACATCTCACAAACATATCGCAAATTGTTAACTAAACATGATTACATACAAGTTCATTACAAACTACTATGACTACATAAAAAGAAGAAGGAAACTGAGGATTACAAACCCTGCAATTAAAGAAAGTTCATTTTAACTAATACAAATGATATTATCACTCCAAGAAGTAAATACATAATTTTATCTCTCCTTGCAACATCTTCATAGGCAATAATTTTATTGAGCAATCCTATTAAAATGATCCTATGTTTATCTGATCTTCATTTTTGAACTTTTTCATCGTCCTTTAACAAGCTTCTTAAAATATTCTTATGCCGGTCATCCATAGTTGGATCGAACCACTGAAAAAAATTACAATCTTCGTGTGGGGGCTTACCCTGTAAGAACATTATACACAAAATGAACATAAGATGATGAAACAAAAATGAAGACCAAAATACATTACTTATTGGCAATGAAAATGTTTACCCGATAATGAGAGCACCCCTAAAATCGTCTCCCGAGATTATTATTTGTCCATGAAGTTTGTAATATTGCCTTATCACCACAAGCACAAAAGGGAATATCTAATTGACGTGATATAAAAAAGGTAGAAGATGACATGGCTGACGTGTGAAACAATAAGACATGCATGCATACATGAACACGATGAAGGAACATGAAACAAATAAGTACAATTGAAGTTTAGTTAAACAACATAATTAAGTACAATTGAAGATCAGTTAAACAACATAATTGAGTACAATTTACGATAAACATAGTTTCATCTAGATGCGACTTCGAAAGATACCGAGAGGGCGTGGCGGGGGCATGCGAGAATGGCAGGGCGTGCGGGGGCGTAGTGCAATCGGGGTCGTGCGTTTGCGGAAGGGCAGGGTGCGGGCGGGGTTGGCGTGTGTGCGGACGTTGTCGTGCGAGTGCAGCAAGGCGGCCGGCAGCCTGCGGCGGCATGTGGGCGGCGGTGTACGACGACGTGCGACGAAGGGCGGCGGCGTGCGGGCGTGCGACGAAGGGTGGCGGCGATAAGCGGGGGCGTGCGACGAAGGGCAGCGGCGGTAAGCGGGGGCGTGCGTGCGACGACGGGCGGCGGGGTGCGACGAAGGGCGGCGGCGTGCGTGCGACGACAGGCGGCGGGGTGCAACGAAGGGCGGCGGCGTGCGTGCGACGACGGGCGGCGGGGTGCGATGAAGGGCGGCGGCATGCGTGCGACGACGAAGGGCGGCGACGTGTGTCACGGGGTCATTCTCGGACACTAGACCACGTGCGGCGACTAGGCGGATAGGCACCTAGCCAAGCCTGTTTTGAGTTTGCAGCGGAAGTTTTATGGTCGAGACGACTTTGCCGAGAGTCGCTCTTATAGGCATTCAAACACGGACATGACTAGAGTGTTGGACTACTCGTCACGAGACCGTGGCATTAGCGCGTTGCGGCACTAATGTAGGCGCTTGGGCGCTTAAAGTCCGAAGGGGCGACGAAGGGACCACGGGACGCCACGAAGGGACACCGATGTGGGTTGCCACCCCACGCTCAAGGCCATGACACTAGAATTAAAGGAAAGCTTACTTGTATTAAATATGATGAAACATAATATACAATTGGGCCTCGGAAGGCACTAGTGAACTCCTCCCAGTGTACCGTAGGTATAGGAGTCTTGTTACATATTGAAGATGCAAAAGACGTACCCTACGGGAACGTCACCTACTTGGCCATTCATAAAGGACGGCCTTATAAGATAAATGCCCTAAGGGCGGATAACTTGGTACTCCGCAATATTACGCAGTGCGGGGCGACTGCATGTGTTCCATGTTTTCGGCGCTGAGCGGCCGAGGGCTATAAGTTGAGCGGCGTTGGTGCCGCGAGGCTTCACGCTTCGTGTCACGGGAAACGCCCCGTGACATTCTCCCCCACCAAAGTCGGCGACGCCCCCGACGCCGTTGTCCGGGCTTCCTCGGGGCCTTCGTCTTGAGTCTTGACTTCGCTTGTCTCGTTCAATTCTGCCTTCTTTGCCTTGACTTCAACTTCACCAGCATCACGCAACGCCAGGAATGCCCGCTCCTTGGGGTCTCGCTGAGGACTCCTCCCTCAGGCCTGCTTCGCTCGCTGATCCTTCGTCCAATCCGGGGTCATCACTTGTGCAGCGCCAGTGGAGTCCGCCATGTGCGGTCTGACTTCATCAAGCAACTATCCGTCCATCAAGTCTCTGTTGGCTTCACTTCTCTTCGACTTGCGCAGCGTCAACTTGTGTGGTTTGACTTCTTTGGGGGTGAAACAACTCTTGTATGCCTTCAGGAATAGCGCGGAGAAGAGTTGTCTCAGGGTCGTGTAGAACACGATGAAGAGTCTCGCCATTCGACCTGCATGACTTGACTCGATGCCTTCATGTTGCGGATGGCCGCAGCATAAGGTCTTCCTTCCGTCGAATGCGAAGTGCGGGACCATCTCACCCTCGATGATCATTCTTGAATTCGACGGTTTGAAACAGCACAAACCCTCCGATGTCGATGCTTGTAGCTTGTCTGCTTCGAGTGCCTGGGGTCGCTATGATGAGCGACGAGAGTCTTCCCACGGATACTTTGGGACGCTTCAGGTCTCTTTGTGGGCTTGACTCAATGTCTCTATGTTGCATATGATTGCAACGTAGAGTCTTCCATATCTCTGCCGAACTAAAAGGACAGGACCACCTCCTCCTTGGTGACCACATGATGTTTCGGCAGTCTTGAGGCGGGACAAGGTTCTTTGATCTGACAATCCGTGTCTTGTCCATCCAAGTCGCCATAGTGGGCGACGAGAGTCTCCCCACGTTTCCTTGTGGTTCAACTCGCTGTCCCCAAGTTGCAAATGGCTGCAACGTTGAGTCCGTCGTCCGCCGAGCCTTGAGAACATCTCCACCTTCCCCTTGGTGGACAATAAATATCTCGACGGTTTGAGGTGGGGCAAGATTCTTTGGTATAACATTCCGCACCTTGTCCACTCCCAGTCGCTATAGTGAGCGACGATGAGGGTCTCCCCACATGTGCCTGTGGTTCGACTTGCTTCTCCTGCTTCGATGGGCGATCTTTATCTTCGGCATAAGTAGTTTCCTCCTTGTGACTTGAGCTTCTCTCCCCCACCATTGCCCTTGCCCAAGGGCTTTGGTGGTATGGCACTTGTCCTGATTGACTTGGCAGCATCAACTAGTGAGCGGAGGTTGGACGATCCGGTCGTTCCAACTCCTTCCTAGTCCAAAGCTTCTAACCCCTCTGCTTGAAGAGCACCAACACTGGGTCTTCATCCTCCTGGGAACACTGTAGGCGGAGCTCGGTGATTCCTTTCACTTCCTCCTTCAACATGTCCATCTGGCCGATGCTGAACAATGCGATCTTGACCTCCAGTCCCAACTTGTCAGGGCTTGCATAATTGATGAACTGCCACTTCTTCTGTCCCAGGTCTGGGATGTATGTTTGCCACATTCTACATTGTCGCGATGGCAATGCCATCCTGAGTTTGCCACATCTTGCAGGGTTCTTGGGATATGCCTTCTTCCGATCCTGGGACCTCCTTTGAAACTTTGACAATCCCTTTGGGGTATGGACGAGGCGAGATCGTTGTGCTCGTTCACGAAGAGGATGCACCTTAGATGCTCGTCCGTCCGCACCTTGGACAAAGTAAAGTCATTGTGCTTGTCATCCTAGATCATACACCTTTGACATACTCGTCCACTGAGCGGCTTGACCCTTGCGAAAGAGTAGCCGTTCCGGGCCTTCACTAATCCGGGCGGATGCTTGTGAAGACGCTCTGCTTAGATAAGCGGACTGCGGTTGGTGAACTCGTGGCATGAGCTCCCAACATTACCTCCATCTCCATTCGAAGGGACGACATCGCCAATGTGTCCTTCGAAACTTTCGCATTGTGATCCTTGGAGGCCGCTTCGATTACTCGAGGCGATGTCCGAAAGGAAAGGGCACTCCTTCCTTCGGTTGGCGGCAGAACGCTTGACAGCAGCATGCCAAGGTTCGCCGATGCTCGACGCTCAGACCATTTGCCAAATTGGTCGCTGAGTTGAGGCGTCGATTTGCGTTGGCATGTATCAGGTTCGTCCCACTCCTTGATGGATGACATCGCGCCGCTTGCGGGGCGACACTTGACGAGGCAGGCAAGGCTGACAGCTCGTCCACGAGTGTTTGCAAGTAATCAACGCTTTGCTCCATTCCTGAAAGTAATCGTGGCGGGGCAGGCGATCTGCGGCACGACAGGATGCTTGTGATTGATGCTCCTTGGCCGAAGGGATGATATTCTTTGGCCGCAAGGGGACCATGAACCTTGATATTTGTCTTTAAGCCAACTTCTCCCGTGAAACGGTTGTGCACTTCACGTTGCATGACTGGGCATGCGATGCGACGTCACGAAATACCGAGCAGCGCCAGGTCGTCATGATAGTGCATGACCGACAGTCCCTGAATGTGACACGGGTCCTCCGAGTTACACGACGCTCGTGTAAGCGATCTCCTGATATGAGCAGCGCAAGACCATCATGCCGAGCATATGGCCACTCTTTGACGCAGCGCGACACTTCAGGATTCCCGACTGTATACCTGGGGTGGTTGATCTGCTCGAGTGAGCGACGCATGACCGTCCCGATTAGGCGGGACGATCAATCCGCCATCAGATGCATGACGGACGTTCCTTGACACGACACTGGTGTATGAGGAACATGCTGCGGGGCACGACTGGGCGTGCGGCGAGGAGGCTTGCCATGCATTCCTCGTTGGCGTCCACGATCAAAGACCATGGTACCAGTGCGCCTGGACGTGATGGAGTATTTGAGCGGAAGCACATCTCCTACGCCAGGGCACGTTACGACGACACAAGCGAGTCATCGTCGCTGGGTAATCCGAGCAGGAAGAACTGCTCTGATACCACCTGTCACGGGGTCATTCTCGGACACTAGACCACGTGCGACGACTAGGCGGATAGGCACCTAGCCAAGTCTGTTTTGAGTTTGCAGCGGAAGTTTTATGGTCGAGACGACTTTGCCGAGAGTCGCTCTTATAGGCATTCAAACACGGACATGACTAGAGTGTTGGACTACTCGTCACGAGACCGTGGCATTAGCGCGTTGCGGCACTAATGTAGGCGCTTGGACGCTTAAAGTCCGAAGGGGCGACGAAGGGACCACGGGACGCCACGAAGGGACACCGATGTGGGTTGCCACCCCACGCTCAAGGCCATGACACTAGAATTAAAGGAAAGCTTACTTGTATTAAATATGATGAAACATAACATACAATTGAGCCTCGGAAGGCACTAGTGAACTCCTCCCAGTGTACCGTAGGTATAGGAGTCTTGTTACATATTGAAGATGCAAAAGACGTACCCTACGGGAACGTCACCTACTTGACCATTCATAAAGGACGGCCTTACAAGATAAATGCCCTAAGGGCGGATAACTTGGTACTCCGCAATATTACGCAGTGCGGGGCGACTGCATGTGTTCCATGTTTTCGGCGCTGAGCGGCCGAGGGCTATAAGTTGAGCGGCGTTGATGCCGCGAGGCTTCACGCTTCGTGTCACGGGAAACGCCCCGTGACACGTGCGGGCATTGTCGTGCGAGCGGGCAGGGCGGCCGGCGGTGGACTGTCGGCAAATACAAAGGTCAGCCCGAGATAAAAACCGGCAAATATAATGGGGGAAAGTACCTTAGGTCGTAGATCCAGCCGGCGGTCAAAGTTCCGCGGATCTGGTCTTCGTCGCGCGGATGTGGTCGGCCGACGGTCGAAGATAGGCGGATCTCGTATGGATCTGGTCGAAGTCATGAAGATCTACCCGCCGACAGTCATGCTGGACCAGATCTGGTCGGCCGGCGGTCGTGGTGGCGCAGAGCTGGTCGACCAGCGGGCGTGGTGGCGCGGATCTGGTCGGGGCGATCGTGGTGGCGCGGAACTTGTCGCGGCCGGTCGTGGTCGCGCGGACGTCACCGTCGAAGTCGCCGATCGTCGTCGAAGTCGTGGTCGCGGCCGGTCGTCGTCGCGTGGACGTCATCATCGAAGTCGCCGGTCGTCATCGCGCGAGAAGGGGAGAAAGAGGGAGAGAACGGTGAAAATGAGGGTAAAGGGGAAAAAATTTTACTGCAACCACAGTTTTATTCTCGGCTGAAAACCGGTTCACACGCGAGGCCGGTTCACACGTAAATTTAACTGTTCACAGACGTAAAAATACCAATTTTCGGAGTCTTCATCGGCGCCCGTCCGATCGGGGCGCAGTAAAATGGGGGGTCTATCCCCCATTTTAAATAGGGGGACCCCATTTTATCCTATCTTTTAGGTGTAAAGGAAGGTGCTCTATATACTTACTAATCTTAGTTTTTTTGGGCCGGACAGTGTCATGTCAGGATGAGGGGCACAAAAAGCTCATCCCTACAGATCACACAATTGTTGCCCCAGAATTGAATTGAAGTTGGAAAGAACAAAGACATGACAATGGCCATGGAGAGGTGGCGCTGGAACACACTTTTAAAATATGTGCCAAAGGTCATACCAGATCTACTATCCCATTTTTATTATTTTGGTTTTTTTAATTTTCATAAATCAACATATATATTTAAAAAAACAAAAAAATTGTACAATAAACTTGATATTTATGAAAGCAAACTATACACACCTTTAGATTATGGGATCATATCTATGCATTATATTCTCTTTACATTTCTAATTCTTAGAATATCAAGTCAACCATCACGGGTACTCTCATCTACTTACCTTACATGATTCCTCCCATGAGTATAAAATACTATAAGATATAAAATATAATCAAATGCTCCATTAAAAATAGTAAAATGATATATCAATAAAGCATAAAAAACAATGAACCATCAATTTACATACTTATAATCAATTTCAATGCTAATCAATTTTAATCAATCATTAATGATTATCTCTAGTTTATTGTCGTATATTGTTAACATTAATTATTAATATTTAACAAATTATTGACTGATCATTATTAACTTTGATTCAACTAACTATTGTTACTTAACTATATCATTTAGCCATAATCATCAATCGGTTGTAGTTATCAACCAATTAATGACGTCTAATGATCCATCAACTATATTATTAATAAGCTGCAATCATCAGTTCTATTAATTATTAGCCACAATTATCAATTGATCGTAGTATAAGTTTTTTTAGTGTGTCTAAATCTATGAGAGGTCTCTGGTGTCCATGGTTACTACTAATATGGAACGGAGTGAAATAGCGATGAATTGTATTCTCTTGATCAAAGTGGTAGCTCCAAGGATCAAACATGAAGCGCCTAGCACCCAACAAATCACTTGAGACATAACTCCGCTAGTCGGTTGTGCCAACCAACCTTGGTCTACTATAGTATAAGTTATTATATCTTATTCGATCTTATTCCTACAATAAGAGTATTATGATAACGATAAGATTAAGAGAATAATTGCTAACTATGTTAATCCATAATAATTATAATCAATATATCAAATACCTAAATCATAATTATAATTGTTGATCAATCGAAAACATTATTTTCTTGCCCTTGTCGTGATTACAAATCGTGATATATCTTTAGCCATATCGTGGCACCAAGTCATTGGTCCTCGTCTTGTCACGACTCCAAGTCATAAGCAAACCCTCGACCTCATCACAACAATCCTTCACCTTGTCGTGACCCTAGTCATGACAAGGTTCTATCATGTCATAACATCAATTCAGGTTGCAACCAATGTTATAAAACTCGACCTAGACATTGACACGGATCGATGACCAGGTCATGTCGAACCGAATAATATAAGTTGATAAAAAGAATAAAATATATTAAATAAATTTCTCACATACTTTTAGTGCCTTGTAAGATGCATAACAAATATAATATAATAAGCTAAAATAAAATAGTTTAAAAGTCAAATAAATACAATAAAGTAAGTATAATTTAAATAGTTATTACATAAAAGATGAAAATTCTTGTAAACATAAATAAAAGAATATCGATGATATGTGATGAAAAATACATAAATTGGAACATAAAATTTAAACTATCAAATATATGTGAGTAATGTGTGCTAAAAAAACTTAAATTTTCTTGTCCTAATTATTTTTTTCATGTTGACCCAACCGAATCACCCAAACCTGTGAGTTCACCGGTTGAACCCGAGTTTTGATCGGATTTGACCGAATCAAAGCAGGTCACTCTCAAAGGTGGATTTGAGGTGACTCACGGACATTTTGAGGGTTGGACACCAGTCCAAATGGCTAGCCCATACTAGATGTTATAGCACTAGCTGCAATTGTATTATTGTGTGCTCGCTACATGACATGTCATCACCAATCCTCGCGCTCCTTGCAACAACGATGTCACGATCGGCCTCATGGTATGATTGCAATCAACCTTGTGGCCTGATCATAACTTAAAGTTGTGATCAAGTTACTTCTGTCATCGGCATATACAAGGATATTATGGCCGTCATCCATCATGACAAAAATAATGAATTTCCCTTTGTATCTTCTTGCCATGGTGGTCACTTATGGGTGCCATGACTTCCTCTAGTGGAATCATTATGCCTTGTGATATTGGGATGTGTGCATGAGAGATGGATAGATAAAAGGAGAGGAGGAATTGTGTGGGAAAAATGATTTGCATTTATAGAAGTTTATATGCATCATGATCTTTTTCTAAATCAGTTTAAACATCTTACAATATTTTATTTAAACTTATATTACTATTCTAATCTATTTTCCTAATCATCTTCTATTTTATCTTTGAAAATAATATTCAATTTGTACTTCCCAACTATACTTTTATATCATCTCAAACTCTTCTTATATTCCTTTAAATTTTTCTCAATTTATGGATTTAAATAATAAAAAAGTATTTTTTATATCTTAATTTTTAAATTAATATGATAAAATATTTTGTTTGTTTCTAAATTGTCTGAACTAAAACTTTAGTTTGATTCTATTTGTGAGTTCTTAATAAAGTAACATTATGGTTGAAATTGACTTGAAAATTTAATCCTTTGTTTTACTGGCTAAACTTTTGGTTATGGGATCATGAAGACACGTTCATTTTTTTTTCCTTTTTTTCCCTTGTGGTGTTACACAAGTTCACTGTAAATCTCACCTTGAAAATTACTCTAACAAATTACTTATTAATGAAAATCCAAATTATTCACCATCCCTAGCACTCTTGTCCCACAATGCTCCATCAACGTGAAACAATGTTTCGCTGTTGCCAACTCCTTCGACTTTCTCACTTATATTCTGCATCATACAATTGTAAGTCGCTCAACATTCAATCTTTGGACATCTAATCCTCTCTCTCTCTCTCCATTCACAAGTTTAGAACATGAAGTAGCTAATCGTAAGTTGCCCAACATTAATATCTCTCTCACACCCCACACATCCCCACTCATAAAGTCATTCGACATTCAATCTTTATTTCTTATCATTCACAAGTTCAGAGCATGAAGTAGAGTTAATGGTATGTTCCTTGACATTCAATTTCTCTCCTTCACATACCATTCACAGAAATATGAAGTAATTAATGGTAAGTTGCGTAACATTCAATCTCTTTGTCTCTCTCCATTCACAAGTTCAAAACATGAAGTAACTAATGATAATTTGCTCGACCCTCTCTCTCACACTCACAGACACACACGACTTGCACATCTCTAGATTAACTCAATCACTCATTTTTTTTTCGCAAGTTCACATCAAATGATGCTTGCTATTATTTTGAGTTCCACTCTTATAATAATAATAATAATAATAATAATAATAATAATAATAATAATAATAATAATAATAATAATAATAATAATAATAATAATAATAATAATAATAATAATAATAATAATAATAATAATAATAATAATTTTCTAACTTCTTGTTTGTATCTGCCTATCTTATATTAATTAAAGGCATTATATTTCATTTATTAATGAGAATTATTGTTATTTATAACTTTTATTAATTGTTAATTTTTTAGCTTAACAAAAAGAATTTTAATTATTGAACTTCCTATTTATATGTCAATACCTTATATTCATTGAATGACCATTAACCAATTGTAGTCATCTATCCACATTAATCATCAATGTAGAAATTAAGAAGTCATTGAAATAAGATCAATAAAAATTATTGATAAACATGATATATTATATTAGATGTCACTTTTAGCATTCAACTATTGTAGTTATACACTTTAGAGGAGGTGAGTATGGACATTGGGAAATGTTTCTTTCTCCTTTGTAATAACAACCCAAACAAAAAATTTATCCTTAGTCACTATCACAAAAAAAAGTGATTTTGTGGTGGTTGATGTTCCTATGCAAATTGCAATAGTTTTTTTTAATGAAACCATGAACTCCTATGTATTATCGAAGGCCAAAAAGTTCATCGAAAATGTTTGTGACAAAATAGCTATCTGACAAAAACTCCACTTCTTGACAAACAAATTCCTCAATATTTTTGACAAATTTTACGTCCGACGAAGCATCAAAGGGAAAATTTGTCAAAAAATTTAAAATAGAAAGGTATATAGTTTTAAAATTATTTAAAATAATAAATATTATCGATGGGTGGATCCTTCAATATTTTTTATGAATTTGACATCCTTCAAAAATACCGAAAGTGGGCTCATTGGAAATTAAAGATATTATAATAGTACATAGTTTTTAAATTCTTTAAAATATACAATATTGTCGACAGGCGAATCTTACGTCCTTCAAAAATACCGATTGGTGGGCTCATCATAAATTTAGAAATATCATAATAGTATATAGTTTGTAATTCTTGAAAAAAACATTAAATATCCCTATGATATTTTCTACAGGTTCGCAGTCCTTCGAAAATAATGATGACTGGGCCCACAAAAATTTTAAAAAATATAATAATGTATAGTCTTTTAAGATTTTAAAATGCCCAAGTATGTTAATATAATATTAAATATCATTGGTAGATGTCATCTTTAGTATTCAGTTATTACAATTGTACGATTTGATGGGGTGAGGAAATATTTATTTCTCCTTTGTAGTAACAACCAATCAAAAAGTTTATCCTTGGTCACTACTACAAAAATAAGCATTTGTGGTGATTGATGTTCCTTCCCAAATTGCAAAAGATTTTTTTTTTTGATTAAACAATCAAATTTTTTGTATTATCGAAGGCCAAAAAGTCCATTGAAAACATTTGTGATGGAACAACTATTCAAAGAAAATTCCACTTTTTGACAAGCGAATCCTTAAGTACTTCAACAAATTTGATGTCCATTGAAAAAGTATGCCTGTCATAAATTTAAAAATATTGCAATAGTATATAATTTTTAAATTCTTTAAAATACTAAATATTACCGATGACCTATCGAAAATACTAAGTGGTGGACCCATCGTAAATTTGAAAATATTATAATTAAATTTATTAATACTTTTGTAGATCATGCTTTGAAATAAAGATTAAATACTTATCTACATCCTTCGAAAGCTGTGATGGATTTTGCGCCTGACAAAAACTTAGTAGAGCATGACCTCAAAAAGATGTTTTATTTAAATATTCAAGCGTCTATATGTCTTCAACCCTTTCTCTTTCCCCTCCATCTTTATATATCTCTCCCTCTTCAGCTCCAACGGCTCTAGCATTAATAACCACCAGCTTCTATGATGACCTTTAACATGACATCTAGTGAGAGATCCCGATCCACTTCTTTGACTCTAACGACACATGCAGCCTTTGACGATGCGAACGACCTCTAAACATCCTTCTGCAATGATGACTTCAACGACCTTCGACCAACAAGGTGCAACTAGCTCAACCCCTCTTTCCATTTAATGATGGCAACGCCATTGACTCACTTCCGTAGGGGTGATGACAGTGCCGTCCTAGTTAGGGGTGATGACATCTGGAGGGGGTGCGGTCGTGCTCGTCGAGTGGTCACCGATAGGCCGGGGGTCAAGAGTGGGCGGCTGCAAGTCGGAGGTTGGGGTTGCGAGCGGGCAGCTGCTGCAAGCCGACGGTTGGGGTCACATGTGGGCGACTGCAGGCCGGAGGTTGGGGTTGCGAGCGGGCAGCTGCAGGCTTGCAGGTCGCGATGTCCGACAGACACGAAGGCTGCTCACCGGTAGGCCAGGGGTTGTGAGCGGGCAGCTGCAGGCCTGCAGGTCGAGATGCCCGGCGGAGAGGGTGCGATCACGAAGGCTGGTCACCGGTAGGCTGGAGGGTCATGAGCGGGCGGCTGCAGGTTGATGGTTGGGGTCGCGAGTGGGCAGCTGCTGCAGGCCGACAGTTGGGGTCACGTGCAGGGGTGCTCCCTGAAGGAGCTGGGGCAGCGGGGCGAGGGGGGATAAGGATGTGGGGGCACGGTTGGCCAGCGAAGTGCTCGCCGAAGGAGCTAGGGGCAACGCGGCAAAGGATGCTCGACGGGTTTTGTGACATCTTGCCAAAGGAGCTGGTGGGTGTTGCGAAGGCTACCCGAGGAGAGGGGGGAGGGCTGCTCGACAAGTTTTGCCAGTGGTGGGTGATGGAGAGCTGCTCACCGACCATAGGGAAAGGGGGGACCGTCGGCGCCTTCCTTGCCGACGAGGTTGCCGGTGGCCGAAGAGAGAGAGAGGAAGGGGCATTTTTAAAAAAAAAATAATTATTACATTATTATTTTAACATTAGTTTATTGTTTTTATGTTTATTTTAGTTTTTAATGATTTGTCACCTAAGCAAAATAACATGTGACTGCTTATACCCAATTAAAATGGTAGTTGGTGAAATGGTTAATAGTTGGAGAGGTTACAGACTTAACTTGGAGGATAAAGTTGGAAAAACGTGTAAAGTTTGAGGGTATTTAGAAATTTATCCGAAGAAAGATGATGAATTCTTTGTTGATTTTTTTGAATATTCATTTTTTAATAAATAAACTTTTAATTATAATTTGTAGATTTAATATTCAAATAAATTTTAATATTTTTTATAGTTGAATAGTAAATGTGTAAATGATATTATATTACTAGTGGAGACATATTAATTAATAATTTAATAGCGTACATCTATTTTTTGCGATTGTGTTGAATGCCTTGTGAGAAAAATGCTTTTATTTTTTTTCCTAATATCATATCGAGTCCAATGGATGTATAGTCCATATATTGGACAATCCATAGATTTCAACTATAGGATTCAAATCAAATGGTTTCCTTCCCTTTCCAGATTTTTGCTTGTTTTAAATCGTTCGAGGTTAACAGCATCTCTTCCTATGACAATCGCAGTGATTTGAGAAAAGAGATGAATAGAGTTTTTTTTAAGGAGAACCATTATCCATTCATTAGTTGAGAATAGTCTTGATACAAAATATTGAGGAGGCTCAACGGTGGATGATCCTCCCAAGAATTCCCAAGAATTCTTGGAGTCGCATTCTCGGCCAACGAGACAAAAAATCAACAGCATAATTATATTGGCGATATATATGATTACATTTGAAGCCTTGTAATGAGAAGCTATAGTGCCATATGTTCCGTATGATGTTGAGGATGCACCAAGGGCAGAGTGATGTCTTGGCGATAATTTTCATTAGCAGTCCCTGTGCCACAATCAATGCACTGGATACAATGAATCCCTCACATAAGGCCCATGCCTCTACCTCCAAAGCTGACTCCGCATTGCATCGAAATGCGCCTGCACATAAAATTTCACCGTTAGAGGATCTAATGAGAAATCCGACACCCCAAGCAACGCAGATCCTGAATAGGATTTATCTGAGTTGAGACTGACCCAACTCGACGCAGGGGGCTCCCACTGGACCAAAGTGCGCCACAGGGGGAAGAAGTGTTGCGTGCCTCAGAAAAATAACAAATTCCTTGTGCCCCGTGGGCCCTCTCCAAAGCTACGAATAAGGTATCAAACTTGGACTGAAATTGGACATTAATTTGCGAAAGCCAAATATTCCATAGTAGAAAACCAAAAAGGGATCTCAGGGATGATCTAGATCGGGGCTCCAATTTGTTCCCCTCCTTGATCTAGCTCTTAGTAACCTAGGAGTCTCGGAAAGAAAACCGATATCCAATGTTGCATGAAAACAAATTCCATAATGCTCTGACAAAGGAACAGTGAAAAAATAGGTGAGATATTGTCTCGACGGTTGTACCACATAAAGCACACAGGGTTGATTGAAGAGTTAAAACCATTAAGAAAATCTAGAGTAGGTAAACCGTTATGTTTCAATTTCCAAAGAAAAACTTTTATTTTTTGCGGAATACTAAGTTGTCGAAGATCGGTCCAAGAAGGCTCGCCAAGTACCGACGGTGTCCGGTGACACAAGAAATTATAGATTATTTTGGTGGAGGGGCGACCATGGAGGTCCATGCACCAAATCCACCAGTCATGGCGGAGGCAGTCAGACACATATATCTCAGAAATGCATGATACCGATGGGGGGCTGAAAAACATAGATAACAATTGAATATTCCATGACCAGTGCAAGATAAGATCCGAAACATTTAAGTCATGTATAGGAGTATCTACATTAACAAAATTAGGCATGTAAATTAAAGGTATAAGAAACAACCAAGGATCCTTCATGATATTGGTGGTGAATCCATTACCGATGTGTTTGGTGATGGCCCCCCTAATATCAGTTAGGCAATTTATAATAGTACGCCAACACCAAGCAGGGGAACAATTATAGCTTGGATAGACCTATGGATGTAGAGTACGATATTTGTTTAGAATCCAATTTTGACCAAGGAGACTCATATTCATTTAGTACTTCAAAGACTTTTTTAATCATTATAGAGGTTTTAACATGCTTAAAATTTCGGATTCCAAACTCCTACAGCTGTTGGGAGTTGGATAGTATGCCAACCAATGAGATGTAATCCCTTACCATTCTGTGTTGACGACCAGAGGAACTTCTTGCTTAATTTTTCTAACATGGAAACAATGGAACTAGAAATATAACTAGATCCAAAAGAGTGAGAAGGTAAGGAATAAATGATAGACTTAATTAATGTTACCTTGCTAGCTTGGTTTAGTAACTTACTCTTCCAGAGAGTTTGTTGGAAAATTTTCTACCAAGAGGTGATGCTTACCAGCAACTTGCTTGTACGATTTAGGAACATCCAAATACATAAAAGAAAAAGAGCCCACAATGATACCGAGAGAATTCTTAATTGCTTGCCCTCTCCGGCAACTCAGCTTAGGAGGGGGGGGGGGGGTAAATTTGTGATTTATCTGAGTTAATGTTCTACTTAGTGAGTGTGTAATATTCTTTGAGAATTTTGATAATGCTTTTACAATTTTTGACATTCGTAGAAACACAGATAATCAGATCATTAGAAGTGAAAGTGTTGATTTTAAAATGTTAGATTTTACCCATGGCAGAGTGATGGTTTAATAAGGACAAGATCACTTGCGTGACCAATACAAAGAGATAGGGCGAGAGGGGGTCCCCTTGCCGAATACCCTTATGGCTCTTAAAGGAAGCAGAGGAGTTGTCATTTATATTGCAATGGAAAATGGGAGAGATGACACACACCATGATCTAGTTTATAATGGGTGTGGGGAAGTTCATAATGGTAAGAACATTGAAGATAGCTTCCCATGATATTCAGTCAAATGCCTTAGACATGTCGGCCTTTATGACCATGAATTTCTGTCTATAGTACCATGGAGTGTGCAATCTCTTGGAGAGTAAGTATGTTATCGTGTATGGATCTGCCCAAAATGAAAGCAGTTTGGGAAACATCAATAAGATGAGGTAGGGTGGGCTTAAGAGGAGGGACCAAAATGCTCCAGATGACCGATCGAACCTTTTGAAGGTGATAGAGATAGAAGAGAGTGATGCCGGTGATCAGGGAGCCTTGGGAGGAGGGCCAGTCAATATTGGAGATCTCTGATAGAATAAAGGGACTCTAGAGGTCAGTGTAATGGTTGACAAATGCTTGTCGGATCTAGGCGTCATCAGTAATGAATGTATTTGGGTTATCTTATTGGCTGAGCTTAGTTATGTTGTTGTTTTTTATGCCTTGTGATTGTGGTCATGTGGAAAAATTTTGAGTTTTTATCTTCATGTTCTAGCCAAGTACTACACGACTTGCTCTACCATTTCAGAGTGATTTGCCGGAGGAGGGCTTGGTAAAGAGAGCGAAGGTGGGGAGATAAGGTTATCAAGAGATGAATAGAGTTGAGCCAACACATAAGTCATGGTTGTAGATCACTTTTCAATCCCCAATTCTAGTTATTAAGCTTAGAATGCCATGCCAAGGAACAATAAGGCTAATCTCTAAGTCCAATGTCGAGCACCAAGAGCTCGAACTTCCGGATATCTATCTCATCGTAGTCCTAAGTGCCTAGCGGAAGAGCACTCTTAATCGTAATCTTGTTTGTTGGCTCTTTCAAAGCAGAATTTTATTCTTTTTTGTGATGATTACTTCCCTGTTATGACAGTGGAAAACTAAAGCATTCTTATGATTTTAGAATCATCTATTCGTCCTATCCAGAAAGAAGCCAAATATCTTAGGGTGCTCTTAATGTCACTCCCAAAAAATAAAATGCCACTCCGAAGTGACTATCATATCCTCTCCGCTTATATTTTAATTTTTAAATGTCATTACTCTATTGACTCTTCGGATTCCACCCAAATGTTTTATTCAAAGATATTTTTAACTCTGATTGTTCTTTTGAATGATGTGTCATCTTCCTACTGCATTAGAACGTATAATACAATATTACATATGTATACTTTATTATTTGTTTCGTGTGAAAATTGATTTATATACAGAATAATTATCACACTAGCTATCTTTTTTTTTATCTAATTGCATGAATTATATTTTGAACCAATAATGACCCCTCTTGATGATGTAAAGTTATCTAAGTTTTATATTTTTATTTTATATATAATAGCAAAAAGATAATCTTAATTTATTTGTTCACCGTTTCTTATTAGGTGGATGGATACAACTGGACTACTGCACTAATTAATTTTTTTAAAGCAAAAAAAAAAAAGAAATGAAAATTATTTGAACTCAGAGATTTGTTCATTGTAAATTTTTATGCTAATGAACTATTTACCTAGCGTATGTTGGGAAATAGTTTATCACTTTATTGAGTTGATCGTTATTATGTGATTTTAATAATAATTTTGCAATTTATTCTTATCATACACTAATTTAAGAGTGATCATAAGTTTTAAAATTTAAAATTTAAAATATTTCAAATACTAGTTATCTACTATTAGCATTTTATTCACTAAATTTGTTATCTATAATTAAGCTATCCTTGGACATAATTGAATTTTTATGCTTATTTTAACAAAAATACAGTGATTTATTATTATTTTGTATGTTGCACCATAGTTCTCCATTTGTGATACGAAGGGGGACAAAAGTAAAAATAATGATGCTTTGGGAGTTGGAGGAATTTTGGGAGATTGAAGTTATGTGCCAATCAGGTGGAATACGAAGAGACGCTCTTTGCAAAGTGAATATAATAAAAAAAATATTAAAAGAAAAATAAAAGATAGAATTGTCAATTTGAAGTGGCATTAAATTTTTAAGGAGCGACATTAAGTCCAATGCCTTAAGCTGTCAAACTTTTATAATCAATGTGGAGCAAAGATGAGCATCATTCATTCACTCTTTTTTTCTTAGCATTAAATGTGCTCCCCTTTTGAAAGGATTCTTTCTAACAATCTAAAATCATAGTATTATCAATAAGAGATTAATTGCTATTGTTTGTGATACAGGTCGAATCCAAGAACAACTAAACATTGTTCGGTCTATTACTTTGTTAATACAAAAAGACGGTTTATTAAATTGTTAGTTTTTTTTTATATAAACGGATTAAAAAAATAAAATCATTTTTGTTTTAAAAGCTTATAATAAATACGTGCATCTAGGGGTGTTCAGCGGAACCCGACGACCCGATCCGATCGAAATTAGTTTGAGTGGGTCGGGTCAAATCGATGGTTGGGTTGGATCGGACCCGAGACCCGACCCGATCCGTAATCGACCCGGGTCGGGTCGGGTATGAGTTGGATTTTTCCAACCCGAGGTGACCGACCCAAATTAGTTTGGGTGGGTCAAGTCAAATCGATGGTCGGGTCGGACACGAAATCCGACCCGATCCGAACTTGACTCGGGTCGGGTCGGGTATGAGTTGGATTTTTCCAACCCGAGGTGACCCGACCCGACCCGACCCGACCCGAATGATCCGATTTTTTATTTTTATTTTTTATTTAAACTCAAGCTTATATTTAATTTAAAATTTTAAAAATAAATTAAAATCAAATATTTTAAGTACAAAAATAGCATTAAATGATTCAAAACTTTATTTTATGATTTAAAATAAATATAAAATAATATTTTTAATATTAAAATAAATATAAAAATAGTAAGAAAAAATTTAAAAAATTTTAAGTGATCGGTCCGACCACTCGATCCGAATCGAATCCGATTGGGTCGGATTTGACCCCCAACAACTTTTGTCACGATTCAATCAAATTTAATCGGATCGAATCGAATTTGTTCACGGATTGATTCATGAACACCCCTGCGTAGATCGATCATAATAAGCAAGAAACACGATAATGAGCCTAATAGAATTGGCATTACATTATTAACGGAGACATAACAATTTGACGGGATAACTAGAAGATTGCAAGCCGCGGATTCCCAGGTTTGTACATGTGTTATTTATGGGATGTCAGACAGGTGGAAAAGCCACTTTAATTTTTCATCCCTTCTTGGCATGCCTTCTCAAATGAAAACATGTGTATTATGTTTGTTTCTGCAACATGTACAGGGGTGTGATGTGTCTGGATCCCGAGGAAGGGCAGCTCCTGTGTCCATGCTTCTGAAGATGACGAGCGCAAAGAGAACAATCGAGATTGGGGTATTCACAGGGTACTCTCTCCTTGCAACTGCATTGGCATTGCCAGATGACGGCAAGGTGCTGATTTGCTAATTTCCATTCTTCTTTCTCTTTATGTATGTGATCCGGTTGAATATGTTGTTTCCCTTGTATTAATTTCAGAAACTACTCTGTCAGAAAAAAAGAAAAGAAAAGAAAACACAGGTTCTTTGTTCCACCTATATATTTCCTACATACATGTGCAATCCAAAGGTTGGAGTGTGCTAAAGTATATCTGCAACATCCAATCTTATGGCCTTCCGAATGCTTGATCACTTGACCATTTCACTGAAATATTCTTGGTGCCACTGATGACCCCAAATCATTCTACTTTATGAACTCTAGTGATACAGATGCATTTTGAAGATTAATTGTGTTACGATTTCTTCACGAGAGAAATTACGCATCGCGAAAAAATTCGAAAAATTTAAGGTGACGCAGAATTGTATTAGATGAAAGAAACAGAAAAGAATTACAAGATCAGATTGATCCAGGATAGTCTTACAAGCCTTGATTATATGTCCTTTTATAGGGCATTGGAGAAATAACTCATATTCTAACTTAAGAATCTAATCCTACTAGGCATGCAAGCCCCTTCTCTAGAAAAACCTTCTTGAAGTAGGAGTAAAAATCTGACCTTCTGAAGTCCCTGAACAATCCAGCCCCCTTCAAAGCCCATCTTGAAATTCAATTCGGCCAAGCCTCCTACCTGGCATCCTTCCAAGCTCGGACGCGTTCGGGGCGTGCCCGCCAAAGCAGTCCTAGTCCCACTCGGACTAGGACAAGTCCTGGATGGCCCCTTCACATCTTCAGCCTTTTTAGGAGTAGATCTTCGACTCCAAGTGCCCTTCGGTCCAAGAAGGAAGCTCGGTCCTCCAAGAATCCGTCATGTCCTTCTCGACATCGAAAATCGGCCGACTCCTATTCCTAATAGGAGTAGGAATCCTTCCGACCCTGCACTTCTCGTCCAAGCATCTCTCGAAGTCTCCCTATTACTTCTTTGGATCCAAACAGATTTCTAGTTAAAGTAGGATTCAAGGCATTATTTAACAAATCTCCACCTTGAATTGAATCCTACAATCAGATATCTAACATTCTCTGCCACCGCCAATCCCTGTTCTGATTTTGCACATGCGATAGCATCCTTGTAGCTTGATCTGACGATTTCACATCTTCAACTACTTGGAATGCATATGCAACCATGTCCTCAAAGCCATTACGCTTAAGAGGACCTACTTGCCTGCGAGCACGTTCTGCAGCTAGACTTGTCGTTGCTTTCTCTAGTTGCTCATCAGACTCTGATTGTTCAACCTGATGAGATTCTTTTGACCCATTCTGAATTGGAGTTAATCCAAACTCCACCTGTTTGTTGACACCCTCCTCTGCTGAGTCAACATCTGATTTCTGCTTGAGCATAGACATCTCATCAAAGGATATATTTCTACTGTGAATAACTTTCTGCTCCGAGGGAGACCAGATTCGGAAGCCTTTTACACCTGCACCATATCCCACAAAGACTCATTCTTTGGCCCTTGGTTTCAGTTTTTTCTTCGCTGACGTGATAATATGCTGGACAACCAAGCACTTTTAGATTAGTATAATCAGTAGGATTTTCTGACCATACCTCAATGAGAGTCTTCAGATCGATCGCGATTGCAGGATTCCGATTGACAAGGTAGCATGCTGTGCTAACAGCCTCAGCCCAGAATGACTTGTTCAGTCCAGAATTAGAGAGCATGCACCGTGCCCTCTCTAGAAGAGTTCTATTCATGCGTTCTGCTACACCATTCTGCTATGGTGTATCTCTGACGGTGCGATGTCTGGCAATGCCTCCATCCTTGCAGAATCGATCAAAGTCAGACGAACAGAATTCCAAGTCATTATCGGTACAAAGACGTTTCATTTTTCTCGATATCTGATTATTCACCAAAGTCTTCCATTGCTTGAAAGCTTCAAATGCCTCGCTCTTGTGCTTCATCATGAATACCCATGTCATCTTGAGTAATTATCTACCACAGATAGGAAGTATCTAGAACCTCCTAGAGATGGAACACGAGAGGGGCCCCAACAGTCAGTGTGGATGTAATCGAGTGTTACCTTCGTCTTGTGCACGGTTTTGCTGAATTGATGCTGTTTTTTCTTGTCAAAAATACAATGCTTGCATAATCCGATTTCAGATATCTTCTGAACATTCAGAAGATTGCGCTTGCTGAGGATGTCCATCCTTTTCTGACTCATATGTCCAAGTCACATGTGCCACAACTTAGATGCTTCTGATTCTGATTTGGATGAACTACCTATTGCAGCCACGACAAAAATTATTGTGCCTTGTAGTATATACAAGGACTTTTGCCTGACTCCTCTCATGACTTCAACATCACCGTTGGTGTCCGTGAGAACATCTTCTACGACATCCATCTGACATTCTTTAGAGTCTAGAACTCCTAATGATATCAGATTTTTCTTCAGTTGCGGAATATAACGGACCTCTGTCAATGTCCTCACCTGATTATCATGAGTTCTGATCTGAATTGAGCCGATTCCAACTATTTTACAGGCTGCATCATTACCCATGGTGGCGTTTCCGCCATCTGATAAGTTGAGAACCACTCTCTGTATGGAGTCATATTATAAGAACATCTTGAGTCGAGAATCCAATCCAATTCTCTTCCGAACTCTGATCAGACACCATAAGAGCCAAATCATCATCAGATTCGCTATTCTGGTGAGCTACTGCAGCAACCATGTCTTTCTTCTTCTTCTTGGGGCAATCCTTCTTTCAGTGATCCGGTTCTTTGCAGTAGTTGCAGATATCCTTCGGTTTGATGTTCTTCTTCTTCTTTGACTTACCCTTTTTAGGGTTTGTCTTTTCCGTGGTTGTTACCAACCTTGCGGCCTGAATCTCCACAGCCTTGTTAGACGCCCTATGACAAAGTTCACGAGTATGTAGACTCGATCTTACTTCTTTCAGAGTAATTGTGTCTCTTCCGATGATAATAGATTGTACGAAATCTTCGTACGACAGAGGAAGAGACACCAACAAAAGTAGAGCAGCATCTTCATCCTCGATCTTCACATCTATATTTCGTAATTTCATCAACAGAGTATTCATCTGATCAATATGATCTTTCAGAGGGGCACCTTCTTGCATGCGGAGGGTGAATAGACGTTGCTTCAACAATAACTTGTTGGTGAGAGACTTGGTCATGTAGAGACTCTCAAGTTTCGACCACAGACCGGCCGCCGTCTCTTGATCGGTGACTTCTATAATCACCTCGTCCGCCAGACACAATATGATCATAGAATGCGCCTTCTCTTCTTGTGCCGTCAAACTTGTGAGGTTGGACTCCTTTTCTTTGCCCTTTGAGTCTCCCTTCGGTTTGTTCTTCGACACGTTCGCGAGCGGCGCCCTTCTCTTCTTGTGCCGTCAAACTTGCGAGGTTTGTTCTTCAAAAGTGCCCGCATCTTGATCTGCCAGAGACTAACTATTTCGTCCTGTAAATTTCTCGACGTTGATGTTGTGCGATGCCATCTCTACGCCTGATGGAGGATCGATGATGAAGTCTCGCTCTGATACCGATTTGTTAGGATTTCTTCACAAGAGAAATTACGCATCGCGAGAAAATCCGAGAAATTTAAGGCGACGTTGAATTATATTAGATGGAAGAAACATAAGAGGATTACAAGATCAGATTGATCCAGGATTGTCCAGGATAGTCTTACAAGCCTTGATTACATGTCCTTTTATAAGGCCTTGGAGAAACAACTCCTACTCTAACTTAAGAACCTAATCCTATTAGGCATGCAAGCCCCTTCTCTAGAAAAACCTCCTTGAAGTAAGAGTAGAAATCTGACCTCCTGAAGTCCCTGAACAATCCAGCCTTCAAAGTCCATCTTGAAGTTCAATTTGGCCAGGCCTCCTGTCTAGCACCCTGCCAAGCCCGAACGCGCTCGGGGCGTGCCCGCCAGGGCAGTCCTAGTCCCACTCGAACTAGGACAAGTACTGGATGACCCCTTCACATCTTCAGCCTTTTTAGGAGTAGATCTTCGACTCCAAGTGCCCCTCGATCTAAGAAGGAAGCTCGGTCCTCCAAGAATCCGCCATGTCCTTCTCGACATCGAAAATCGATCGACTCCTATTCCTACTAGGAGTAGGAATCCTTCCGACCCTGCACTTCTCGTCCAAACATCTTTCAAAGTCTCCCTATTACTTCTTTGGATCCAAATATATTTCCAGTTAAAGTAGGATTCAAAATATTATTTAACAAATTGATTTATATTGTTAGCAGTATCTTGACTTTACACAGGAATAATCATCTAGCTGCTTTAATACTAAAATGAATGACATCTTATGCATGTTGTTCGTATTCCTGTTGAAGATAATTGCCATTGATGTGGACAAGCCAAGTTTTGAAATGGGGCTGCCATACATTCAGAAAGCAGGCGTCGAACACAAAGATCAATTTTTTCGAATCCGAAGCGATGCCAATTCTTGACAGGATGATCCAACTAGTAAATTCTATTTTTTTATATATTGCAGCACTAAATTAAGTCCTTTCCATGAGCTTCATACTAAAATTAAGAACATTTATAGTTGTCGATCGATACAGTGATCGATGCACTTACCATAATCATTGCCTTCATAACTCTCCTCAAGGTTGCTTTATAACCAATTGGACTTTCACTTTCGTGGAACATCATTCCATAACTTTAATCAGGGTTGCTTTATAACCCTTTGGACTTCCACTTTCGTAGAACTTCATTCCATTCGATCGATCATTGGCCCTTTCCTATTAATGTTATATCTTTTGATAGTTGGGAGTTATGTCGTTGCCCTCTCAATAGGCTAGCTAGGCCTAGGAGACAATGCTCCCCTATCACCCGAAGATGATCTCAGAATGCACACACCGTTGCCGATGCATGTAACGATCATTCTGGACTCTCGCTCGAGGAGGACATCGGAATGCACATACCGTTGCCGATGTGTATTCTGGACTCTCGCCCGAGGGCGACATCGAAATGCACACACCGTTGTCGATGTGTGTAACGATCATTCCGGATAATTATCCGATAAAGGGCCATAGAGGGACGACATATAACATCATTCACAACTGGGTTCATTATGCTTTTCAAACAACAATCATTTACGTTGCTCGATCTTTATATTTTTAACCTAGTTACGACTGTCCATGCAATTCGTATATCTAGGTTCATATACAATCATCAATCAGTAATACATATTAGTAAATATCTTTAAAATAACATAAATATAACATAAATCAGTTTTTCGGTCTATCAAGATCGTTCCGGGACTAGCACGGCCGTACCAATGTCCTGGGGGTCCGATCTTTCACTCGAAAGTCACGATTTTTTATATTTCAATTCCAATAAACATAGTTTAAAACATCATGAATATTTCAGATATGATCTCTCGACATCTATGCATTATAAAACACATTAAGACATGCAATTTTCATTCATTAACAAGAGTTGAGACTTTTTCTTAAAAATTCATACGATTACTAGAATTTATTCTCTGCATAGTATTCTGGCAGTAGTCACTGAAATATTTATAACTTAATCTATACTTACTCTTTTCAGATGATTCAAATTTTCATAGAAAGATAACACGAGCATTTAACTTGGGAATAAATTTCGAAACCTACTTTAGTATTTCCAATTTACTACATGTTTTACAATTTGATCTCGCTATTACCCAAGACAGTACGATACCAGTTCGGTTTTTTTATCATAACTATTCGTACATATCTTCAAATGATACGAAACCAATTTCTATGGAAATTAAACTTCGAGGGCTTTCTATCCATGTATTAATTGCAATTTTTAGATAAGAAAAACATATCCGAATAATTATTGCAAATATAGTCACGAATTCAGGCAGATTATGCAACTTAAATCGTGCAATCCAAACATTTAGATCTAATCATGAATCCATAAAAAATGATATCAAATCTAATAAAAGTCATAAATTTTTCAAACAAATCCCCAATAGGAGGAGGGTGCCCTATTACCCTCAATCCAATCAATAAAATTTTGAGAGAAGAGAGAAGAGTTGGATCCCCTTTACATACTTTGATCCTAAATCTTCCTCCTCTTTTTCCTTTTCTTCTTCCTCTTTTTCTTTCTCCCTGACCTCCTCTTTCTTCTTCCTCAAGCCCTAACCGTTAAGGTGTGGATTCAAAAGAGAAAAGAGGTCTTATATAGGAAGAAATAATGATGATTTGGGTAAAAGTCCAAATTATTCTTAATGAAAATTAGGGTTATTACACGGGTGACTACGAGAAAGCATTCCATATGTTTGTGGTAATGCGAGAATTAGCTATAGGGCCCGATAAATTCACCCTGGTCAGTATCCTTTCTGCTTGTGCACAAACACAACATATTGACTTGGGTAGAGTAGTACATCATTACATGTTGGTTACTGGTACTAAGTCGATGTGATTTTGGGGAATGCTATGATAGACATGTATGGAAAGTGTGGTAAAATTTATGTGGCACATAGATGTTTCCATCGCATGACTGTCAGGAATGTGGTTTCCTGGACATGTATGATCTGTGCTTATGCAAAGCATGGATTCCTTGATGTTGCTAGAAGTTTGTTTGATCGGATGCCTGAAAGGAATACAATTTCTTGGAATGCTATGATCTCTTGTTACCTTCAGCATGGATTTTACTACGAAGCTTTGGATCTTTATGGCAGTATGCAATCATCAAATGTGGCGCAAGATGAGGCCACTCTAGTGGCTGCCCTCTCTGCTTCTAGTCAAATTGGTGATCTGATCATGGGAAGGAAAGCCCACATGTTCATTAGTGAACATGTGCGAACCCCAGTGTAACTCTATATAATTCGCTTATTGATATGTATAGGGGTGTTCACCGGGTCGGGTCGACCCGGTGAACCCGACAATCCGACCCGACCCGACCTAGTTCGGATCTTGGTCGGGTCGGACCCGACCCGACCCGAACCCAACCCGATGAGGGTTCGGGTCGGGTACGGGTTGGGAAATCCCAACCCGAGTCGACCCGACCCGATCCGACCGATGACCCAATTATTATTATTTTTTAACTTTTTTAGTTCTATAGTTGATTTAAAATAAAAAAAAATATTAAAATAAAATATTTTAATTATGAAAACAATGCTGAAATATTCAAAAAAGCATATTTTATATTTTATAATAATTATTAATTATTTTTATATTAAAATAAATATAAAAAACTGAGATAAAAAATAAAAAAAGAAAAAAAAAGATGGTCGGGTGACCCGACCACCCGATCCGACCCAACCCGTGGGTCGAATTTTTCGCCCCCAAGGGGTTTGATCCGACCCGTGAATGTCACGGGGCGTTTCCCGTGACACGAAGCGTGAAGCCTCGCGGCACCAATGCCGCTCAACTTATAGCCCTCGGCCGCTCAGTGCCGAAAACATGGAACACATGCAGCCGCCCCGCACTGCGTAATATTGCGGAGTACCAAGTTATCCGCCCTTAGGGCATTTATCTTGTAAGGCCGTCCTTTATGAATGGCCAAGTAGGTGACGTTCCCGTAGGGTACGTCTTTTGCATCTTCAATATGTAACAAGACTCCTATACCTACGGTACACTGGGAGGAGTTCACTAGTGCCTTCCGAGGCCCAATTGTATGTTATGTTTCATCATATTTAATACAAGCAAACTTTCCTTTAATTCTAGTGTCATGGCCTTGAGCGTGGGGTGGCAACCCACATCGGTGTCCCTTCGTGGCGTCCCGTGGTCCCTTCGTCGCCCCTTCGGACTTTAAGCGCCCAAGCGCCAACATTAGTGCCGCAACGCGCTAATGCCACGGTCTCGTGACGAGTAGTCCAACACTCTAGTCATGTCCGTGATTGAATGCCTATAAGAGCGACTCTCGGCAAAGTCGTCTCGACCATAAAACTTCCGCTGCAAACTCAAAACAGGCTTGGCTAGGTGCCTATCCGCCTAGTCGCCGCACGTGGTCTAGTGTCCGAGAATGACCCCGTGACAAGTGGTATCAGAGCAGTTCTTCCTGCTCGGATTACCCAGCGACGATGACTCGCTTGTGTCGTCGCAACGTGCCCTGACGTAGAAAATGTGCTTCCGCTCAAATACTCCATCACGCCCAGGCGCACTGGTACCATGGTCTTTGATCGTGGACGCCAACGAGGAAGGCATGGCAAGCTTCCTCGCCGCACGCCCAGTCGTGCCCCGCAGCATGTTCCTCATACACCCGTGTCGTGTCAAGGAACGTCCGTCATGCATCATGATGGCGGATTGATCGCCCCGCCTAACCGGGACGGTCATGCGTCGCTCACTCGAGTAGATCAACCACCCCAGGTATACAGTCGGAAATCCTGAAGTGTCGCGCTGCGTCAAGGAGTGGCCATATGCTCCGCATGATGGTCTTGCGCTGCTCATATCAGGAGATCGCTTACACGAGTGTCGTGTAACTCGAAGGACCCGTGTCACATTCAGGGACTGTCGGTCATGCACTATCATGACGACCTGGCGCTGCTCGGTATTTCGTGACGTCGCATCGCATGCCCAGTCATGCAACGTGAAGTGCACAACCGCTTCACGGGAGAAGTTGGCTTAAAGACAAATATCAAGGTTCATGGTCCCCTTGCGGCCAAAGAATATCATCCCTTCGCCCAAGGAGCATCAATCACAAGCATCTTGTCGTGCCGCAGCATCGCCTGCCACGCCACGATGACTTTCAGGAATGGAGCAAAGCGTTGATTACTTGCAAACACTCGTGGACGAGCTGTCAGTCTTGCCTGCCTCGTCAAGTGTCGCCCCGCAAGCGGCGCGATGTCATCCATCAAGGAGTGGGACGAACTTGATACATGCCAACGCAAATCGACGCCTCAACTCAGCGACCAATTTGGCAAATGGTCTGAGCGTCGAGCATCGGCGAACCTTGGCATGCTGCTGTCAAGCGTTCTGCCGCCAACCGAAGGAAGGAGTGCCCTTTCCTTTCGGACATCGCCTCGAGTAATCGAAGCGGCCTCCAAGGATTACAATGCGAAAGTTTCGAAGGACACGTTGGCGATGTCGTCCCTTCGAATGGAGATGGAGGTAATGTTGGGAGCTCATGCCACGAGTTCACCAACCGCAGTCCGCTTATCTAAGCGGAGCGTCTTCACAAGAATCCACCCGGATTAGTGAAGGCCCGGAACGGCTACTCTTTCGCAAGGGTCAAGCCGCCCGGTGGACGAGTATGTCAAAGGTGTATGATCTAGAATGACAATCACAGTGGCATTACTTTGTCCAAGATGCGGACGGACGAGCATCTAAGGTGCATCTTCTTCGTGAACGAGCACAACGATCTCGCCTCGCCCATACCCCAAAGGGATTGTCTAAGCTTCAAAGGAGGTCCCAGGATCGGAAGAAGGCATATCCCAAGAACCCTGCAAGATGTGGCAAACTCAGGATGGCATTGCCATCGCGACAATGTAGAATATGGCAAACATGCTCCCAGACATGGGACGGAAGAATTGGCAGTTCATCAATTATGCAGGCCCTGACAAGTTGGGACTGGAGGTCAAGATCGCATTGCTCAGCATCGGCCAGATGGGCATGTTGAAGGAGGAAGTGAAAGGAATCACCGAGCTCCGCCTACAGTGTTCCCAGGAGAATGAAGACCCAGTGTTGGTGCTCTTCAAGCAGAGGGGTTAGAAGCTTTGGACTAGGAAGGAGTTGGAACGACCGGATCGTCCAACCTCTGTTCACTAGTCGACGCTGCCAAGTCAATCAGGACAAGTGCCATACCACCAAAGCCCTTGGGCAAGGGCAATGGTGGGGGAGAGAAGCTCAAGTCGCAAGGAGGAAGCTACTTATGCCGAAGATATAGATCGCCCATCGAAGCAGGAGAAGAGAGTCCAACCACAGGCACATGTGGGGAGACCCTCATCGTCGCTCACTATAGCGACTGGGAGTGGACAAGGTGCGGAATGTTATACCAAAGAACCTTGCTCCACCTCAAACCGTCGAGGTATCTCTTATCCACCAAGGGGAAGGTGGAACTGTTTTCAAGGCTCGGCGGACGAAGGACTCAACGTTGCAGCCATCTGCAACTTGGGGATAGCGAGTTGAACCACTAGGGAACGTGGGGAGATTCTCGTCGCCCACTATGGCGACTTGGATGGACAAGGCATGGATTGTCAGATCAAAGAACCTTGTCCCGCCTAAAGACTGTCGAAACATCATGTGGTCACGAAGGAGGAGGTGGTCCTGCGCTTTTAGTTCGGCAGAGGTATGGAAGACTCTACGTTGCAATCATTTGCAACATAGAGATGTTGAATCAAGCCACAAAGAGACCTGAAGCGTCCCAAAGTATCCGTGGGAAGACTCTCGTCGCTCATCATAGCGACCCCAGGCACTCGAAGCAGACAAGCTACAAGCATCGACATCGGAGGGCTTGTGCTGTTTCAAGCCGTCGAAATTCAAGAATGATCATCGAGGGTGAGATGGTCCTGTATTTCGCATTCGACGGAAGGGAGACCTTATGCTGCGGCCATCCGCAACATGAAGGCATCGAGTCAAGTCATGCAGGTCGAATGGCGAGACTCTTCATCGTGTTCTACACGACCCTGAGACAACTCTTCTCCGCGCTATTCCTGAAGGCATACAAGAGTTGTTTCACCCCCAAAGAAGCCAAACCACACAAGTTGACGCTGCGCAAGTCGAAGAGAAGTGAAGCCAACATAGACTTGATGGACGGATAGTTGCTTGATGAAGTCAGACCGCACATGGCGGACTCCACTGGCGCTGCACAAGTGATGACCCCGGATTGGACGAAGGATCAGCGAGCGAAGCAGGCCTGAGGGAGGAGTCCTCAGCGAGACCCCAAGGAGCGGGCATTCCTGGCGTTGCGTGATGCTGGTGAAGTTGAAGTCAAGGCAAAGAAGGCAGAATTGAACGAGACAAGCGAAGTCAAGACTCAAGACGAAGGCCCCGAGGAAGCCCGGACAACGGCGTCGGGGGCGTCGCCGACTTTGGTGGGGGAGAATGTCACGGGGCGTTTCCCGTGACACGAAGCGTGAAGCCTCGCGGCACCAATGCCGCTCAACTTATAGCCCTCGGCCGCTCAGTGCCGAAAACATGGAACACATGCAGCCGCCCCGCACTGCGTAATATTGCGGAGTACCAAGTTATCCGCCCTTAGGGCATTTATCTTGTAAGGCCGTCCTTATGAATGGCCAAGTAGGTGACGTTCCCGTAGGGTACGTCTTTTGCATCTTCAATATGTAACAAGACTCCTATACCTACGGTACACTGGGAGGAGTTCACTAGTGCCTTCCGAGGCCCAATTGTATGTTATGTTTCATCATATTTAATACAAGCAAGCTTTCCTTTAATTCTAGTGTCATGGCCTTGAGCGTGGGGTGGCAACCCACATCGGTGTCCCTTCGTGGCGTCCCGTGGTCCCTTCGTCGCCCCTTCGGACTTTAAGCGCCCAAGCGCCAACATTAGTGCCGCAACACGCTAATGCCACGGTCTCGTGACGAGTAGTCCAACACTCTAGTCATGTCCGTGATTGAATGCCTATAAGAACGACTCTCGGCAAAGTCGTCTCGACCATAAAACTTTCGCTGCAAACTCAAAACAGGCTTGGCTAGGTGCCTATCCGCCTAGTCGCCGCACGTGATCTAGTGTCCGAGAATGACCCCGTGACATGAACACCCCTAGATATGTATGCAAAATGTGGCTTCATCGACCCTGCTATGGAACTCTTTAGCTTGATGCCCGAAAAGAATACGGTATCTTGGAATGTGATCATTGGGACTTTGGCGATGCATGGATGTGCACATGATGCCATTGAACTCTTCAATCAGATGGTGGCTGAAGGTGTTTCCCCTGATGCAATTACTTTCACTGGTTTGTATGTGCATGTAGCCATGGTGGTCTTCTGGAATTTGGACAGCAATATTTTGAAGCCGAGTCAAGTTTTCAGAATTCCCAAAGAAATTCAACATTATGCTTGCATGGTAGATCTTCTTGGGAGAAGCGGTCAACTTCAGCAAGCAGTAGAGCTCGTAATCCGCGTGCCTATGAAACCTGATGTTGTTGTATGGGGTGCCTTGCTAGCGGCTTGCAGGATTCATGGAAACTGGAAAGTTTGGCAACAAATCATGAAGCAACTTCTGGAGCTTGAGCCGGAGAGTGGGGGACTGTATGTTCTAGTCTCAAATATGTACTCTGGAATGTGCAGGTGGAAAGATGTGAGTAGTCTTAGAAATCTTATGAAAGATGATGAAACAAAAAAGGAAACTGATATAATTGGATTGAAATCAATGGTAATATGCATGAGTTAGTAGTTCAAGATATCAAACATGGCAACTCAGATGACATATACCGACTGCTCAATCAACTAACAAGGCACTTGGAATGTATGTGGTGGACATCAGGTCCACTGAGAGAATGTTTTGACGAAGAACAATAATCAATACACTTGTTCACTAGACATATATGTGGAATCATATTTCCATGTGGAGGATGGAGATTGATGTTCATGATGATGCAATATCTCCAAAAGTATGATAAGAATTCCTTTTGTGGAGATAAATAATGGCTTTTGTGGAGGAGTAGACTTTTTGGTTACTACTTAGACATGTCATCATAGAGTACCCTGGTGTCTTGGTGTGACTTCTTCACCAGGTATGTGAATTAAACAATCATCAATTTGCACTTGCATTTCAGTAAAAGTTGACTTATTATTTTGATGAGATTTAGCTGATAAAATTATCATAAAGAAAACATGCTTGTCTTCTGCTTTGTAAAGAGATGTTCCGATGCTCTGTTGCAGACATTTTAGGTGCATATGACTTTCTCTTAGAAAAATATTTTGCAATGTGTGTGAGATAAAAGTGATATGTTTTTTCTTGGATCCGAGAGGTTGTGGTAAATCATATTACAGCTGTAAGACTGCAACATTGAGTATCTGTCGGAAACTTGATAAAGCAAAAATGGCATAAAAATGACTTAACTGGCCAAGCATGCTGTGTCCTTTCCTTATGAATGTTGTATGGTTTTGTGACTTATTGCCACATCATTTATGGAACTCCTTGAGTGGCTGAAGAGGATCTTGTTCCATGATACATGTCATTTTTTGGGTAAGCATCTGTGTCAATACATGATTGTATCCACACGCACAGGAAACAAGGAAAAAAAGGGAAAAACAATAACAAAACAAAAACATGGGTTTGATTGCAGCAGGCAGGTACGGCATTTTCCTTGTAAACTCTAGGATTTATGAAGATCCAAAACCACCACTTGAATCCCGAGCAAAATAAACCTAATCAGCCAATGTTCCATAAGTGGTGAATATGATTTGTGGGCTTTTCCTTGTTGAATAAGCATAATGTTTCAATGATTCAGTTGAGAAAGAAATTCGGCTCTCAGATCTTCCTGCATATTGAACATTCATGACAGATTGCATTAAATCTTAATCTGACAGAAGCTTGTTGGTTACTTGCTAAATTTGTTTGTTTAATGAGTATGTTGATGCTAGATTATCACTGTAGCTTGATCAGCCGACTGACAATCCATATGTCATGCTTTTGCTGACACTCGTTGCTGGAATCTTGATAGCTGTGTGCTTTATATAGAAAGCCATGCTTTCCATTGGTTGCTTATGATTTCGTTTTGCAGTTTGAAGTTGCAGCTCTGAGAATCTTAGCAGGTTCTACCGTATAGCTATACTTAGTACTCCAGTTTCTGCAGTAGGAAGTACTTAGGTTGCTTCAGCTTGTGGTACTTCCATTGTTGAGCCAGATCAGGTTCCGAGGCTGCTGCTTTGACCGGTGGAAACTTCTTGGGGCTCTAACATCTTCAGAGTTCTGAAAAGAATGAAGGTAAAAAAGGAACATTGTTAATGCACTTTTCCTTCCTGAATCTGTTTACTAGTGAAATACCTGAGTCCAAACATGATCACTTTCCACAGGTCATGAACATTCCAGGATCCTTTCGTTGGGCACCATTTCTTGTCCCACGGAATTCTGATTCGTTCCAACCAATGTAAATCATGGGTATGCAAATATGTGACGAAGAATCTTCCTGTGGTTGATCTTGTTGAAGGGAAAATTGAATATATTATTAGTCTGCAGTGGTTCACATTCTTGCATAATGTGTCCAACTTCATTGGACCAAGAACTAGGAAAATAAGAAATTTATCATGAATCCTTCATAGGTTCATTAATGTTAATCCATGATATGTTTTGATTTCTGACTTTTCTCGGAATGTGAACAGCTTACAACATTTTCTCTTATGAAAATATATGTTGATTTTAAATGCATAATGACATCATCAGTTGTCAAGTAAAAAGAACATATTCATTTCATGGAAACTATTATATAGATGCTAAGAAAATTAGGACTACATTTCCTTTTGGAGGCGAAATTAGGACTACATTTATTAGTAGCATCAGTTGCTATTTTTTTTTATCGCTTTGGCATGTATCTCTGTCTATATATACAAACAGTGATCCTACATGGTCGACGACCATTAGAGGTTTGCAATGTAGTTATCTTCTTAGTTTGTTTATGAAGTTAAAAGTAAAACAACCCTTTCGGCTGCTTGTTCCCCTAATTAAGTGCATTCATGATCATGTGGAAGAGAAAGAGAAGTAGATGCCCCCTCGTTGGTGCTTCATTTGTTTTCCTCGGGTGCCCTTGTTTGTGTTGAATAACTGTATATAAAATATTCGCATGGACAATGCTTGATTCATATGGTTTCTTGTATTTTGAGGTACACCTTTGGCCAGTTTGATATGAGATAATTTAGATATATTATCGATTATTTTATTTAAAATTTTTAAAGTTCATCATATTATCTCGTTTGACTGTCACTAATTATCGGTAATTTTAATCGTTCTGATAATCTTAATTATCATCTTACTAGATAGCAGACAAGAGAGATGACTTTTTAGATTATCAGTTGATTGACATATATTTTGACAAAAATATTCATTCCATAAAATATTTTAATTTTAATATTTTATTATTAAATAAATATCATTTAACTCCATCTCTTTTATTACTTGAATCTTTTATAAATAACTCTTATTTTTTACTCATCTTATTTTATCTATATTCATTTTTTTATTTTTTATTTATTTAAGATATTATATGATGAACGCATAAAATAATTTTAGGAATATTTTGATAATTTACTCTCTAACTATTTTAGCTATAATTTGTATTACTAATATTTGTCAAACACTATAATGTAATATTATCGATAATTTAAATAATAATAATTTATTTAAGTAATGATCTAAATTATTGATTAATTAAATCAGTAATGCATCAAACGCTCCTTAGCTACTGGTACATTGTGTATGCAAATGGAAAAAAAAAATTTGAGACCAGAAGAAAATGATAGTAACATGTTAAAAGTTTAGCATTCTTAACCAATGAGAAGTAGAAATATGTTACATGTTAAATAGTTATAACTAATACTTAAAAGAAGAAGTTTTGTATTATTATTATTACCATCATCATCAATTTAATTCAATTTTTGTATAAAATTATCTTAATTTAATTATGGTTAATAATTATGATTAAAATCATAATTAATTTGATGACCCTGGTATCTCGTCCATGCTATGTTTTGTTATAAGATACCGAAACATCTCATTAATTTAATATGTGTTTGATGATCGTGCAGGGTCGACCAAATTTGAATAATTTAAAAGTGAATTATTAATGTAATGTTGTCTTATTTTCTATTATTATCATGCGTGCATCCATTCTTTATTTCCTTCGCGATGTGTTGAGGCCTCGACTCGAGTCGACATCATCTCCTTGTTTTGGATATTTTCCTCGAGTAAAGGGATCCCGTGACGTCAGCTCTGTCGTTACTCGTTACCCGTTAGATCAGATTTATATTTTTGTCTTCTTTTCCGAGTTTATTTATTTATTTTTTTAATTTGAAGCCCCAAACTGCAAAATAAACTCATATTTTATAATTTTTTTGTTCTCTCATATTTTTGATAGAGGCATAGAGCGATGATATTTCTTTTCCTTTCTTTTCTTTTCTTCTACCCAAAAGAAGCCGAAGGTTCTGTTCTTCTCTACCAGCTACTCTCTGCAACCAGGAAAAGGAGGAGGGGGAGAACGAAGTAGAATTGGGTATGGAGCACTCGCCGGCGGCGGTGGAGGTGCGGACGCCCAGGAGTCCCGAGGCGGAGATCGGCCACCGGCTGGAGGACCTGTGGGATGTGCAGCAGCCGCAGCTCAGCCCTTCCGAGAAGCTCAACTCCTGCTTCCAGGACCTCCCCGTTTCCTCTTTTCCCCACGCCCCGCCTTCCCAAGGTCGCCTCCTCCTCCTCCTCCTCATACTCTCGAGGATTTCTCAACTGTAGAAAGATCCTTCCTTTTTTCTACTTCCTTTTTCCAATCTTCTGGTTCATTCTGTTGACTTGCGAGGTAAGAAACTAAAAAATAGTTTAGGATTAGTCACCACTAAGAAGCGGATCTAGGAGTTGCTTGAGTTTACTATAGGAGAAGCACAAAAAAAAGATTCATCCATTCTCGTTTTTTGAATTGTTCAAATTGTTGAGATGCAAGACCTCTGAGATGAAATTGTGAACCACTCAGGGACCGCCTTATGTATTCGTCTTGCTTTTACTTTCTCTTATAGATAAATGTTGATGTCTACTTGATATGTATTGAAATGTCAGTACCTCGTTTCTGATAGTGTTGTGTCCAATTTATTGTAAGTATTCGGATTGTGTGAGTTTTAGAGTTTTGAACATCTTGGAGTACTCTCATAATTCGTCCATGACATCAATTCGACGTCCCTGAAATGACCCATTAGCCCCACTGATTCAGATGTACACAAATTAGCATGCAGTACATGATGTCCTCTTGATAACCATATAACTAGGCTTCACCATGACATGAGAACAGACTCTTTTTATGAGCTACAGCTCATGATTGGGAGTTCAGCGTCTTCATGATCGATACAGAGGCTTTCCTGTTTATATTTCTTACATTTGTCACTGTTGATGTTCCTTTAGATCCTCAAGTTTCAACTTAGGGACTATATGAGATGAAATGACACTAATACTTGCTTCTTTCGCGTTGTCTTTGCAGTGGTTGAGATTCCATCAGATTCTTCTCTAGCCGATGCTGTTGAAATTTTATCCAAGCACAAGATCCTAAGTGCGCCTGTAAAAAACGTGAATGCTTCAGAAGATGCCAGTTGGATTGACAGATACATTGGCATTGTTGAGTTCCCCGGCATTGTTGTATGGCTTCTTCATCAGGTATGTGAGTTGAAGTCATAATTTATCTGGTTGTGCATTCCCTCAGAAGCAGTCTCAGTTTACATGTTAATCTCAGTGTAGATGACAGCTTCTTTTAGTTTTTATTGATTTAGCTGATAAAGTAATTATTATTGTATAGAAAATGTTTTATTAAGTTCTTCTAAAAAACATCAATGTATTTGACAAAGTGATTTTTTTTTTCTTTTTCATTTACCCCAGCAGTTATGGTTCAACATGTTTCAGATGTAGGATTGCAACATTATTCACCTATGGGAACATTAATAAAGCGGAAAGGTAGAAAAAGGCTTAACAGACCAAGTTTCAATATCCATCCTGAGTGCTGTATGATTTAGTGGACACCTATTTGCCCACGCAATTAAAGAAAACAACAAAAAAATCAGAAGGCAAGATGAAATAGGTTGTATTGTAACTATATATTTTGTTCTTTCCCTTGGTTGATTATCTTTGCAGTCTGAAGTTGCAGCACTGAGGATGATGGCAGGCTCTACTGCAGCAGGACTAGCTATAGGTGGTTTAGCAGCTACACTTGGTGCTGTTACACTGAGCACACCAGTTTCTGCAATAGGCAGTGCTTCAGTTGCTTCAGCTGCTGCAGCTGGAGTTGCTGCTGCTGTAGGACCAGCAAAATCTGGTCCTGAAGCTGCTGATTCAGGAAGCTTCTTCGAGACTCTTACATCCTCAGACCTTTACAAAAATACAAAGGTCATTTGATCTTTAGGCATTTTTCTTTCAGAATCTGTTTGCCAGTCAAAATCAACTTATGATTCTTTCTACAGGTAAAAGACATAGCAGGATCCTTCCGCTGGGCACCTTTTCTTGCATTGCAGAATTCTGACTCGTTCCTAACCATGTTATTACTGTTATCAAAATATAGAATGAAGAGCCTTCCTGTGGTTGATATTGGAGAAGGGAAAATTGAAAATATTATCACACAATCTGCGGTTGTTCACATGCTTGCAGAATGTGTTGAACTTCATTGGTTCGAGAACTGGGGAAGTAAGAAACTTGTTGAGCTGGGGCTTCCTGTCATGAATCCGGATCAACTTCTTAAGGTCATAAACTTTTACTCTTATTTTACTTGCCAATTTTTTTTGTAATAATGACATGTTTATGCTACCTTTTTTTTTTGAGGAATGCTGATTTACAATTCATAGCATCATGGCCAGTTGTCAAATGAACTTTTTGAATAAAAAGTTAAGTGAACTTGGCATCAAGAAATGAATCTAGCTTTTGAAGAAGACCTATCCGTTATATATATGCTTTAATTATGTTATGAGAATCTGCTTTGATATTTAAGACTATTTTTGAAAAAAAAAGGCCCCATAATGGTTGTACATGGAAAATGAAAGTTTCAGATTGTCTTATTTTATGTAAAAGATATGTGGACCCCAAGGTTGATAATAGGGGGGTGACATCAATTATTATTTGACAACTTGACATCTCTCTCTATATTACAAATAGTTGTTCAAGTGTGTTCAGGGTTTGCTTGTTGAAGATTGCTTGCTCATCTTCTGCAAACTTGCAAGTCCATAATTTCCACATCTGATCATACTTATTATTAAACATTTCAATACATGACTGCTATTTCTGGAAGTAGTACATAGAAATCGGAGAGCATGCATACTCCATGCGTAGAATACTTCAAGGTAAACTTGAATATTGAAGCGCTTTTAAGCTTAATGTATATTTTTTGGGTAAATTACACAAATGATCCCCAAACTTTGTGTCGATTTCCAACTGGTCTCCCAACTTCAATTTGTAATCAGAACGTCCCTCATCTTTTATTTTCTTGCACGATTAATCCTCTTGACCGGTGATAGTGGATTTCCCGGTTGTCTTGCATACGTGGCCGACACGTGAGCCGTTTCTCTCTCACCCACGTCATTTAACGCTCCAAACCAGGTAAATTACACGAATCGTCTCCCAACTTTGAGTCGATTTCTAAACAATCCCCCAACTTTGATATTATTGCACGATTCATCCACTTGACCGGTAAGAAACAGTCTTCGGATTATTTTGCGACGTGGCATAATAAAATATAATAAAAAAATTTAACTAGCTGACATCACACAATAAAAAATATTATAAAATTTTCAGGACGCGGACGAGCTGGCAGAGGAGAGGTGTTGGCCCCCCTCTCCAAGCTCGCCCTTTGGAGAGCTGGCATAGGGGGCGCCGGCCCCCCTCTCCAAGCTCGCCCACTGGCGAGCTTCGCACAAAAGGCGCTAACGCCCCCTCGCGAGTTTGTCGGCGCTCCTATCATTTTTATTTTTTATAGTCTCTCAACTTTGAGTCGTTTAGAGTCGCCAACAAGCTCGCGAAAGGGCGCCGACCCCCCTCTCCAAGCTCGCCTGACATAATAAAATATAATAAAAAATTTTAACTAGCTGACATCACACAATAAAAAATATTATAAAAATTTAAGGACACGGACGAGCTGGCAGAGGAGGGGTGTCGGCCCCCCTCTCCAAGCTCGCCCTTTGGCGAGTTGGCATAGGGGGCGCCGACCCCCCTCTCCAAGCTCGCCCATTGGCAAGCTTCGCACAAGAGGCGCTAACGCCCCCTCGCGAGTTTGTCGGCGCTTCTATCATTTTTATTTTTTATAGTCTCTCAACTTTGAGTCGTTTAGAGTCGCCAACGAGCTCGCGAAAGGGCGTTGGCGCCCCTTGTGCGAAGCTCGCCAATGGGCGAGCTTGGAGAGGGGGGTTGGCGCCCCCTATGCCAACTCGCCAAAGGGCGAGCTTGGAGAGGGGGGCCGACACCCCTCCTCTGCCAGCTCGTCCGCGCCCTTAAATTTTTATAATATTTTTTATTGTGTGATGTCAGCTAGTTAAATTTTTTTATTATATTTTATTATGTCACGTCGCAAGATAATCGGGAGACTATTTCTTACCGGTCAAGTGAATGAATCGTTCAATAATATCAAAGTTGAGGGATTGTTTAGAAATCGACTCAAAATTAGGGGATGATCCGTGTAATTTACCTGGTTTGGAGCGTTAAATGACGTGGATGACTTAAATGACTTGGATGAGAGAGAAATGGTTCACGTGTCGGTCACGTATGCAAGGCAACAGGAAAACCCACTATCACCGGTTAAGAGGACTTATCGTGCAAGAAAATAAAAGATGAGGGACATTTTGATTATAAATTGAAGTTGGGAGTCCAGTTGAAAATCGACTCAAAGTTGGGGGATCATTCATGTAATTTACCCAGATTTTTTCTATGGGTAATGTAGGATATTGACACTGTTGACTTTATTATTTACTCTGAATCCTGGATCCTGTCAACCATGAAAAAGGGGCCCTTGTGTTCACATCTGAATTCCTTATCCTTTGTTTGCCATATTTGTCTAAGTAGGAATCATGTATGTTCCTAGCGTTTTCTGTTAAGGTTTCGGGATAATCCTTCTATAACCTAGAGTTACGTAACATATGGTCATGCGAGTAATGGTGGAGGGAGAAATTCAGCATTCAATTATTTTTGTTGTAATAATGATGTAACCTTTTTTTATCATTAGTAAATATGGATGTCTACCAAAATGGTAGTCATCCTTTCTGCTCTCAAAAAAATAAAAAAAAATCCTTCTATGATCAAGCATTTCAAATACAGTCAACTCTCTTACTAAAATTTTCGAAACGATGCTCCAAATTCCAATATACCATTCCCAATTCAATCACCAAACTTTGTTTTGTAACTCAAAGTTCATTCAATTTTTGTAATCTTTTAATCATATTTATGTTAATCAGTGAATATATGGTTTATCAATTAAAATGCTGATGTGGTGTTGCATCAGCATTTTCCCTCTTTTACATGTCAAACTATAAATTAATAAAATACTAAAAGATTACCTTCGCCGATGGCAAAGGGGGATGGCAGTCCCTCTCCACAGTCTCTGAGGGAGATGGAGGGGGCCGCCAAAGGAGAGAGAGGCCGCCTGCCTCTCCTCTCTCTACTGTTGACACAGAGGAGAGAAAGCATGCTCCTCTTTCTTCTCTCCTCTGTTGTGTGCAGAGGAGAACCCCTCAAAAACAGCGGAGGGGGGGCCGTCGCCTCCCCTCTCCCTCTCTTTTTCACCCACCATAGCCGGAGAAGGGAGGGGCTCCCTCTCTTCCCCAGAGAGAATGGAGGATGATCGAAGAGGAAAGGCGGAGGGGCGCGGTGGCCCCCTCTGTCACCTGCAAAGAGCGGAAACCTCATAAAGGGGCTGCTGGTCCTTCTTATTGTTTTTATTAATTTTTAATTTGGGAGAGAGAAATGTCAATATGTTTGCCACGTCAGTATTTTAAATAGTGAATCTTTTTACCGTTTAGGATGACCATGATTGCAAGATATGAAAATTAGATGATCTTTGAGTAATAAAATAAAGTTAGGTGACTCAATTGAAAAACGAGAGTATAATTAAGAAATCTATCCCATGAATATCAACTTATGCAATTACCTAGTTAGATAAATAGATTTTCTGAGGTTTGTCATTTCTTAATATTCTGCCCAAAAAAGTGTTTTTGTTCATAATATTTTGCTCATGGAATGCTTTATTTGTTCTTGCAGCTTCCACCTATAGGATCCAAATTTTACACTGCCACTTTTCTTTTGGTTAGATTGTCAGTTTATTCAATATGTGTGCTTGGGTCCTCCCATTCTCGGTTTATATGCATGACAGCATGAAGAATTCTAATAACACATGTATTACCCACAAATAAAAGCATCTGAACATAGTCTCACCCACCAATAAATATTTGTGTTCGTTTTAACATGAATATTTTTTTGGCATTTATTTGAGTACGTGCATGTACTTTCCTTTGCAGGTAAAAGAGGAGGAGCCAGTTCTAAAAGCCTTTCAACTAATGAGAGAAAAAGGAATTGGAGGTCTGCCTGTTGTAGATGAAAGTGGGAAGAGGGCAATAGGAAATATAAGCATCAGGGATGTCCAATATCTCTTAACTGCTCCTGAGATATACAAAGACTACAGGTACTTCATGCAGTTTGTCTTTAGCTGATCTCAAAATATCGAAATTATTCCACTGTGATGCATCTGGCTGTGATTCCTTGATTTTGAATGGTTTGCAATTTTGCATAATTCCTTGAAATGATTTGTCCATCCAGATATACTTATGCTTGCATTCACCAATTTTCTACCAAAAGTAATAGACAGTATAATGAACAAGCATGAAGTGACCAATAACATTACCAGTGATTCTCCATTTGTGCCACAGTTTATGCAACTTCCCTTATGCTTAATTTCAACCTCAATGCCTCATCCGCATCCAACGTAAAATAATGCCCATGTTTCAAGTTTACTTGATTTATGTATTCTGCCAATAATTATGCAGGTCCATAACAGCTAAAAATTTCCTGACTGCGGTGAGGAACTACTTGGAGGAACACCATGAAGCCTCACCTATGCTTCTTGGCGTGGTTACATGCAGAAAAGATGACACACTTAAAGATGTTATTCTGAGGCTAGACTCAGAAAAGATCCACAGGATCTATGTTGTTGATGAGGAGAACTTGCAAGGTGTCATCACGCTTAGGGATATAATCTCCAAATTGGTCCACGAACCACATGGTTATTTTGGAGACTTCTTCGATGGAGTTGTCCCATTGCCTGAGAATAGCAGGGTGTGAAATTTTGCAGATCCTTCAGCTTACTGTTGAACTCACCTTCCTCGTCTCCCGAAGGTGTCTTTCTGTGCACTCTTCTGCTCGATTTAGGCAGTTCAGCCAGAAGTCATTTCATTGCTGGGATTTGCTTGCTAACATAACGGAGATATGTTTTTTCTTTTTACTTTCCCTGTTTGTAAGTTGCTGTTCTTTTCCTCCTCCAGTTGGCCTTTTTGTAAGTTGCTTCCCGACACCATTCTATTCCTGTTGTAACTTAACACATATTTTCATGTTTGCTAACTTTACCTCTTTTCAGTTCGATATTTTTTTTATGCTGTCAGTTATTTCCTAGTGAAAGAAACTTATTCATCCTCCTTTGGACCCCAAAAAAAAAAAAAAAAAAAGAAAGAAAGAAACTTCGTTCCTTGATTACAGTGTGTGTCCATGGAATAAATTGATGTGGTACAACAAGTTCTCTGGTTGTGCATGATGTTAAAATACTTGTGAACGAGCACGGCAAAGTAACCACCAAATATTTGAAACTGTGGTGTCCCACTGATCAAACAACAATTAAATAAATATGTGCATTATGTATTTTTTTCCCACAAAACGTGTGATATTCTTCAAGACAAAAGCAAAGACTACTATATGGCGACTAGAGCTTAATTCTTCCATACGATAAATGCGACGGAGAACGTTAAATGCAACTTAAACTGGGCAAATACGAATAAATCAAAGGAGTAGATGGTCCTATCAAGTAGCGATCACACGAAATCAAATTCTATAAAGGCATTCCGAAACAATAACCAACCACTGAGAACTTGCATGCAAATACGATGCTAGTGTGTATGTAAGAGATGCTAAAAGAAAGAAAGAAAAAAAAAGAACAGGAAAGATGTAAGCATTGATCAGTTCAGTTGGAAAAAAGAGAACGACTACTAAGGATTCAGCGAGGATGAGTACATTCCATCTTGAGTAAACTCTAAATAAACTTCTCAGAAATTTCATGAAGCGCCAACAATGGTGGTTACCACCAGTTTGAGGAGTTCCTTCCCAATTATTTGACCTTCTTTGCTGAAACTTGTCCTGCTCGTAGCTGCAATCCTTCTTTGTACAATACTCAAGGGCAAAGTCGTTAGTCTACTCAGAATGAGTGTTTCACTGGCCAGATGCTCTACATTGCAATCTTGAATAAACTTTTTATAGTTCATGGTCTTAGTTGAACAGTGGTAAAACATCATATAAAGGTCCTTTTGCATGGCAGCAAAAGTAGAGTTGTGTAATAAACTGACGAGGAAGAAATACGGCCACACAAAGATTCTTGTTAATTTCTGAAGGTGGATCAAATCGTTTCTACTTCATAAATAGTTGTGAGGTTACCAATACATAATTGAACAATTAAATATCCCATCAGTAGCAAGAAGACGTGTAAAGAATAAGGTAGGTAAATCACATCCACAGTACAATTGCAATTTCGATTATCCCAGAAGCTCAATCAAACACTTGAAAATTGTACTGAAAGCTGTACCAAAACAAACCTTCAGAAAAGCAGGAACTAATCCGTTTAGGAGGTAAAGCAACAAACATTATTATTTTTGTGAAACTATGTCATGTCATTTGAGGAGAAGAAATAAGCAGATCAAAACAAACATTTTAGACAACAATATCTTGAATGGCTTTGAGAAGCTATTTAATTCTTTTGAGGGGAAAAGATATCCTTTTGCAAAGCCATTCAGCAACAAAGTAGCAGTAAATGTTAGCTCAATGAGTATTGTCAATCAAACAAATTCTATCAATAGCTCAAATAAGTGATGCATCTTATATAAAGAAATCATGGCAAATCAATCAATTAGATTAATCATGAATTCTAATTCATTAATCAACAGTTCTTTAATTGATCAATATTGATAACAACAACAAAAGAAACCAAATGTCAAGTGATAGGGACTTCATATCCAAACAAAACAAAAAGCACCAATTTCATGCGAGCTGATAAATCTACAAATGCACACCATTAGTCAGTAATAACATACAAAAGGATCGTTTCAAAAAAAATAAAAACGAAAGGAGACAAAGAGGCATAAACCACTCAAATCTAATCCATAAGTTATCCAAAAGCAAGCTACCAGCATGTGATTAATTGAAAGGCAGCAACTAGTATCTAATGATTTGAACTGTGAGATAAAATAAACAATTACAAAAATTCACACTTACAGATATCTTTTAGTTACATGATTATTATAACTGAATACAACAATGAAGAGCACAAGTTGTCAAGTTTAGATTCAGTCACATATATGAAATTTACAAATGAAGTCTATGGTGGGATTCAGACCACATCAATAAATAAAAATTCATAAAAACAATCAGGTGTTTCTCCTAGGATGGCTTGGTAGTCGAGGATATCCTTCAAATAAATCTGAAAGATAGCTCTCCAAATCGTCTGCAGAGTATTTAATGTATTTAGCACCACTTCGTCCATCTAACTGACCATTAAACCTTCCCAGGAAAAAGCGATAGGCCGGTATGACTTTCTCTGAGATGGAGATCCTTAGTTCTTCCCGGAGTTGTGGGTCTGGAACCTTCCAACCTGTCTGAACTCTGTATATTTCTTCGAATACCAAGTTGAAATTCTTGAACCTCTCCTTGAGGGCAACCTTCGATAGACTACTGGAGCTGCCACTCCCAATCCCATCATCCTTCAGGTGAGACAACAATTTTGACCAAGAAGCCCTGAGATAACTTGTGGCATACTGGCGGACCTTGCCACGGCGTTTTCTGATCCAATGGTCTCCCAGAAGCTTTCCAAGCTCTGAATCCTTCACCTTCTGGACTATGTAAAGTATATTATTCATCAAAAATATACACTGCATTGCACCATCTTCATAAAGCTTACCCTTTTCTTCTAGATTGGACTCTAAATATGAGATTATCAAAAGTAATCGCCTACCCAATGGGGTCATGCTCTGACTACTATCATCATCTGGGATCCCATTAGCCGGACCGGTTTCACCATCATCCAGCAGCGTATCGAGAGAATCACTGTAAACTACCAGCAATTTGACATAATTCATGACATATCGCGTGACCGGATGGATCTCACCTCCCAGCATCGGCCTACGAGACGTCTCCTTCTGGACAGCATTCTCAAATTCCAACAGAGTTCCCCTCACGGCATCGCCCAACCTCTTCAGGATCCCGACAGCCTCTTCAGAAATGAGGTGCGTCGGATCCCCAGAGAACAACTCCTGAAGGTCGGGAAGGACGTCTGCAAGGGCCTCGTACATGTCAAGAATCCTGAAGAGCTTCTCCGAGGAACGCGGGCATATCGCTATGGCATCCCCGAAATTAAGCAGCTGAATTGTGCATCCCTTCGCAGTCTCTATGAAGCACTCCTCTTTGAGCTCCTCTGAAGCCGCCAGGATGTGATTACAGAGACGCTTCTCTCCGGTTAGAAGGACCCTCACAGCAGTTTTGATAGCTTGAATCCACTTCTTTATCTTGTCATCTAGCATATGCCACTCCATTCGCTGCACCTCCTCAATGCTCATGCGGTCGACTCCCAGGATAGAGAGGCACTCGTCGAGAGTTTCCCGGCGTACACTGCAGTAGACCTGCCGGAGTTCCCAGTCGTACTTCGCCCAAATCATTCTGTCGGCTATCGCCTTAAGATCGTCGACGGCTTCGGGTTGGATCAAGTCTATGTTCCTATCGTCCATTAGGCTGCTCCCAGACCTTTCCTCAGGGCTGCCCTCCTGTCGCCGAGGCGTCTGCTGGGCCTGGTGGTGCTCGTCATCGACGGAGCTCTCGAAGTCCTCGAAGGAGGCTTCGCCTCCGTCGGAGGCGAACGAGAGGGAGACGCGGCGCATGGAGAAGTAAAGGTCGTTGGGGTCGAGCGGCGCGGCGCTGCGTGAAATCAGGTATCGGAATTCCTCCTCGAGCCGCGACATGGCAGTCTGGAGAACGCTCTCGGTTCGATCGGCGAGGACGGTGTCTCCGCCTTCATCCGCCGACATCAGGACGGACATCAGTTCGTCGACCGCGGAGAGGTACTCGTCGACGGCGTCTACGTGGGCGGTCGGAGTGGCGGAGGCCGCGTCCCAGATGTTGGCGTTGGAGGCCTCCCAGCGCAGGACGACTTCCTCTGCCTCACGGAGGCGGAGCTCCGACTCGGAGGCACGGGGGACCTCATTCACGTCGTCGTCGGAGTCCCCACCGGAGCCGGGGGCGGAGGAGGAAGAAGGAAAGATATGGATGGAGGAGAGACGGTTGTCGAAGCCGGAGAGGATGCGAATCATGTCATCGGCGGCGTTCTTGGAGGTGGCGAGGCTCTTCACGATCTGCTGCGCTGCCGCGATCACCTTCTCCTGGCCATCCACCCGCGCCGCCGCAGCCATCACCCTTGACGCTGCTTCCGCCGCCGGTGACGCTGCCGCTCGCCGTCCACCTGGAAGAAGAAGAAGAAGAAGAAGAAGAAGAAGAAAGAAGTAAATGGTGGGCGAATGGATTCCAAATTGGGGGGTTTAATTGTTTAATTTGTTGTTTTTTTATTGTTAAACTCACCCCCGAATTTTATGTATCTGTGAATGTAAGCTGTGGGACAATTGGCATGAGATGATGGGAGTACGTTTGAAGAAATAACGGAGTGGATATATAGCGCCTCTCTCGGTTAGAGTCGTTAGTAACGATGGGATGATGGTGATGGAACAGCGTGCAGTGGTTCTAGTGGTACATCAGCATTTAATTTGGTGGGTCCACATTGGAGCTCGCGGTGGGAGCAGTACGATTTAGCTGTTTTATGTTCGGAGAGATGCATTTGACAGCGTTCCAGGTGGAATGTCTTGTCCTTTACGCTGCATAGATATTTATGTCTTGCATAGTATTTTTACCTTTGGTCAAACTCAGTTAAATGTATATATAAACTTTTCTATCAAATGTTTATGAGAAAATAAATTAAGTTTGCCAATTTTAAATGCTATTAGTAAAAAGGAAATTAGTCTCATAGATGAATTAAAATAGTTATTCACGACTTGATAAATAAAAAAAAACTAAACTTCTCATATTTTTGTGAGACATTTTTTGGAATTAAATTTTTTTGAATATGGACGTAAAATTCAGAAAACAAAATAACATGAATGTTGAGAAGGAAATAATTTTCACAAACGTACTTACATATTGCATTATTTTCTTCTTTATATTTTTGTGTCTTAATACCGTCAGTGGAATAGTAGATATAATTGTGGATTTAAATTGGAGGGACACTTCCTTATATATTGAGAATAATTTATATTGTCTTTACTATCGTTAATATAAGAAAAATAAGTGATGAATGACCAGTTTGTTTTAAATTGGATTAGTCTTAATAATTTTCTTGGATGAAAGATAAGAGTTAATTGGCCAATGACCAAATGATAATAAACAAAATTATCTATTATTTTTAGATAAATTAACTTTTTAAGACATGGATCATGGATTCATGGGTCATGGCCAACCAACCAAGACGGAGACGGCCAAGTCTTTGACAGATGCACATGTGGTAATAACTGACGTCAGGCAGCTTTTTGTTGACTTTGACCCCATAAAACATATATTACTACTTACTAGTCCTGAAAAAAAATGCAATTAGTGAAAAAAATGGAAATAATTTTGTACTATCTTTTATCATTGCCAATTATACTACCTAAAATTAAAAAAAAATCTTGTTTATTTTATTTATTGTACTATTCTTCTATGCTGCTGCTATTATTATTGTTACGGGAAATGATGCCAAATAATGCAATGTTTATAAACCTATATTATTTTTTGCTGTCAGGTTCTTAAATAATAGAAACATGCTATAACATAAAGACAATAAATGATTCAAATTTAAAACTGAGAAAGGAAATTTTTTTGTGAAATAAAATACAATAATAATGAGATAATTCTATTTTGTTTGTTCCGAAATTATGAAACGGTGTGGGCCGTGTGGCCCAACATGAACAGTGTCAGGCTTATAATACAATTGAAGTATCGTTTCAAAAATATGTCCCGGCCCGTCCAGCCAAAAGAAAAGCATTATTAAAGGCCCCTAGTAAATTGAAAGCCCATCTACAAAAAAAAAATTGGGTGGTGTAGCAATTTGAATTGTACTTACAGGATCGTGTTGAGTATATGTAGTTGTTATATTTTTCAATTTTTTTGTGCTGTGTACTTAGTGAACTCACTCCAGGTGGTTGAACTCAATATTCTATAATGTTAATATATATATATATATATGATTTAATAAACGTATTACGCACTTTTTCTCATATCATATTTCATCATTAATAATTTAAAGGATCATTAATGATAACAAAAGTATTATTTAGAACATCAGTAATAATTATATTAATCATTTTCAAATTTTTATAAACTTTTTTATATTATTATCTTTCATAATAAATATAATTATTTTCAATAATTTATTATGCCATAATTTTTTTTTTGTTATCGACAATGATCTTCCAAACTAAAGCTACTAGTAAAGAAAAAAATGTATAAAAAATATGCGTAAAATTATTTGACATGCATGTGACGATGCTCATTTTTCTCACTTCTCATCGAATACAACTAAAATTGCTAATCAATAAATAAAATATGATTAATAATTTTTTAATCAAATGATTTAAAATATAAGAGACATGATGTGTCTTTCTATTTTGTTTTTTTTATTAGTTATCAACAACATAAATGTGGGTGACCTCTTTCCGAAAGTTAAATTTGAAAGTTGTTGTTTATAAAGACAAAATTTGTCCCACGGTTTAATTATTTAGCTTCCATCACAATATATGAACTTATTATTACCAATAGGTGAGTGATTGAAGTCATCATAGTTCAAACGTGACTTGAAATAGTTAAAAAATATATATATATATATATATATATATATGATTAAATTTTCCAAAGATAGATTTATTTTAAACCAAGTTTAATGTGTTAAACTCATGTAATCTGTTTATTATTATAATAATGCTATTATTAAATAATTGAACAATATACATCCCAGACACCACTTAAGATTTTTTCCCAAAGTTGATTGGCCCAACAATAACGTGATTACAATTGGTTAAAAAGAATTTAAAAAACCAATTACTGTTTGCTCTTAGCATATGATTAATTAACATTAATTAATTAGTTGCAATTCAATAAGGTAATTTTTTGGGTTCAACCATTCAATAAACTTTATTTTATTTTCGGTTGTCCGTCAATAATAAAGTACCTTTTGGATTCAAAACAGATAATGTTTACCATTAAGATATAATACTCGTACAGTTCGAATATTATATATCGATATATAATTTGTAAAGCCAAAGGATCTCAGTCATGAGTAATTTTATCTATTTATTAAGTTTAATAATAAACGGGACAAAGGGCCACTTTAGTTTAACTGACATAAAATAATTGATAAGTTGATTAAAATTTATTTTTAAAAATAAATAGTTACACATTTAGATAAAATTAATGTTTGTCCTCCCTGCTGCATCCTTCCTTCATCTCCACCGTCCATTTATTATCCGACGAATGAATCGAAGGCGCGGTTCAATGAAAAAAAATCACACAAAGGCACGGTCTAGTGAAAAAAACTGTCCGGTTCAATCGAACATCTGCAAGTCATCGATCCTACTGTTGCTGCATCTTATTTGTTGTGGCGCTCCTCGGCGCCCGCCGGCGTCGGCGAGACACTCGATGCGACTGTGGCCGTCCGGATCTTGGTGGCAAGCCCGAACGCAAAGATTGGAGTGAAGTACACCGACGGGATCGCACGGATGAGTGTGGTGGACAACGACGGTGACATGGATGTCGAGACGATCGTCTTCGTCGGGCTCGAGCAGAGGCGGCGCAACTGGATGGTGGTCCAAATGGAGGTCGCTGGGAAAGGGTGGCTTGGGGTCGCGGCTCCAAAATCGGGAGATCCGATTCGTGGAGGTACGGACGCGGGTCGATTTCGCAGTGAATGTCAAAAGCGCCAACAAGACACCGATTCGGGTTGTGTGAGACAGGGGGTGAGCGGAGGGAGGTCATTCCGGCGTGACGAGGGCAAAGCAACGTTCGATCTAGGGCATCAAGAAGGAGGAGCTCAAGGTGGAGGTCGAGGACGAACGGATCCTCCATATCTGCGGCAAGAGGAGCAAAGAGCACGAGGAGACGCTTCCCCTCCACCAGCTGGACAGCGGCAGTAGCGCACGACAGCAGCTCGCATAGCAGCTAGAAGACCTTGGCACATAGCGGCAGTAGCGCATGGAGGCAGGCGACAAAGCACTTAGGCAGCAACGCTCGACGGCAGCGGCACTCGACGGTAGGCGGTAGTTCGGCGGTAGATGGCAAGCAGCAGCAACGTTCGGTGGCAGGCGGCAGGCGGCAACAGCGCTCGAAGACAGACGGTAGCTCGGCGGCATAGCTCAGCGGTAAGCGACAAGCGGCAGCGACGCTCGGCACTCGACGGCAGATCGCTAGGGCAGATGAGAGTCCGGTTCACAGAACAAGATTTTTTTTGTTTGAACCTCTTCCACAACTGAACCGATTTACCATTTTTTTTGTCTTAACATGATCAACCGTCAATTCTGCATCAAATGGCTCATAAATTAGGGAGGATGGTCCTCCCTGATGAAGCAGGGAGGACAAACATTAAATTCAAATTAATAAGTAGTTAGTTATGATACAACTAACTCATTTTTTTTTAAAAAAAATAAGTAGCCCTTGTCTTTTCTTTTACTTATAAATAGATTTAATATCTCCTTAACAATCTATATTATAAACTAACCAAATACTGAAATTTCTCAAACTAACTTATAAATTATTATAAGCTTTGGCAAACGAATCAGAGTAATTGAATAGATCATAAACTTTGAGAACTTGCAATTCTTTTTTTTCTTCTAATAATTTAGTGTGTATATATATATTAACAATAAAAAAATGGAAGTGCCCTTCGTTTAGAAAAGAAACACTATATCTTCTATTTTTTAATTATTAGATTAAAAATCTATAAATGATATTTGACTTATTTTAATTTGTAATTTTTAAATTTTATTAAATATATATTTTTAATCTGATGAATATGAAGGTTAGGAACACAGTGTCCATTAAAAAACAAGTACGTCCTTAAAACAATATTTAAATAATATGAGATAATGTGATATGTTCTCTTTGGACTTGTAGCTAGCCCTTTTTGGCTTTTCTCAAATAAAATGATTGAGAAAATGGTGTATTTGATAATCGTCTGTCATGTCAAACAAAGTTAATAGACATATATAAATATAGATTGCTGCTAAGGGTGTTCACTTACTCGTCAACAAATTCGACTTGACCTAATTAGACCCAATAAAATTTGATCAAGTCGGATCATTTTTTTTAGTCCGAGTCGAATTAGATCGAGTAATATAAAAAGTATTTATTATTATATTTTTTATACAAATAAATTATTTTTAAATATGAAAAATATTATTTTAAATATCTATATACTTTTCTATATTTAAGATAGTTTTTTATATTTTTAAAATTTTAAATGATATAAAATTATTAAATTAACTTAAAAGATCATTTAAAATTTTTAAAAAAGAAAAAAATAGGTCTATCGAGTTAAGTCGGATCGAATTTTCGAATTCATCGGATCGATTTGGTGAACACCCCTAATTACTGTAATTAATTAAGATCTCCAAATTAAAGATAATAAGCTTAAATTTTAAAATCATTAATTTAATAATGAGTTACCATTTGCTCTCTCGTTCGAATATCAAATTAATTTGATTCGATTCGAAAAGCGGTGTCGACACTTTAATACGTGTGACGTTAAATAGCGCATTATCCACGTGTTAAAAATCAATCCACCAACAAACTCAATTAATTCTATTAGATCAATTTCGGGTACACTAACAAATGGATTTCTGAATAAACTTTTATTCATTAAATTTTATTCAAATAAAGAAGAGTCACTTCACTTATCACTTCTTTAATTGTCATTGCTGAACATGAATAGCTTCATACCGAAATAAAAAAAAAGGAAATCGTTTATGAATCCATTAAGTCATCAACTCTTGCCGCTAGACAGGGATAGCTCCGTACCGAAATATAATATAATATAAAAATGTGATGTCGTGGCACGGCATCCACGCGGTTGATTTTGGTGGCAGGGGGCGCGCGCGCGCGCGTGGATGAGAGACGCCGCCGTCCGAGATCACGCGCAATCTCCATGGATGAATTCAATTAACTGCAACTGCCGACTTCTTCACGTTGGACAAAAATCGGATGCACCTTTTCCGCGCGATCAATTCGACGTCGTCCGTTCCAATTGATTGCTCCATCATCCACAATCATCCTTTTCTTTTCTTTTCTTTTCTTTTCTTTTGCCAACACCCAGCCAGCCGTCTTCCACACACAGTTCACCGGCTACGCATGCATGCATGCATCCATCTCTCTCTCTCTCTCTCTCTCTCTCTCTCTCTCTCTCTCTCTCTCTCTCTCTCGGGCCAAGACAGGCGCCAAATGAGTCGAGCACGTGAAAATACTACAAACGGTTTCTTCGTTTATTTTTCTATTCTTTATAAAACGAGTGATTTCCCGGGGGCCACGTGCATTATTATGGTTATCGTTATTCTTTCATCTGATTGCAAATCATATACGGATTCAAGTGATTGGGTATATTTATCGTTCACTTTTTTTTTCCGATTATAAAGGTAAGTTGATAGACCTCACGTAAGAAAAGTAAAAACGAAACATAGAAAAGCACATAATATTTTCTTTTATCCTCGTTCATTGGGCGTGACTTTTAGGTGCCGTTTAGCATTGACTATATATACGTACAATTAATTAGGGAGGTCTCTTTGTCATGTATTTTTAACTATACATGTGATATGTTTAATTAGAGGTATTAAAAACAATCCCCGCAAGTTAGTTATTTGGGGCAGTGACTTCTACCCTTTTTCTTTTTTTTACTAAATGTTATAGTGGATCTATACGTGCAGCCTTAATTAATAATAATGCAACTCCCCTCGCACATCGCGTGCTAGAATCAATTAATATGCATGCGTGCATGCCTGTATTTGCTGATTTTAACAAACCAATGTTTAACAAATACTATTTTTAATCATAATGTTCAAGATATCAAATCAATATTAATCTGAGAATTAATTAATTGTTGATGATCTGCAGAAAACATGTTTATTTTAATTTAATTGATCATCTTAATTAATGGTGTTCGTGATTGAAGAAACGATAAAGAAACTAATCAAGCAGAGATCAAGTAATACACGATTCCTTATTGTTTCATATTATTCGACCTATTCATATTACCAATAAAAGATGCAATTTATTTTTTAAATTAAAATATCCCCTATTTATTTATAATTTATGTATACGAGTCAATCGAAATTACATTTAATTTATCTGTACAAAATCTGTAAATGGTATCATGGCAATGCTTCACAGTCTCTTCCTCTCCTTCACCGTCATCGGCAATCCACCGGCCATGTGGGCAGTCAGCAGCGGCAGCAGCATCGCCGGCTGGCTGCGCGGCGCATTCCGCAGCTCGAAACTCCCAAGCACCGCGGCGGCGATGTACTTCATCTGCACGAACGCCATCTCCTTCCCCAAGCACACCCTCGGCCCCGCCTGGAACACCGAGAACTTGTACGGCGACGCCTTCACGACGTCACCGTCCTCCGTAAGCCATCTCCGGTGGTCGAACTCCAAGCAGTCCTTGCCCCATATCCTCTCCATCCTCCCCATGCCGTACTGGAAGTACGTGACTCGGTCGCCCCTCTTCACTGCCGTGCCGTCGGGTAGGACGTCGTCCGCGGCCGCGTGCTTCGAGTCCCATGCCACCGGCGGGTACAGCCGCATGCTCTCGCAAAGGCACGCCTCCAGCGACTTCATCCTCTTCAGTGACTCGTAGTCCAGCTGCCCGGCGGCCCGGGTCACCTCTTCGATGACCTCCGCTTCGACGTCCGGGCGGCTCGACAGGATCCAGAAGAACCACGTAAGCGCCGCGGACGTCGTGTCCCTGCCGGCCATGACGAAGCTGATGACCATGTCGCGGATGACCTCGTCGTCATGGCCCCCGGAGATGAGCCTCGAGAGGAGGTCGTCGCGGACCATCCCCAGCTTCAGCTCCTTCTTCCGCGCGCGGATCAGCTCCATGACGGATTTGTGGATGAGTAGCACGGCGTCGCGGAGCTTCTTCTCCGACCCTACTCCCAGGGCGCGCTTCACCTTCCAAACCGCTTGAACGGGCTCCGCCCCCCGCATAGCGCTGATGGCCGCGGCAACCTCGAACGCGTCCGCGAACTCCGACCGCGGCATCGACGGGTCGAGGTAACCCGGGTCGGTACCCAGGGAGACCCTGCAGATGGTGTCGAAGGCGAACCGGCGGAGCAGGTCCTGCACGTCGACCGCTCGGCGGGCCTCTGCGGCGCCGGACAGGATGGGTAGCAGCCGGCCGTGGGCCTCGTGGTCGAGGGCCTGGACGACAAACTCGCGGAGGGAGCGGGTGGTGAATTCGTGGCTGGCGATCTTGCGCTGGGCGTGCCAGAGATGGCCGTCGACGTTGAAGATGCCGCAGCCGAGGAGGTCGCCGAGGAGCTGGGTGAAGGGCTCGCCCTTGGGGTAGTTGGGGAAGTTGGACTTGAGGATGTGCTCGACATTGTCGGGGTTGGCCGTGACGATGGTGCGGCGGGCTCCGAGGCGCTGCACGACGAAGGTCTGGGTGGGGGAGGCGGCCAGCAGGTCGGTGTACCAATCCAGAAGCCGGCGGCGGTTGCTGTAGAAGGCGAGCAATGATCCGATGAGGGGGTGCATCTTAGGGCCGTAGAAACAGGGGCCTGTATCAGTGGCAGTCCTAGTGAAACAATAGTGGAGTAGGGGGCCGAGGAGTTGATGCAAGAGCACGAAGAAGGCCATGGAGGATGAGAACAAGAGAAGAGAAGGCGCGACGAGGGAAGTAGAACTAGTAGTTGAAGTAGGATCAGCGAGCATAGCAGAGGAAGAGGAGATGCTCGTGCTCATGTTCATGTTGATGTCCATGAGGTGCACTGCTGTGAATTTGGCGGGGAAGAGGAAGGAGGAAGAAGGAAGAGAGAGATGGAGTTGTTAATGTATGCTGCCCCATCGCATGGTGTATGCTTCATATAGAGGAGATATGACGTCAAGTGTGATTGGATGGGAGCAAAAATAAAAGTGTGCTCCATTTCATATGATATGATATGATATTATATGATATGATATTATATGATATTATATTATATTATATAGATATAGATATTTTAATTATTTGGGCTGGCAAATGATGAAAATGACTCCTGTGACTCCTATCCGTTACGACGACGACGACTTCATCTGCTTACTTCACTTGGTTTAAACGCGGCGTTGGAACCAAAAAAATCTCCCCCTCAAAATTGTCTCTGTCATATAATAATAATAATAAAAATAATAGAGCTATTTTTAAAGCATTTATTAAAATTTACTAAACTTTTGCAAACAATTAAAAATATAGATGCCTCACTTATTTTTGGTTATTAACAATTTTTTATCCAGCTCCAACAAAAAGTAAATCCTTCTTACACTTTTCAAGTTTAATTAGTTGAACGTGCATGTTATTATTGGTCGCGTGAGGTCCCACCGGAAGAAAACTACAAATAAAATAAAATAAGAAGAAAAAAAGAAGAAGAAGAAGGATCACAAATTAATTCTCCATGTGGGTGATTTGATTTCCCTTTTGGATCGAGATATATGTATGTGGAGGATTATTCCTCAGGACGGCGTGACTACCACTTTAATATTTATAATTAATTCGTAATAGGATACATTACAAAAAAAAAATTCCGATTTCTGACGATTTTTTTCGACGGGCGTAAATCCGTCGGAAATACCGATGGATTTTTTGACGGATCAAATAATCCGTCAAAATTATCGTCGGATAACTTTTCGACGGTTCTAGCCGTCTGAACTTACGACGATTGAAAATTCGCCGAAACTTTCGATGATCATAACCGTCGGAGGTGCAAAAATCGGGTGATCAGTGAAGATGCTTGTCTTTCGACGGTTCAGACTGACGAAAGTTTCGACGGCTCACGTATCCGTCAAAAGTTCCCGCGGTCTTAGCCGTCGAAATATCTTAACGTTAATCTGTTACCTATAATTTCATTTTCGACGGTTTCGACCGTCGAAAGTTGCGATGTTTCACGGAACCGTCGAAATGTTAATTGATTATAATTCCATTTTAAATATTTTCAACAGTTTGGACCGTCGAAAGAGAATATTTATAATTTATACAATTCTCTTTCAATTGATATATATTACTATATATTTCGACGGTTAAAATCGTCGATAGTTGCGACGGTTTAGAGAACCGTCGAATGTTTCGACGATTCGTCCAACGGGTTTGACCATCTTTGTTTGACTTAATATTTTATTGTATTTACCAACTTTTCGACGATTTTGACCGTCAGAAATGGACTATATAAATATCCGACCCCACTGCCACTATTTCGATTTCCCTCTCTTCGAATCACGAGCAAAAAAAAAGTCGTCGGCGACCTCTCAAGAAACCGATCCAGGCGTCCGCGCTCGGCCAAACGCCGGCCACCTGGACCGTCGGCCGCCGATTGCTATGAGGGAGACCATCCGCCACCCGCATTGCGCTCGACCGCATCCCACCGCCGCCAGCAGCTCGACCAGCCACCACGGCCAGCAGCTAGCTCAACCAGCCGCCGCCTCTGCATCCTCTGCCTCCGGCGCAGGTAGGCTCCCCGGCCCCATCTTCCGGCCTCATTATTTGCCTCCGCCCTCCGCCCTCTCTCAATGCGCCCGCCGCAGTGGCTAGATCCGGCCGCGACGGTTCGATCCGGCCGTGGCGGAGGCTAGATCCGATCGCGGCGCACTGATCCGACCGCATCGCACTGATCCGGCGGCGGCGGCGGCCGGATCCAATTAGGATTCTTATTTTATTTTTTTCCAAAATATGAGACATCTCTATATGCTTTTACATTTCAAACTGAAACAAAACCTTTGTAGTTATTCATCTATAATTTTAAGTGACATATATTGTAAGTGTCATTTTACATATTAGTAAGTAATGTATGTAGATTTACTTACTATTGTGGATATTGGTAAGTAATGTATGTATCCTTGTTGATGCATACATGATAGTCCATGAGAGTTCTCTTCATTTCAGCTCCTCCCTGAACATGGAAACAAACATCATTCTTTAAATTCATTTCCTCAATTCCTATACTCCATAGAAACAAAAAGGAATCATGGCTGCATTGATCTTAATATGAGACATACTAACCAAAATAGTAGCAATCAATATCAAGTAGCTCCATTAATCATAAGCTCTTAAGAATACATAGTAATAGAAAAATTAAACAAAAGAAAACAAAAAATTGTAGTCATTCATATTCATGCTTGTTGTTAGTTTCATCAAACTGCAAAAAAAAAAAGTATACAGATACTCAAAGTTTTATGAAGGTTTCATAGATTTCCATCAGATATCTTACTGAATGCAAAACAATAATTTCCATAATTTCCACAACCGTGTAAGAATGCAAAACAAGAGTGTATCATAAATTTGGTCTTCATATGTTTTCTTGTCTTATGTTTGATTTACATGCAGGTTTTGGAATATAACATTGTTGCCGCTGTCACTTTAAACGACATAAGTTTTTAAGTCATTACTATTTACATGTGTTGGCAATGATTACTTTAATTTTGTCACTCCAAACGACGTAGAGTTTTTAAGTTTGTTCCTTCAGATTTCATTCATTAGTTCTTATTTGTTATTTTATAGTGCAAATATGATTACTTTTAATTAGTGTTTACGATGTTCCTGATTATTTCTAATTAGTATTTATGATGTTCCTGATTATTTCTAATTAATATTTATTTTTAGTTCATATTTGTGTTTATGATTTGTTCCTGATTAATTGTAATTAGTGTTTACGATGTTTCTTCGATGTTTTATTTAAAGCTCAATATGTGAACCTTTGGATTGATTGTCAATTTTTGATTAGTTTTATTACAAATTTTTAATTACTATAACTTGCAAATAATGCAGACATTATGTCATACTTGAACGATCATCGATGGATGTACAATAAAAATAATCCTAGTCGTAGAGGTTTGACACAAGAATTCATAAATGGCGTTGACTGTTATGTTAGTGTGGCTTGTCAGTCTTTGCAATATCAGCGGGAGGGAGCAATTAGGTGTCCTTACTTGAAATGTGTCGGCACAAAGTTAAAAACGCTAGAGACAGTTAAGGTTCACTTATATAGAAAGGATTTCAAACTCAATTATTGGCAATGTGATGATTTAGACAAAGGAGCACCTTCGACAAGCGTACCAAATCTAGGTATCCATTTTGTCGATCCTCAAGAAGGATTTACTTCACAATATGAATAGTTAGTTTATGACGCAGCTGCAACTGAGTATGAGAATATTAGATTTGAGCAGGATGAAGAGACACCAAATCCAGAAGCAAGAGATTTTTATGACTTACTAAACGCATGGAGCCAACCTTTATGGCCCGGGTGTGAAAGTCATTCGGAATTATCACTTGCTGTTAGATTGTTGAATCTGAAAGTCGACCATAATATTTCACAAGCATGTTTTGATGCATTTCTAGATATTTTAAAAAAGGTCACACCAACTGGGGCTTGCATTCCTGAAAGTTTTTATAGGATAAAAATATTGGTTAGTAAACTTGGTCTTGGCTCAACTAAAATAGATTGTCGTCGTGATGGTTATATGTTATATTATGGCGACGACATCAATTTAAATGAATGCAAATTTTGTGGGACTGAAGATACAGAGTGACTAACAAGACTCAAGTGGCTATAAAAAGAATATATTATTTGTCTCTTATTACAAGACTTAAAAGACTATACTCATCTATAGAGTCAGTGTCGCAAATGAAGTGGCATGCATAACATAATACTTTTGAAAGTGTCATGCTTCATCTATCGGATGGTGAAGCGTGGAAACATTTTGATCGTAAGCATCCTGATTTTACTAGGGACGAAAGGAACATAAAGCTTAGATTATGTGCAGATGATTTTACACCGTATGGTCAGACTTCAGTTTCTTATTTTTGTTGGCTAGTTATAGTAACACCATATAATTTGACACTTGAGATTTGTATGTCCGCACCTTATATGTTTTTGACATGCATTATTCTTGGTCCTCACAGTCCTAAACAAAGGATAGACGTGTATTTACAGCATCTAATTGACGAGTTAAAAGAACTGTGGGATGGTGTCGTCGCTTATGATGTGTCGACCAAACAAAACTTCACCTTGAAAGTTGTCTTATTGTGAACCATTAATGATTTTCCTGTCTATGGGATGTTGTCTGGTTGAATGACCGCAGGGAAACTAGCTTGTGCATGTTGCATGGAACACTCAGATGCGTTCACTTTGAAAAATGAGGGTAAAAATAACTGGTTTGACTATCATAGATAGTTTCTTACAGCTGATCATCCGTACAGAAATAACCGAAATGCATTTCGACGGAATAAGGTTGTATAAGACACGACTACGGTCAGACGCTCAGGAGCTTAATTACGTCGCATTATCAATGCTTTATATAGAATTGTCGACGACCCAAATGTCACATACAATGAGTATGGTGTCTCTTATAACTGGACCAAACGAAGTATATTCTGGGACTTACTTTATTTGTCTGATTGTTTGATACATCACAATTTGGATGTTATGCACATTGAAAAAAATGTGTGTGAAAATGTATTCAACACTGTGATGGACATTAAGGGTAAAACAAAGGACAACCTAAAGGCGAGACTAGATTTGAAGGAGTACCGTCGAAGGCCAGAGTTGCACTTAGCTAGTTTACCTAACAGTAGACTATCTAAGCCAAAGGCAAGTTATGCTCTCACTAAAGAGCAGAAGACTCATGTGTGTCGATGGATCCAAGAGCTGAAAATGCCGGATGGTTATGCATCAAATTTGACCCGATGTGTGGACATGAATAACTTACGTTTGTTTGGCATGAAAAGTCACGACTGTCACATATTCATGAAAACTTTGCTTCCTACTGCATTTTCATCACTGTCGGACAAGATTTAGAAGCCGATAACGGAATTGAGTCAACTCTTCAAGGAATTGTGTTCGACAACATTAATAGTGGAAAATATGATCCAATTAGAACGTAATATTTTGATAATATTATGTAAGTTGGAACGAATATTTCCACCGGAATTCTTTGATTCCATGGAGCACTTACCTATTCATCTGTCATATGAGGCAAGGGTAGATGGACCAGTACAATATAGGTGGATGTATCATTTTGAAAGATATATTAATTGAATTAAAAGGACGGTTAACAACAAAGCATGTGTCGAAGGATCCATATGTGAAGCCTATATGATTGAAGAGATTTCGTACTTCTATTCCTACTACTTTGAGTCCCAGGTTAAGTGTGCGAGGACCAGAGTTCACCGAAATGATGAAGTTTCAGAAGAATAGTCTGCTGTGGCATCCTTGTCGATCTTTAATCAGTTAGGATGACATATTCAGAAGCGAAGAAGTAGATGATTGAATGATACATAATTCAAGTCTGTCACGAATCATGTCCTTCTAAACACACAGGAGGTGCAAGGATACATTAAATAAGTTTACTCTCCATGCGTTCTTTTTTTTATGTCTTCTGAAACAACATTTTGATTTAGCCATCACTTTGTATGTAGTGCTTTCTTGCAGTACTATAATGTCCTTAAAGAACATGTTCAAGATAGAATCGAGAATGATTTCGCACCGTGGTTTAAGGATCAAGTAACTCTTATGATGTTGGTCAATTTGAAGTCTTCACGATCTATTCTTGACATTCATTTTCATTTTAGGTTCTCAGTACCGACACGATGTCTGGTCTCTATAATTTGGCATGGAGATCGGCTCGAGAGGTGAAAAGTTCGCCGGTGTATTTTGTGAACGGTTATAAGTTTCACACGGAAACTTGGTTGATCGGGAAGAAAATCGTGAGCAGTGGAGTTTGTGTCAAAGGATCCATGGACGAAGAAAATGAGCATGACTACTATGATATTCTAAAAAATATAATTCATCTGGAATACACCGGAGGTAATAGAGTCACATTGTTTGAGTGTAATTGGTTTGATCCAAAGGAAAGGAGAGGAATGCGAGTTCACAAAGATTTCAAAATAGTTGAAGTACGTCACAATAGGTGTTATGAACGTTTTGATCCTTTCATTATTTCGTCTTCTACAAGAAAGCTATATTATGTGCCATATCCCGAGAAGACCAGTGACAAAGCACAATGATGGGTTGTAATAAAGACGAATGCAAGAAGCAGGATAGAAATTCATGGTGCATTGCAATGTGCATACCAAGATGACTCGCATACTTCTGTGGCCTCTATTGTAGATACCGAATTAGTCGACGATCTACAAGATTCAGAACAAGTATTTGAAGACTTTGATAATGCCGACATACAAAATGACGAGAATGCTTCGGACGAAGATGAATTTGAAAGTGATGATGTATTACGACTGTTGTTATCTTATGAATTGTTCGCTTACGACAAATATTGATGTTGTATCATAATGATTTATTCAATTTACCATCTCTCACCATATTGTTTGATGCGTTAGCGATGCATGTTGATGATCATTCGGATCGACGGATGCCTGACAAGGATGGTGCATTTCCATATTCGCTTCCATTTCGTAAGTGTTTGAAATAATGATCACAATTTTACGCATAAACTTAATCGATATAATTTGTTTATTTTTTATAAGCGTCTTTGGATATTAGGAATTGGTTCTTGAGTTATACGTACAATTTCGTTCCTGAAGATGTGACACAAGACGTAGCCGAACATAGTCAGGTCGAGACGTTGTCAAATTAGAGTTTTGTATCAATTGTAAATTTAACTTGCATTAAATTTTGTATCATGCAGATGTTTCGTTTTGGTAAAAGAAAAAATAAGGGAAAGGAGAAGGTCGTCCCTAAAGATAATTTTACTCCGCCGACTTCTAGATCAGTCATGGGCATTCACATAATAGAACATCAGTCTCCTCCGTCGGCTCTTTCCTCTCACGCTGATATTGCGGACCTAGAGACACAATTGCCGGAAGAACCCGTTAGAGCTCCTGATTTCGTGGAAGGCTCAGATCAGGCTTCGTCAAATCGCGTGCACAAAGCATACTTACAGGCAGATGGTAATTTAGGGTAAGTGTTATTTTATGTATTTTGAATCCTTATTCATTTTGTGATTCACCCATCGCATTTTATAATTGCGTATTCTTCCAGGTTTGTACTGTCGAAACCCATGGCTGCCGCAGTTACTAAATTATTGCGACATAAGTATACTGATGTGTGGCTTATATGGAGGGAAGTTCCTTATGCCACGAGACAGATGCTATTTAATGAATTTCATGTATCCTTAGAAGCCAACTTGGTCATTAAAATTTATCATCGTACTAATTTAATTATTTTTATACACATGCAGGCTGATGTGTGGTGGGAGCTCGAGAATATGGAACAAATGTGGAAAGCTTTTAATTCTCGGTGCTCAAAGAGATTGTCCGCGATGCTTTCGGATGCTCGAGCTGCTGGAGAATGGCCCAATTGGATCCCCGAGGCTGTTTTGATCGAATTGCTATGAAAGTGGTCCATCGAAGAGTACAAATCAAAGTGCGAAAAAGCGAAAACAAGTCGAGAGTCCGACCAGGGAGAATGCTTGCATTCGGGTGGATGTGTATCCACGAGCACGATTGCCAAGAAAATGATAAAGTCTTTCAATATTGTGTCGACAAAATATTATATTTTATTTGATAGCTCGAGAGACATATGTATGTAAATCTAAGTGCCTCTTATTTTTTTAAAATTTCAAGTAAATCTATAAGATAGTAAAATCGTCATTGATTTATCTTATTTTTAGTATCGTTAATTTATCTTTTTTCTAATTTCAGGAGTCTTACAAAACAAGAGAAGTCGAGCACATTATGCAAGCCACGCATGAGGGGACCACACCACTGACCCCAAGACAACTTTAGGCGGACCATGTCGAGGTGAAGAAGGGTCACATTTACGGCTTCGAATCTTCTGTCAGTACTGCAGATATTGAATATGGTCGTATATCTACTTCAACTTCAGGTTCCTCTGGTCAATGTATGCAACAAATTCTTGATCAAATGAGGCAGGAGATTAGGCAAGAGATCACGCAAGAGATTAAGCAAGAGGTTACGCAGGAGCTCAGAAAGGAGTTCGAAGAACGTGAACATCATACCAAGAAAGAAATGAAGAAAATGGTGCGTGACATCATGCGTGGCGAAGTCGACGACGAGGACGACGATGACGATTTAGATTTATAGTTTCTTGTGTGTTGTGTTGCGCTCCGAAAAGGTGCTAACTTCCTTCCCCTAATTTTGTACACATTCTACATATTTGTTATGTAACTCACTCTCTCCCGACTCTTTGTGCTGTGCAGTGATGATCGAGGTGCTTTGCGAAAAGGTGGATCGAATTGCCAATTCATCAGGTTCTTGAGATCCGACGGGAAAGGCGAGACCACATCTCTTTGCTCGGCCCATGTGTCCATTTTCTTCGTGACCAAGACCACATCTCTTTGTTCGGCCATCTCTTTGCTTTGCTTACCATCTTTATGTTTCCAAAATATTATAATGTTTGGCATTTGTGTTGGACAATTGTTATGTTTGGATATTATGTGTTGTGTTGCATTTCTTATGTTTGGATATTATGTGTTGTGTTGACTCATAATTATGTGATGGACAATTGTTGTGTTAGATATTATGATCAAAATGGATCCTTTGTTGTATTATCTGTTTTGACAGCCAATTTCTGCCATTTTTTATTTTTTATTTATTTCCGACGACTATAACCATCGGAAATAGGAAAAAATTAATTATAAATAATTAATTTTTTTGATACTTATCGACGGTTCTAACCGTTCGTGCAAGCGTATAGACAGTCTCAACTGTTGCTAAACATCGACGGTTTTAACCATCGAAAATTAACGATGACGGCAATTAATTTTTTTGATACTTATCGACGGTTCTAACTGTTCGTGCAAGCGTATAGACGGTCTCAACCGTCGCTAAGTATCAACGGTTTTAACCATCGAAAATTAATGATGGTTTGAGCCGTCGAAACTCAACTGTTGAGTCGATGGCTCAAACAGTCGATATCAATTTTCGACGGTTTGAACTGTCAATAGTATCAACAGTTCAAACCCTCGATACATATCGACGGCTCAAACAATCTTAAATCTTCAATATTCGACGGCCGCGCCCGTCAGCTGGACCGTCGAAGATGTCGACGGTTCAAAAATAACCGTCGCAAATCATTTGCGATGCCTCATTTTTGCACGGACGCTATCCGTCGGAAAACGTCATTTCCGACGGTTCTAGCCAAATTACAGACGGTTCTGACCGTCTGTAATAGGCTATTTTCTTGTAGTGATATTGAATAATTTATTATATATTATATATATTTAAAGATATTTCACATGATTTGTATAAATTTCTTTTTTATGTCGAATGAATCAATTCAATCCAATCTGATTAGTATTACACATTGCGTATAGTTTTTTTCTTTAAGAATAAATAATAACAAATTTGGATTGTAAGCCATAAATAAAGCAAATGAAGATTATAACATGAAATTTCCTAAATAGTTTAAGGAATATCTCTCCATGTAAGTTATGTTTTAGTATATCTCTGCCGAATTATCTTAGTGCAAGTAGATGCATGTTTTGATGGGTAAAACTTGTAAAAATATAATAATATATAAATTTTATTATACAAATGCTAAATATATGTACAATCATTTATCCACAACTATCATCTGGAGACAAATATTTCTTATACTAATTTCTTGATGTAGAAGCATGGGTGGAGTCTTCTGACATCTGTGTCTCCATGTCAACAATGCCAAGCATCTGTGTCCTCATGTGACACATGTCCTCCACTAAGTCATCATCGGAAGTAGGGTCCGGTGTACGCTCTACTATGCGAATCCCCGTAGGTCTAGGCATAGTGGCCTTCTCTACGCCTCCCTCTTTTTCTTTATAAGGAGTTGCCTTCTCTTTTCCCTTCTCTTTTCCTTACTTTTTTCTTTACCAAAACAAAACATCTACAAATAAATAATAATTACATAATAAATTAACTTTCCACTGTACAATAAAAAATAATTGCATCATATTAACTTGAAATTCGGTCACATCCTCTATCACATCTTTAGAAATTAACTCGAGAATCAAATTCTAATATTTTGGCGCTTTTGAAAAACAATGAATTAATCTAGATTCCTGTGAAATGCTAAATTCGTTGAATAAAATAAAAACACTCATGAGAAGGTAAAGAATACGGATGTGATTCATTTTCTTCATGCAACTGTCTGATGATTTGTGTTGAGATATCGTAAACTCTATTTGCAACAATTTAAAAATCGTAAATCATAACTAAACTCATAACAGTTGCATAAGTTATATGAGTCATATATTTCATATAAGTGATGAGTCATATCTAGCGAAGATGACCTGCTTAACCTTCGGGCACGCCTAGAGGTCGCCACCTAATGGGGCTAGCGTCCAAATTCCATCATGCACCAACAGGCGGTGGCCATGATGTGCTAGATCAGGAGACTAGTGGCGAGGGACAGCCGGAGGAACACCATTCTTCGTCGTTGGTGGCAGCAAAATCCAACCAGCCTAGCAGTGGAAGGCAGAGGCCGCAGCAATCCCGACCAGGCTTGTAGCGGCAAGCGATGACCGAGGGCTGTGCGCATGCTTCCAAGGGGGATCGCCGAAGCGGGAGCAAGGTCGTCAGAGGTGTGCACACGTCCTTCGAAGGGGGATCACCGTAGTGGGAGCAGGAATCACTGAAGCATGAGCGACAGCAAACTGCTTAGCTGCAAGTCGTCGAATCGTGAATGAGAGCAGGTCGCCGGAGTGTGAGCGGGAGCAGGTCACCGGAGTGTGCGGGAGCAGGTCACCGGAGTCCCTAGGGGTCGTTGGGGGGAGAAATGAACGAGAGAAGAGGGGTCGGATTAATTTTTGGAGGAGCTTTCAATCGACTCACCGACGGCTTTGCCCGTCGAGAATTATAATAAAAAATAATTTATGTAGTGATGTTACTACATTGTAATATAAAAATACTTTTTTGAATTCCTACGCGTGCAGCCATGGAAACAATTGACGGTTGCATAATCGTCGAAACTTCCGACGACTGAAACCGTCGGAAATGTCTCGTAGTACGATAATCCAATCTTACATCCTTTTATTTCATAATATATGTTATAATATAAAATATTATTTCTGAATTCCCATAGATGTAGTCGTGGGTACTTCCGACGGTCTACCTCGAAATATAATAATCAATCTTACATAAATTTATATCATAATATACGTTATAATATAAAATATTATTTTGAATTCCCACAGTTGTAGCTATGGGAACTTCTGAAGCCTATCAAACTGCGAGAACGTTAGACGGTTGTAGCCGTCAAAACTTGAAAATGCTTCGTAATATAGTAACCCAATCTTACATTCTTTTATATTAGAATACACATTATAATATAAAATATTATTTTTTAATTCCCACAGCTGTAGCCGTGAGAACTTATGCCAGTTGTAGCCGTTGGAAATGCCTCGTAATATAACATCCTCCTATATCATAACATACATTATAATATAAAATATTATTTTTGAATTCCGAGGTTGGAGCCGTGGGAACTTTTGACGGCTGTAAAATTATCGAAAGTTTCGACGGTCATAGTTGTTGTAAATGTCTTATAATATAATATAAAATATTTATACTTATGCCTATATAACATAAATATTTTTCTCTATTTCCTGTGGTTTGAGTCGTGAGAACTTTCGACGGTTTCACAACCGTCGGAAGTTCCGATGCTCATAGCCGCCAAAACTTGCGACGGTTAGTTCGCCGTTGAAAGTTATGATGGTTGAAGTCGTGAAAAATATTTGCTTCTCTATTTCCGAAGGATATCCAGAACCGTCGCAAAATCTTTCGAAAATTATGAGGGATGTGCGACCGTCGGTAATTTCTGTCAAAAATAACGATTTTTCTTGTAGTGATAGTTGAATTCTTTTTTTTTTAGTATTTGATACATCACTTAAGGGCTTTAAATTCTGACATCATTGTGTTTGATAGATCCTCAAATGGCCTCCAAATTTGATGACGAAAGGTAAGAATCAATCTGGCTTATATGTAATATAAAAATTGACCCAAAGATAAGAATCAACCAATCAAATATTTGGGATTGTCCACATGAAATAACAAAAACAAATAATAATAAGTTCATAGGATTGTAATATTTTTTTAAACATCTCAAATACATATTAATTTAGGGGTAAACAATTAATTTCGAAAATACCTCTTCTATAACAAAAGACGAATAAGAAAGAGTAGAACATATGCATGCTATTGAGAAATTAAGGAACAAAATTATCCAATTTCTGAAATTCCCATTGAATTGTAGAAAGAGTTACTGGACGCGTAATGCAATGTAATAATATTTGATAATAAAACGATGCATCTCTACAGAGTTTTATAGTGATACAAGAAGGACAAGTGCTATTGATAATAATGTGCCACAATCAGTTGAGAATGGAGCAAGTGCTGGCGTTTTGTTAGCATTTTGATAAACTATTAGATGGAAGGTCATTGGCTTGTTCCATCGATGAAGCCATGAATTAAGGGTAGAAATGGTGCGGTCCATATGACAGTTGGACGAGGTGAGTTTAATGGAATAAAATGATGAGCATGGTATGATTTGTCTGTATAAAGTTTTATAGTGATACAAGAAGGATAATGAATTGTGGAGCTAAATGTTGGCATTTTGCTAGCATTCTACTGTATTGGACGTGGAGAGATTCGGTAATGAGAAACGGATTGGGTCATAGTAAAAAAAAAAAGAGAAATGGGTTGGGTCGAGTTTGTTTATGGATCGGATTTGGGTTGAGTCAGGTAGTCAGGTCAAGTCGGAATAAATTTTAATCATGGTCATCCAATTTAGGAGATATTGCTAATATAGTTACCCAACTTCACTTTATAACGTCACGATCATCCAATTTTAGAAATATTTCAACTACGCTCATCGCGACCGATTATAGACAGTCAACCGGTGAATCACTGATGCGGCGCTGATGTGAGACTAACATGGATGCTTACATGACACCATATCAACATTTTTTCTCTTCTCCACGTTAGTTTTTTAAAATAAAAATGCTACATCAACATTTCTCTTTCTCATCTATCCAAACTTAATTTTGTATTTGCATAGTCATTCAACTTTTCAAAATTTTCAGACATGGTCATTCAACTTTTTAAAATTTTAATCACGATCATCAAAATAATAATAACAAAAAAAAATTAAAAACTGTACTTAAATTGACCCGACATGGTTTGGGCATGACTCGATCGGGTCAGACTATCCCTTTTATGTAAATAAATGATATAATATTAGAATAATTAATATCAATAAATTATCTAAATAAAAAATTTGGAAAAAAATACATATTACATTTTTGCCCTAAAATTTTGACTAATAAAAATATTATAATATATGATATTATGATTAATATATATAATAAAATAATTTATATATACAATAATTATAATTTAAGATTAAAGATTGAAATATATAAAAATATCATGATTACGATTTGACTCAACATCCCGTTAGATGTCGGGCACGCCCCACACCCCACAGGATGGACCAATAGGATTTGGCTCGGCCACAATGAAATCTCACGCGAAATCGTACTAGGCCATCCATCGAGGTGTTGGACCGTGCCCAAACACCTAGCGGGGTGTTGAATCGTAACCACCATATTTTTTAAATTTTTTTATATATTCAAATCTCTAATCATCATTGTAATTATTATTATATATTTAAAAATCATAAAATCATATACTTACAATATTTTTTTATTAGTCCAAATTTTAAGGGAAATGTAATATATATTTTATTTTTCTAATATTTTTTACATAATTTAATAATACTAATTATTATAATATTATATATTTAATGCACATAAATAAATTGGATGACCTGACACGACTACATGGTGCCCAAATCATGTTGGGTCAATCTAAGTGTCTTTATTTATTATTATTATTATTATTATTATTTTAAGTTTTTAATGATGATCAATTGATCATGATAGAAATTTTGTAAAGTTGAATGATGAAAATTTTAAAAAAGTTCAATGACTATGAGTTTGAATAGATGAGAGAGAAAAATGCTCACGTGGCATTTTTAATTTTTAAAAAAGGTTTCTTTCTCTAATCTCTAATCTCCCTTGAACTATGAATTTTTTTCATGCCTACTAACGACTTTCAAATTTTTCGTTGACAACTCTAAACTATGCTACATTTTACACTTAAGTCCATTTGTCAACCTCTCTTAAGTTTTTCGTTAATTTTCAAATTTTCGCCGACTCGACAGAGAAGGGGGGCCACGGTCCCCCTCTGTCGTGCCGACAAAGGGGGGGTGATGCCTCCATTCTCTCTCGTGTGCGTTGGCGAGAGAGAATGGGGCGGCAGGCGTGGCCCCCCTCTGTTGCACCGACGAAGGGGGGCCAATTCCTCCTTCTCTCTCATCGACGACCATGGCAAGAGAAAGGGGGGGAGGGGGTGTTGGCCCCCCTTTGTCTCGTCGAAAAAGGAGGGTCTGCCCATTCTCTTCTCTCTCGCGCTGGGGTAGCCCCCTTCGTCGGCGCGACAAAGGGGGACGACTGCCCTTTGCCAGGGCGACACTGACAAGAGAGAAGGGGGGCGTCGAACCCCTTTCATCAGAGCAACAACGACGAGAGAGAAAGTTAAGAGAGGTTGACGGATGGATTTAAGTGTGAAAAGCGATATAGTTTAGGGGATGTCAGTGGAATATTTAAAAGTCGTTGATAGACTCGAAAAAAAGTATATAGTGTAGGAAAGGACAGAGGAAAAAACTCTTTTAAAAATTGACATAGAAGAGAGAGAAAATATTGATGTACCGATCGACTAATTATAGTCGATCGTGATGATTGTGGTCGAAATATTTTTAAAGTTGGATGATCGTCGTGTTATAAAGTGGTGACCATACTGAAAATAACCTTTAAGTTAGATGATCATAGCTGAAATTTATTTAGTCAATTCGAGATAGAATTTTTCAATCCCCGACTCAAATCAGGATAGGTCAGATTTTCATCATAGTTTTATCTCTTTGTCCCTATTGGAATACAAAATTAGTGGAATGCCATTAGTACTAATTCCGAAACATTTATCTAAACAAGAAAAATGAAACTAATGCCAAGATAAGAGTGCAAAAAGGAGAGAAGAGAAGAGGAGAGCCCTCATGCGCACCACGTGGGAGAGAAAAAAAAAAGTTGACTTAATGATGTACTTTTTTTTTATTTTAGAGTACCTGCCGTTGACAAATGAATGAATGGTGGTTCGTTAATTACGAGGATTTTCGTAGTGTGATATCATTTTTTATTTAAAAATATAGATATGATTCAACACATTATTAACATTGCGAGTTTGAGTTTTGAGTTAAGATCTCCTTCTAACACTTCCGAGTTAAAAAGCTGTTGGGATCACGATCATGGTGGTGCGTGTGAAACGGATTGTCTGATATGTGAAGTAATAATCGCACATGGAAGTAGCGGAGCTGCTCGAGGGGGGGAGAGAGAGAGGATTTTATCAGCATGGAACGAATACAAAGGATGACTTTAGTTCAATGTTGTCATCTGCACTTTTCTTTTTTATTTCCTTTCATTATGTCGCTTTTCCCCTGCCGACAAGAGGAGTGAGAAAGTCGGAGCGGGAGACGGCAGAAAAATTAACAATTCCTGTGTGATAATTAATTAGTTTGAGAGACGGCATGCCGCTAGTGGACAAGTCGGCTAAAATAATACAACCCGGAAATATGAGGATTTTCAAGAGGCGCCGCCATCGTCGCATGAGTTCGGAAGCGAAATTGAGGTGTTGGTAGGAGAGGAAAAGGTCAGATTTTTTTACAAACTAAGGAAGGTCAAGCTTCAATTAGTCCCAATTATCAATGTGTAAATCTGTTCAATGACAACTGAATCATGATCAGTTCAATTAGATTCGATCAAATTAAATTAAATTATTATTTAAATTTTATCATCTTATATAAGATCATGATAATTTTTTTCTTTTATTTAATTTGACTTTGTTACTATCTTCTTACCTTTTATTTCAAAATTAAATTTAATTTCTTTATTACTAATATCCTTTTTTACATTCATTCTATAAAATCTAATCCTTTATTTTTCTCCCTTTATAAAAAAAACCAGATTGAATTGATTTTCAGTTCAACCATGTTCTAGCTGGGTTAACATGGTTCAATCCGATTTTTTTGCATTCCATTTTTTAATATTATTATAAATGATATTATTTTAATAAAATTCGGTTCAATTTGAACGATTTCGATCGGACCGATTCAATCGTGACCCAACAAGAAGTCCGATTTGATGGTCGATCCGATTCTGAAAGCATAGATTGTACAATATTACATACATTATAATGACTAGTAATGCTTTTGAATGCTTACCATTCGATTCCAACTCTTTCCGATGGACATGGCTCCATATACGGAAATAGAATATCTGTCATGCATGCATGCATGCGACTGATTTTGGTGGCCGGGGGCACGCCCTCGCGTGTGGATGAGGGACAACACCGGCCGAGACCACGCGCAATGTGGATGCCCCAGCCAACTTGTGATTTCAATTTGGTTTCATCTGATGAATTCAATTAACTGCGCCCAACGCAAGAAGACGAGGGATGATACATAATCGCATCCATGCATGCACGCCAACTTATTCACGTTGGACAAAATTCGGACGCACCTTTTCCGCGCAAATTGATCGCTCCATCATCAACAATCATCCTTCTCTTTACTTTTCTTTTCTTCTTTTTGCCAACGGCCAGCCGTCTTCCACACAGTTCACCGGCTACGCATGCATCTCTCTCTCTCTCTCTCTCTTCTCTGCCGTGGGCCAAGACAGACGCCAAATATGTTAAGCACGTGGAAATACTAAAAAAGGTTTCTTCGTTTTTTTCCACGTGCATAAATCTATATTTAATTAATGTTGTTGCAATCATATACATATATATATTATATTCATAATTAATTATTTAATTATTCAAGTGATTGTATTTATCGTTGATTTTTTTCGATTATAAAGGTAAGACTAGAGATAAAAAAAAGTACATACTTATTTCACATTTATTGTCATCTATTGAGCATGACGTTTATAGGCGATTGGATAGGAGGACTTCAATTGTTGTCTAGCACAAACGTCCTTTGGCTTTTTCTTCTTTTCTCAACCTATCATATACCATGCATTGAACTCATGTCATATTTGGAGTGGGTCTACATACAAAAAAAAATTTGTCATTTCAATGGACGCATCCATCGAAAATTAGGAAATATTCATAAAAAATTGAGGTTTCCACGACATTTTTTTTTGACAGAAACAACCTCATTGAAAATCATGCATCGCAAATAATTTTCGACATATATATATCTATATGAATTAATAGAGTGTAACTCCTCTTGAGTGAAATCTTGTGTAGTGCATGCATATGAGACGTTAGATCTATTAGAGCAAAGTTTTTATGTCCTATATAATTATATTTTAATGATACAAATTTCGAAAGATTGGAGTCATATTTAAAATGTCGAAAAAGTTTAAATAGAAATAAGTTGCTTCATACATTAATCTTTCGATTAATATTTGTTTATGTTCCTACGAGATTTACATTAATGGATTAATACAAAAATTATAGATAATTATTTTATCTTTATATAGAATTAAATATCATCTCATTTGGATACTAGTATGAAAAGTTATGTATAAAAGAGTAAATGTCTAAAATATTTTATTTGAATTGAACAATTTTGTATACTGAATTTTGAATCAATATTTGACTATGATCTCATTAGATTTTGGATGAATGGTAAATATCAAAATTGTAGAGAATTTTGTTAGCTTTTCATAGAATCAAATATAATCTCATTTGGATAATTGTGTAAAAAGTTATGCTTAAAATAGTGCAGGATGGTTGACTAATCAACGCGTAAAATACACTATAACGGTCATATTTTAGTCTCAAAATTAGAAAAAAAAAGAGTAAAGGTCTAAATGAAGTTTAGAAGACAACATACCCCCCTCAAAGGTGTAGGAATGATCAAGACTTTCAAGGAAAAGTGGAAAGAACATTTGAGAAGTCCATTTGAGTTCCAAGTTGCAAATATTTTATTCCTTTCTCTTTTTTTTTCTTGTGAGTTTTATATTGTAAAAGAGAGAAACATTTGCCCAGATATTTGGTTGTGAGCTCTTGTATAGAAGAGATTTTATCTTACCTCTCGGGTTAAAGAAAAGATAAGATTAGTAGGAGAACAGATGTGCCTTACCTCTCGAATCTGAGAAAAGGTGGTGTATTGTAAAGGGTTTTTTCCTTACCCCATTTGACACGAAGGAAAGGTGTTTAGTGGAATCTTCGACGGTCTCGAGGTCGAGAAGTCGGAGCGAGGACATAAACCAAGATGTGATTGAACCTCGTCAACAAACCATCGTGCATCTTGTGTTTGTATTTCTCTCTCCCTTTCCTTCGTAATTATGCATGTGATATGATCGCTATTGTATTGATTTAACATTAATGAATCGATTTTAAGCTTCCGCGATAATTTTCGTGAAATCAATATTTTCGGTTTAAACACAAATTCACACTCCTCCCCTCTTGGTGTATTGTGATCCTACAATTGGTATCAGAGCAAGATTGCTCCCATTTCCTTTTTTAAAAAAATTTAACCATCTTTTAGAGCATGATATTATTTTTTGGAGAAGGATCTTTCATTTTTTACCAATCGAATTTTCAAGAGTGTTCTTTTACTTTTTGGAAAATTAGAATTAAGACATATTTATGTTCCATTGATTTTGATACGTAGGAAGTGATAGAAAATGGTTTTGAAAAGCCAAAGAAGATTTTAAATGGTGTTTTCATCGGTCTTTCTTTTTTTGAATATGATGATTTTCAAATGGCGATTGAAAAACTTGACTACAATGTCAAAAATGTCTTTTATTCCTCTTTAGATTCTTATGTCATGAATCTTATTTCTAAATGCCCTATTTCTCATAAAATTTGGCAAATTTTATTAGAAAGGTACGAAGGTAGCAACTTCGACAAAAATGGCATGTCGATTGTGGACAATAAAGAAAATGATAGTTCTACATTCACGACATCCAAGAATGAAGTGTTATGTTTAATGACAAAAAGTGAGGATGATGAGGTAACCTTAACTGCATCTTATTCCTCTAGTAATGATAGTGATGATGATGTTGATATTACTTTCGATGTTCATAAAGAATTTACTTCTTTTATTCAAAAGCATCTTTCTCTCAAAAAGAAAAAGAAAACTTTAATAAATGATTTTCATATCATGAAAGATAACTATAATTATCTCAAAAAGGAAAATGATGCATGCTTAATTCAAATAGATACTTTAAAAAGAAAAAAATGATGCATGCTTAAGTCAAATAGATACTTTAAAAAGAAAAAAATGATTTTATTTTATTATATTGTGCATCTTATGAATCTTTAAGAGTTGAGAATTCAAAATTGATTGTATTGCATGATGAGTTACAAAAGAAAAATATTTCTTTACAAAAATTCTTAGATAAAAAAATTATTAGTTCTTGGAAAAATATTAATAATGTTAAGAAGCTTATTCATGTTGTCAAAATTCCTATAAAAAATATTTCTCATGCACTACAAAAGAAAAATGATTCAAACAAAAATTTTAAAAACACAAATGAATATTATTTGAAATATTCTTATTCTTTGAAACATAAGCATTCTCATGATTATCATTCGAAAAATAAACTATCTTATGATAGTTCTCTTTGTTCTAAAAATTCTCTTCTCTCCCATACTGATACTTTAAAATTTAGATATCATCATAATCACTCTATTAGACCCTCTACGATTTGTCATTATTGTAATTCTCATGGTCATTATTCATTTGAATGTCAAATTAAAAAATCTATCAATATAAGCATGACATTGATGTGTGTTCCTAAAGGAATCAAAATTAATCGTGTTAAAGTCAAATAACTTTGAGTACCAAAATGCAAATGATTTTTATTTGTAGGTGTGCTTCACAAGAAATGAAGAAGAATACTTCAAGTAAAGTGAAGGCACACACTTAGTGGTTGTGTGATATGAAAAGAAAAACAACAATGGAATTGAAATGAATTGGAGGCATAAAAGTTTGCGGTAAAAGTATTTTGTTATATGAAAATGAAAATTTGAACTCATTTTGATGCATATTTATATTTTGAATTTTTCAAATTATTATAATGATATATGCACAATGATAATATTTGATTATGATTCTTGTGCATAATAGAATTATGTTGCTCATTTAATTTTGAAAGTGTCTATATTACTCATATTGCCTAAATATGTTTGATGTGAATATGTCACATGCATAATGATTGATAAATTGACATTTTAGAACTATATTACTAATTCAATGTGAAAATTATATTTATGTAAAATAAGGACACTCATATCAATATTAAAATTTGCATGCATGATTCTTCACACTTAAAATATGTTGATTTTGACATTAAGCATGTGTAATTGATTTATATGAATATTGTGTACTATTTTGCATCTTGATTTTTGTGATTCAATGTGATTATGAGGCCTAAGATTTTAAAGTATAAAAGAATCATTTTTTTATGAGTGAAGAATAGTAAATAAATTTGTTTCATTGAAATTTGATTCTCACATATTTTTTGTTGATGATACTTGATCTTCTAAGATCTTGATATAATAATTGAATATATTTCGAATATTTCAAAATTTAAATTTATGGAAAAATTTGAAATTAATACGTAATATCTTCTTTTAACTTGTGATAATATACTTGCAAAATTTATCTTGTTCACATGTCAAAGAAAAAGAAATATATGTCTATTATTACCTTTGACATGCTTATTAGCACGACTATTCCTTGAATTTGACAATAGAAAAAACACATGAAAATATGAATGCTAAGTCTTATAAATTTGAATAATTCTTGTTTATCTATAAAGAAGACTTCATATTTATAATAAATATGGTTGGCATAAGATTTATATGACTCTTGTGTTATGAGCCTTAGTGCATGAACTTATTATGAATTTTGACTTATTATACTATACCATTTGGACACACATGCACATTATAATTTGGAATAAAATGATTGATCATATTGATATGTCATTTCAGAATTATTGCATAATACATGTAATTGCTAAACTCTATGCTTATGCACAGATTTAAAATAAAGCATATCATTAAAGATATCATTTTGAACTTGCTATTTTTTCTTTTTCTATCGAAATTGATTTCTATGCTCATCTTTGTGAAATATTTCGACATGAATTTTAGTCTTTCATATTTCAAATTATCATGATATTTAATGAAAGTTATTTCTCATATCCATAATTTGAAATAGCTATTAACATTTTAAGATAGTGTAAAAAGCTAAACTTTGAATATCTTTTTAGTTTTATTTTTTTCATTAATTTTGATTATTATCTTATGACAAAGAAAGAAAAGAAAAAATGAAATTGAAGGAGTGCAAACACAAACTTTTTGGTAAAAGTATTACTTTAAACATAGAAATAAAAAAATTGAATATACTTGTATGTTACAATTATTTGTGCCTTATACTTGTCTACTAGTTATCATAATTTGTGTATTAAACTTATGATTATTCAAAAGTTTATTTTTAGACATATTTTAATATCTAAAACTTTGGAAATGCTACCTATCATGCTTATTTCTTAAAAATTGTGAGTATGCATATTTATTTGGACTTTACTACTTATCACATTTGTTGCTTTGTGAGTTTGCAATTGAAAGAAAACAAAGTTTTAAAATTTTAACTAAAATTTGAAAAACATTTTTTTTCATATGTTTCATTTGTAGTTATTTTTTCATATTAAATTTTGTGCTATAAGATTAATGTGCATAAATTTATTTGATCATAACTTGTTATCATTTGAGTATTTCTATATTGTATGCCATTTGACCATCAAATTTGAAATGATGCTTAAATGATATCTCTTTTGTACAAATGAAAATTTATATATGTATTTATATTTGAGATGTTTATGTCATAGCATAAAATATATTAATTATCTGACTTACATGTGCATGAATCTACATTATCATGATTTACAAAAGTATTTTATCATATTTTGGCATGACCCTTATTATGCTCTAGGCTTAAAATATTCATGTTATCAAAATCAAGTTTTGATTTCTCACTCATAATATTAGTGTTATTGGTTCTTAAAAAAACATAAAAAGAATTAAAGAAAGATAAAAAGGGGACGAAAATTGATTATAATGATTGGGGGAGCTTGTTCATAAGTTTGAAATATTATTTTCTCCATTCACTTGTTACCCTTATTGTCAAATCTTTTGTTACTTGATATTATTCATTTTAAATTTGATATATCATTGTTGTTTCAAATTTTATGCAATGTTTTGATTTCTTTTTTAGACATGTTATTCATTTGATTTTATGTTTTGCTATTATGAATTATTCATGATTTTAGAGCGTGTTATTTTTGCTTATCGCATATATTATACATGAAACAATTTTATAGATGTGATAAAAGAATAAAAATTATTTTCATCTCACTTATGACATTTTACATATTGTATCTTACATGACAAAAGAGGGGAAAATAAAAAATTTTGGAAGATGACGTGATTAAGGGGGAATTACATATTTCTAATATTGTTTCCTATATGCTTCATGTGTAATCTACTTTTTGATGAAATAAAAGGGAGGGAAATATGATAAAAATATAAGAGACATTTATATATGAGAAATATATATAACCCTCGATTTATTACATGGACCTCTTGAATATAACTCTATATGAAAAATGCCTTACAATTAAAACTTATGTGCATATTCATAATTGCAATAAAAACTTTGTTTTAGGGGGAGTAAAATTAACTTTAATAATTTTTACTTCCCAACTCATATGCTTTTCATATTTCTTGATTTGTATTCATCAAAAAGTGAGAGATTGTTGGAGCAAAGTTTTTATGCTCTATATAATAAGTTTTAGTGATACAAATCTCGAAAGATTAGAGTTATATTTAAAATGCCAAAAAAGTTTAAATAGAAATGAGTTGCTTCATGCAATAATATTTTGATTAATATTTGTTTATGTTCTCACGAGATTTACATTAATAGATCATATAAAATTATAGATAATTCTCTTATTTTTTTAGAGAATCAAATATCATCTCATTTGGATACTGGTATGAAAAGTTATGTATAAAAGAGTAAAGTTCTAAAATATTTTATTTGAATTGGACAATTTTATATACTGAACTTTAAATCAATATTTGACTATGATCTCATTAGATTTTGGATGAATGTTGAATATCAAAATTGTAGAGAATTCTGTTATCTTTTCATAGAATAAAAAATCATCTAATTTGAATAATTGTACAAAAAGTTATGCTTAAAATAGTGCAGAACAGTCGACCAGTCAGCGCACAGAATGCACTATAATGGTCATATTTTAGTCTCAAAATTAAGAAATAAGCCCAACATCTAAATGGAGTTTAGAAGACTATAAAAGATGACCGGAAGGTATAGAAATGATCAAGACTTTCAAGGAAAAGTGGGAAGAACATTTAAGAAGTCCATTCGAGCTTCAAGTTGCAAATATTTTATTTCTTTATATCTTCTTTTTTTGTGAGTTTTATATTGTAAAAGAGAGAAATATTTTCTTAGATGTTTGGCTGTGAATTTCCGTGTAGAAGAGGTTTTATCTTACCTTTCGAGCTTGAAAAAAGATAAACTTCTTAGGAGAAAAGGTATGCCTTACCTCTCGAATCCGAAAAAAAGTGGTGTGTTGTAAAGGGTTTCTTCCTTACCCCATTTGAAACGATGGTAGGGTGTTTAGTGGAATCCCCGACGGTCTCGAGGTCGAGAAGTCGAAGTGATGACGTAGGCCAAGATATGACCGAACCTCGTCAACAAGCCACCGTGCACCTTGTGTTCGTATTTCTCTCTCCCTCTCCTTCCTACTTTATTATGCATGTGATATGATTGCTATTCTGTTGATTTAACATTAATGAATCGATTTTAAGCTTTTGCGATGATTTTCGTGAAATCGATATTTTCGATTTAAACACCAATTCATCCCCTTTTTGTGCCTTGTGATCCTACAAGATCGGCACAGTGGACGACGGATCGAGGATGTAGAGGACGGGGGACGACGATAGATCAGGGACACAAGACGGAGGGAGAGAGAGAGGTGGTGCATCGAGGAACAGATTGACGTATCGGGGAAGCAAGGCGGAGGAAAGGGGGAGAAAGAGGGGGAGAGAGAATGGCGGCGCAATGGGCCGCGGATCGACGATTGATCGGCTCTCTAGGATTTTGGTAAGGCGCCAGGCAGATGTCAGCACTCGTAGGGGCAGGAAGGATCGTTGGTTGTGGGCGCTCGACGGGGTCGGGGACAACGTGGGGGTGCTGGCACTCGCGGGATTCGATTGTTACCGACGGCTCGTGGTCTTCAATTGTCGTCAAATTTGAAGACCAAACGAGGACGAGATTGCAATCGACGGCCGGAGGAGAAAAGAGAGAGAGCTGAGGGGAGGCGGCGGTGGCGCAGATCGGAGGGAAGAGAGATGGTCGAGGGAGAGAGGGCAGAGAGCGAACGGAATGGAGAAAGAGGAGAGAGAAAAGAGGGAGCACGCACAAGATCTAAACCGTTGATCAGATCCAATGACTGGTATATATGCGCTACACAAGGTTTCACCTAAGAGGGGTTCCATCCCATTAATCATATATATATACATACATATATATATATATATATATATATATATATATATATTCTACTAAATTTAGCATTCAAATATGTACCAAAAGATAAAGCTATGATGACATTAATAAGTTCAATAAACAATTTTAAGATAATTAGATGGGGATACATTTTTTAGTTTAATAACTGTGAACAAATAAGACGATATGAGAGAGCCAAAATGGTTTTAAAAAAACATTTTCTCATCAATGGATGATAATTAACACTGCATCTAGTTTTCTAATGGTCTATTTGGCAATTAATTAATGAAGAAGTGAGATTGGGTGGTGTAAGGAGAGGTGGGATGGTTAGAAACTACATATTTGAATAAAAGTTCTAAAAAATGATGATCTAAAGAATGAGCGTTTTGTTTATTAAAAATTATTTTTACTTTTTATTATATATATAAACTATTTATAATATCTAATGAAATGAATATTTATTACTTTATCACTTAATTTATTTTTATTTTTATTTTTAATTCTACCTCTCTCTTCTCCGTGCCCCCTTAGTATTTTTATTGTTTTTATTGTTTTTTTATTTTTTAGTTATAATTTTATTATTATTATTTGCACCACGTCAGCCATGTAATCATAAAACTCGCTATTGGCGGTCATGCAAAGAAAACAAAGTTTGAGAATAGTCTAGTTATAAATTAAAGTTGGAGGACTATTTAGATATCGACCATAAACGATCCTCTAATATTTATATTATTTTATTACGTTTGCAATTTTTTAAGACATCCAATAGCTTTCTTTTGTTTTACATATTTATTATTTTTCTAATATTTCATGGGTATTTGACCAATTGAATAATTTTGCTTCCTAGTTTCTCAATAGTAAAATTTCCTTTCTTTCTGATTCTTATTTTGCTAAAGAAGAGGCATTTTCTAAAATTAACTATGTACCCCCAAATTAATATCTCTTTGAAATGTTTGTTAAATTTTATTACAATCCCATAAATTTAAGTAAAAAAGTTTTCTTGTTATTTCATGTAACACACCATAAATTTGTACAAAATTTTTAAAAAATATTTTGCTGACTTTGGTCACGAACATTCAATTCAAAGAACGAACACTCGAAATCACGACAATCGATGAACAGATTGATGCACCACCGATCGATCACTACACAAAGCAAGCGTCTAATAATGCAACTGTTATGATTTTTGCACAAGAGAAATTATGCACCAAAAAATGAATCGAGAATATAAGACGACTCAGAGATTTATTATATGAAAAACAAGGATTACAAACAAGACGACTTTCCCTTCAAACCCCTAAAGAGTTTATATATGCACTCCCTTAATACGAACTGAGACTCTGAATTAATCCTTCAAAATTATGACACACCTCGTGATAAGAAAAGAAATTAATTTCGAATTAGATAAAAAATATCCCATAATATTTTGGTCTGGGGGACTCCGCTCCCACACCCCCAGCAGGGGGATTCCCCTAGATCCTCCCTTGACCCCCCTCTCACAATCTTGTTGATCGGCAGCGAGATCTTCGTAGTACGAGGACGTATTTTACTTCGGAATGTCTTGAGGTCCAAACGGATTTTTAGTTGGGGTAAGATTCAAAGCATTATTAATAGCAACAAACAATTTTGAAATGGAATCATTCTGATCTTAATTCTCACCATGATAAATTGGGCATAAATATTTGATAAACTAGAATGAGACAATTATTGAGTATATGAAAAATTGGGCATGAATATATGTTATAAATGAGTTTGTTATAGCTAGATATATGTATTGGATGGAAAAGTGAATAAACACTGTCATGACCTGCGGTTGTGCCGAGCGCCCAATTCTTTCACTCACGAGTTTATATACTTATCAAATCGTGTATTAGTTGATCTCTGCGTGATCAGTTTATCGTTTCTTCACTCACGAACACCATTATTTAAGATAATCATTTTAATTAAATAAAATATGTTTTCTGCAGATCAGCAACAATTAATTATTGCTCAGATTAATATTGATTTGATATCTTGGAGAAATGATTAAACATAATGTATTAGTTAAACACTGATTTGTTAAAAATCAGCAAATCCAGGCAGGCAGGCATGCATCATGCACGCATGCATTTTAATTGATTTCTAGCACGCGATGTGCGTGGGGAGCTAGTTGCATTATTATTAATTAAGGCTGCACGTATAGATCCACTATAACATTTAAATAAAGAAAAAAAAAAGGTAGAAGTCACTGCCCCAAATAGCAAGAGTTTGTTGGATGTTTAAGTAGAACCCTAGAAATTGGGAAGAGTACTCCAAGATTGCATCAACCCAAATGAGGATATATACATTTTTTTATTGTGTTAAGCACTAATTAATTCGAGATGAGAAAGAAACAGAATTAAACTACCTCACGGAGACAATTAATCATGTTACATTGATTTGCGGGTGTATAGTTAAGAATACATGACAAAGACACCTCCCTAATTAATTGTACGTATATATAGTCAATGCTAAACTATATATATATATATATATAGATATATATATCTATAGATATATATATATATATATATATATATATATATATATATTGAGATTCAATCTCTATTGAAATTAGTGTTAAGTTATTAAATTTAATATCAACTATATAAACATCATCCAACAGTTCAGATTCATTGGATGCACATTAATTGTACAACTTTTGATTGCATATTATTTAAAATCATTGAATCTCGACCGTTATAATCATGCAGTAATGGTCAAGATCGTGAAGATTGAAATATCTTAGTTGAATCGAATTCTAATGAAAAAAATTGGTTCAATTTTTTTTTAGTCTCACGAGTTGTGGACCGTTGTTGCATAATTATAACGATCGAGATTTATTGATTTGAGAGAGATCAAAATCTCTGATCTAACACTAATATTCCTCATGTATAGAGAAAAATTAGTCAAAGATTTTGATCTCACCTTAAAATCAATGACTCTCGACCGTTATAATCATACATCAACGGTCAAGATCGTAAAGATTGAAATATCTTAGTTGAACTGAATTTAAATGAAAATAAAATCATGTTCAACTTTTTGTTTAATCTCATGAGATGTGAACCGTTGATGTATGATTATAACGACCGAAATTTATTGATTTGAAAGTGAGATTAAAATATCTGATCTAGCACTAATATTCCTCGATCCCATCTTTTATAAGAAAAACATTATGTTATCTATTTTTTTCGTTTATAAAATGAAAAATATATGAGTTAGATTGATCTAAAAAAATGAAATTAATACCAAAGTAAGAGGGAGGGAAGGGAAGAAATGGCTTATGCGCCGTAACCGATCAAATCATCCAAAGTTCCTCCACACGAGAGGTTGACTCGTCACGGATGCACTTTTTGGTTTTCTTAATACTCCTCATTAATTCAGAATAGGATGAGAGAGCACGGTAGTCTCCTAACTAAGGGACAATTAGCTCTCATCTCATGTGGTTGCACTTTTTTTGTTTTTAGGGTGCCTGCCGTCGACAAATGAATGGAAAGGTGATCTTAAATATCTTTGGTAATTTCCCTTGCACAAGGTACGCATGAAATGGATTGTCTCATCTATATGTGATGTTAGGTAATATATAATCGCACGTGGAAGTAGTGCGTGCAGCAAACTGATCTCTCAGCTGCATTATAGAGCGAGAGTGTGTGTGAGAGAGAGTGTGTGAGAGAGAGAGGGGACTCCATGGTTGCACTACACTTGCACAAGGTACGTATGAAATGGATTGTCTCGTAAATGTGAAGTGATATATAATCGCACATGGAAGGAGTGCAGCAAACTGATCTCTCAGCTACACTCGAGTGGGGAGAGAGAGAGAGGGGGAGAGAGAGAGAGGGAGAGAGAGAGAATGGATTTGTCAGCACGGAGCGAATGAAAAGGATAACTTGAAGCTTTTCCCCTGCCGACAGGAGGAGTGAGAAAGCCGGAGCGGGAGTCGGCAGAAAAATCAACAGTTCCTGTGTAATAATTAATTAGTTTGAGAGACGGCATGCTGAGGCGCCGCCGTCATCACATGAATTCGGAAGCCAGAAGCTAAGAAATGCCAAGCTTCAATTAACGTGGATATCAGAAGATTTAGTTGTTTTATCCAATTGGTTTTCCAAATATATATTGTGTACATTGTAATAATATATACAATTAAATATGCTACTCTCACACTAGAAAGTACCGTCATTTCCGGCAGTTTAAAATCCTTCTCAATTTTAGAAGGATTTTGTGAGGGAACTCGAACTCTGAATTCGTTTGAAGTAGAGAAGGTAGATTTTTGACAGCATAAATGGTGAAAAAGTTTTGACAAATAACGACTCGTCGAAAGTTCCAATGGCTCCAACCGTCGGAACTTTCGACAGTCTGAGTTGCTGCTATTTAAATTTTTTATATTAAATAATATTTAAATATTAAATATGCTACTCTACATAAACCAAATCTTCATAGGAGGGAAAAAAGTTTAGCACATTACAAAAGCTATATAGATTAATCATTTTGAATTATGTTGTTGTAAGATGCGTCGACGTCCGATTAATCAAGCTAAGAAATTATTGATACGTAGACCAACAACTAAAAGAAAGAGAAGAAATATGAAAATATCATCTTGCCACATAAACAATAAATAAGTGAAAAATATGATAACAACGGCTTATGAACATACAAAAAAAGATGCAAAATACAAATAAACCAACAGATCTAACAACACATGCTAGAACTTGCTCAACCGAATAAAATGGAAACAATGATAAGACGAATGATGCTAGAGCACAATGACAATGATCATAACGAATGATTAATTATAACTTGTATATAATTTAATTTTAATGATTTAGCATGTCTCTTTTTATATGTATATAAAAACCGATTCATTCTTTTTTATAATTTATTACAATTTACGACATACTTAATATTTTTTTAATTTGTAACAAATTGTTCCATTTGAAATTGAAATGGTAAGTATCGTGACAAAACATAATTTCAAGATAACATTCTACGGAATAATTCAACTCAATTTTGAAAGAAAAATTTGGTCATCGCAAATTATGATGAAGGTGTTTTGCCTCGAGCTAGAACACAACTTTGTTCTTCATAATCTATGAAAGGCAAATTTATTAAAGGTTGTGATGGATTTCATAATGGGTCGTAAATACATTTATAACTAGCAAATTTGGAATGAATTAACAAAAAATCGTGACCAGTGTATCACTTGCAAATTATTTCAAAGAATTTTCGCCGAAAAAAATAATCCCAAATGACAAACCACACATAACGGACAACCAATATGATGTTTTGAAAATAAAAATAAAAATAAAAATTTGAATCCTATGAGTTCTAATCTAATTCTTAGAATACCATCAACATAACATTGAGACCTTTAGGCAGTGTTTGACTCTCGTAAAGCTTGAGAACTATAGTTCCCGGGACCATGTGATTACCAAGTTCTTGTAAAATATTTGGATAAAGTTCTAATGTTAGTACAACTTCAGCTCTTGACAAGACATATTTTTGTGTCAAAACTAGTAGAACTTTCGTAGTTCCAATCGAGAGTCGGAACTTTTGTTATGGAACATTTGTCTTTGACCAGAACTTCTGTTTTGTTGGGCCACACCTTTGAAGACACGAGTGTTTGACTGAATTTCGTGAAGTTCTGTCCAAAGTTCTCAAAACAAATACTGCCTTAAACTAGAATGATAATTACTCCAATGGATCTTTCAACATTTTATGTATATCCCTACATTTCCGACAAACTCATATGTCGGAAATAAAAAAATCCATTGGAAATTGAGGTTTTCGATGAATTTTCCGATGGGAACAAGCCGTTCGACAATCGGACGTTGCAAATAATTTTCGGCAAACTTGAATGGGAGAGCACGCAGCCGGAGAGGATCGTCGAGGATATTAAACTTTACAATATAATATTTGAAATTTTACAACATAATATTTGAAATTTTCCTACCGACGGCTACAATCGTCGAAAGATTCGAGTCAGAACTTCCGATGGACACGCATCCGTAGAAATTTTTGGCAACTTGAATTGTCGGAACATTTACGGTATAATATTATATATTCATCAATATTTCACAATATAATATTAGAAATTCAAATAGCTGCGGCTTTAATAGTCAAAATTTATGACAAATCATTCTCTATCAAAAGTTTCAATGGCTCGATCTGTTGAAACTTCCGGACGGCTCGAATTGTCGAAACTTTCGACGAATAATTATTCTTGGGAACTTGCTGCGACTTTAACAATCAAAGATTTCTGTCGCAAAATCCTTCTCAAATTGAGAATGATTTGCAACCTTAAAAAAAGATTTTTTCTTATAGTGCATAAAGCAAGAGACATTTTATCTCTATTGTAGTAATAAAAAATATATAACAACAAATAGTTAATAAAATATATATGTTCAAATAATTCACAAGCTGACACAGTCCATGGCGGAGCCATCGACGCCCGCTCTTCTCTTTCTCTCCTTCACCATCATCGGCAATCCACCGGCCATGTGGGCAGTCAGCAGCGGCAGCAGCACCGCCGGCTGGCTGCGCGGCGCATTCCGGAGCTCGAAACTCCCAAGCACGGCGGCGGCGATGTACTTCATCTGGACGAACGCCATCTCCTTCCCCAAGCACACCCTCGGCCCCGCCTGGAACACAGAGAACTTGTACGGAGACGCCTTGACGACGTCTCCGTCCTCCGTCAGCCATCTCCGGTGGTCGAACTCCAAGCAGTCCTTGCCCCATATCCTTTCCATCCTCCCCATGCCGTACTGGAAGTACGTGACTCGGTCGCCCCTCTTCACCGCCGTGCCGTCGGGTAGGACGTCGTCCGCGGCGGCGTGCTTAGAGTCCCACGCCACCGGTGGGTACAGTCGCATGCTCTCGCAGAGACACGCCTCCAGAGACTTCATCCGCCTCAGAGACTCGTAGTCCAGCTGCCCGCCGGCGCGGGCAACCTCCTCGACGATTTCCGCCTCGACGTCCGGGCGGCTCGACAGGATCCAGAAGAACCACGTAAGTGCCGCGGACGTCGTGTCCCTGCCGGCCATGACGAAGCTGATGACCATGTCGCGGATGACCTCGTCGCCGTGACCCCCAGAGATGAGCCTCGAGAGGAGGTCGTCGCGGACCATCCCCAGCTCCATCTCCTTCTTTCGCACGTGGATCAACTCCATGACAGAGGCGTGGATGAGCCGCACGGCGTCGCGGAGCTTGTTCTCCGACCCGACTCCGAGGGCGCGCTTCACCTTCCAAACCGCTTGGACAGGCGCGGTCCCGCGCATGGCGCTGATAGCTGCGGCGACCTCGAACGCGTCCGCGAACTCCGACCGCGGCAGCGATGCGTCGAGATACCCCGGGTCAGTTCCCAGGGAGACCCTGCAGATGGTGTCGAAGGCGAAGCGGCGGAGCAGGTCCTGGACGTCGACCGGGTGTCGGGACGCGGCGGCGCCGGACAAGATGGGGAGCAGCCGACCGTGTGCCTCATTGTCCAGGGCCTCGACGACGAACTCGCGGAGGGAGCGGGTGGTGAACTCGTGGCTGGCGAGCTTTCGCTGGGCGTGCCAGAGGTCTCCGTCGACGTTGAAGATGCCGCAGCCGAGGAGGTCGCCGAGGAGCTGGGTGAAGGGCTCGCCCTTGGGGTAGTTGGGGAAGTTGGCCTTGAGGATGTGCTCGACATTGTCGGGGTTGGCCGTGACGATGGTGCGGCGGGCGCCGAGGCGCTGCACGACGAAGGTCTGAGTGGGCGAGGCGGCCAGCAGGTCGGTGTACCAATCCAGCAGCCGGTGGCGGTTGCTGTAGAAGGCGAGCAAGGATCCAATGACGGGGTGCATCTTAGGGCCATAGCTGCGGCCGCCTGTATGAGTAGTCCTGCGACAGTAGAGGAGTAGAGCGGCAACGAGTTGATGCAAGACCATTAAGAAGACCATGGAGGATGAGATCAACAGGAGACAAGGCACGACAGCATTTCTAGTTGCAGTAGCAGAAAGCAGAGAGGAAGATGAGGAGGTCATGTCCATGTCCATGTCCATTTTATGAAGCTCTTGGAGAGAGGAGGGAGAGGAGAGAGTGAGAGGTGAGGCGTTGTGAGTGCATGATATTACACGTCAGTGTTGAAGGGTTTATATAGACGATGGACGATGTGAAGTTGAGATTGGATTTGGGCAAGAGAGAGAGAGAGAGAGAGAGAGAGAGAGAGAGAGAGAGAGAGAGAGAGAGAGAGAGAGAGAGAGAGAGAGAGAGAGAGAGAGAGAGAGAGAGAGAGAGAGAGAGAGAGAGAGAGAGTAGGAATAAATGCCGTTTTCTTTTTTTCTTTGGATGTGATTTGATTGGTTGGGCTGGCACATACATTGACTCTACGCATTACGACTTGTTCCTTGTTCTTGTTCTTCTCTCCATTTCGGCTCTTCCGATGTCACGTTGGTCTAAACGCGGAGTTAAAAAATGTCATCCCCAAAAAGAGTCTCAATTATTTTCCTTTTTAACAAAAATAAATTAAATGATTCTAGAATCAAAGTATTGAAATTCAAAATTGAACAAGTTGATATTAATTTGGGGTTTTTCATCTTCAAAGATGACCGTCTGATTTAGACGACAAACTGGCTTGCCTACTTGTGGTGCGTTCAACTTAATTTCAGAATGAACAAATTTCAATTATGAAGGAAAAAAACAATTCCTTACACAATTTTCAAATTTAATTAATAAACAATTAGTATTATTTTTCTCTAATATCAGTGTCACAAAAAAAAAAGGAGGGGATGATTCACATATAGTAGGGGATGGTCTCCTTGAAAATTTTAATAATATATATTGATATGAAGTTAAGTATAGAGGTGAAAATAGTTTGAGTCGGAATTTTTTGATCTAAAAGAATTAATCATTATTTTTTGTGATGATTTTTAAAATTAAAAAACTATTCTAAAATTATTTTGAAAGAATAAAAATCATCCTTTAGTAAGTCAATTTTTTCGGATGATTTTTTGAGACTCTACTTTTATATAATTATATTTTAATATATATAATAACTTAAAATTAATATAAAATATTTCATTTTATAAAAAAATATTACATTTATAAAAAAGAATTAATGATATGTGTTAATTTTATAAATAAAAATCATAAATAAAAAATAAGCTTCATGGGTCCTTACATTTTTTTTGAGTGAGACTCTAATTTTAACGGGTGAATTTTAATTTATTAAAAATCATGCCAAATCATCGGATCCCTAATTTTTAATTTTTTTGATTCATCCTTTTCGGATCGGATAAATTTTTCGGGTTGGTCGAATTTTTCTTACACCCCTACTTAAATAGCACAAAATCAATTATTCTAATGATTATATTATTAAATTTAATGTTAGTTTGTTATATTTATTTCAAACCATATAATCATCATTCAATAGTCAAATAAGCAAGTTTTAATTAGGGCAAATAATAATTATTTAATCACACTTTTCAAATTTAATAGGTTGACAATTAGTAATTTTTTGTAATGTCAGCGTCACACTAAAAGAGAGAGAGAGAGAGAGAGAAAAAGACTAGTACACATGGAAAAATAAAAGAATTGACCTGATCACACATATTTTACATCATGCACGTACACGTTGCTGTGGTGACGTGGCTGAATCTTGAACAGGTAAAATAGTTCCACATGCGAATCGCAAAGTCGTGTGAGTCCCCACCGGGAGGAAAATAACGCAAACTCTCCGGAACAACAAAGAGTGAAAAATAAATCAGGCACATTATCCACAATTATAACAGTATTTACTTTTTTGGTTTGAGACTCATGGATGCTTAGGATTATTAGTATTTAAATAATTCGATGTTTAAACGAGAGCAAAATAAATAAATGATGATGAAAATGATAATTCTGAAAATCAAATTTAGAACTAATAACACAATTATACTATTTAATTGTGTCAATCAATCTTTGAATATTTATGAATAAAAACTGTTAAATCCTCCTAACTCATTCTCCTAAAAATCCTCCTAACACTCACATAATTATTCTACCCCAAAAAAATTATAAAATTACGGTGTATGACATTGTGACCTTTTAGGAGGATTATTAGACTGATAATTAGGAGGATGTAGCAATGCTCTTTATGAATATGAACTTTCTAAGCATAATTTATTTTTGACAATTCTAACTTTGGAGATATTTGGCGATGCCAAATTAAAATCCACATGCTCCAAACTTAAACATTAAAATAACTCTTATTGAAGAAAGATCTTTTTTTTTGACATATTAACTTTTTATATAATTCATCTAGTGAATATTAGTACGAGAAAAAAAATAATATTATGGAATATTATTTGAAAGTATAAGCAGTATTTTAATTATAATAGTGTACTTGTAGTTCGGTCGGATATTTTAAAAACTTTTTTGTTTAACGGAATAGTTTACGTATTAAAAAAACTAACATATTTTTCAATCAAAGTCTATTTTCTTTTTTATTTTTTAATCGATATCTTAAAGTTGGAGAATTTTCTTAGGGTGAATATATCTTTTGAATCGATTTTTTTATTAATTCGGTGGATGGGAGCGAAAATAAGAATTTTAACTCTTAATCAATGTGACGATTCAAAAAATTGATCATAGTGCTATTAGCATATTTAGAATCACTTGAGACGTAGCCCACTAACCACACTCATCGCGGTTGGTTAGAGTAGATGTCCTTTGAAAAAAAGATAATGGAAGAAACCGAACACAATTAACCATTATCGAATTCCCATAAAAATATAGAGAAATAACAAATCTGCAAATTTATAAATAAAGAGGAAAAGGTAGACATTACTATTAATAATGTGATTGATATGGGACGTTTTCAAAAAGTGCATAATAGACCGAGACAAACTTAGACAGGTTGATCGATGGAGTCGAAATGATGCACTGCATGCATGGCAACAAATTGGCAACATGTACTCGCACTGTGCATGGTTGAGTTGCGGCCGAATGAGATGACCTAGACCACTTCAAACGCTTCTAGGTGGGGTCTATATATAGCGACTCGATCAAAAGGAGTATATGTTCCCACGTCTTAATTCCATGCATGGGCCATGGCTCTCTTACTAAATCAAAAGAGCACGCACTCCACATTTCAACCACAAACTGATTTTATGGGTTTGGTTACTTTGGAATCACAGTCGGATTGAATCCAACTAGACTCCAAAAATAATTAAATTTGATCGGATATTAAGCCTTTTCTCATGTTCTAATCCGACTTAATTTGCAATACTTTCGAATCCTACGTGGCTTTCATGTGTTTAAAATTATCTCAAAGATACTACATAATTTTTTATAAAATATTTTTTAAAATAAAATTCATAAAATACAGAAGTTTTTTTAATAATACTAGCTACTAATTCCTAATATTCAAAATAATTAAAACATCCATAATTTCATAATACTAAGTGTGCAAAGTAATAAACACTATATGACACTAGTGGACTCAATCTATTGCTATGTGCAACATACAACGACCACTTAGCTCAATCACCTGCAAAATCATTCTATATAACTCTCACCTACACATATTCGAGAGAAAAAATTATGAGTATAAAAATACTTAGCATACAGGGTCTAACCATAGTAAAAAATTAATAGTGCTAAAAAAATAGAATGAATGAAACAATTGAATATTAGACAATGTGATATGTCAATGAACTAATGGATCAATATATATAAGAAAGAATCAATGTAATGAATCAGTCTAAGATGAGAAGACCAATTAATATAGACGACAATTGTCAATTAATGATTAATAATGACCTAATCTATATGGTAATATTCAATTTAATAATTCAATTAAATAATCAATGACTTATTGGCTAACAACAATTCGATTCGGTTCAATAGGGCAATAATAATTTTCAAGTAAATGTCAATATATTCAATTCAATTCGATTCGATAATTTAGTATTCATTTAATACAATATGAAGTGTTCGATCAATTAAGAGGAACTGCATATCTCATTCACGTAGGCCAATGGAGAATATCAAGCCCATGATAAATCAATAATGAGCAAACATAGGATAACCATATCTTATTTAGAGAATGACGTCTCAGACATACAATATTTATCCCATACAATTCAATAACAATATGACCCAACTTGAAGGCAATCACAGAATATGGAGACCATATAGTTTTTAGCTTTATATTGTTTACATAAAACATCTATCTTTAACAATTTAGTTTAGGTGAAATAAGACCCAATCATTAAGCTACTGAGGATAACAATATAATCAAATATAATGATAATATGACTAGATATGATGACTCTATAGAATCAGATATGATAATCACATGATCAGAAACTAGTAATAATGATAATAGTTCAAATTAACTATAATTAACCATATAAAAATAAGTTTTCTATCTTCAGAACTCGGTCCACATCGGTGGAACTTGAGTCGTGTTATGAAAAGTCTAATCAGCCTCGGTCTGGGGAAAGGCAGAGTATGATGTCAACTGGGGCTAGGCTGGCGTGGTTCATCTTTTGGCTCTCAATTTGGCCGAGCCCGAACCGGGTGTACAAGGAACCCGGGCCGGGTTGGCGTGTCCATCTTTTGCTCGACCTCGGATAGCGAAACTTGGGCCATGCTACCAATAACATGGGTCTAGTTTTACAAGAACTTGACCTGAACGACTCCAGCCAAGTTCCATTGAACTCGAGCAAGGCTAAATAGAAGCTAGGTCAGGTTCTACTACCATCGAAAAGTCATGCTTCTGACACAATTTTTTACTGTCATATCTACACCATACCATGTCTAATCAATTTAAAAATTATATCAATGAATTCTCCATACGATGTCTAATCGATTTAAAAATTATATCAATGAAACCTTTGTAAGAAGAAGAGTCCAAAATTCCATGTCATGAAAATTGGATGCCATGGATGCTCCTTGCGTATCTAAAATTGACTGAAAAATCAATGTCTGGAAATTGCATGAACACTAAGACTTTAGCCGGCTATAGCGATTGAATGATGGGTAAAAACTCTCAGTCAATGCTTGGACCATGATCGCATATTTGAGTTTCAAAATTAGTCATCTAGTGCCCTCTGGTACATCTCATATTTCTTGAGAATAAGAAGAAAAGTAGGATTCATGGTGCAAAAATTGTTTTATTAAAAATTTTCAGACACTCTTTAATGCATATTTATAGTTGTAAACTTGGATTTTAATTTCTATTAGCCTTGAACTCATCTTGAATTAATACTTACTATCCATCATTAATTAACTATCTATTGATTGTCCAAAATTAATTAAATCATGATTTAATTAGTAATTACATAACGATATGTATAACAATCTAACCTCCTATCAAACTTCATATATATTCCACTACAAGAAAATTGACGATTAGCGACGCTATGTAGCGCCTCAAAAGTATGTGACGCTATAAAGACGCCACTAGCGCCTCCATTGCGCTTCTTTAGCATCACTAGAATCAGTCGCCACTTGCCTCTCAATAGTGTCTCATTAGCATCTTCCTAGCTACTCAGAGAATTGACGTTAAAAGTAGCGCAATCGAGACGCTACATAGACGTTATTATTTCCCGCCAGGAACCGCAAATGTGCGGCAGTACCTAGCGCCATTATGGCGTCGACAACGTTAGACGCGAAACTAGCGTCGCATGTATGAAGACTCTAAAGCGACGCTACATGGCGTCTCAATAAAAAGAGATGCTAATAAGACGCTACAGTATATATTTAAACACTATATTATATATACTATATGTCAATCAATAAATTCATTAAATATTATATTAGTATTAATTACATGATTATCAACATATTATCAATAGCATATTATCAACATATAGATGTATTAATTACACGATTATATATATGTATTTTTACATGATAAGAGTGTTCCTAAATATATAATTTTTTTCCTATATTATCTATGTTATCTATACATATAATATATATAATATCTTTATTATGCATATATCTTAATTATACGTCTTCTTAGCTATTCAACGGATTGACGTTAACTCTCTAGCGCATGCAATCGAGACGCTACGTAGACGCTATTATTTCGCGCCACTATTCTTAATGCGCGACAGCACCTAGCGCCGTTTTGTCGTCGATCACTTTAGACGCGACACTAGCGTCTCATGTCTGAAGACTGTGAAGCGACGCTATATGACGTCTCAAACAAAGGAGAAGCTAATGAGACGCTACTGTATATATTTAAACACTATATTATATATATTATATGTCAATCAATAAATTCATTAAATATTATATTAGCATTAAGTACACAATTATAAACATATTATCAATAGCATAATATGAACATATATATGTATTAATTACACGAATATATATATATATATATGTATTTTTACATGATAAGTGTGTTCCTAAATATATAATTTTTTACTTATATTATTTATGTTATGTATACATATAATATATATAATATCTTAATTATGCATATATTATTATTATATACTTAATCATGAGATTACGATGGTTGATTAAGTGAGTGATATGTTAGCGTCACAGTAGACACACAATAGTGTCCACCTAGCGTTTAACGAGCGCCGAAGCTATTGTCGACGCTATGATGACACTATGGGCGTCTCTCTAGCGTCGCACCTTCGAGACGCCATATTGTTTTAGACGCAAGTTCGGCGCTACGGCGTCGCTAAATGAATCTAGCGACTCAATGGCGTCTGTATTGCGCCTCCTAAGTCGACTTTTTACCCCTCGCTCAATCGGGCACATATAGACATATAAATACGCGTATATGCTGATACCTATATATAATAAGTGCATATATACATATTATTATAACCTAATCTGACACATATAAACAAATACACACATATATATATTCACTTCGAATACGTATACAGATACATGTTATCTATATATATATGACTCGCACATGTATAGACATATACATACACATATATATTTATAATACATATAGACGAAACACATTGTTGTAACTTAATCTCTCACACGTAGACATATATATACGTACACATATATTACATATGTATATATATACACACACATTTGTGTTATATACACATTTACATATATATTTATAATTATGTATACATACATGATAGATTATCGAAAGAAAATAAAACAATTGGAACGGGGCATAATGCGATGAGACGTTACATTGATAAATAAAATTTCATACATACTAAAAAAATTTGGAAAAAAACTTTTAATGAGCGTCTTAATGGCGTCGCGGTTTTGAGACGCTACACTATTGAGATGCCCCGACGACGCTATGGTGCCGCTACGTTATCTTAGCGATACATTAGCTTCTCTATAGTGCCGCTCTAGTCGAATTGTGATAGTGTCGGCGCCTACATGGCATCTACGTAGCGTCTCATTTTCTTGCGACGCTAAAAAATTACTTAAATCCCTAACCCCTCTTCTTCGTTTTCACTTTTACTGTTTATCATCGACCCGTCCGACGTGCCCCGACGCCCGACCTCCGACGCTCTCCACTGCCGCCTCCACCCTTCGTCCGACGTCCGACGCCCCACGACCGCCCTCCGCCGCCGCCGCCGCCCTCTGCATTCGACCGCCATCCACTGCCGCCCTCTGCATTCGCCGCCGCCTCCACCGCTGTCCGTCGCGTCCTTCGTCGTCCGTTCACCTCCACCGCCGTCCGTTCGCCTCCACCGCCGTCCGTTCGCCTCCACCGCCGTTCGTTCGCCTCCTCCGCCGCCTCGTCACACTACAAGAAAATCACGATTTTCTGACGGATAATTTCTGACGGTTCTAAATCCGTCGCAATTTGCGATGGGTTTTTCGACGGTTCCGTTTCCGATGGATTTTTCGACGGTTATGACCGTCGGAAATGATTTATATTATTATTTAATTTTTCGACGATTAGGAACGTCAATATTTTCGACGGATATCCATCCGTCACAATTTTCGATGAATTTTTCGACGGTTACGACCGTCGGAAATAAAAAAATTAAATTATGTATTTTTTTATATTATTATTAAATTTTTTCGACAGATTTTTCGACGGTCACGACCGTCGAAAATAAAAAAATAAATTATGTAATTTATTATATTATTATTTAATTTTTCTGATGGATTTTTTGACAGTTACGACCGTCGGAAATGAAAAATTTAATTATGTATTTTTTATATTATTATTTAATTTTTCGATGATTAGGAACGTCGATATTTTCGACGGATATCCATCCGTCACAAAATCCGTCGCAATTTTCGAAGGTCGTAACAGTCAGTAAATATATAATAATATCATATAAAGAGTATTTTATTAATATAACTAGCGACGGTCCAAACCGTCGCAATTACCGACAGTTTTGACCGTTGGTAACGATTACCGACGATTTTGACCGTCGATAACAATTATCGACGGTTCAGACCGTCGGTAAAATAACCGTCGGTAAATGTATAATAATATCATATAAAGAGTATTTTATTAATATAACTAGTGACGGCCCCAACCGTTGCAAATACCGACGATTTTGACCGTCGGTAACGATTACCGACGGTTCTAAAAAATAAACATTATATATAACTAAATATATTTTCGATAGTTACAACCGTCGGTAATTATAAAAATAGTTAATATTTACATTTTCGACGGTCGAAATCATCGGTAATTAAAATTTCGTTATCCCGCTTTTTTTTCCCTTTTCCCGCTTTCTTTCCACTTTTTCCCTTTATATATATTCCTCCTCCCCCCTCTTCTCTCTCTCCCTCCTCCCTCCACTCCTCTGTCTCTCTCCCGGCCGCGAGCACCCTCTCCCGCGCCGGACGCCGGCGACCCTCCTGCGCCGGACGTCGGCGACCATCTCCCGCGCCGGACGCCGGCGACCCTCTCCCGCGCTGGCGTCTCTCTCTCCGGCTCCGCACCGACGTCTCTCTCTCTTTCTCTCTCCGGCCAAAGGCCGTTGTCGGCCGGATCTCGCCGCTGGCGGCCGGATCCGGCCGTGGCCGTTCGGATCGGGCCGTGGCCGTTCGGATCCGGCCCCCAGCGGCCGATCGTCCGCCGGGCGTTCGGATCCGGCCCTAGCGGCCGGATCGGCTGCGGGCGGCCGGATTTTGCCGCGGCCGGAGCTGGCCGCGGCCCGATCCGGCCGCTATTTTTTTTTATATTTAAAAAATTATTTGCGATGGTTGCGACCGTCAAAAGATCGACAGTTGCGACGCCCGTCCAAAGTTTCGATAGTTGCGACCGTCAAAAAGTTACGACGGCTCGAACCGCCGGCCTTTTCCGACGGTTGCAACCGTTGGAAATTTCGACGGTTCGAACCGTCGGGGACTTTTCCGGCGGTTGCAACCGTCAGAAATTTCGACGGTTCGAACCGCCGAGGACTGTTCCGACGGTCAGAACCGTCGATATTTTTGACCAATTATTTTCCACCGTCGCAAATCCGTTTGCGACGAGCGTTTTTTCGACGGATCGATTCCGACTGAAAAACCGTCGGTAATTGCGTTTTTCTAATAGTGTCAGCCCTCCGTTCTTCGCCTCCGCCGCCCTCCGCCTCCACCGCCGCCCGTCGCGTCCTCCTCCACCGTCACTGTCGCCGACGTCCTCCTCTGCCGTCGCCGACGTCCTCCTGCTCCGCCGCGTCCACCGCCGCCACTGCCGCCGACGTCCTCCTCCACCGCCGCCCGTCGCGTCCTCCTCCGCCGCCACTGCCGCCGACATCCTCCTCCGCCGCCGCCACTGCCGCCGACGTCCTCCTCTGCCTCCACTGCCGCCGACGTCCTCCACCGCCGTCACTGCCCACTGCCTCCACCACCGTCTCGGCCGCCCTTCGCCGAAGGTACTAGCCTGCCACCATGTAAATTAAGTTAATTATTAATGCATGAAGTTAAATTAAGTTAATTATTCATGTTAAGTTAAGTATTACCTATTCATATTATTATCATGTTAAATTAAGTAGTACTTAAGTGAATTATCATCTCTTTGGATCAAGTTAGTATTACTTATTAAGTATAATATTAAGTATCATCTCTTAGGAATTAAGTTAAGTATTACTTAAGTTAAGTATTACTTATTCATGATATGAATTAACTTAAGTAGTACTTAAGTTAATTATCATCTCTTTGGATCAAGTTAATTAGTATTACTTATTAAGTATTACTTAAGTTAAGTTAACTTATGTTAATTGTTAAGTTAACTTATGAAGTAATTCATGTACTTAAGTTAAGTATTATTTATTCATGTTATGAATTAAGTTAAGTAGTACTTGAGTTAAGTATTACTTGAAACATGTGATTTTGGACTTAATTCGTAAGTTCAAAATCACACGTTTCAAGTACACGAAATTTCTTACTTGGCTTAATATTTTCCGTTACAGAAATGATATAGCTAGATCGTAGTTGGATTCGTCGTTGGAAGGATAAACATGGAGTCATAACTGAAGAATATAAGGATGGTGTTGATGAATTCATTAATGTGGCATATCAAAATGTAGGTGTTGCTTCTTCATATGGCGAAATCTTATGTCCATGCCGGAAGTGAAAATGTTATCAGTGGAAAGTAAGATATGATGTGCAGAAGGATTTATATTACAACGGTTTCTTACTTACATACACCAATTGGTTCTTTCATGGCGAAGAAAGATGGGCTAAAGAAATAAGTAATGTAGATACCGTTGTGGCGACTCGAGCAATCCGTACATGGACATGATACGAGATGCAATGTTAGAAGAAAATGTTGGTGAAACATCGATTGAAAAAGACCCGAATCCTTCGGCTTCTAAGTTTTATAATCTTCTCGAAGAGGCAGATGAACCTTTATGGGATGGATGCGTGAAGCAAACTACACTTTCTGCAGTGGCACAACTAATGAACTTAAAATCAGAATTTAATATGAGCGAAAGTTGTTTTGATCGGATGCTTGCCATTATTAAGAGTATGCTTCCAGTTTCCGAGAAATTACCGAGAAATTTTTACAAGTGCAAACGATTGATGAGAGATTTAGGGTTGGAATATCAGAAGATTGATGCATGCTGTAATCATTGCATGTTATACTACAAGGAAAATAACTCACTTATGAGTTGTTCTATTTGTGGCGAGCCCAGATTCAAGCCGAAAAAGAATACTCAAAGTTCGAAAAAAATGTGGCAAATGCAATAGTTAGATACTTTCTGATTATTCCAAGATTACAACGACTATTTCTTTCTGAAAAAACTGCATCATTTATGAGGTGGCACAAAGAAGGGGCACGTGAAGATCCAAATTCAATTACACATCCTTCGGATGCGGAGGCATGGAGACGATTTGATGCACTTCATCCGAATTTTTCTGCAGAATCACGCAATGTTAGATTAGGACTTTGCACCAATGGCTTCAACCCATTTGGCTCATCGAGTACTACTTATTCATGTTGGCCTATTTTTGTGACACCGTATAATTTGCCTCTAAGCATGTGTATGAGACGAGAGAATATATTGCTTACCTGTATCATCCTGGGTCCTCGATCTCCTGGTAAAAGTTTAGATGTTTACTTAAGACATTTGATTGACGAACTCAAGATGCTGTGGGAGGATGACGTGGTTACCTATGACAAATCTAAAAAGCAAAATTTCATTATGAGAGCCGCATTAATGTGGACCATAAGTGATTTTTCGACATATAGAATGTTGAGTGGTTGGAGTACAAAAGGAAAATTTGCTTGTCCCATATGTGGAAAGAATACGAAATCCTTTTATTTGAAAAAATTGTAGGAAAGTTTGTTGGTTTGATTGTCATAGGATGTTTCTGTCATTGGAGAATTCGATGCGCCATGATCGAAACTCATTTAAAAAGAATACATTCGAGAACACTTTGTGTCCAACTCATTTGACAGGAGAAGAATTGCTAGAGCAAGTAAACAAGCTTAGTGATGTCTCATTCGGACTGAAGGCCGGTAGTTATAAGCAAATTGGGTTTGGAAGTGAACATAATTGGGAGAAAAGAAGTATTTTTTGGGAGTTACCTTATTGGTCTTCAAACTTGGTACGTCATAACTTGGACGTCATGCATGTGGAGAAGAACGTATTTGACAACATCTTCAACACTATTATGGATGTTAAAGGAAGAACAAAAGATATCATACAGGCTCGCGAAGATATGAAATTAATATGCAAAAGATCAGAGTTAGATATCATTCATCTTCAAAATGGTAAATGCAAAAAGCCAAAAGCTACTTATGTCTTTAGCAATGATCAAAGAAAAGTGGTTTTCGAATGGGTAAAGCAATTAAAATTCCCCGACGAATATGTATCAAACATATCTCGTTATTTTAACTTGGACAATGGGAAGATACACGGGATGAAGAGTCATGATTGTCATATTTTTATACAAAGGCTTCTTCCAATTGCCTTTAAAGAACTTTTGCCAAAGGCCATGTAGGAGGTTTTAACAGAATTGTCTATGTTCTTTAAAGAGCTTTGTGCATCCATTGTTCGGAAAGAAGACATATCTCGGTTAGAGGCTTTTATTGTGATTACCGTGTGCAAAGCTGAGAAGATATTTCCACCTTCTTTCTTTGATGTGATGGAACATTTGATTGTACATCTTCCATATGAAACAAAAATTGCTGGTCCGGTTCAGTATCGATGGATGTATCCTTTCGAAAGGTGCATGTTATATTTGAAAAGGAAGGCGAAGAATAAGGCAAAAATTGAAGGCTCCATATGTGAAGCATATTTCATTGAGGAGGTGTCAAACTTCACTTCAAAATACCTTGAGCCACACATACAATCACGACACACCCAAGTTCCAAGAAATGATGATGGTGGTGAAGGAGAAGTTGACATGAATATTCTATCCATCTTCAAGTACCCATGTCGACTTCTTGGTGCAGGACGCAAAGTTATCTTGAATGACAGAGATCTCACCGCCGTTGAGAATTATGTTCTTGCAAATTGTAGCGAAGTGACACTCTATCTCGAGTAAGGCAATTTGTTCTAATTTCTTATATAATTTAAAGCTAATTGTTGTTATATGATTGTATTAATTGAAAGCTATGAATTCAGGAAATTCGAAGAATTACAACGAGAAATCAATCCGTTAGTTTCAAACGATGAGTTATTGAAACTACGAGACGAACATTTTGCCGATTGGTTGAGATGTGAAGTGAGAAATCTTTTCGCTTGTTCTTAATTGTTATAAGTTCGTAGAGAACAAAATACGAGATCTCAGTCATGGCCCGAAGAAATAAGTTCTTAACTACTGCGGCGTCATAGTCAATGGATATCGGTTCCATACAGAAGAATATAGCCGACAACGTTCAACTATTAATAGTGGCATATGTGTTCTAGGAAGCATGTACAGGGACGACGACTTTGATTACTACGGTGTTATAGAAGACATCCTAGAATTATCTTATTTGGGAAAATCTAACAAAGTCGTGATGCTAAAATGTCGTTGGTTCGATCCAGAGAAAGGAGTTCAGATCGATCAAAAGTTTAAATTGGTGGATATTAACCCTCGATCGAGACTTCAGTCATACGATCCATTCGTATTGGCGGAACAAGCACAACAAGTGTACTACACTAAGTATCCATCGAAAAGAACCAATGATGAATGGTGGGTGTCAAGCAAGGTGATGAGTAGACTATTCTTAGCAGAAACAATAGTAGATGAGAATGAAACATCATCCGTACACAACGATGTGCCCATAGATGATTACTATCAAGAAGATAGAGTGAATGAGACGATTGATATGGTCGATGGAATTGAGAATTTTCAATTGGTCGATGACGCTGAGCCAATGGAAGAGTTCAATTCAAATGACCTCTTGGATGTGAACTTCGATAATTTTATTGATGATGACTCGAACCAAGATTATAGCGACGATGATGAAGATGATGGAAATGAATTAGAATACGAAACAAGCGAATGAATCTCGTAGTTATTCTAATGACATAAGCATTTTACTTTTTTTTTAAAGTTACATATGGTTATCGATAATAAGAGAAGTTTCTTTCTTTTTTTTAGTCATAGTTACTAGGGGTCGAGCATCTGGGTCATCTCGCTCTTCGAGGCATTCACTCCAGATGAGTCAGCTATCACAACCACCAGGTAATATATTTATTGTGAGCTGCTTATTTATAGTTGATTATAATAGTTAAATTCTTTTTTTAATAATATCAGTTCCTTTGCCGCCGACGGGGCACGTAGCCGGATCGTCACATAGTAGGCGATCCATTGGTGGGTCTGTTGAGCGTATCACTCCAGATACATGACACATTGTAGGCAATAGACAGTAGGAGATAGAGTTTTTTAAATATTTTGCTTTTGTGCTAGTTGCTCCACCGTCGACGGGGAACATAGTCGGTATGTCTCGATCGCACAACCACGATCGTCATGTCACACCAGGTTATTTTTTGTATATTACTTAATTTTACGTAGGAGCCAAATTTTATGTATTTTCTTGTGATGATAGTTGCTACCCCACCGCCACCGTCGAGAATACTAGACGCTTCACCACAATCTAGCATTGGCGAGCGACATCTTATGCCAGGTGATATATTTATTGTTATTGACATTTCTTAATTAATTATATTAATTATTTTTTAATAATGTCAGTTGCTACGTCGCCTATAGCACAAGCATCTGACTCAATTCATTCAGACGAGCTGACTGCTACTGATCATGCGGTACACATCAATCGAGGTGAGAACATTACTGTACATCTATCAATTATCACAATTTTAATTTGGTATGACACTAATGATTTATTATGTATTAGGACCCGTAGCTGATGTCGAACCTTCACAGCCTACCCCAGCTGTACCGGATGATTATTCTTCTTCGAGTGATGAAGAGGGGTTACACGATAATGGGGTGGTCACTATGAATAATATTGCTCGACCGTAAGTTAAATAAGTTGTACAAATTTTCTTAGTTTTGGTTATTATTGAAAATTAATTCTTCTTTGTAATTGGCAAGACCACTTTCTTACCCGCTAGTACCGTGCAGGATGTCAGTGCTCTCGTTCTTTTTCACTTGCCGGAAGGGGCAGGATCCTGGAAAGATGTCCCAATTCAAGTGCGAGATGACATCTTTCGAGCCTTTACGGTACGATATTCTATTTGTGTTACATAATTCGATTTATATTTATTTTAAAATTACTAAGTTTTAATGTTTTATTTATAGGAGGCAAATCAGTTTCATCCGGATCTTAGTTTAGGGACGATCCAGAGAGCTTTTGAGGAGGTCGCTGCGAAACGCCTTCGAAATCGATTATACAAGTTTCACAAGGTCGTCACGTCCGCCGGCCTCACTTTGGAGCAGGGCATACAAAGATGCTCAAGACATATTAGGCCCTCGGTTTGGGAGTCCCTCTGTAGGAAGTGATAAGTATGTATACTTTTACATTATTTTTATGAAAATTATAGTATTTTGAAAGTGTAAGTATTTGATGTTCACAAAGGACGGATGAACGATGGCAAAGGAAGTCGGAAAAGGCAAGAGTTAACCGTCTTTCGAAGCCCGAGGCCCACATCCACATAGGGGGATCGATGCGATTTGACGAGCATCGACGGCGCATGGTAATTTACATATAAATTCCATTAATCAAACTTTTGACTTATACTTATCTTATCAAATTTGAAAGTTTATTGTAGGAGGAGAAAGAAGACGGTCCCGTAGACTTTCGTGTGGTCTATGAGGTCACGCATAAGAGCCGGAAGACAAACGACTTAGTCATGCCCATTGCTCGTAGGCTTCTAGTAAGTCTCATGATATGGTCATTTGGTTGTTGCCGTCAGTGCAATATTTTTGAAATACACAACGTTTAAATTTTTTAGGATGAGTATAATGCAAAAATGGCTGAAAAGTATGGAGATGATCCGAGTACTTAGCCACCAGGTAATGTTTCTTCGTTGGTTTAGTCATGTTTTTAATTTACGTGATTCTTGATATATAATTTATATATTATATGATTTTATAATTTTTCTATTTCGTAGAGGACCCTACTGTTTGGGAGGAGGGGGCCGGCACGACACGAGGGGGATACTTGCGTGGCCTCGGCACAGCCGCTTAGATACCTAGGAGGATCGGAGGATATGCAGGAGGTGCATCTGCTCCGAGCTCATCCGCTGCACCTGATCTGACGCAGCTATCACAACAGCTATCGCAGCAATTATCGGAGCAGATATCACAGCAGGTGTCGCAGCAGGTGTTGCAGCAGTTGGGTCATCTATTGCAGGCGATTCAGGGATTGATCCCGACGCAGAATCCATCCCCGCGAGGTCATGGACCGAGCACGTCTGGGTCGAACATCCGGAATGATAACAATAACTCCCAAACCTAGGATAGAAAACAAACTATGCATTTGTTACTTATAGACTTAAACATACATATAGTTTGTTAGTTCGGTTTAGTAGTTTTCATATTCTTATGTTATATATTATGTCTGTGATGATTTTATATTGCCTATGATATTTTTATATTGCCTGTGATGATTTTATATTGCCTGTGATGCTTTTATATTGCCTGTGATACTTTTTATATTGCCTGTGATGAATATCAATGTATTTTGAGATGCATTATAAATTGTATGGCGTGGAAAGGGAAAAAATGAGGCTGGGGCGGATAAAACAAATGTGCAAGTAGCGACACCATAGCGTCTCATTGGCGTCTAAATGCATGTCGACGCTAATTTAGATATATCGCACTTAACGCCATTTTAGCGTCTCCTTGGCGACAAATGCATGATCATATTTGCGTCAATCTAGCACCTTACTAGCGCCTACATTAGCCACATGTGGGCGCCAGAAGAGCGTCTCACGTCTACCGCCCCTTGCGCGTCGACTTAGCGACACGGTCCTACTTCGCGCAGCCGCAAACATCGCGTCTTAAAATCGTCGATATAGCATCAATATGTGGCACTAGTTGCGTCTCAAAATCTTTGACTCTAGTGCGACGCCAATGGCCACTGAGTTCCAGCGTCTCAATTTTGCGGTGCTAGTTAGACGCGAAGGAGACGCTCTTCACAATAGAGACGTAATAGCGCCTCCCTAGCGTCTCCGACCGTGAGTCGCTAATTGTCAATTTTCTTGTAGTGTTCCAACTTCCTCTTTAATTTTCCATCAATTTCTGAATTAAATAATTCATTAAATAAAATTTTAATTTTCTAATCTATTTTCCAAAATAAAATATTATTTATTAAATTTTTGAAAAATTCTGTTCATTACACAATTCTATATGAGTTGGGTCAGATGGTTGATCTCAGGATCGTCTTTTTTATTTATTTTACATTTTTCATATAAAAATATATTCAATATTTTATTTTAAATGATAATATTTTTAATATTTAATATTTTCTACAGTTGAAGTATTTTATTTTCACATATTTTGAATTTCCTAAAAGCCTTAAATTAAATAAAAAATTAATTTGAAATATTTTAAAACTGAGTCATTTTAACTAATAGAGTTAATTTGAGTTGAATTTTTTATTACACTGTAGCATTCGAAATTATCAGATAAATATGAAATTAATTATTATGAGACTAACTTATGTTGTAGTCAAAAGAGTTCAAATTTTTTAATAGATACCATGCGGATTGAGGTGGAATGATAAGTAACGTCTCAAATTCGATTTTATGTGAATGTAAAATGTTTTTATTGGACAGTTGTCTCAAGTATGCGACATGAAATAAACTTATCAAATTAATTAGACTCGATGATGGACTGACTTTTAATATGTGAATAGTGCGTATGATCGTTAACGTGATTTGAATTGAACCGTCGATGCCTGTTTGCTAACCAATTTTTTTAATAGATCACAAATACCACGGGAACTCACTCGGGTGATCCGGAAAAAGCCTTGCGTAGCAAGACAACAAATCAAACATTTGAATTTTGGACTATAATAAAGAAAGAAAGAACTAACAAGAAGATAATCGAAGAAGGATTTAATGGGTGTCCCCCATCTGAAATGGCGGGACACTCCTCCCATTTATCGGCGCCCGTCCGATCCGGATCAAACGAGTGCCGATCAAAAGTTAGTTTTTTTTCTTGAACCGGCGATCGCGAGCATAAATGGCAGAAAAAAATCGGGCCCAATTTTTGATCGGTTTTTTCCAAGGTTGATGAGTACAAAAATCCGGGGTAAAAAAAATTTACCCCTTTTGCTAGCCGCGTTCTCTCTCTCAACTCTCTCGCTCTCATCCATCTCACTCTCTCGCGCTCTGCGTTCGACCGCCGGTGAGATCGCGATCACCGCTCTCTCGCTCTCGACATCGACGACAGCGTCTGACCATCCCAGATCTGCGCGAGAGTGCGATCGCAGGCGAAATCTCCGCATCCCCACACGTCCGACCAGATCTGACAGACGAACATCGAGGTCTGACGGACGCCGATCAGATCTAGTCCGAAGAGACGAGAATGTGAGAATATGTGATGAGAGCTATTCGATGTCGTTCCACATTGTACATGAACAATTTGACGTTTCGAAACATTGTACAAATGTCGACAATCACATACGAGCAAGAAAAATAAATTTACAGTGTAACAAGTACAAGTTAACAAAAGTTTAACTAATTTACAATATGGATTACCACAAAAAAATTACAGCTTGAAAAATTAATGTGGTTTAACATGAATAAGTGAGCTCCGCGATGGCGGGGCGAACGAGCTCAACAGCGGCAGCGGGGGGTTGGCGGAGGGGCGGGCGAGCTTGACGGCGGCGTTGGGGTTGGCAGAGGGCCGGGCTCGTCGGCGGTCGTGCGCGAGAGCAGATCTCATCGACAGGGTACGCGGGGAGTCGCTAGTTTCCCGATTTGGTCGACGGCGGTGCACCAGCTCAAATCTGACTGGCGGATCTGGCCGGGGGTCGCGATCTAAGCATCTTCGACCTCGAAGGGGATTTTGCGACATGACGGGGCCGGCTAGGGGCAGATCCGCAGCAGAGGGCTCTATTCGCGTCGGGGTCGGCGGTGGTTAGATCTGGCGTGACGACCGTCGGACGAGGTTGCCGCGCGGGAGGTCGGCGGATCTGGCCAGAGGATCGTCGCGTGAGAGTCGCCGTTTGGCGCAGATCTGGCCTTGCTCGTTGGCGGCAGACAGCCGCGCGGAGAGGGGAGAGAGAGAGGAGATCGGCGGCGTGGAGAGAAGAAACGAAGAGGAGAGAGAGAGGAGAGAAAAAATGAAATCGACAGAGAGTTTCTATCCTCTTATAACCGATCGATCCGTCGGTCGCGTGCGAATCGAGTTGAATCGCTCATCGAATTGGCCATTTATGCTCGTGATCGCCGATTCAAGGAGAAAAAATTAACTTTTGATCGGTACCCGTCCGATTCTGATCGGACGGCGCTGATAAATGAAAGGAGTGTCCTCCATTTCAAATGAGGGAATATCCATTAAATCCATTGAAGAAAAAGACTACAAGAGTCATGTGCGCGCCGTAACCCATTATATCCAACACTCTCCACGTGAGAGAAAAAAAAAAAAAGAGGAACTCGTCCGGCATACGCTTTTTGTCTTTTCGTTGCTGCCCTTGACAGATATGACAAAAAAAAGGCGATGCCAAGCCAACTCAACGCTATTTAAAATTAGATTAAATGATCAGGATCAACAAGTCATGTGGATCGTAGTTAATACACGCACACGTCTTTGGTTTGACATTTGGGAAAGAAGTCGCATCATTGAGATGATGATTGAGATATCCTTCTTATTCCGCCTCCTTATTCCTCCACTGGAGAGCGAAAAGTTCTTGGGACCCACCCTGCAGAACAAATATCAATATCATTCTATAGCATTCACATAACCATTTTCTTTTCTAAAATAAATAAATAAATAAAGCACAATAGATGATTTTGAGGGCTCAACAGTAAGCAACGTAGAAAGTATGAAAAGGATAAAAAGATGAGGGTCATCTCACATTCGAAATAAAAGCACATGGAAGTAGTGCGTGCAAACCAATGAGGCCTCAATTGCACCAGAGAGCGAGAGATGGATTTGACAAGGTGGATTGAAAAGGATAAATTCAATGGCATTTTTTTCATTATATCTCTCGCTTTAGCCTTCGCCGATGATTGGATGAAATGATGGAACACCCCTACCGACAGGAGTGAGAAAGGAGTGGGAGGTGGCAGGAAACTACAAGTGCACGAGAGACGGCAGTTCGTAGTCGGCGAAAATAGAGAAAGTAAATAATAGAAGCTGAAACACGAGGGATTTCAAGTAGGTGGTGCCACGAGAATTCGGAAGACAACTTGAGGTACAGGAGAAAAAAAAAATACAATCGACCAATTGCTAGCAACTTTGAGTTTGGTGCAACTAAACCAAATAAAAACAACAATTCTCTCGTGTGACCAAAAAAGAGAGAGAGAGAGAGAAAGAGCAAGTATGAAAAGAGATTAAAACAAATGTGCACTGAATGAAATGAACAGGTTGTATCAAGATGATATTTTTATATCACAGCTATCTGGACCTTTTTGCTTAATTGTTGAGGATATAGGCAACACACGGGATAAGCCAAAGTAGTATGAAGATGGTAAGATAGCCATGCTGCTGCTGCTGCTATTATTATTATTATTATTATTATTATTATTATTATTATTATTATTATTATTATTATTATTATTATTATTATTATTATTATTATTATGAAGTGGTCAGTCCTTGCTGACTACGATATAAAGAAGAATACGAACTATGGCCAACCTAGCCACGGAAGAGAAGGTGTCAAAGTATTCAACACCATAAGTTTGTGTATATCCTTGAAACACTAAACGAGCTTTGTAGCGCTCATCGGATCCATCGGACCGATGTTTGATTGTAAACACCCACCACTGTTGCACCACTAGGAAGTGTTACAAGAGTCCAAGTGACTTCCACCTATCGTCATGAAGAACTTCTTGGTAAGTTCCCAGGGAGACCTTGCAGATGGTGTCGAAGGCGAAGGTAACACATGGGATAAGCCAGAGTAGTGATGAAGATGGTAAGATAGCCATGCTGCTACTATTATTAATAGTATAAGGTCCCACACGATGTGCGGATGGATAATTTGATACTTTCATTCTAACAAATAGTGCTATTTATAAGTTTATTAATAGTTAAAATTATATATATATATATTAATTTTAATTTCAATTATTTCACCCATGATTATTTAAGACTCTTTGGTAAGACAGAAGAAAATTCTTCAATATCCAACAAATAATTAATTACAAATCAAGAAGAAAATACTTTATATCTAAAAAAATACAAATATTTATTACAAAATGGCAATTTGTCATTCTCAATACCATCTTTTAAATCAAATCCCATTTTAGAATATTTATCTTTAAGGGATCATTATCATTATTAGACTAGTTCAGATAGGTCATGTAAACAAAATAAGAACAATCTCAACACAAAGGCATAGTGCATAATCTTAATTTCGAAAAAATGAAATACATAATTAATGTTTATTAACTTAATTTTAATATAATAAAAAAATATAACAATAATATTTTCAAATTTGGAATAGATAAATATTACCATGACTTTAGGACTTTTATTATAAATGAGTAGATTCAAACGTATGCCTTGTGAGATGGACGTTAGATATAGAAAAGTAATTCGATCAAAATAATTTTTTTGTTATGAAAAACATATATTATGCTTGTATATTTTTAGAATGTTAATGAATAATATTCATAAAATAATTATATAAAGAATACTTATTTTGTAAGAATCAAAATAATTTATAATGTTAAACTTATCATAATACAAATAATTTTGTGTAGCATTAATCATTCCCTGTACTTCTAAAAAACTGATTCCATTTTTAAATATTTACACCCGACTTATGTTTGTATTTCGTAAAACATGAAGTAAGATAGTTTTTTTAATAATGACATAAAATTGTTATTCCTTCGGATCACTCATAGCATATATGTTTTTATTATTCCATTTAATTATTCTATTATCAGATTGTGATATTAATTTTTTTTACATTGATTAATCCATCATGCTGTTATACCATTAATTAAGAATCTCATTAAGAATTTTCTAACACACTAATACACAGCATAAGATATACAATAAACAGAAGGCTTGAATTTAGAAAACTGAAAATAATATAATGCTTATTATGAAAAGGTTAAAATGTAATTCATTGTTGTTCGCCCTTCTCCTTTTCTATAGTTCTTGATCTTCCTATTTTAAAATTAACAATAAGATTTGTTATTATCAAGGTTATGTCACAAATAAAAAAATTAGTTGTAGAATTTTTTTAGCTAGTAGAATTTGTTGTTATATACTTATATTTATTGCTAAGTTATTGGGAATTTCATAAAGATTTAATGATTAGTTGGCTGATTTGATTGTATTATTTTATTCACCCTTCTTTTATATATTTATATGAATAATAAATATATAGTTTTAAAAAAGTTCTAAGGACAGTTTGGTATGAGGTAATCTAGATAGATTATCGATTATTTTATTTAAAATTCTCAGGGCCCACCACATTACCTCGTTTGATTGTGACAGATTATCAGTAATTTTAATTACACTGGTAATCTTAATTATTACCTCACTGGTAATCCAAATAGCAGGCAGAGAATGTGGCTTTTCAAATTATTAGTTGCTTGACATGCATTTTGACAATAATGTCCAATCAATAAAAAAATATTAATTTTAAATATTTTATTAATAAATAAATATCATCCAATCTCATTTTTTCAATTATTTAATTTCTTTATAAATAACTTTTAATATTGTCTCATCTTATTTTACTATATTTATTTTTTTAATGTTTTTCTTTGTTTATTTATAATATCATGTGATGAAAATCTAAAATAATTTTTAAAAATATTTTGGTAATCTTTCTCTAGTTATTTTATCATAACTTATATTACCAATACTTGTCAAACACTATAATGTGATATTATCGGTAATTTAAATAGTAGCAATCTACCTAAGTGGTGATCTAAATTATCGGTTAATTAAATCGGTAATGTGCCAAACGACCCCTAAAGAATATCATGTAAACTATCGATGATAGATATTTTTTATTTTTCAAATTTAAATATCTAATTATCTTTTTAATCTCCATAATAGTTTTATATTTTTTAGTTTGATGTGGTTATTTAATAATTGACTTAAAATAAATAAATTTATGATGATAGAGTTATTAGTTTTATGTTATCTAATTAAGAAGAGGCGTAAATTAATATTTTATGCGATACTTCTAGATACTGATTTCATTTATTAAAATTAAACATAATCACACATTATGGTAATATATGAATATTGTGTTTTGAATGAACTCTCTTATAACCATCCAATATTGTTTTAGACTTACAAAATAATTAACCGGAAATTGGATAATTCAAAACATTGTTTTAATTAGACTTAGAAATTATTGTTTGACAGATGTCTATTAGAATAATTACCCATCCCATCTACAGACATTAATCAAGATAAATAATCTATAAAACAACTACACTATATGATAAGCACACGTGAGGATGTAATGTTAGATTATTAATTACATTTTTTAATGACAAATTATGCTAGATGCCTTTCTAATGACATCATTTTCCTAATAAGTAACTAACAAATATTATTTCTTTTTATTATTTAATAAAATTAATTATAACGACTCTTTTTATTTTTTCTCTCATGATTATTATTAAATAAAATCAAAGTTGTAAAATAATAAAAATGAGGAATTTACTGTAAAATACTTTTTTGAGATATCATGCTAATGATATCTTATAAATACTCCCCAAATTAATCATTTAGTATTTTTTTTAAATTAGTAATAAACTATCCAATTAATTCATTGATTAACCAAGTGTCATCCTCTCCGTCATCATTATAAAAATAATAATTTCATTATTGTTATTACAAAATTTGCACCTATCGCCGTAGAAAAAAATTTAGCCAAGATTTTCATACTCCTCATTATAAATGGTCGGACCACTAACATTTGAATTAAATTAATATTTTCATTTAGCCTACATTTGCCATATGTCAAAATATCCTAAAGATATTTTATATAGTAATTAATATATGATCAGTGCATGTATCGAATAAATTATTTTATGAGGTAGTTAAGACCTAGTTAACATATACATCAAAGTATAACAACATATTATATCTTATTTATATTTGACATAAGTTGTCGAACGTCCAAGTGAATCAATTCCAACCAATAATAATAATAATAATAATAATAATAATAATAATAATAATAATAATAATAATAATAATAATAATAATAATAATAATAATAATAATAATAATAATAATAATAATAATAATAATAATAATAATAATAATAATAATAATAATAATAATAATAATAATAATAATAATAATAATAATAATAATTTATATTACAAATCATCATTTAATCTTTTAAGAAATAATTTAGATGGTAACTTGTAATTGTTTAATTATTTACATGTTCTTGAACTCTTCCCCAGTAGCTAGTAGAACCAGTGACATTGGCTATATATGAAAAATATTTGTGCACCCAGGCCACTACCACCACTTCCTGTTATTTAATTATGTGTGATCTCTCACTTAATAATGGCACTATGGAATCAGTCACCACCGTGATCATTCATATGCGTATGATGATTGATGACAGAATAAATACTACTGACCCATATATATATATATATATTGATAATAAAATATATTTATGCTTAACAGGATCCACTGCTCCAATTAAATTATGTATGATTATAACTTATAACTTAATATTATAACTAATTATAAATTTTTAAGGACACTTGTCAATCCATATTTTTGCCAAATGTCATTCTCTCCTTCAAAATTATCTTCTTTTTAATATAATATAAATTATTATTATAGTAATACACAATTTTTTCTTGTGCTGGAACCAAAAATTGTGAAAAATAAAGATTCTATCTCTCTGATAAATAAAATAAATTTTATAGTCTCTTATATAGTGGAGACAAAAGGAGAAATTACTTAAAAGAAAAGTACATATTAGGAAAGTAGGAAAAATTATATGCTGAAAATCAACTCTCAACATTCACTCTCAAGCTGAAACATAAATATCAAACTTTCCTTTAGGAAGTGGCTTAGTGAGGACATGGGCCGTTTGATCATCCGAGGATATATATGATGTGACAATAATTTTTTTTCTTAATCATGTCTCTGGTGTAGTGGCAATCAATTTCAACATGTTTCGTCTTGACTATGAACAAAGCTGTCTAATTATCACATTTTAATTGCATTGGGAGAGGCACCTCCACTAGAACATCAATCATGATCGATTTCACCCACACTATTTCAGTAGTGGCTTGAGTCATGGCTTTGTACTCAGACTCTGCACTGGATCTGGCAACCACATTCTATTTCTTATTTCTCCAAGTAACTAGATTAGCTCCCATAAAGACACAAAAATTGGTGGTAGACTTTTTTATCATTTGAACATTCAACATAATATGCATCAGCATAAATAGTGATGTTTAGGCTCCTCCCACTAAAAAAAGTAGTCCATTTCTAGGCGCTGCTTTTAAATATCTAAGTATCATCATTGCTTAATCCCAATATACATTCCTAGGCTTGTCCATAAATTGACTAATCCTACTTACAGCAAGAGAAATGTCTGGATATGTGACAATGGCATATAAGAGTTTTCCAACAACACACCTATATTTCTTAGCATCAACATCTTCTGTATCATCATCAACAACATTCGGATCCATTGGCACAGCAGGGTGTGATCCCAACATTCATGTCTCTTTCAGCAAGTCAGTGACATATTTCCTTTGGCACATAACCAGACCTCTACGATTTCTAGCAAACTCTATTCTAAGAAAATAGCAAAGATCACCAAGATACTTGGTAACAAAATATTTTCCAAGCAATGCTTTGGTATAAGAGATGTCCTACAAGTCATCACTAGTGACAATAATGTCATCAACATATACGAGAAGCACGACCCTACCACGGGATGTTTTTTTACAAAAAGTGAATGATCCACGGTGGAACGGATGAACCCTCCTTATTCTACTTTCTTTGATAATTTTTGAAACCAAGCTCTCGGGCTTTGCTTCAGGCCATAAATAGTCTTGTGCAATTTGTAAACCTTGTAAAACTCCCCCTCAGCTGTGAAACTGGGAGGTTGTTTAATGTAAACCTCCTCCTGTAAATGCATTCTTCACATCCAATTGAAAAAGTGGTCAGTCCTTGCTGATTACGATATGAAGAAGAATATGATCTATGGCCAACTTAGCCACGGGAGAGAAGGTGTCACAGTAGTCAACACCATAAGTTTGTGTATATCCTTGAGCCACTAAACGAGCTTTGTAGCGCTCAACGGATCCGTCGGACCGATGTTTGATTGTAAACACCCACTTGCAGCCCACCAATGCTGCACCACTAGGAGGTGTTACAAGAGTTCAAGTGCCTTCCACCTATCATCATGAAGAGCTTCTTGGTAAGTTCGAGGTACATCCACAGCAGAAAGTCCGAAAATGATGTTTGATATGGAGTGAGTCTCTCCATGGAAAGATGATTAGAGATACAATATGTAACTTGCAAAAACGCTTGCCCTTTCTCATAGTTATGGGAACATCTAAATCATTGACGATTTCATCAGGAGTCAGTACCACTAGGAGCAAGAGTAGAGTCATCAATCTGACTATGTAAATTTGTCTATTTGAGTTCATCATTTATAGACACATCAACTGTAGTGCTATCAATAAGAACGTTGTGTTCATGATTTACCTCAGGGGTGACGAGTGATGGCATAGGCACAAGAGCATGTTTAGTACAAGAAACAATTTTAGGGCGACGATTATAGGTTTGCTAAGATCTCTAGATAGGCACCTCCATGGTAGGAATATGAGGAGGTGTTTGAAGATACACCTCAGTGTCTATTTCAGAAGATGTGAGACGAGATCCAGATGAAGTAAACTAACCTATTGACTCGAAGAAAGTGACATCAACACTGACATAATATCTCTGACTGAAGGGATCATAACACCTATAGCCCTTTTGTGAGAATACCCCACAAAGATACAATTTGACAGCTCTAGGAGACAACTTATCTCGACTAGGGGTTAGGATATGAACAAAGGCTGTGCACCCAAAAACTTTGGGAGAAACATAAAAGAGGTTTTTATCAGGAAATAGGATAGAATAATGGACTTACTCTCCAAGGATTGATGATGGCATTCGGCTAATAAGGTAACACACAGTAAGGATTGCGTCACTGCAATAGGCATGAGGAACCTGGCTATGAATAAGAAGAGTTCAGGCCACATCAAGAATATGTCGATGTTTCCTTTCTGCAACTCCATTTTGTTAAGAGGTATATATGCATGATGTTCGGTGGATAATGCCAAGCTCAGCAAAGAAAGAAGATAAAAAATTAGTGCAACTTTCCAATGCATTATCAGAATGCACAATTTTGACGTTGCCAGAAAACTGAGTTTTTATTTCATAAATAAAAGATTTGATCACATTGCCAACATAAAATTTATTTTTCAACAAAAATAACTAAGATAGATGACTAAAGTCATCGACAATATAAGATAAAAATGATGTCCATGTAGATCAGGAACACGACTCAGACCCCAAACATCTAAGTGAAGAATTTCAAAGACTGTATTACTACTCCGACCTTGTCGACTTGGGAAGGAATTAGGATGGTGTTTTCTAAGTTGACAAGCATCACACTGGAAAGAAGACTGTAAAGGGATATGTGGAGAAACTCTACAAAGCTTTTGAAGTGGCAAGTGACCAAAATGGAGATGCCATAAGAAGATAGGAGTTTCCCAAGGCATTGATGTACTACCAACGTATGGATACTGCTCAAGTTTATAGACGCCATCCTGCTCATGGCCACAACCAATCACTCTACCCGTCAGTATATCCTGAAACACAAAAGAGATAGCATAAAAAATAACATGACAAATGAGTTATTTGCATATTTGATTGACGGATAATAAACTAAGGGGAAAGACAGGAGCATGTAGCACATCCTTCAACCGTATAAAAGAAGTGAGTTGAACCTCTCCAAGTTCATTAATTGGAGAGTGACTCTCATCTGTCAGAGCAACAAATATCCCTGGAGCTACATTACTAATAGAAGTAAATTGATTTTTATCTCCACAAAGGTGCCTGGAACCGCCTGTATCAACAATCCACCCTGTGGTGCAAGCAAATGGTGTACCCGAGGCACCAACATTGCAACATTGCATTGGGAGCTGAGCATGAAGAATTATTCGATAGCAAATGCTTCAACTGTGAAAGAAGGTCCACGTATTTGATGTCTTGGGATGATGAGGCATCTTCAGCCACATTGTTCGCAAAGGAAGGGAGTCCATGCTTCTGCCAACAAGTTTCTTCTGTGTCCCAACCTATTGCAATAGTTGCATTGCAGTCGGCTTGCACGTCCACCTCCACAACCTCTACCAATGCCATGAGTATGACCAACATTAGATCCACCATGATCACGTGTGGCAGCAAGGGCTAAGGGAGTCTGAGTTGCAAGAACAACTATCCGGTTGAGACGACTGAAACACTCCTTAATAAGTGGAATTTTTGCACCAATCAACAATTGATTTCTCGCATACTCGTAGATTGGATCAAGTACAGCGAGAAAGACCCTTACCATTAGCATATCCATATATGCCTTCATTTTCACACTTACAGACTGAAAAATAACTATGAAGCTTCTCAAACATTGCATATAGAGATGTGTAATAAATATGGAGTGGACACCCATTTTGTCTGGTCTGATGGGTATCATAATGCAATTGAAGAATTTTTGTCTCGTTCTTTGCTTGAGAGTATATGGCAGCAATAGAATCCCACATAACATTTGTGGTGGGTTTATATAGGACATCATTTGCTATCTCTAAAGATAATATTCCTGTTAGCTAGACTTTGATAAGGGCGTTGTCTTTTTTTTCAGGAAGTATATTTTCTAGATTTGACTGCGAACTCAAAGAATATACTCCTTATCGTGAGACTCCATGCTACATGGACCACAACTTAAAGTTGGATCCATTCATCTTGGTAATCGAGCCCAAGTGTTTGATCTCCTCCTGAATAGTCATCACATTGTCTTTGTTATTAATTTTCTCTGCCATCTTAGATGGAGAAGCAAGCCTTTGAGAGGACAAGCAACCAAGAAGAATAGAGGATTCTTCCGCAACAACAATGTGCCCAAAAGAAGATGCAACAAACACACAACAACGAGGTAAAGAGAGTGGATCTGAAACACCTGATGAAGCGTGAAGGAGATGACGACTAGGATTTTTTATGGAAGACAGTTGACTCTGATACCATGTGAAAAAATAAGGATTTTGTCTCTCTAATAAATAAAACAAATCTTATGGTCAAAGGAGGAATTACATAAAAGGAAAGTACATATTAAGAAATTAGGAAAAATCATACGCTGAAAACAGGAATCAACACAAATAACTCCCTTATGCATTGGATATGCTACTCCCCGACCCAGCATAAAAAAAAAATCCTATGCTAGTTGAAACAAAAACTTGGCCGCACCAATCTCCATACATCTAAGAAACCCAAATATCAAACACCAACATAGGGACCTTAAAGTGGAAGGATAATTACCATAATGGATGTCCCTCAGCATTTTAAGTGCCGCTCAGCTTGCAGCAATACAATTCTACACTAGCATAATGCCACTCTTGACTGTTACAATACACCTCCCACCATGGATATGAGAAATACAAATATTTGACAACCGCATAATGTTTAACCCATCGATAATTAGCTTGTCCTCCCGTACACTTGCCATCAGGATATCCACGGTGATAAGATCTAATGTGAACTACTAAAAAATGTCCAACAATGGCACATCCAGAAGTCTGCATGATCTTAAAACAAGAAAAATGGAATATTAGGTGGATGCTTCATGCATACAAAGTGGGATAACAAAAAAATACCATAACTATATTCAAGGTTGCATTTTTTTTCTTTTGAGAAGGAAAAGGATGACCGCCCTTAGGTTGTCATGCAGATATATATATATATATCACCAAAAATAAGCACCATATACAAGTAGAGGCTCTCCAGTAGAGAGCAAGGAAAAAAAAGAGGAGAAACAAAGCTAAACAGGACCCCACTCCCGAAGAAGGCAAAAAATGTGATGTACAATACTATCCACCTGACATCTCTCCTCATAAAAAATGACTCGGTTACGTTGGAGCCAGATGGCCCAGATACCAGCCAAGAAAGTCGCCAAAGTAGCTCTCCAATCCTGCCTCTGTCCTGCAAGACGTCTTATAACCAGCCAAAAGTCTATAGCCGTCTGGGGGAAAACACCCATGGAGCTCGTCTGCGACCAAACCTCTCAGGACACAGGGCATCTAAAGAAAAGGTGGGTGACATCCTCCTCCATCTCCCCACAGAGGGCGCATAAGGTGTCAGCATGTGGTGCCCATTGCGCTCTGTAGACTCTGGTGAGGATCCACTCTCGCCATAGAAGCCAAGCAAAAATTTTGACTTTCAGCGGCGCGCGGGCCTGCCAAATAAATCTGCAATCTGGCCATAGATCCTCGGAGTCTCTAATCTCCGGGAGGAAGCGTATATAGAGGCTGCATGCCAAGAACGAATCTGAGGCCCATACCCATCCGTTTGTCCAGGCCAGGTCCGGGCGAAAAGAAGCAATCCTCTAGTGAAGTGTAATAAGCTCAGAAACCCGCTGATCAGAAAGAGAGGAGCGAAAAAGGAGAGTCCAGGAGCCCGTATCAGAGTCGCCCCTCTCCGACCAGCACTCAGCTATAGATGCATCCGACTATGCCGCCAAGGCCCATAACCGAGGAAACGACTCGGCTAGCGGGCTCCCAGGTAGCAGTCATGCCGCCAAAATGAGAAAAGCTCCCCGATGCCGAGGGATGGAGTCATGAAGGGTCGTACCCAAGAAAATAGTGATGCCACCCCCCTCTAGAATGAAGAGGCTCGGGTGGGAACAATGTGTCTAGAGCTGCATGATAGGTCCCGACCATAGCATGTGAAGAAAGTGTCCCTCCATAGGGTATCCTCGGGCCCCATGATCTGCCTCACCCACCGAACAAGGAGTGCCCAGTTGGTGATGCGGATGTCCCTGATCCCCAAACCACCCTGTGATGTGGGCCTGCATATGATGTGCCAAGCCACTAAGTGAACTCGACGGGTGGGGCTGCATCCCTGCCAAAACAATCTGCTCCTCAAAGAGTCAATCCGAGAAAGTACCTGAGCGGGCATTCGAAGAGCCGACATGAAGTAGGTCAGAAGCGACAAAAGGACCGATCGAAGGAGCACAAGGCGGCCCCCGCTGGATAGAAGTCGAGAGCTCCAACCCTAAAGATGGTGCTCCAGCCACTCGATGATGACCGGAGTCCATCCCCTGGAGTCAATATGCCGATCGGAGAGCGGGAGGCCCAAGTATGTGATAGGCAAGGCACCGATAGGGGTGGGCAACTCGGAACCATAGTGTAGTGTCTCCTCTGTCACCATGCCGAAGGGGATGAAAAAAAATTTGGCATGATTGATCTCGAGGCCCGATATAGCACCGAAGAGCTCGACCAGAATGGCCACTCATCTGGCCTCCGTCTCGATTCCTTCCATGAAGAAGATGGTATCATCCGCGTACCGCAGGATGGGCACCAGCCCGCCAGCGAAGCCGCTGAAAATGCCAGCCTAGCAAGCCGCCTGAGTGCACCTGACGAGGCCATTGACCGCCAATGTGAAGAGCATGGGCGCCAGGGGGCACCCCTGACGAACGCCCCTCTGAGGCTGCACCCAGCCCCCTGCCATCGATCTGTTGACAAGGACTGAGAATGAAGCAGTAGTGATACATCGCTTCATCCAAGCAATCCAAGTCGCGGAAAAATCTTTAACATGTATCGAGTGCCAAAGAAACGACCACGCGAGAGAATCATAAGTTTTGGAAAAATTGACCTTCCAGAGGAAAGCGCGTCGGCTGCTCCGCCTCCAGTGTGCGAGGATCTCGGCGGCCATGGTGTAGCTGTCGATGATGGATCAACCCTGAATGAATGCCGACTGAGCAGGGTGGACGAGGTCAAGGAGCACATCGCGGAGCCGATTAGCCAATACCCACGCCACCAGAAGATAGATGGAGTTGGATAGGACAATCGGCCGGAAGTCCTCCACCCTCTCTGCAGGCGTACACTTGGGGAGCATAAAAAGTAGGAACCGGTTGAGGTGCTCAAAACACCGGTTGCCACTGGAGAACTCCTGGATCACCGCCATAACATCCTCCCGGACCACTGACCAAAACTCTCGGTAGAAGAAGACTGGGAATCCATCAGGGCCGGGAGACCCCTCGCCATTGAGGTCCCGAAGCGCATCGATGACCTCGTCCCCTGTGATGGTCTGTACTAACATGAAAGACTGATCGTCAGTAAGACAAGTAATATTCCCGGGGGACCATCTCCAAGACGACCGGGGGCGTCGCCTGGAGAAATCCCGGTGGTAGGATGCGATGGCAGTCCTGATGAGGTGGTGGCCGGTGATCTGCTGTTTCATCACCTCCAACCGGTCAATCATGTTCGCCCGTCGATGCGAGCTCGCATATAGGTGGAAGAACCGAGTGTTGACATCACCCTCCCGAAGCCAAATATGTTGGGAGCGCTGTCTCCACTGGATCTCCACCTTCCTGTCCTCCGTCTGGATGGTCGCTTGGACCTGGCCGCGTTGAGCCACCTCGACCTCTGTGAGGTGGCGGGAATCCTCCTCTCTGTCAAGCTGCGCAATCACCGCCAGAGCCTCTATCCTCCGAGCCTCCCGAACTGTCCGGATCTGTCTCCGGCGGTCTTGGAGAAAATGTCTCAAGCTGTGAAGTCTGAAAGTAAGAGTCCGCGCTGCCGAGACCAAGGCAGGAACACTCTGCCAGTGGTCGGCCACCGCCTGTCTAAAACCTTCCTCCAAGAGCCAGGATCGCTCGAAGCGAAAGATGGATCGCAGGGCCTGACCGTCATTGGACCGCCACAGTAGCGGGGTGTGGTCCGAGAATGGTTGGTCCATGGCCTGTACGTCCACAAGGTGATGGGCCTCGACCAGCTCCAATGAGTTGAGGAATCTATCAAGCCGGGATCTGGATGACGGAGTCGTCATGATCCTCCAAATGAATTTGCAGTTCGTTCATCGTTGTCAGGAGGTCGAACAACGACTGAGAATCGATGAAGTCTCTAAAGTCCCCGACACCAAGATCCCGTTCTTATCGCCTGATGGGGCGATCGTCCATGTCAAGCGTGACATTGAAGTCGCCGCCAATCAGCCAACGGGCCTCGGGGCAATGGAGGCGTGCCACATGAATGGCCTGAGGGACTCCGAACAAGGGCCATAGACACAGGATAGGAGGTAGGAGGAACCATCGGTGCTATGTCTGAAGTGAACCGTCATCGAAAAATAGGCCGTCCACGAGTCTATCAAGGTTAGCTGGTCATCTCGCCAGCCAATGATGCACCCTCCCGATTGGCCCACAGAACTGAGCGATATGTGCTGTGATAGGCGGGCTCCGCCAATCTGTTCCCACAACCGAGTGCTGCACTCCGCCAATTTGGTTTCTTGCAAGAAGACCACATCAACCTCCCACTCTCTCAGGTAACGACCAAGGGTCCTACGCCTCCCTTCATCCCCGAGGCCGCGCACATTCCAAGTGAGCACCTTCATTGAGAAACCGTGGATGTCAAGCCTGTGAGTAGGCCTATACCCACAGTAGTTCGCCTCTCGAGTCCACCCTGTGCGAGCAGCAGAAAGCGCAGGGGGCGGTGTACGCCCAAAGGCCGCCTGGGAGGATCCAGTCGCACCCGGGGGCGCCGGCATATAACTTGGAAACCCGTTGCGGAGGCCACCTCCAGGACATCGACGCTTGATCTTCCACGAAGTACAGCAGGCACACTGGCTGTCTGGGCTACGGCCGAGGGAGAAGACTCCGCCAGCAGTGTCCCAAGACCGGTGGAGATTCTTTGCCGCCGCACATGATGGAGATCGGCGGCAAGCCGGCATGGACACCATCGCCGGTACACTCGTTGAGGGAGGCTCTGCCCACTTGCCATGCCTTCAGCCATAGCTGCTGGTCGCTGTGGGGGGGGGGGGGGGGGGTCTCCGGTCGTTGGCGGTTGGCGGCAGCCAGGAGTCTGTCCGTGGCGATAGCGATGCTGTTGGTGAGGGGTAGAATAGGAGGGAGTTCATGCTGCAAGCTCAAAACGCCGTCAGGTGGGTTGTCGGAGGCCGAGGCGGCTAACTCGATAGACGATGGTGCTATAGGGGGGTTGGCGGTTTGGGTTGCAGGGCGCACGGTCCGGGTCTATGGGGTCTGGGCGAGCCCGAGGGATGGGTTAGGCCGGGTGTGGGGGTGGGCTTGCATTTGGGTGAGGATTAGTTTGTGGCGCGAGTGGAGGTGGTTGTGGTGTGGGTGAGGGTGATTTGTGGGGTTGTTTTGGTGGTTGATGGATGACGTGGCGGGTCTGGTTTGTTATCGGCTAGGAGTGTTGCGGTCTAGGTGTGGTGCTTGGGTCATTGTTGGGTGGGCATGTGTTGCTGGCGTTGCAGGGTGTTGTGACGTGGAGGGAAGGCCGACTGTCGTGATGCAAGCAGTTTGAAATAAAGTTGCACCATATGATCTCTCACGTGCCTTGACCATGTGCTTCTTGGTGGGCGGCTGTCGGGGTGCAACACTGGGCAATGAGGACGGGCGGCCGGCGACCACGTCTGCCCACGACCCGGCCGGTCCCGCACACCAGAGTCGGAGCAGGTAACTGTTCTCACCGACACGCAGGGTGACTGAGGGGGGACAACTGGCACCGGCTGGCAAAGCGACTTCAACGGAAGCAGTAGACAAGTCCGGCGAACCCATTGTCAGTAGGGAGAGGGCAAGCGGAGTTCCGAAGGACCCTGCGATAGCCATCACGATGTCGGGTTGGAGGAGGTGAAGTGGGAGGCTGAGAATGTCGATCACGCATCTCGTCGGCTGGCGCACTGGCATTGCTCCGTCTTCCTCCTTCCAGGGACGCCAGCGAATTTGACATTCCGGTGAGACAAGAGATGTCACCGCCAGCAGGGCCTCTCGCTACTGCGGCGATCCAGGCACGATTAACCAGGGCGCTGACGAGATGCAGCTCAGATGGAACAGAGGTGAAGCGCCGATGGTCGTCACGACGACTATGCGGATGACAAACAGCTCCGGAGGGGTTCCGATGGGTACTCCAACGAGGCAGAGATGGAGAAAATCCGTGGCACTATGCATCATTGGCGACCAAGGTACGACGATCGTGGGTGGCTGCACGGTCCTCCCCTCACTATCTGCAAGGGTTGTAGTAGCTGGAGGCGCGACCGGCCGGGTCTGACGCGCAAGGGGGCAGAGCGCCCGGCGATAACCCTCCTTTCTGCACTCGAGACAGGATATTGGCGCCGAGCAGGATCGCGCGAAATGACCTTCGCCCAGGTAGCGAAAGCAGTGGGTGGCTGGCCGACGGTTGGATCTAGCACGAGAAATGGCCGACCATCCATTATTCAACTATAGGAGACGAGGTTGCATTTGGTCGAGAGGGAGATGTCGTGGGAAGGCAAATGTGGCGCCGCCGGCAAGGGTTGCCGGAGACGGAGAGGGGCGCTGCCGGCAGGGGTTGCCGAAAACGGAGAGTGGTGCCACCGGCAGGGCCTGCCGGAGGTGGAGACGGAGGTGCACTTACGCTACAGGAGCGCACTTACGCTACAGGAGGCTGGCCACCTTGACTTGTTGAGATCCTTTCTTCGCAATTTTCGAAGGAAATTTCGTGAGGACGGGGAGCAGCGACGTCAAGGTTGCATTTGTTTGATGGTGTGGAGAATTGTTAAGGGAAAAAAAATTCTACAACAACATATATACAAGGACTCTACTCCTGAATTCATTAGGAAACCTGAAATAAGATCACATGATTATAGGATATGAGGTGTACAAATCAATCCGCTGTCCAACTTCTCTTTAATAAAATGTCTATCAATTTCAATGTGTTTTGTAAATCATGTTGTACTTAATTAGAAACTATGACAATTGCAAATTTATTTTCATGGTAGAGCCTAAAAGGATCTTCCTATTTATTTTCAGATTTTGAAGAATGATTCCAATCAAAATAGTTCAGATATACATTGAGCCATGGCTCGACTGCACTTGACACTCTTTGTTTTTACTTCTCCATATCCCAGGATTTCCACCAGAAAAATGTGCAATGTTCTGAAATTTACCTTTCAACCAACAATTGATCAAAGAAAAATCAGCATTAATATATGGTTCAGGTATCAAACTCCGTTCCTTCTAAACAGTCAAATCCTTGTGTTCCCTTGGGATAATGTAGGACTCAAACCTTCTTTCGAATAAACTTCCTTTGTATTAAACATAACTTGACTAATCACACTACTATAATATATCTGGTCAACTATGAGACGAAAGAATAAGATGACCTAAAAGTCTTTGATACATTGCTCATTTCACCACATCTTTTGCTCGAAGTTTAAGATTAGAGTCCATGTGAGTACTTGCTGATTTACATAAATAGTCTTGTTAAGCGAAAGTTTACTTCTTAGAATGAACTTCAATTCCAAGAAAAAATTTCAACATTACGAATGCTTTAATCTAAATCTCCATAGCCAAATGTTGGACTCCAGGTTTTTTCTCCTTTACATCATTTTCTGCTACTATCACGGCATCAATATACATTGAGGATAGTAAAGTCATGGTAGATAACGATGCCCTTTTAAGCGGTTAAGGCCATATGATGCCTTTTTTAAAGTTACAATATTGGCAGCCAAATTCTTCCATAACAAGTTGGGGCCTCCATATAAATCTCTTTCCTAGTTCCGCATGTAAGAGATCATTCTGACATCAAACTGATGTAGTGCCCAACTACATTTAGTTGCTAATGGGAGGAATACTCTAATCGTATTCATCTTTGGAATAGGATCACATTCTCTAGATAACTAATATAGCCAATGCCGTTGGATAAGACATTAAGGTGGGCATTTAACATTCTCACCTTATCAGAGCTTCAAGACGTATCTCAAGAGGTCATAGACATTTATCTATTACAACAACAATAACAAAGCTATTCGGGTCGGCTACATGGATCATACGATGCCATTTCACTGTATTAGTAATCAAATTTTTCGGTATATTATTCACCAATAGATCTTGCTCTATAAGTTCGCCAAGTGTCCGCCTCAGCCTCCCTCTCCCTCTTTTAATCGGACTCCAAATTATTTGATCTACTCTTCTTACTGGCGCATCTAATAGTCTTCTCTGAACATGACCAAACCATCTCAAACGATTCTCTACCATTTTCTCACTAATAAGAGCCACTCCGACTCGTTCACGTATATGATCATTCCTAATCTTATCTAATCTTGTATGACCACACATCCATCTCAACATCCTCATTTCGGCTACCCTCACTTTACGTTCATGTTGTCCCTTCATAGCCCAACATTCACTACCATATAACACTGCCGGTCTTATAACAGTACGATAAAATTTTCCTTTAACTTTATTGGATATTTTTCTATCACAAAGAACTCCAGTGACTTTCCTCCACTTACACCAATCAGCTTGAATTCTATTATTAACATCGTCATTAATCTCACCATCTTGTCTTACAGTTGATCCTAAATATTTAAACTTTGTCACTTGAGGGATTATATCCTCCCCTAACATAACTTCCAAATCGTCTCTAAGTTGTTTATTTGTGAAATTACAATGCATATATTCTATTTTATTCCTACTTAAACGAAAATCCTTTCACTCAGACATCTATCTATTACAACAACCAAATGAAAATATCCCAATAGGCCATTTTTCTTGATTTAAAGAGGTCAAAGACATCCATCTATGTGCGTGGTGCCACAATGCCATACTTATAGGGCATGCGATATACCAAATGGAAAACTTCCTAACATAGCTAATTCACGACATATCGATTAAGTAAGAAAGAGAAAGCAATCCATTCAAAGCTTGATTTGATTTATGTTAATCGTCAGATATTTAGAAGTAGCAATCAGGAATTTGAAAAGACAATGATTACTATAATAGATTGCATATGCTACAAAGAACCTAAGGAGAATTAAACTATTGAATCTATGGAGCTTTGAGACATTAGTTTGATAAGTACAAAAACCACAAAACATTTCCATCACAGAACACGAGACTGGAAGAGTTGATAGCATGTCACCACGTATGTGCAACTTACCCATTCTGATGATAAACATTAATTAAACAACTACATTGACATGCTGCCAAATTGCCTGTTCCATTCCTGATATGTGCCTAACTCATTCAAGGCAACAGAAGGCCGCACCTCTTGCAATGCATTCTCAAAGTCCTATTTCAGTCAGTTTCAAATTTAGAAGTAAAACATCAGCGATCCCAAAGGCATGTCAAAAGCATCATTAAAGTGTAGGTACTCGTCTTTTATCATATCAGTTTACCTTTAGCATAACAGGTCTCATATCCTCCTTTTTTAGTTTTGTGATTTCAAAACCCTGTTTAAGGGCTTCTCTCAATGGTCCCATAGATGCATTTTTGACAAGATTTTTCATGTCTGATCCTGAATATCCTGGACAAATGGAATACAATTTTAAACCTGGTAATGATGAAGTACAGGTCATGATGAAACTGATTACCCAACCACAAGGCATTACCTTCGGTTAATCTGCAGATCACAGCTGTATCTTCTTCTGAAAGTTTGAATAAACCATCCTTCTCTAAAAGGTTACGTATTATCCAGGCTCTTGCTTCTTCAAGCCATTTGAATAAAAGAAAGAAATATTCAATAAATGTACTAGGTAATGAAGAAATATGACGATAATTTGGAAATAAATTACACCTGGTGAAGGCAGAGGAATGTATAGTTGTTTAGTCAATCGCCTGCGTGCAGCTTCATCAAGCTCCTGAGGTCTATTTGTAGCTCCTACATCCAAGGAAACAAGTGAACATATATTTTCTTATACTTGTTTTTTTTTTTTTTTGAGGAGAAGGATGATCACCAAAGTTGTGGTTCTCATCCGGGTGTGTGTGTATATATATATATATATATATATATATATATATATATATATACATATATATCCTAACACTTAATTACATTTATGTTTGATCTTTTGTCACCAATTTAATATATGTACATTAAAAGCCACCAGGAGAACATTGGAAACAATTATTAGCTCCAACTTGTTATCCCAGAAAGTCCATAATCCAGGCACATTCCATATGTGCTATTTTCTTATTTTTCTCAGTTAAAATTTCGCCTGCCACAGGGGTAGGTGGGGGTGGGGTGATAGTGGTGGTGGACTATTCTCAGCTGCATGTGTCATGCCAAGAAGTTAATGGCAAGGACATATAACATGCTGGTAAGATTTAATTTCTTTTTTTAAGCCATGAACCGTGGTTCAGCTGATGTTTAATAGGGTATAAGATGGTGTATATCCTAGGCACTTTACCTATAAGAAGAACTTGCTCACTTCCACTATCAAACCCTTCCATTTCAATCAAAAATTGTGTCTTAAGTCGCCTGCTTGACTCATGCTCACCTTGAGACTGGCGCTGCAAGTATAATTGAAAATTTTAACTTACCACAATCGAGGACATACCGAAACAACACTAATTGGAAGTACCTGAGATAACAGGGAGTCTATTTCGTCAACAAATATAACAGCAGGCTGACGGCAACCGGCAACCCCAAAAAGTGCTCTCACCAGCTTTTCACCCTCACCAATCTGCAAAGCTAAAAATGTAAAATTACACAAACTTGTATAATATTTGATTAACATCAGAGTAAATTCTAGTCATCACTTAAGGATGAAGGATTGACTCTTCAAAAAGGTTAATGGCAACATCTATTCCTCGATATCGTTGAATTCCATAAAAAAGTATTTTCTAACTTATAACTCATCGTGCACTAAAGTTTCAGACATGCCTATCTCAATATGGTCTGCCCCAACCTATTTGTATCACAAGAATCATTTAAGTCTTCATCTTCATTTAAGATATGAAGAAATAGTGCATCTGAGAAATTTTACATCTCCATACCCAAGAATTGAGCAGCACAATTTGCACCTTAAGCAAAAGCCTCATTAAAGGAACACAAAGGAACATAAAGTCCATCAATTTTTACCATATAGGAAAGAAACGTCACTGTTTTTTCTTTTTCCAAATTCTATATAAGTCGCTAGCTACAGATTAGCGATTTTCGCTTCAAAAGAACTTTCTGAATAAGAACTCAAACTTGGTGCAACAGATTGGAACCAAGACAAATGATTTATTCAGTTTTGTCAACCTTTCTGAACTCCCAAAGGTAGCATATTATTGGATTTTTTAGAAGCTCACATTATAGTGCACAAATCAAGAAGTTATTTTAGCTAATGTCTTGCTACAACATGTTATACCAATTGCTTTTCGCAGTATGCATGATCCCTTGACATAATGAGTTCAAAACTTCATTTGAGGACTCAAATATTTATTCAGAGGCCTCGCAGAAACCATGTTCGGAAAGTGATCAAATTTTGCCAGCAGGTTATATTGTGCAAATAAAGATACTACTGAGTTTATCAGTATACAGATATGATTTCTGGTAACCCTATGAATAACTTTTGAAGTTAAGATCCTCAAACTGAAATCATTGTATCATGGCATCAATGTGTTATATGCAAAACAATCCGTAGTAGTAATTAAAACTCTGGGACATAATTCCTGCAGTTTTATGCCAATATGCAGGAATGCTATAATTTTTTTTAGAGGGAAAAGGATGAACATCAAGTCATTGGAGGCAGATCCAGAATGCTAGAAATTGAGTAGAAGGGATGAGAAACCTTAATAATATTGAGGGACAAACCTGCCAACATGCAGTGGAAAATATATCAGCCACTGTTCTACTTTTTCCTCTTCACTTATCACGTGTGGTCAGAATTATTTTTCTCTTCATAATTTGTTACAAAGATAAATGTTGTATCATTCACTTCTCCAAAAGGAAAACAAAATCAATGCCATTTTGTCATTGATTAGGCTGACATAACATCAGTATGACTGGCAATCTTTCAAAATGATTGGCACCTTCCATGATGTCAACAGAAGATTTTCTTTTTGGATGAAAACAGAAGTTCCTTTTACATCACCAGAAGTATGGACCTTGTGAAAGCGGATTTTGATTTTTTAATGTTTGGGGATGCAATGGACAAACAAGATCTCTTTTTCTTTTTTTTGTAATGTCTGAGAGACAAATGAACTCCGCCTATATTTTATAGCCGGTCCCAAACCCGGATAAAGGAGGAGGGTTGTGTTAGGCCCCGACAGCCAGCATAAAATCCTGTCGAATCTTATGAACATGGATCAACGAATATAATAGAGCGGAATGGCGTCGTATGATCCATGTAGCCGACCCCACCTAGTGGGATAAGGCTTTGTTGTTGTTGTTGTTGTTATCTGAGAGACAAATGGATGGCTCCCAAGCTTAGGCAAGTCATTCACCATTTATTAAGGTAGAAAGCCAAGCAATTTGCATGTGCATGAGAAGTCAAAAGAAAATAAAAGAGGGAAAGTCCAATGGATGTGGATCCCCCCAAAAAATTATTCATTTCCCCAATATCTCATAAAAAATGAAATTCAAGATGTATGAATATGAAATGTGCAAGCCATCATGAAAATTTCAGGTTACCATTTTTTCTCAATTACAAAGTTTACACATCATGAAAACTCCGCCTATGTTTTATAGCCGGTCCCAAGCCCGGATAAAGGAGGAGGGTTGTGTTAGGCCCCGACAACCAGCGTAAAATCCTGTCGAATCTCATGAACATGGATCAACGAATTGGCGTCGTAAGATCCATGTAGCCGACCCCACCTAGTGGGATAAGGCTTTGTTGTTGTTGTTGTACACAGTTTACCATTCTTTTTATTTCCAAAGACACTGATGAGGTTATTTATCCAGCACAAGGTCAACAGATATGGCCTTATATTTCCATGCTGCCTTTGTACAAGATGTAAATAACTTTGGATAATTTTATTGATTTGTTTTTTGGATAATACAAAAAGATATGGTATTTTCATCTCCAATAGATTTTATTGGAAGAAATATGAAGATACCAGATGCCCCCATTAAAATTGTTTGTAATCTTATTTGTTGCATTCACATAGTACCACATGTAAAGGTAGAATGTTTTTTATGGATAAAATATTCATAACGTATTACCATCTTTCTAGCATTGGCATCGAACTTTGTTTAAGGCACAATGACATCAAATTGTAAACCAAATAATCAGCATGCTGATTTCGTGGAGTATATCTTGCATGCTGATTTTTTTTTCCTTCTCAAAAAAAAAAAAAAACCAGCATGCAAAATATACTCCACGAAATAATGTGCATTAAATGAAAAACACAGTGCAATATAATGCATACCCACTTGCTTGTCAATGAGCTTGCAGATATATAGAAAAAAGTAGCTTTTGCCTCACCAGCAATGGCTTTACCAATCATTGTTTTACCTGTACCCTATCACATAAATTTTGGTTATACCTTGAACCCATCTAAATAATCCTTTTTTCATCAACATATACCATACCAAAAAGAGATACATACTGGTGGACCAAATAATAGTAGACCTCTTCCTAGAGATCGACAACCACGAAAAATGTCAGGCCTCAAAAGAGGCCATATCACCATTTCCGTCACGCATTTTTTTGCATGCTCCAAGCCAGCTATATCATGATTGAAAATGCGATGTCATATGACAAATGCTAATAATAACAATCACAAAAAAGAAGAAAAGAACTAACCATTGAAAGAAAGACATGGACATTCGAATAAAAAAATAAAAAAGGAGAAAATAAAAGTAAATCTAGCAATTTGAGAGAAGCTTAATTCTCGTTAGTTCTTCCAATAAATCTCAATTTAAGATTTAGAAAATGGAAAGATAAAAGAATAATTGTGACAGCTCGAAAGAGTAGTAAAATAGTCTAACGAAACTGTTAGATTAATAGTTAACAAGCTTCCAATTCAAGCCGAACAGGCCTATAATAAAAGTAATAAGTTACTCTGGTTCAGAAAATAGAGATCTTCTTTCTTCTTCCACGGGAATGCTTATTGAAAACATGACTACGTTCTACTTTACTATATGTTTAGTCTAGAGAATTGTCAGATAATCTTTTTGTTTGTCCAAAAGTTGGGTAGAATGGATCAAAAGAAGCATATTCAAGCTTCAAAATGGAAAATTAGAAAAATCTGATTAAACAGATAATAGAGAAAGGAACTGAGCCCAATACAAAAGACAAGTCAACTTTTCTAACGCCATCATACTACCTATATCATCCCATCGAACATTGGAATCTTTGTCCATTATCTCATTGCTAACATGTTCAAGAAGGCGAGGTTCCAAATTTCTCAACTTCTCAGGAAGTTCTCCGTCGGGACCACACAACATTTCTAAGCTGGAAGAAAAAAAAAGGTTAAATGTGGACATTTTCTAATAAAAAAATGACACTTCCAGATAAATATGAGTAACTAACACTTTTTAAATAGTTGAAAGTTGAAAGCACAAAATGCAACAACCACCCAAACAAAACTAAAATTGGACTTAAAGGTGAAAGGTCCATAAGCACTTTTATTCACAATTTTGTGATTTCATTTTTGAATTATATCTTCATTCAGTGTTAAGGAAATCGAAAAGGTTCTAATGTTGGTACATCCTATCTTGTGTCTTTCTTCCCTGAGCCATTTGATCCATTTCCAAAGCCTAGATTAGAAACAAACTAATTTCTCATCCAGTCTTTAACATATATCTCAAAGGTCAAATGAGATTGGATGCACAGTACACCCATTAGTAAGGTGTACGAGCATACCACCATTAAACCCAATTGAGTATTATATACTCCATCTTTACATCAACATTCTTTTGTAGAGCATGTGACACATAATTCACCTGTTAAGAAATCTCAAATAGATCGAACAGTATTGTTTATAATTTATACTTTTAGAGTTTTAGATACAACATTGAAGAATAAATTTAATCTATAGATTTTGTATCATCCTGAGATAATCTATTTTGAGCATTAAATATGTGCACAATTTAAATAGGAACAGTTGCTTATGTAACATGGTATATAGAATTTGTTAGATTTATTGGTCTTATTTCTCCCAATGGTGGGTAATGTCAGATCTACAATTTGACTGCTGAATGATAATCCAGTTATCTGGATGACTAGAGGTACATGAACATCAAGATTCAATAATCGAATTCTGGTTTATGAATATGCATACACACTATATATATGCATAATCACATATGCATTAGTGCATTACCAATCAAAAGTCATAAGTGATTCATTTCCTAAATAAAAGCTTTGAAGGATGAACATATACTAACCATTTTCTTGTTGAATCTTCAAGTGTATCATCACACTTCCCTGAAATCCCTGAGCTTATCAAATTACTTGTATTCCCTCCACTTGATCTGATGGGTGGAATGAAGTTTCCCCGTAATCCACGACGAGAGTTACCATACCTCATGCCATAGACTCCTTTACTGTTCCCGAAAGAGTTATTTTCACTTTGTGGGGACACAGCACTTGGATTGCATGCTCCAGACTGCCTTTGTTTAGCATCCATTTCCTAGAAATAATAGAATTTGCTAAAAGGTGAACAATCACGAATAAGAATTATAACAAAAAAACAATTGTCAACTGATGGCATGCTGCATGTGATGAGAAGACATGCAAGCGTATATTAGAATGAAGAGAAACTCCTGGCAAGATAACAACTTTGAAGAAAAGTTTCATGTAACTTTGTTTCAATGATGCAAGCTCAATGCTATACAAATTATAACAAGTTGACCATAATAATTTCAAACCAAAGAAGATATAACAAAATTTAGCCAAGAACATCAATTGGAAAAATATAAAGCAACATTTTCTCAAAAAAGGACGAAAAGTAGTTGTATATTGAACTTGTATTAGAATTTAGAAAAATGAAAATTACCAATTTTGTCCTTGCAGTTACAAATCCATTAACAGAATTACAATTGCTAGTTTGCACATTTGTTGATGAGGACTTTGCATTTTCACAAATTGGGCTAGTAAACTCGTTTTGGCGACGTTTTGTTTTCAAGGTCATTGCAACAGATTTTTCTACCTCATCAGGCTGCAAGATCACAGGGACATTTAGGGCCTTTGAACAGTCAGAACTACTTGAATTGTCATTTTCAACATCAATAATCTCTTGTTGGATGCGGTCTTCACACTTCAGCAATTTCTTGTGCGGGATATTGTTTGCCATTGAGGCTTTGTTGCCATATATTGATGTGATCTTTATCTGTGTCAGAAGCTTTGATGTGCGCACACTTAGTGTTTCATGTTCTTGATCAAGTACAATAGTCCGAGGATGATATTCTTCATGGTTCTCAGATTCTTGAATACTCAATTTCTTGCAACATGGTGATGTAGTATTTGTCTGCAAAAATTAAGCATATGATGTTGATTATATTTTTGGCGGGCACTTGATATAGATTATCAACAAAACAGAACCATAAAAGAGTTCATTTCTTCTTGATACTACACATCAACAAAGAGAGATAGAGCAAAAAAAAAAAAAATGGAGATTATGATGACTGACTTGTAATTGAGGCTTAGGTACTGCTATCATACTGCAATTTGAAAATGTTAAACACTTCACGTTTGTGAACTTCATACCAGTGCATCAGCAACATTTCCTTTAGTTTTCTGAATGAAAGCTTGGAAGCATTTAGATTCCTTAATCTTTTCAAGGTCAGCATTCCCTCTCTTGACAAAAATACACCCTACATTTTTCCGTGCTTGCACAAATACCTGGCTGAATAATCAACTACTGTGCCTTAGAAATGTAATAAGTGAAAGAAAGAAAAAGAATCAAGCTCAATTGTTATTTAACAATGGTTGAACCATGTGTTTCTGCACTAAAGCAATGTTCCCTTAAGTCATAAGAGTAATGCAAAGTCTTCTAAGAAAATAAGGGTTATGCAAAGTAGTCAAGCACGACTCCAGCTTAACCACCATTTAACGACTAGCCTAGAAAATACAGTGCTTGTATCTTCTTACTGGAAAAACATATTTTAGTAAGTAAGAACCTGACATGAATAATTTATTACCAGAAATAAGAAACATATAGACATGCATATGGTGTCAGCTTCGCTCAACCCGCAAGTAAAACTGCTCCAATCAATGCCCAATGCCTATCTATGCATATTCCAAGGATTTTCAATAATCAAGAACAAATCCAAACAACAAATCGACTTATTGGTTGTGCATTTCTAACCGTTCCCCTCAAGATAAGCTCAAGCTCATGAAATCAATACCATTCTTGACACGGCACCAATCATCGACCATTAAGAAAACTGACGCAGTAAGAAAAACTAAAAATTACGAGAGGGAAAATAAGTGGGAATTACCGATCGGAGATCGGGGCGAGGGCGCGATTGGCAGTAGCGAGCAAGGAGGAGGCGCGGGAACGAATGTGGACGAGGGCGGCGTCGCGGGGCAAAGCAGAGGAAGCCTTGGCGTCGAGGAAGCCAATGAGGCGGAGGGTGAGGATTTGGGCGGCGGCAGGGTCTCCGCGCTCGAGCGCGAGCTCGGCGCCGAAGAGGAGCGAGTGGAGGCGCCGAAGGCTATCATCCACCTCCTTCCTCCAGTTTTCCGATACCGAATCTGGAGCCACGCCGCCTTCTCCTACGGGTGGGGGTGGCGGTAGAGGTGACGGTGGCGGATGAGTAGAAGGAGGACTGGCTCCGGCGCTCGCCTCCGCCATTTTTTTCCTTCTCGTCGTCGTCGTCGTCGTCTTCACCTTTTGGAGGGAAACGAACGTTTTGGGTTACTACGAATAAGAAAAGATAAAAACTTTACATTTTGTAGAAGGCTCAATGTAAGGCCCAACTCTAAACTCCGCCATATACTTTTATTTGGGCTGACAAATTTAGCCCACTAAACACTGTCGAAATTTTTAGGTTTCCCTTTTCCTCCCTCTTTGTGACCCCATTGACATCGCCAAATTTTATTCCCAGTTCGCTTTCTCGATGCCGGAATTAGGGCTTTAGACGAACCAATCGGTCCTCGCCCCATGGCCTCCGGCGGCAGCAATAACACTCCGGCGAGGACCTCCATCGCTGGAGTCGGAGGACCTTCACCTCTCGGCAACCCATCGCCAGCGTCGATGAACGCCCAGACGCCCTCTCACTTCCGACCCCCTCCGGTCCCACAGGGCTCCGCTGCCTCCGGTTCGCCCTCCCCTTACCATGGACTCTTCCACCCGCAGGCCCAGGCGCACTCCCCGTTTCAGATCCACATGGCTGGAGCTGCCGCCGCTCAGTCTCAGCTCGCCGCGGCTCTCGGCGCCGCGGCTGCCGGCATGTCCGGAAGCGCCAAAAGGCCACCCCAAAAACCTCCGGCCCGCTTGCAGGCCGTTAACCCTGCTGCCGCCGCCGCAGCAGCAGCCGCCGCCGCCGCCGCTGCGGCTGCGGCAAGCCCTAGCGTCAAGTCCGCAGAACTAACTCCTGCGGCGCGTAGGAAGAAGCGGAAGCTCCCGGATAAGCAGCTGCCCGACAGAGTCGCAGCACTGCTGCCGGAATCTGCTCTCTACACTCAGCTGCTCGAGTTCGAGTCCCGGGTTGATGCAGCGCTCGCAAGGAAGAAGATCGACATCCATGAAGCTCTAAGAAGCCCTCCTTCCATCCAGAGGACGCTTAGGATCTACATTTTCAATACATTCGCCAACCAGACTCGGACGACCCCTGAGGCCAAGAACGCAGAGCCTCCCTCCTGGTCACTGAAGATTGTTGGCAGGATCCTGGAGGACGGTGTCGAGCCTGATCCTGCAGGTGGACTTCCCAAGCCTAATCCCTTGTATCCCAAGTTCTCATCTTTCTTTAAGAGGGTTACAATTGGATTGGATCCCTCACTCTACCCTGAGAATCCGACAATCGTCTGGGAGCAGGCCCGAACACCTGTTCCGCATGAGGGATTCGAGGTCAAGAGAAAAGGTGATAAGGAGTTCACTGCCAATATAAAGCTGGAAATGAATTATAATCCGGAAAAGTTTAAATTGTCACCTTCATTGATGGAAGTCCTAGGCATTGAGGTTGATACGCGAGCTAGGGTTATCGCTGGCATATGGCAATATGTGAAGGCCAAAAAATTGCAGAACCCGAGCGATCCTTCATATTTCGTTTGTGATCCTCCTTTGAAGAAGGTCTTCGGAGAAGATAGGATGAAGTTTGCCATGGTGTCGCAGAAGATCTCACCACACTTATCTCCTCCACTGCCTATTTATTTCGAGCATATGATTAGGCTTTCTGGAAATGGTGCCATTGCAGATGCTTGTTATGACGTGCTGGTCGATGTTCCCTTCCCATTGCAGAAGGAGATGAGTACTTTCCTTGCTAACACAGAGAAACAGAAAGAAATTGAGTCTTGTGATGAAATAATTTGTGCATCGATCAAGAAGATTCATGAGCACCGCAGAAGAAGAGCATTCTTTCTTGGGTTTAGTCAATCACCTGTGGAGTTCATAAATGCCTTAATTGCTTCTCAAAGTAGAGATTTGAAGCTTGTTGCTGGTGAATCAAGCCGTAATGCTGAGAAGGAAAGGCGGTCTGATTTCTATAACCAACCATGGTATAACTTTTGCAGAGAAAAGATCCATCATGCTTTCACCAATCTCTCTTATTATACATTTGCTAATTTGTTGTGACGGTTTTTCTTGTTCAATAGGGTTGAAGATGCTGTCATTCGGTACCTGAATCGCAAGCCTGCTGGTAGTGATGCTCCGGGTAGTACATGAGATATGACAGTATATATACTATGAGAATTCATTAGCTTTGCCAAAATATTTGTAAACGTTAAATGAGTTCCTACTTGTTGGTTCACATTTTGCTTACTCTTTCTGGTCACATAGGTAAGCTATATGACTTGCCTTAGCTTGTAACTTTCTTTAGTAGTTCGATTTAGGTTACTGTAGTTGTAATAATCTTTAACATGAACAAAAATTAATTGTGATATCATATTCCTCTTTAACATGAAGCTTGTTACTTCATCTTGAGCTTATAAATTATTATGACAAAGTCAGGGATTGTGGGTGGAAAATCAGAACCGTTATGAATGATATAGCCTTTTTTGTTTGGGGTGTGTGGTGGGGGTGGGTTGGGGGTTCAAGAGAATGATGTAGCCTTTACTTAGACACATTCCCCTAAGTAAGGCAGACGTACTTGTTTTGGAAATTTGTACATGCCAAGTATCTTTAGCTCCAAAAAATCAGTCGATAAAGATGCAAGTCAAGTGGAAACAAGGTCTTGCAATGTCCTGCAGCTAAATTGTTATGAACCTAAAAGTTATGAAATTTCAAGTGTACCCTGTTATGTGATCTAAACTGTAACATTGGAGCACAGTGACAAGGAAATAGTCATAATCAGGGTACCTCAAACTACTAAATTCTAACCGTATTTAACTCTGTTTTGAGGATCAGATTGTAGGTACTGTGGACGGGCAGGAATATATCCTTTGTTGTATGTTGTTTGCTTCCAGTTCTCCAACACAAGTATAGCTTCTCATGTAAATTATATAGAAGAGCTTGGATTCTCTGATGGCATGCTAATCCAGGTGAAAAAAAATTATGCTGAAATTTTCAATTCTTATGAGGTATTATCAATATGGTCATCCAATTTTAAAAATGTTTTACTCATGGTAATCGCGATTGATTATTAATATGGTGTTGATGTGAATGCTTAGGTAAGCATTTTTTTTCTTTCTTCACTCAACCTTTAGGGACTGTTTGGATGGATGTTATCTCATGGAATAGATACTTATTCAGTTGAATATTGTCAAACACTTACAAAATAAGAATAAATTGATCAAACGTCATTTTTGTCGAAACCAACTTTTTCACCATTATAACTCCCTAAGTTGGTCAAACTCGAAATACCACCATTATAATTTACAAAAATACAATATTTGTATTTCATCAAAATGAAAGAATAGACTTATTCTCTTTTTTCATCTTTTTAATTATTTCTTTTATTTTTATTATTTAATATTATATTATTATTTTTATCATTTGTATTTATAATAAAATATTTTAATTATAAAATATTATATATTTAAAATTTATCTTCTTAAACCAAACGAATGAAAGAATAAGAATAAAAAAGAATATTTATATTCTTTTGAATAAAATTTAATATTTTTTAAAAGATATTTTTCATCCAAACCACATCTTAAAGAATAAAAATATCATGTTAACATTTTTCTCACATGTTCAAATTTAATTTTGTATCTACTTGATCATTTAACTTTTCAAAATTTCAGTCACGTTCATATTAAAAACTTAAAATAATAACAATAAATAATAATATTAAAATAAAAAAAACTAAAAGTACATAGTTTGATCTTGCATGGTTTGTGCACGATCCAATCGGGTTGGACCATCCAATGTTTTTATGCGCATTAAATATATAATAGTATAATTAATATTATTAATTATGTAAATAATAAATTAGAAAAAATAAAATATATATTACATTTTTGCGCTACAATTTGGACTAATAATAAGTTTTGATCGACGAGAGAGAAAAATATTGACTTGGTATTTTTATTTTTTAAAAGTTGACGTGAAGAAGAGAGAAGATGTTGACGTGCCATATACATCCACACAAGCAATCCATGGGTATAATGGTTGAAACATTTCTAAAATTTTAATGATTGTGATGTTACAAAATAAAGTGAATGATCATACTAAAAATACTCTCTAAATTGTATGATCATGTTTGAAATTTATTCAACATTAATATTATTTTGCTCTCAAAATAGGCTTTTATATTGGGTTATCACAATAGACCTTATGTTTTAGAGGTAGATCAGATTATTACGTTGGAGATTTGAATACAACAGACATTAGGGTCGCGTTTGAGAAGAGAATCAAATTGGAATCGCGGCCTGGTTTCAGTTTGGTTCTCCAAACATCGTTGCGCGGCCTGGTTCTTGAGGCGAAACCAGGACGCATTAAATGACTTGGAACCAAGGTCACGTGATCTAGTTCCAAGTCTCGGACCGGGCATTGTGGAATGACGTGTTTACCTTTTTTTTTTTGCTTTACGTCATTTTTATTTTTCTTTTCTTTTCTCATTTTCTCTCTCACACACTTTGCCCATATAAAATAATTTATTTATTATATATAAAATATTCATAATAAAATATAAAATATTTGTAATAAAATATTATTTATTAGTTATTATTTTATTAAAAAAATAATATTTCATTAAATATAAATAATTTTTTTAAAAATGATTTTTAAATTTGAATATTATATTTTTAACAAAATTTTTTCCATAAAAATTTAAATTTTAAATTTATTTTTAGTAATAATAAAATTACACTTTTTAATTATTTTTAATTCAACATTCATACAAAATTTATTCATCACATCAACTGTTTCTGATCATTACGTTTCACTTCATCTAAACACATCTCGAACTAATCTGTCAATTTTATTATTCACTCAGAACTTAGAAGGAACTACAGTTTCATTTTCAAACGCAGCCTAGAAGTAACTCATTAGGATTAGGTATGTTCAGCAGGTCGGGTCGACCCGCGAATTCGATGACCCGATTATTTTATTAGTTTTAGTTTTTTTATTTAAACTTAATCCTATATTTACTTCAAAAAATTTAAAATTTAAAATAAAATACTTTAAATGCAGAAATAATGTTTAAATAGTTAGAAAATTTATTTTATACCTTAAAATAAATATTAAATAAATATTTTTATATCCCGACCCGACCTAACCCGACTTGAACCGGGTCTCGAGTTTGGCCCTCAAAAGGGCCTTGACCCGACCAACCTGACCCGACCAAATTTGGTCGGGTCGGGATTGTTCACGAGTCATCGTGAACACCCCTAGTTAGGATAGTCTCCTTTTCTTAGTATGTCTTGTATATCTTGTCTCTATATTGTTAATAAGAACGCTGCATCAAACAACAAATTTGTAACTTCAAAAAGAATGTTCGGGTAAATTACACGGATTGTCCCCCAACTTTATGTCGATATCTCAATGGCTCTCAATTTCAATTTATAATTTGATCGTCCTTGAATTTTATTTTACTTTCACGCTTCGTCCACTTGACCGGTAATAGCAAATTTCTCGATTAAATTACTGCCGTGACCCAATAAAAAGTAATAAATTATTATAAAATTAGTAAAATATATTATAAAGATTAATAAATAAAAAAAACTACAAATGTGCGAGTTCACCGGGGGGGGGGGGGATTGGGGTGGTGGTGTGGCCTTTCCTTCCTCGCGCACAGTGAGGAAGAAGAGGGGGGCCGGCGCCCCCATGCAATCCGTGTAATTTACTCATAATATTCTTTAATAATTGTTTTTTTATTATGCCTTCATTTTCGATACTCATTGATTTCCGATATTCCATCCTTTCTCTTTCGTCTATCATCTTGCCAGCGGAAAGGCTACTTCCAATTACAGTTTCAACCCTTCTAAGAAGTAACTTTGCAAATGGTCTCTTCACTCTCATATTAGCACCATAATGACAAGCATATTCCATCTCAACCAGGTAAGGTACGAGATACGCAAAACCTTAAACTCTACTGAAGCCAATTCTGGATTACGCCATATATTTGGTTCGCCAAAAAAATAAAAAAAACTTTGAATTCTGTTTTATGTTATAAAGAGACCTAAAACATGAAAACTCTAGGGAAAAAATGAGCAGCAATGTTTTAACTTAACTTCGAATGACAATTAGCCTATTTCTTTTATTTTGGATTTACTAGGACTTCATGGTGCATTGTCTACGAAAGAAATCAGTACTTGAGTGAACTAAATAAAGGCATCAAGGTCCCCTGGATTTGACAACCAGCGCAGCAGTGAAATGACAGTTTGCAAAACAGAATCGAATTATTGCTCAGCAAATTTAAACATGGAGAACGTTTTTAACAACACCTGCAAAGAAGAGGATACATCACACGAACAACTGACTTTGAGAGAAATTGACTGATGGCAAATCCAGCGAAATTTCACTAGTGATACCTTGATACCTCTTCAGCTTAACAGGCTCATTTGGCAGTATACAGCAAGTTCAGCATGATAATGCACATCATTTCCCAGCTTAGCCAGGTTGGGTTTTTAATGTAACAACCAATTGTTAATAGACAAAGCCGTCTAGAATAGAACTGTAATACAAAATTCAAGAACGCCACAATAAGTGATCAAACTCTTTGACAAAACAGAAGAATGTATGAATACAGCCAGTGTTACACTCAATAATGTTCATCTGTTTCCACTCCTGGAAGCTAAGCATTTTGATTTCCAACATGGACGTGGTTACTCCATGATTGACTTCACACCACCTGAAAGTAGTGATCCTTCCACAAATTAAATGACAGATGCCAAAGAACATTCAGATGATAATATCTTCATTTATTTAAGTTGTGCGTGTTTGGTTTCCAAAAGAACAATTGACAGCGAATGAACAATGGAGGTTCCATAAAGTGAACTACAACTACAAACCTGAAGTAAACCAGCTATGATAATATAAAGGAGAATAAGAGTATCACCAAGGACCAGCATAACATGAAAAGGGTCATGGCATAGAACTTTTACCTTTTTGCCAGAGCTCATAAGAGGGCAAAATTTACTCTGCTGTTCTGCATCTTGATTCAAACGCCATTGAAACAATAGTGTGACAAGCAAGATACCAGGCGAACAATAAAAGAGCAAGAGGTAAAAACTTGGCTAGACAGACATGTCTATTTCCTCCTGTCAATTGTTCCCACTAACTTTAGATGCAGATAAAGAGAGCAAAGGAAATATTTACATCAATCTCAAAGCTGTAAATCCTCTTCACCTATGCGCTCATAATGCCATTGCTTCAACATACTGTGTGACTAAAAGATCATGCGATCATTACAGAACAGTTAAAAATGAAAGAGCTCCACTGGTTACCCCCCTTTGTATGAACCCGCCAATTTAGAACATCTGTGTTTGGATCTGGTGCACAAGTGCATATTATCATGCCTCGGTAGGGGGAAGAATATGCTGCAGTACCAATAAGTAGTAACTGAACCCCCAATGATTTAAATGCCACTCCCCACCCCCTACTATGGTCAGCCCTCACTGGTGCTTTGCCTAAATCCTTCCACGAATTGCTCTTCTTCTGGTAGACCTTGACATGATTAGATGAAGCCTCGAGACTATATAACTCATTGTTTACTACAGCTACTAAAGGTGGAGAACGAGAGTTGAGACTTGGGGCATCTTTCAGCATAAATGGAATCAACTGCCAGGAAGTCTTGTCAGCATCATAAAACTCTCCACAAGTGAGGTTGTCACAATTTTCATTTTGCCCACCAATCACATAAAATTTCCCATCCATGTAACAACCTGCACAAAGCTTCCTCCTGATATTCATTCTTGGCAACGGGCTCCATGATTTACTCTCAGGATCATATCTCTCTGCAGAGTTCAAAATCTTTCCTCCATTACCCACTATCATTGGACTCATTCCTTTTGCAATCACCCCTCCTGCAACATATGCTGCCTTCCCGCAATTCGCAGAAGCAAACAAGGATCTAGGTGTGATCATTGAAGGGCCTTGGAGCCACTCATCTAATTCTAAGTCATATGTCCAGATAACTGGACCGTCAATCTCAGTACCTGAAACCAGAAGTTGGGTCCCAACTGATAATGTTTCTTTGTCAGAAGACGAGAAGCATGAGTCACAGGGTAACATAGGGAGATTTCGCCGAGTCCCTGAACATGGATCATAGGACCACCAATGCGGCTCACCACTAGCGAAAATGAGAACTGTTGACTCTTTTATCCCATCCTGTTTCCTTACTGCATATAGTTCACCACTCTTCACGAGAGATCGGTAGCACTTGTTCACAAGGGCGAGCTTTGGATACTCTGATCGAGGGACCCTTGCCAATATGAGAAGAGCAACCTCGTCATTGAGATATGGCATATAAGAATAGCCCACACAATTAGATTCCAAGGGACATGCACGTGCTTGCATCTCCCTGTTCTTTCGGCAGTCCCCTATCACATCATTATGTCGAGCTTTGATGCACCGATCAATTTTACTCCTTTCCTCAAGCTCGTTATCTTCTGACATTTGATTTTCCCTATGAAATTATTATTATGTTTAGGTAAGTCATTGGAACTATCCAACATCTAAACAACCAAAGGAAACATGCCAAATGGAAGCAACTATATTTAAAGACAAGTGTTTTTGCTCTAGCTTTAGTGAAGAAAGCAAACAAAGCAAGAGATCATTTACTAGTAAAATTTTAGGAATGGATAAGAAAGAAAAGTTACCCAGTTTAGCAAAGATATGGAGACAAAACACGATCCTTCTTTTTATTACAAAGTGAGAACCATGGACCTAGTACAAGACGAGATGATTCTTTTTTAAAGCACAAGAAAAGATAAATAGAACATAGCCATTGCTAAGGAGACTTGAACCCTTGGCCACTGCAGGCCAATCAGTTCAACAAGCGGGTTGATTGCTAGCATACAGACATATCTAATAAATTACTCTAGCAGAAATGAGCAAAGCAAAAGTTCCGTGTCGAAGAAGTGTAAATAGAGGGAATAAACTGGCATGAAGTTAGACATAATGCAATTCCTCAATTGCATCATCAGAAAAAATCACTTGAGGTTCATGCTTAAGTTGTTTAGTAATAAAATTTGTGTCCTGTCTTCTTTATGTTAAATTTGATGTGTAACAATTCACAAAATCAGGCATACAGGAAATAGAAAAGGACTGGAATTCGTTACTGGGAAGGCGAAACTATCTGATCTGAAATCTGTATTCCTTTTTTTACAATTAAACTTGGTCACTTCGATTCATGGCTAATAAATCAATGTTTTGGTTTTTGCCAGCAGTCGCGCAACACAAAGTTCCAACCTTCAAAATCCTAGAACAGAACACACCTTAACAACTCAGTACCTCGTCTTGATTATTATGAAGAAGCATAGGAACAATCTACGTTCCACAACTCAAACATTGATTGATAAAAGGTCCTCTAATACAGATAAAACAGAAACAGCATCGCGTGAACTAATACAACAATAACAATAACAAAGCCTTATCCCACTAGGTGGGGTCGACTACATGGACCATACGATTCGTTGATCCATGTTCATGAGATTCGACAGGGTTTTACGCTGGCTGGCGGGGCCTAACACAACCCTCCTCCTTTATCCGGGCTCGCGTGAACTAATATTATGACCAATTAATACCACCCGAAAGAATCCTGAAACGTTACAATCATATAAACAAAGGATCTACTAGCATAAAGAAAATCAGAATCCAATGCGCACGTAAATTCTAAATCCAACCAAAACAGCAGCTTTTGGTTCAATACAAACAATGGCCATCACACTAAAACCATATGCGGAAAGAATCCAAAACACAAAACTTAACCCTTCTTACACTCGATGCGACCTACTGAAACAATATGGTACAAATTAATGCAATAAGTGATAGAACACCAAATCATGTCAGAAGTTAGCTGACGAATGATTATGGAGCAAAAGAAAACCCACCTCTTTTCGCTCATCTTGACCCCGATGCAAAATGGTGAAACATCCGACTTCTGAAACCCTTAAAGATCAAGTCGAGGAAAGGCACGAGGACAGCGTCATTCGTCCAACAAAAGGCTTTCCGAAATCAAGCCGACAAGGGGGTGAGAAGGGAGCCGAGGAGGGGGGTCTAACAGCGGGTGCGACGGCGGAGGAGCAGGAGGAAGAGGGAAGGGTCGGGGAAGGGATTAGGGTTTGAGCTTGAGGCGAGGTCGCGTCCTCTCGTGGTGGGAAGTGGCAATGGAGAGGAGCTGCTCTTATTCAACCTGAGGGAAGGCGACATGGAAGAAGAAAAAATTAGACAACAAACGGAAGGGGCAATTAAATAGATCGCAGGTGGAACCACTCGCAGTTTTTGGTGACATATAAAATAAAAAAAATACATGTATTTAAAAAAGTTATGCAAAAAGAAAGAAGTAAAGAAATAAATTTACCCCCAAAAGTAAAGAAATAAAATAGTGCTCAGAAAAAAGGTAATGAAAAAAAAATAGTGATCGAGATTGTTTATACATTAATATCATCATGAACAATTCACTTTATATTTATTCCAAACACCATTATAAATATCACTCATAATGCAGCATACAATTTTACATTCATGGTTTCAATTTTGATTCTCAATATAAAAATTTACTATATTTTACGTTTTATTTTAATTTTATGCACAAATTCAACACTATGAACGATAAAAAGAACATATACATATAATATGTATATACATATATGTGTATATATATAGAGAGAGGAATATTAGGGTGACACCACATCTTTGTGGTAGCACCATGCGTCCACATCTCTAGATCAGTTCGATCTACGACGATTGAGATTGAGGCGCGACGGTTCAAGATGGCGGTGACGATTCAAGTTGGCGGTTCAATGGCGGTTCAGGTTCTTTCTCGTGTAATCTCTCGGTCGCTGCTCTCTCTCTCTCACGATGCAAACATTTGGCGATCTTTTCTCTCGGTGGCCTCTCTCTTTCTCATAATGCAAACGCCGGCGATCTCTGCTCTCGGTGGCTGCTCTCACGCACGACGCGAACGTCGACACTCTGATCGAACTGTGATGACACAACGAGATTTGTGTGCAATCTCTTCTTTCTCTTGGTTTGGGCAAAGGGAGGAGGAGCAGACAGGCGCTCTCGGCAAAATGAGGAGGATCGGCAAGATCCGGAGACGACTGGATGTCGGCGACTAGCTCTCGGGCCTCGGCGAGTGGATCCGGGGCAAATTTTGCAGCCTGCATCCAACACATCTCCTCTGCAAGCGGCGATAGTTTAGCGACGGGCGAAGGAGGGAATAGTTCACCGACGTTCACGAAGGAAAAATAGGGGTCTCTATGCGACGGACGAAATGGGAGATGATGATGAGGGATCTCGGCGGTTTTTCTACCGCAGACTGATCGTCGGCGCAAGATCAAGACGGGCGAGATGCACGACGGACGAGATGGGCAAGACGCGTAGATCGATCGCCGCCATCGCCGGCCTCCGCCGCTCTGCCTCCGCTCCAATCGATATACGTAGATCGATCTCGTCTCCAGCCTCTCGCCGCGAGCCCAGCGTCCTACACCCTTCGCTCGCCGCTCGCCGCCGCCCTCTGCCCTTTGTTCGTCACTCGCCGCGCCGTCGTCGTCATCCGCTCGCCGCTCACACTCGTCGCCCTCTGCCATCTGCTCATCATTGTCGCCTCCACCATCTCCTCACTGCCGCCCTCTGTGAGCCGTAGATCGGGCAAGGTCGTGAAACCGCAGACCCCAAACCCCATTGTGAACCGCGCAAATCGTGAACCACACAAGATCGTGTAAATTGAACCGTTAAATCTCGAATCTCATTCGTCAATCTCGAATCTGACGGTCCTAGAAGCACGGATGCACAGTGACACCACTTTGATATATATATATATATATATATATATATATATATATATATATATATATATATATATATGCCCTAAAAGGGTGATAAACAATTCTTTTGTCTAGAAAAAAGTAAAATTCACTTTGGTGGACAGGTGGAGTGTCCTGTGTATTTTATATGAGAGCGAAGTGCTTTTATGCTGCTGATATAAATAAAAAATTAATATTATAATAGCACAAAGTAGTGCTGGAATAGAATTACTGGAAATGGACTATGGCGAGATCATGTTGCCATACTGCCTTTTTTTTATCCATTCTTTTATATTGATGCTTTTAATTTAACTCCTCCCCTTTACTCACCGAAAGTTACACAAACTGCATACCAATTTAAGTGGCAGTATTGTATCTTAAACAAAAAAAAAAGTGTTATAGACAAGTAATTATTTAGAGAACATTTAGACTTAAGATATGTGACAGTTCTCAAACTTTAATTTAGGTAAGTTGAATCACGGATCCATGGCCATATGTATTTCATAACATTATCTCTTTGCATCCTCCAGTGATTGGAAAATACAAAAGATGAGTCATGAGACACCCAAACTTTGTTTATATACTTGCACATGTGCAAAATAAGGAGACTGTTTCAGAAATATAATTCAATCACTTTACAGAACCAAACTAAAATTGCTCTTGTATAAAGTAGTAGAAAGATATTTGAGCCACTGCCCACAAGCGAGAGGATATTAATTATTGTGTGTATATCAGTATTCAATACCCCTTCATTGCTGCAAGTTTGCCAAAACAACAGCTCAGAACAAGGGACAGCTATGGAAATAATCCAACAACAAGTGGAGAGCTCCACTACAACAGCTGATTACTTTAACATAACCTGATAATACTTTTGGCTTTACACTTTGTTTATTTAAACCTTAATTAGTCTTTCTTTTACACCTCTTGTCCAAAAAAAGGATTGCTTTCTTTCTAATATGTCTATGGATCTTGTTGCTTGCTTGTCATCCTCATCCACAAAGGGGAGGGACTAAAATAATATGCTGATACCCTGTGCTGTCATTGCCAGAAAGACATAACAAGAACAGGAGCCAACTGCTTTGCCCTTGAGACACAAACAAAACTTCATACTGTGGACTTAAAGGTGCATTGGGGTATGCTAATTCTCTTCTCCCAATGCAGTAATGTGTTAACTTGTATACTAAAGTTTGATGATCACATGTACATGAAAATAGTGCTATTTAACTGCCTTCTCTCTCAGTGTATCAAGCGTTTGATTACTTTAAGTGTTAATGCAACAAAGAGTCTCTGAGTGGGCTGCCATGATTAACGGCATTCTATTAACTAGAACTGTGATGACTTACCATGGATTCTTATTGCACTATCTCTTGTCTCACCACACTCGATAGTTTAGGAAAGTTGTTATCCAGCTAGTGGATTGCATTTACGAAAAATATTTAAACAATATGTCTGAAGTAAAGCACTGTACAAATTCTGTACTCCTTGTCGGTAAAAGGTATGATGATTGTTACACTTGATATGCAATTCTGAATTGTGTAATTTTCTAACCCTATAACCAATTATTATCTTATCGGAATGCTTAAATGTAATGCCCTAAGCGTAATCTCTATCATTTATGAATCCTAGTAGTTTCACCCATTAACGGCCTATCTTATATTATTAATCTGCAATGACATAAATGTCTTGTTGTTGGGCTGGAGAAGATTGACCATTATGAAGATATATGAAAGTTGTTTGCAGTGAGAAATTTTCAATATTGAAAGGAGTAGATATGAATTTGGCATGAACTTGTGCTAGGTCGAGATCTTACTGTCAAACTTGATCACTGTGTCTTCTGAAGACATGGTTGGCAAAGCTACCAAAATGTTTTGGAATTCCAGAGCCACGATGACATAATGGCATCATCACCATAATCCCAACTCAAAGGTCTAAATATGTTTCCCATGTCCCATAAAAATTTTAAATTGATTCTAATATTTGCAATAGCAGTAGAAAAAAAAAGTTGAAAGAACATAGAATGGCAAGAACATTAGACAGCTCCGACGCATGGAAAGAAGTATACTGGTGGGGAATAGAACACCGAGATCGATGAACAATTAAAATAACGAAAAAAAGGAAAGATGAACACAGAGATTTAATATGATAAAATCTTCTAAATCAACGTGAGCAAAAGAGAAACAAGATCGTCGTCAAAAAAAATTCACTATGAGTAAAATAGAATATATCATATAAAATCCTAATCCTAACCCAAGCCATTCGCTTCCGTCAGATATCTCTATTTTTTTCTTTTTTCTCATTTTTTTTTCATAATTTTGGATATATGATACATAATTCAATGCACATCAACATATACAAAACATGCTAACAAATAACTTAAAAGAGAATGAACGATATTTTTTAACTTAATCAAACGATTCACTTTGTGGACGCCTAAATAATAAGATTCTTAACGCAAATTGAAAAATAAACTGCTGGTTGAATTTAGTAGCAAGTATATAAGTAAATGCTAAAGTCAACATATTGTCTCCATATGTAACGCCCCCAAAATCCGACCCCAATATAATTGCCGAACTTCGGGCGACGTCACTTTTGACATGACCTAATTTCATAAAACTTTACAGAGGAAACATAATATAATAAACTTAAGACAATAACATCATAAACAGCGGAAGACTACATGGATAAACATAACAAAATCCAAGATGACATATTGGCCCATGGGCCTAATAGGCTCTAACGTATACCCAACAATGGGTTCTTACAACAATATGAATTCAAATAAAACACATGACTCCATAAGGCCCATAAGCCATACATAAAAGACTCTTATAAGAGTTCATCAACATAAAATAATATGAGTAAGATAACTTGGGCCGTAGCCCGACTTATTCATGTGCAACGTCTTCGTCAAGAGGCCCTCACCGTCGAACCTAAGCCTCATCCATATCTGCACGGATCCATTGGGTGCAGGAAATTTCTCCCGTTAGAGTATGTTGGGGCTCATGCATGCTATGACCTTATAACATAATCTCTACATGTCATGGAATATGCATATCATCATCATGGAATATAAATCATATGCATACTATGAGCTACTTATGCATACTACATGGCATGTGAGCATATCATCATGGCAAGATGACATATAACATCAAAATCTTTAAGTTAAGCATATCATAACTTATCATTATGCTAATGCATATCATGATTTTATCTTATTTTACTTTATTATCTTTCATCATGTCATGATATAATGTGACAAGTGGATATTTACATGGCATCCTCATAGGTGCATACTTCATCATACTTCTTTATCATCTTTACTCTATGTCTCAAGTCATTCATCATTCATATTTTCATCTTTCATCTTTACTTAGATACTTTCTTATCTTGTTGATTGGGAAGACCATGTTGAGTTCGTGAGAGAATGGCTAGCTAGGCCAATATGTTGGGTTCGCGGGAGGCCAATAGAGACGCCACGCTTGGGGTGAAACTCGCCTCCCGATTCCGTAGATGCCCAATAGAGACGCCACACTAGGGGTGGAACTCGCCTCAACTTATGGAAACGCCACACTAGGGGTGAAACTCGTTTCCCCGAAAAATGCCACCACTTGGGGGCGAAACCCATTTCCCCTCCTCGATTGCAACAAGTCACCTTCACGTCAATCCGTCTTTTACTTGTTTTCATCAGTACATACAATCATTCATACATGTTGCATATTTTAGCCATATTTAAGGTCATACATACTTCAAATCATACTATATGTGGACTTTCAATCATAGCCAATCAGCTTCCAAAACGGACGACCATTTTGGGTAACGGTCGACCATTGGAAGAGTATTGGTCGACCGATCGAGTTATCGGTCGACTGTTATGGTCCTTTCGTACGATCGAAATCAAACTTCGATTCGTCCGCTAATCACATAATGTGACACTTTTCTAAAACGGACGACCGTTGGAATAACGGTCGATCGCTATTGGTTTTTTCGGACGTTCGAAATGAGCTTCAGATCGTCCGCTAATCACAAAATGTATCTGCTATTCAAATCGGACGACCGCTGAGATATCGGTCGATCGATACTTGGTTTTCGGGCGATCGAAACAAGATGCTCGGACGTCCGCTAATCACAGAATGTGCCGAATGTTTCGACAACACATATCGGACGACCGTTAGTATATCGATCGACCATTACATTACTATCGGACGACCGAAACAGGGTGTTTGGTCATCCACTAATCACAGAATGTTCGACTCTTTTCAAAACGGACGACCATTATAGAATCGGTCGACCACTGGACATAGTGCGAGACTACATAAGTCTCCAGAATGGTCGATCGATACATTATCGGTCGCCCGTTCTGGACCGACAGAACATGATTTTTACATCTTTTCCTTCCTAATCATGCATACATTGACATATTGGACACATACTTAATTCCAAACATCATATAAGGCATTCCATAACATTCTTAACATTCTAATCATGAACCACAAGGGGTTTTCACATGAAGACATTTAGCATGCTAATCAAGGTCATATATGTACATGAGCTTTAACATTTTCATAATAGACCATCATAACAATAATGAACATTCTAATACTAAGCGTAAAGAGCAATTAGAGCATGAAGCTACTAAACACATGACATTCTAATCATGGATAGCAATAGAATAGTAATATTAAGAAACATAACATCAAATGCACATTTTCTAACCCTTCACTCTAAGAACAAGTGGGTTTGCTCTTATGCCCTAATCCAGATATTAAAACATCATTAGGGTGAGATTTGGGTTTTGAATCCCCTCAAATATACCTTGATTAATAATGTCCTAAACCCTTAATCTTCTTTCTTCTTTCTCTAGCTCCAAGGGCTCTAATGGGGCTATCATGGTAATTAAGAGAGGAGATAATGAGCTAACATTTTGCTAACAACTAAATGGAGAAGTTACTGAAGCTAGATGGGACTTACTGTAGCAAGAAATAGTGCTTCTTATGACTGACCGTGAGGAACTTGAGAGGGGGAGAGAGAGGGCAAGGGATCACTGTAGCATAGGGGACTTAGAGAGCAACTTTCGGCTGATAGGTGGAAATGAGGCATTAGGGCACTGTAGCTTTTTTAGGTTAGTGGCTAATGGTGTTGGGCTTGGTGGGCCTGCTGCGCGTGGGCTTTAGTGTTGCTTTTTTATTATTATTTTGACTTAGGATGTTACAATCTACTCTCCTTAAATAAAAATTCGTCCTCGAATTTTAATAAATCTTAAATTGCTTACCGAAGAGTTTCGGAAACTTCTCTCGCATTTCCTCTTCGAGTTTCCATGTAGCTTCTTGTCCTCTATGATGCTTCCATGCCACTTTGACCATGGATATGGTCTTGTTATTGAGATGCTTTACTTGATAATCTATGATCTCTATAGGTTGCTCCACATATGTCAAATTCTCTTTAATATTCGGCTCCTCAATCCGAATTATATTTGCTTCATCATGGACATACTTCCGGTGCATAGATACATATAAAACATTGTGAAGCCTAGCATATGAAGGTGGTAGTGCTAACTTATAAGTCGCTTCGCCAACTTTCTTTAGGATTTCAAAAGGTCCAATATATCTTGGCGTTAACTTTTCCTTTTTGCTGAACCTCATAACACCCTTGGTTGGAAAGACTTTAAGCATCACATGATCACCAACTTCATAGAGTTGTTTTCTTCTTCTCATATCCGCATAACTCTTTTGTCGACTTTGCGCCGTTAACATTCTTTGCTTGATGAGCTCCACTTTATCAACATACATATAGACCAAATTCGGTCCAAGATATCTTTCCTCTCTGGTTTCACTCCAATATGCCAGAGAACGGCAAGGCCTACCATACAAAGCTTCAAATGGAGTTATCTTAATATTTGAGTGATAACTATTGTTATAGGCGAATTCCACCAAAGGAAGGTGGTCATCCCAATTCCCATGCCAATCTAATGCACAAGCTCTAAGTATATCCTTAAGTATTTGAATTGTTCTTTCACTTTGACCGTCGGTTTGAGGATGAAACGTCGTGCTAAAATTCAGTCTTGTTCCAAAGGTATTCTGAAGACCTTTCTAAAATCTTGATGTGAACCTCGGATCTCTATCCGAAACAATAGATGCTAGAATTCCGTGCAAATGGATAATCTCATTTACATACAACTCTACTATGCTTTCCATAGATTGACTCACTTTCATAGGAATAAAGTGAGCCGACTTCGTCAAGCGATCAACTACAACCCATATGACATCATGTCCTTTCCGGGTTCGTGGTAATCCTACTATAAAGTCCATAGATATATTTTGCCATTTTCATTCCGGAATTGGTAAATGTTGTAATTTTCCATAAGGCCTTCGGTGCTCAATATTTACTTGTTGACACACTATGCACTTTGCTACATACTTGGCCACTTTCTTCTTCATGTCTTCCTACCAAAAATTTCTTTGTAAATTCTTGAACATTTTGGTGCTCCTAGGATGAATGAAGAATTCGAACTTGTGATATTCATCTAAAAGTTCTCTTCTTAGTGCCTTGTCCTTCGGAACTCATAGACGGTTCTTGTACCTAATTGCTCTACCTTCTCCATACTCGAAGTGATTTGTTTCTCTTTTGCATACGTTGATCATTCTCGCATATTCCGAGTCCCTTCTTTGGGCTTCAACTATTCTTCTTACTAAGCTTGACTCGATCACATGATGAGTCATACACATGATCCTTCGACCACAAATGCTTGGGGCTCATTGCACTATGCTTTCCACAAAGTTCCACTTGTGGACACTTAAACATCCAAATGATCCTTCTTACTTGCGCCTTAGTGCATCGACAACTACATTTACCTTCCCGGAATGGTACAATATTGTGAACTCATAGTCCTAAAGGAACTCGAGCCATCTTCTTTGCCTCATGTTCAAATCCTTTTGAGAAAATACATACTTCAAGCTCTTATGATCCGTGTACACTTCAAAATCTTCACCATACAAGTAGTGGCGTCATATCTTCAATGCAAATACCACCGCCGCCAACTCTAGATCATGAGAGCGTATGCAACCACTTTGCCATGTTGCATAAGTACACATCCTAACCCGGTAGCTCTTGGAAGCTTGCTTCACATGCTTGTGACCATATAAACTTCTCGTCCTTCCTTGTCAACTTTGTCATAGGAGCGACAATCCTGGAGAAGATTTGGATAAACCATCTATAATATCCAGCAAGTCCTAAGAAACTTTGAATCTCGGTCACATTCTTGGGCCTATTCCAATTCATTACTGCTTCAACCTTTGCCGGGTCCATGACTACTCCATGCCTTGACACAATATGATCAAGAAACATAATCTCTTCAAGCCAAAATTCACATTTGGAAAACTTGGCGTAAAGCTTGTTCCTTCTCAATGTTTCCAACACAATGCGGAGGTGTTCTCTATGCTCTTTCGGGCTTGATGAGTAGATGAGGATGTCATCCACAAATACTATCACAAATTTGTCCAAGTATGGACGGAAAACCCTATTAATCAAATTCATAAATGCGATGGGCGCATTCGTTAGTCCAAAAGGCATAACCGAAAATTCGTAATGTCCATACCTCGAACGGAATGTCGTTTTGTGAATATCTTGCTCAGCTACCCTTAGTTGATGGTAGCCACTCCTTAAGTCGATCTTGGAGAAGACCGACGTCAATGATAATTGATAAAAAAGATCATCAATTCTTGGCAAGGGGTACTTGTTCTTCACTGTCACCTTGTTGAGCATTCGGTAGTCGATGCACAACCTTAATGAGCCATCATTCTTCTTGACAAACAGTACCGGTGCGCCCCATGGTGAGACACTTGGCCTAATGAATCCCTTGTCTAAAAGTTCTTGCAGTTGCATCTTCAATTCATGCATCTCTGTCGGTGTCATTCGGTAAGGCGGCTTCGAAATGGGAGCAGTACCCGGAAATAGTTCAATATTGAACTCAACTTCCCTTCTTGGTGGTAATCCCGCAATGTCCTCCCGAAAGACATTGGAATATTCTCTTATCACATCCAAAGATTCAAGTGCCTTGGGTTGTGAATCCGTCTTGACAACGCTTGCCAAAAATCCTCTTGCTCCTTTCTTAATCATCTTACTTGCCTTAGTTGCTGAAATGAGCACATTGGCTTCCTTGGAGGGAGTTCCCCTAATCATTGTAAGTTTTTCATGATGGTCACATATAAAAACTTTCTTTTCCTTACAATACATGTGAGCATCATTGTAAGATAACCAATCCATTCATAAGATTACACCATACTCTACCATAGGAAGCAATATGAGGTCACTTGAAAAATTCTTTCTATCTATTTCTATGAATATATTGGGGATATATCTCATAGTGCCTATCATTCTGGTAGGGGTCACAACTTCTAATTGACAATTAGTAACTAGAGGCCTTACTTTTAGCATGCTTGCAAATGCATGTAGGATAAAAGAATGGGTTGCACCCGAATCGAATAGAACATTCGCATAGTGACCGGCAATTAGAATATTACCTTGGATCACATCGTTTTCTAGAGTGGCCTCATCCACTTCCATGGCGAACACCCTTGCTGGAGCTCTTGATGGGTTTGCCACTATCTTTCCTTTGTCCCTGTTGCCCCCTTGTTTTGCGGGGCAGTCCCTTATGTAGTAGTCCTCCTTGTCACATTGGAGACATGTCCCGACCTTCATGCGACATTCTTCATAATGGGCCCTTTCACAATGTGGGCATGTGGGCTTGTTTGGTTCTACCTTCTTTGGAAAGTGGTAAGGTGCCTTCCTTGGACTACTCCCTTCGGTCTTCCCCTCATGCTTCTTAATGATCTTTCCCTTTGCATCATTTCTTTCTTGATACTTCCTTTCATGTTCAGCGGCGAGGTCCACCACGTCTTTCATAGTGGTGCAACGACTACTTCTTACCCAAGGTTGCAGTCCTGATTTCAAGCCGTTGATGAACCTCTTCGTTCTTCGGAGCTCGTTCTCATTGAGCTCTCCATACTTTTTTAACCTCAAGAACATTTCCACATACTCATCTACAGTCATATTTTCTTGAACGATGTTGAGAAACTCATCCCTCTTCTTTTCCTTTACGTGATCTGGGAAGTAACAAGCCTCGAATGCTTCCACGAAACACTCCCATTCCACATTCTCCTCACTCTCGGAGGTGATCTCCAACAGTGCTTTCCACCATGCCTTGGCCCGGCCACAATGGCAATGTGTGTCATACATCACTTTGCGATCTTCGGGGTACTCCATAACTCTAAGGATGTCCCCTACTTCATCGATCCACGATCCTATCAACTCGAGATCTCCTACTTAGTCGTACTTTGAGGGTTGGAGTCTTAGGAACCTTTCAATGGAGTAATCCGGCTCATTACTTCTTTGGCAATTTTGGGCCGCTCGGATTAGACCATCAAGAAAAGCATTCCTTATCAACGATTGCACGCCTTGGAGGCATCTACATTCATAACAATAATAATAACATCATCATTAGCATGAGTTAAACATGAAAGAACATGTACCTTTAGGTTCGGTGGCACCTCATGACGATTGTACATGGACTTTACACTTAGACATTTAGCCATGAGTCATCCTAAACCTATACATACGAGCCAAACTATGGCTCTGATACAAATTGTAACGCCCCCAAAATCCGGCCCCAATATAGTTGCCGAACTCCGAGCGACGTCACTTTTGACATGACCTAATTTCATAAAACTTTGCAACGGAAACATAATATAATAAACTTAAGACAATAACATCACAAACAGTGGAAGACTTCATGGATAAACATAACAAAACCCAAGATGACATACTGGCCCATGGGCCTAATAGGCTCTAACGTATACCCAACAATGGGTTCTTACAACAATATGAGTTCAAATAAAATACATGATTCCATAAGGCCCATAAGCCATACATAAAAGACTCTTACAAGAGTTCATCAACATGACATAATATGAGTAAGATAATTTGGGCCGTAGTCCGACTTGTCCATGTGCAATGTCTTCGTCAAGAGACCCACACCGCCGAACCTAAGTCTCATTCATATCTGCACAGATCCATGGGGTGCAGGGGATTTCTCCCGTTAGAATATGTTGAGGCCCATGCATGCTATGACCTTATAACATAATCTCTACATGTCATGGCATATGCATATTATCATCATGGAAGATAAATCATATACATGCTATGAGCTACTTATGCATATCACATAGCATGTGAGCATATCATCATGGCAAGATGACATATAACATCAAAATCTTTAACTTAAGCATATCATAACTTATCTAATGCATATCATGATCTTATCTTACTTTACTTTATCATCTTTCATCATGTCATGATATGATGTGACAAGTAGACATTTACATGGCATCTTCATAAGTGCATACTTCATCATACTTCTTTATCATCTTTACTTTATGTCTCAAGTCATTCATCATTCATCTTTTCGTCTTTCATCTTTACTTAAATACTTTCTTATCTTGTTAATTGGGAAGACCATGTTGAGTTCGTGGGAGAATGGCTAGCTAAGCCAATATGTTGAGTTCGCGGGAGGCCAATAGAGACGTCACGCTTGGGGTGGAACTCGCCTCCTGGTTCCACGGATGCCCAATAGAGATGCCACACTAGGGGTGGAACTCGTCTCAACTTATGGAAACGCCATACTAGGGGTGGAACTCGTTTCCCCGGAAAATGTCACCACTTGGGGGCGGAATCCATTTCTCATCCTCCATTGCAACAAGTCACCTTCACGCCAATCCGTCTTTTACTTGTTTTCATCAATACATACAATCATTCATATATGTTGCATGTTTTAGCCCTATTTAAGGTCATACATACTTCAAATCATACTATATGTAGACTTTCAATCATAGCCAATTAGTTTCCAGAACGGACGACCGTTTTGGATAACGGTCGACCATTGGAAGAGTATTGGTCGACCGGTCGACCGTTATGGTCCTTTCAGATAATCGAAATCAGACTTCGGTTCGTCCGCTAATCACAGAATGTGACACTCTTCTAAAACGGGCGACCGTTGGAATAACGGTCGACCGTTGGAATAACGGTCGACCGTTGGAATAACGGTCGACCGCTATTGATCTTTTCGGACGTTCGAAATGAGCTTCGGATCATCCGTTAATCACAGAATGTATCTGCTATTCAAATCGGACGACCGCTGAGATATCGGTCGACCGATACTTGATTTTTGGGCGACCGAAACAAGGTGCTCGGATGTCCGCTAATCATAGAATGCGTCGAATGTTTCGACAACACATATCGGACGACCGTTAGTATATCGGACGATCGTTAGTATATCGGTCGACCATTACATTGCTATCGGACGACCGAAACATGGTGTTTGGTCGTCCGCTAATCACAGAATGTTCGACTCTTTCCAAAACGGACGACCATTATAGAGTCGGTCGACCATTGGACAGAATGCGAGACTACATAAGTCTCTAGAATGGTCGACCGATACATTATCGGTCGTCCGTTCTGGGCCGACAGAACATGATTTTTACATCTTTTCCTTCCTAATCATGCATATATTGACATATTGGACACATACTTGATTCCAAATATCATATAAGGCATTTCATAACATTCTTAACATTCTAATCATGAACCACAAGAGATTTTCACATGAAAACATTTAGCATGCTAATCAAGGTCATATATGTACATGAGCTTTAACATTTTCATAATAGACCATCATAACAACAATGAACATTCTAATACTAAACGCAAAGAGCAATTAGAGCATGAATCTACTAAACACATGGCATTCTAATCATGGATAGCAATAGAATAGTAATATTAAGAAACATAGAGTTTGCTCTTATGCCTTAATTCAAATATTAAAACATCATTAGGGTGAGATTTAAGTTTTGAATCCCCTCAAACATACCTTAATTAATAATGTCCTAAACTCTTAATCTTCTTTCTCTAGCTCGAAGGGCTCTAATGGGGCTGTCATGGTAATTAAGAGAGGAGATAATGAGCTAACAACTAAATGGAGAAAGCTAAATGGGACTTACTGTAGCAGGAAATAGTGCTTCTTATGATTGACCGTGGGGAACTTGAGAGGGGGAGAGAGAGAGCAAGGGATCACTGTAGCATAGGGGACTTAGAGAGCAACTTTCGGCTGCAGGTGGAAATGAGGCATTAGGACACTGCAGGTGGAAACAGGGCTTGGTGGGCATGCTGCGCGTGGGCTTTAGTGTTGCTTTTCTTTTTTTTTTTTATTTATTTTGACTTAGGATGTTACACCATATGCAACTGGACAAGTGCTGGCAAAACCTTTGTCTTCTGTAATTGATGAATTTTTTTGTTAGTTTATTGGTGTAAATCCTCCGTTGAATCGAGTTGAACATATGGTACAGATCAACCATACATACTAGATCTGTACACATACACTTCATAAAATATAAAAGTCAATGATAAGTTTTGTAGAGTTGAGTAGCCAAGAATTCGTTTTCTGCACCACACATGCTGACAAACATTTGTTAGAAGATTCCTTTCATGTTCCAGTTTTCTTATCTGCACCGGAACAATTAGCTGTACAGCTTTCTGACGTCAAAGGACTACAATATTGCAACTTTGAGAATTGAGATGATCTTAATGTATACATTGTTCATTTCTAAATGTGAAAGAACAAGCGTTTCACAGTCCAACACACGAGAATTACTTGCGAAGCCCGCATGTTGTCTTCTGAAATAGGAAACCCTCCTTCGAGAGAGCACTCATCTCCCACATTTTGATGCACGATGCATTTATCTCTTCTCTGAATCCTCCAGCCTGTGCATCATCATTTTGCTATATCTATGAATGAGCTGAATCAAATAACAAAAAAAAAGGACAGGAAAATAAATTTACCTTGAAAATCAGTGAAAGAGAAAATTCCTCCAAGCCGAGCAAAAAGTTTGAGCTCTCCAGATGGAGCCCTGATAAAGAATCAATGGCAGAGTAGAGACCTGATGCTACTCCATCTCCCATGTCGCCCACCACCCTCACATAGAACATTCCTTCACCCAGTCCCTGTGCGTTCACTTGCACTATCTTGCTTCCTGTCAGAGTTCTCGTGTTTCCTGAGTTCGAAATGTTTTCAGCATATTGATGAGAAATTTGAACTACTTGATTTCCTGTTGACGAGTATTCGAGCATTCTTAGCTCATCCATCAACTTCCTACTCTGAGATTGCAGGTTCTTCACGTATACTGCTGCATCCGCAATGATGGAAGCCTTGTCCATCTACATGCAGTATTTGCATTTCATCAATTATAAAGAAAAGAATACATAGAAGATGAAGGCTGCAAAATGTTAATCTTCTACCAGAGTAGCAGCTTGCAAAAAGGTCTTTTGGGTGCTGTCAAGAAAATTTTGTTGGAATTTTTCATTGCAACCATTCGCTGAAGTACAATGATAACAAGGAAACATACCTTGGTAATATGTTTCCCATGTCTCATAAAAATCTTAAATTGATTCTAACCTCTGCGTATCAGTAGAAAAAAAAAGTTGAAAGAACATAGAATGGCAAGAACATTAGACAGCTCTGATGCATGGAAAGAAGTATACAAAACATGCTAACAAATAACTTAAAAGAGAATGAACGGTGATAAATCACATTCTTTTGAATTTCATCAAACAATTCACTTTGTGGACTCCGGAATAATAAGATTCTCAACGCAAATTGAAAAATAAACTGCTGGTTGAATTTAGTGGCAAGTATATAATTAAATGCTAAAGTCAGCATCTGTAATTGATGATTTTTTTTGTTAGTTTATTGGTGTAAATCCTCCGTTGAATCGAGTTGAACATATGGTACAAATCAACCATACATACTACATCTGTACACACACACTTCATAAAATATAAAAGTCAATGATAAGTTTTGTAGAGTTGAGTAGCCATGAATTCGTTTTCTGCACCACACATGCTGACAAACATTTGTTAGAAGATTCCTTTCATGTTCCAGTTTTCTTATCTGCAAAATGTTCCAGTTTTCTTATCTGCAACGGAACAATTATCTGTACAGCTTTCTGACGTCAAAGGACTACAATATTGCAACTTTGAAAACTGAGATGATCTTAATGTATACATTGTTCATTTCTAAATGTGAAAGAATAAGCGTTTCACAGTCCAACACACGAGAATTACTTGCAGAGGCCGCATGTTGTCTTCTGAAATAGGAAGCCCTCCTTTGAGAGAGCACTCATCACCCACATTTTGATGCACGATGCATTTATCTCTTCTCTGAATCCTCCAGCCTGTGTATCACAATTTGCTATGTCTATGAATGGGCTGAATCAAATAACAGAAAAACAAGATAACAAAATAAATTTACCTTCAAAATCAATGAAAGAGTAAATTCCTCCAAGCCGAGCAAAAAGTTTGAGCTCTCCAGATGGAGCCCTGTTAAAGAATCAATGGCAGAGTAGAGAGCCGATGCTACTCCATCTCCCATGTCGCCCACCACCCTCACATAGAACATTCCTTCACCCAGTCCCTGTGCGTTCACTTGCACTATCTTGCTTCCTGTCAGAGTTCTCGTGTTTCCTGAGTTCGAAATGTTTTCAGCATATTGATGAGAAATTTGAACTACTTGATTTCCTGTCGACGAGTATTCGAGCATTCTTATCTCATCCATCAACTTCCTACTCTGAGATTGCAGGTTCTTCACGTATACTACTGCATCCGCAATGATGGAAGCCTTGTCCATCTACATGAAGTATTTACATTTCATCCATTATAAAGAAAAGAATACATAGAAGATGAAGGCTGCAAAATGTTAATCTTCTGCCAGAGTAGCAGATTGCAAAAAAGTGTCTTTTGGATGCTGTCAACAAAAATTTGTTGGAATTTTCATTGGAACCATTTGCTGCAGTCAATGATAACAAGGCAACATACCTTGGTAATATTTGGCACCAAAGAACGCAGCTCGTAGAGCTTTTCCTTCATCCGAACTCTGCGCTTCCTCTCTGCTACTAGCGTCTTCGATCGATCTTTCCTTGTCCTTGCAATGGTCGGTGACGAGTCATCATCATCGATGTCATGCTCCTCGAGAGCACACACACGCAACAAAGCTTCATCTTCTACATGTAGGTTATGGCCATGAGATCTTCTTGGTGCATCAACATGCGAGTCACCATTGACAATGTTTTGCTGGTCAGGTTGCAACACTTCTCCCCTCACTGCATGAAGCTCATCAGTGTCGATCAGCTTACATCCTTCAAAGAGCATGAAGTCGACCAAGTTGTGATCATAGCTTGAAAACATCAGCTGATCCAAATCATCGTTGGGATAGGTAATGTGTTCGAGGTGGTTGGTACATCCTGTAACAGTGTTTGATGGGAAGAAGGACAAAGAGTTCTCCATTGTTTGTGCAGCTCTTGCATGCCTTATAGTTCATATACACATGCAGAAGAGAACATGACATCTCTCAACTCTTTGAAGTGTGAATGGAATCATTGTAGGGATGACTTGATCAGTTTGGATTGTACTTATAATTGTATATAATAACAAACCCATGGATGAATTGATCAGCTGATGCATGAAGTTTTTTTTTTAAGAAAAAGAGTTTCTACACATGTGAGGTTCTAATTAGCATTAAACACATCGAGTTGGTGTACTTTTTTATTCTAATACCTGTCATATATTTATCTGCAGTTTCTTTAAATTCTCTCTCTCTCTCTCTCTCTCTCTCTCTCTCTCTCTCTCTACATATATGTTTCAAAACTGGAGATTACTGCACATATGCTTACACTTTACATGACATCCATGAGGGAAAAGGCAAGCTTTGAGCCCAAACAGAGCAGTAAGTGCAGACGAGGTTCTTACATGCATCCTCCAACTCCTGCATCACAAGAATGTTGTTGGTTCTTCCCCGTGTTTATATATCGACAAAACGAAACAGCGTCAGAGATGAAAAGAAATGTTTATAAAATGACTCCGGTGGCGATCAGAACTTATCTGCTGGTAACTTTTGTTTCCTGTTCAGAGCTTATCCAGTGCAGAAGAAGAAAACGGCGTCCTCCAATTCAAAGTGTGGATGGAATCAATATGCTTGCATTAGGTGGCTTGATTATAACAGTACTCTGTTTGATTAGTGATTAAATAATAAAGTCGTTGATTTAGACTAACTATACAAAAACAAATAGTGATAAGTATGCTCTCAAGTGTGTGTTTCTATCACTAATCTCGCATGCGTCTCTGGTGCTCGAGATCGTTCTCTGGATTAAATAGGAGAATAAATAAAGCATTGTGTGTGGATTGATCCCTCTTGCTCTCTTATGTATGAGATAAACCTTGCATTGACAAAACATATACTTCCAAATCCATCGGAATATTAGCCAACTTTCTTGAGTTCAACAAATAGCTATTTGCTGAACTCAAGAAAGTTGCATTTATAAAACACAGTTAACTTATCTTGTGCGTTGTCAACGCAAATCAAATGATATTCTACTTCAGATGTGCATATTTTTTAAACTAGTTTCAATTATCACGTTGGACTAATCTACTGGCAAAATCCATATCACACTGGAATATTGTCCATCGCTAGGGAGACACAGGGAAGTCATCTTGAAGGAAAAATATTTTTTATTATCTTTGAGTTTTTTAGCGGTTGCCGCTCCATTGACATTTTCTTTTTAAAGTCCATTGACTTTATATTTGTAAGCTGCCAAGGGGACGAAGTATGAACCATGCATGCACAAATATGTAGCCGGCGAGTTGAAGCAAGGGAAACTAAAAATAATTAGTTCATAATGCAAGCAAGGAATTGGGTGTTTAATATTGGGTTCTTCTAAGTGGATGTCAGGCACACAAAAGTCGCATTCGAGCTCGTTTCCAACGCGTGGATGCGGAGAAACGGTACATGCAATCCACGAGGAGGAGGAGCAGAGAGAGAGAGAGAGAGAGAGAGAGAGAGAGAGAGAGAGAGAGAGAGAGAGAGAGAGAGAGAGAGAGAGAGATGATATATTTTCCATCCCACTATAATGTTTCAATTAGTAAGAAAATTGTCAAAGATTTGTATTGCTCTTTTGTAGTTCATGAGCTCATGTCACCTGGATCGGGCCTTATTGCTTCAACCGCCAATCGATATTACTCCTCCGGTGTTCAATTTCTGTGCATTTTTCTAATTTAATATTTTAATCACAAGCTCAAATGTACTGTGCAATTTCTGTGCATTATTATATGGCATAACTTTAATCCCAATTTCTGTGCATTATCAGCTTATAAATATGGTTGTTACTGTTGTTCTTGTCCATTAAGTAGTTATTGAGTTCGTTGCAAATGGTAGCCAGAGAAAGGAGACGGATGCAGGAAATTGTAAATTGCACTGATTATACATTTCTTGATTCAGTTAATATGAGTAAGAAAAGAATGCTGCCTCTCCTGAAGTAAATTGTTCCAAAGCATGTATGTCTATAATGTCCATCTTGTACATGTAATTATTCACCTTGCACATGTTTTTGGCTTGTGGTCAAAATTGATAAATATTTCTTAATTCCGACCAACTTCAATTTGGCTTTGTGGCCGAATGTTATATATATATATATATATATATATATATATATATTGGATAAAATGGAGGTGTGAAGCACCCTTTGCTTCACAGTGTGTGAAACCAAATTAAATCAGATGGTGAGATAATCACGCACAATATTTTGATGTCATCTCATGAGATTTTCGCAAGATTTTGGTGTCACTCTCTCTCCTTCCCTCTACCTTTGCTCTCTCTCCCTTTCTCCCTGATTCCCTTCCGACGAACTCTGGCGAGCAAGGGCGATGGCCATGACGACAACGAGGCAAGGCCGATGGAGCTGCAACTAGAGAGAGAGACAAAGAGGGCGAGCAGCCGGCGATCGAGGGATCTAGGGCGAGCGGCTGATGATCGAGGGATCTAGGGTGAGAGTCGCCGACGTCGATCGACGCAATTCTGGATTGAGAGAGAGAAATATAGAGGGCGAGCGACCGACGATCGAAGGATCTATGGCGAGGGTTGTCGGCGTCGATCGGCGTGATTCTGAATCGAGAGAGAGAGAGAGAACAAGCGGTCGACGATCGATGGATCTAGGGTGAGAGTCGTCGGTGTGATTCTGGATCAAGAGAGAGGGAGGGAGGGAGGGCGAGCGGCCGGCGATTGAGGGATTTAGGGCGAGGGTCGATCGTCGCGATTCTGGATGGAGGACGTCCGGCGATGGAGGGCAACCGATGATGGAGGCGCGAGTCTGCGTAGAGAGACAAAGAGAGGGTTTCACAGGTCTGCAACTTTGCATCACGACTGCGAGAGAGAGAGAGAAGGGGGTAGGGAGTTCATCTCGCGAAATAAATCTCGTCCGTTAGATCAGATCTGGATGGCATCTGATTAGATCTGATCAAATCAGATTTGAGTTGTCCGATCTAATCTGAACGGTTGAAATATTGCTTCATAGGGTGTGAAGCAAAGGGTGATTCACACTCCCATTTTACCCATATATATATATATATATATATATATATATATATATATATATATATATATATATATATATATACTGCTGATCATGACCTCAGCGCCTACGTTGCAAATCCTTGAACCAAACTATGTAACCAGTGCTACCTCTCCATCGTTAGTTAGTCAGTCAAGGTTCAATGTTTTATTGTTTTTTTTTCTTTTTTGTTGTTGCTGTTGGATCGTTCCACAACTTTAAGAAGAGTGGCATATGTTCCATCTTGTTTTTAATTGTAAGGAATCAAAGTTCCATATCCCAATTAATTCTAGCAGTCTCTAGTTGCATGAATAGCTTAATGTTTCAGAAAAGATTGCTGGTTTGTGTTGGCTAAACCATGGGCGAGGCAAATGCTACCAACCGGGCAAATCTTTTCATGTACTTTGTCACATTATGCCGTACAAAAAGTTAATGGATAAAAGAAAAACACAAATTAACAAGGGGGACATAGTTCACTACTCCATTAGTTACATGACCAAGATTTGGCATTCAGACATTTCATATGTTAATAATGACATATTAAGAATTTATAGAGTACATGCCACTGAGGTTTCAGAAGATTTCATACAAAGTTAAATGAGTAAAACAAAAATGATGATGTATTTGCTGAGGCAGTTGAGTCCTCCCACTCCAGAAGGGAAGTTTGTGCATGTAACATAGAGTTAGAAATGTTTTAAAAAAATTATTAATGATCTGTTATGAATCAGAGCTTGTTGGATGGTTGCAGTATTTTTCTGAACATAATGAGGAGCTCCTCCAAAATGCTTATGTGGGTGGGAGATCCTTCACTTGCCTTGTACAAGTACAATGTACTGCATTGCTACTAGACAACAACCTTGAAAAAACTAGAGCTCATATATAATAATAAATCATGTTCTGTAGATGCCAAAATACAGGAAAAAGATTCAAAATTTGACTTTTAATCTTCTTTTTTTCCGCAGTTGGCCTCTCTGTATAATTCCTCATTTCTCAGTTTTATTTGCAGTGTACTACACATTTTGTTGTAGATATCTCATAATCATTTTTTTTTAAATTCCGAGGGCCCACCACATTACTTCGTTTAACCACGATTAATTATTAATAATTTTAATTACTCTGATAATTTTAATTATCACCTTATTGATAATCTAGATAGTAGGTGGGAGAGTGTCTTTTCAAATTACCAACTGCTGGAAATACATTTTGACGAAAATATTCATTCAATTAAAATTTTTATTTTAAATATTTTATTAATAAATAAATATAATTTAACTTCATCTTTTTATTATTTTGAAATTTTTTACAAATAGTTCTGATCATTTTTTTATATATATTCACTTTTCTATTATTTATTTATTTATTTATATATTCATTTTGACTACTATTTATATTATGGGTACTTATCAAATACTATAATATAATATTATCGATAATTTAAATAATAATAATTTATCTAAGTGACGATATAAATTATCAATTAATTAAATCGATAATGCGTCGTACGCCCCTAAGATTATTATATTATATATTCGACGGAAGCACGCGTGACGAGGACGTGTTCGTAGGTTCCGGTTAATGAGACACGTAATACCACATTACCCGCTCAACACAATGCCTGCACGACTTGTTTGTGCTCCAACTGCAGCTCCTAAATCCTCTTCCTTTTGGCTCTATTGTAACTTCTATGTACTATATAATAAGTGGTGTGTGGCTTTAAACTTTAAAGTTGTCGTTGGTTCTTCGTCTCCGCCGCCCGGCCACGCGCCCTCAAGAATTAATCCCACACAGTCAGATCATAAAGACAGAGAGAGAGCAAATGGGAGCGCTGAGAGGACCATCCGATTACTCCCAGGAGCCTGTTCGTCATCCATCACTGAGGATCAATGCCAAGGTTTGCAGAATTCACTTCTCCAATTATTTATGTACTCTCTCATCTCACTCTCCTCCCGTGGTTGTTCGTTCTCCGTGATCATGCAAAAAGTTGCAATCTTGAATTAAAAAATAAGATCCGCAACCTCCATTTCATCTTCTGACGCCATTGATAACAGGAAGCAATGTACATAAATTGTTTACAGGCTGTGACAACTTTAAAATGTTAGAATTTAATAATTTTTCTGGCCCTACTTTGCGAACTTTTGACCGACTGCACTGGTGCTCTGTGTTTTTTCTTATGATCGAATCATTTCGATTAAAGCTTTCCGAGTTGCAATTTTCGAAGCCAATATTTCATTCTTCATCGACGCCAGAAGCTGTCAACTGAGCGTCGACGGCGGAAGCAGCTGAGGCAGCCCGTTCAGTTTGGTTCAATTTGTTCCGTTTTCTAAAATTTTTAAATTTTCTCTATTCTTGAAAGTGCGATGCGGCGGCCACCGGTGACCAGCGCCGCCGATTCAAGTTGGCCTATCCAAGTTGCCGTCTTTTAGAGGCGCGGATCATTGATTCATTTTAATCATTTTGTTTTGTGCAGGAGCCGTTCAACGCTGAGCCGACGCGCGCAGACCTTGTTGCCTCCTACATCACTCCAGTGGAGTTCTTCTTCAAGAGAAACCATGGACCTATCCCGATTCTGGACGATGTTAACAGGTATGTGATATTTGAATCTCCTGAAATCTTGCTGCAAGATGGCGTCTTTCTTGTCTTCCATTTCAGGCGATTCAATGCAACTGATGCGTTCTTATAATTTGTTTCGTTTTTAAAGTCAAGACTGGAATTTGGTAATAACCTCAATTCATTCCGATGAGCTCTGTTGATTTTGTGTCGACTGTCAAGATTGCGCTCTGGTCATATAATCAACTATTTTGTTCTTCTCTCAAATATTATTTTGTGTCAGAATAGGAGTTTGGTCAATGAAATATGTGCTTAAGTAGGACGATGAATGATAAATTTTCATTTTCTGTCCACTTAAGGTAAGAGAACATTTTTTAAATTTGAAATTTTCTTGACTTGATCAGTTTGATTGATCAGTTATCGTGTTTCTATCGGTGGACTCATAGACAAGCCAATTCAACTGTCTCTGGATGACATCAAGTGAGTGAATGTAAATCCAATCTCTGTTTAATGCGGAGTTAGATAACTGTCTTTGCAAAGAGACAAGGCTGAATTGTTGAATGAAAATCTTTGTAGGAAGTTACCTAAATACAATGTGACTGCTACTTTGCAGGTATGCTGTTTTTCTGCACAGAAAGTTATTCATAATTGATTCAATTTTCCAGAATTTGAATGGATTTATAGTCTGATCAAGTTGAAGTTCAGTGTGCAGGAAATAGGAGAACAGCAATGAGCAAGACACGAAAAGTTCGAGGTGTTGGTTGGGATAATGCTGCACTTGGGAATGGTTAGCACCCACTGCTTTGTGTGCTGAAATAGTGTTTCTATACTATTGGTCAACTTCGGGCAGTATTGAGCATTGACAAGACTTTATTTTGGTCATGCAAATTGATACATGTAGCAAAATTAATAGTCACTTCAAATTGGTACTCTTCCTCCAATACCTTTTTTGCTTTCTTCTAGAAGTTCTTTTGCTAAATTCTTTTACATGTCTCCTTCATAACTTTTGAGAGTATTGCATTCAGTTTTAGCACTAAAGACTTCATAGTGTTTGCTTTTTGTTGTCTCATTTTCTCAAGAAGGTTAGTGGATTATGATAACAATTAGCGCTGACATGTTTCTTGAGTTACTAGAATTGTGATCTACTCGTGCGTTATTTTAAAATGCCATGTCTTCACTGCAGCTGTCTGGGGAGGAGCAAAATTATCGGATGTCCTTGAGCTTGTGGGAATATCATACAACACTCCAGTTACATTTCAAGGAGGCAAACATGTGGAATTTGTTAGTGTTGATCAATGTCCAGTAAGTATTGGTTTTATACGCTCTTATTAAAACAGAAATATTCTTGTCATTTTCATTTATGGAAGTCTTTTTCTGATTGCGATATGTTCTTCTGACCCAACAAGTAGGAGGAGAATGGTGGACCTTACAAGGCGTCAGTCCCTTTGTATCAGGCAACAAATCCTGCAGCAGATGTCTTACTAGCATATGAAATGAATGGAGAGGTAACCACAAATAATTTTTCACCTATGCTTTTTTAATAACTTAATTTACCAATAAATGTTATAAGTGATTTTTCCTTTTAGATGCCCACATTCCCATACAAACGAAATACCTTTTTTTTTTCTTTTTTTACACTCTTTTTTTGTTTCTTTACATTACATCATCTAATCATATTTCTGTTACAGGAAAGTAGCACATGAATATATTTATTTTGATAATTTTAGTACTTATGAATCACCTTGCTGATCACTGGAAAGTATTTCCACTACCAAGATTGTCGAAAGTTTATAGATAAACTGCACAAAAGAAGTGGGCTCGATGAGTAAACCTTTAGTTGCACTTTCTTATATGTCTCTTTAGGAATGTTTCTTTATATATGTGATCTCTTTAGGAATGTCATTTACTTCATTTTGACTCTCTTGTTTCCCTCCTTGAATTTCCTATATGAAATGTTTCCTACTTTTGCTTCAATATTTAGTATGCCACTTTAGTCTAATATTGTTGCCTTTTCTTTTCTCAGTAACAACAAAAGTATCTCTTTCATTATTAGCAGAATCAAAGTTTGAATTATGATATTTCCTTTTGAAGATACTTAATCGTGATCATGGGTATCCATTACGGGCTGTTGTTCCTGGGGTTATTGGCGCTCGTTCAGTCGATTGGTTGGATCGCATTGACATAATTGATGTAGAATGTCAGGTTTGTGACTTCTGAAATTCATTGCATATTCCATAGGACCATAATTCCTCTTTAATGTTGCTTATCATAACTTTTTTGCATTTGAAGGGATTTTTTATGCAAAAGGACTATAAAATGTTCCCACCAGCTGTTGATTGGCACAACATTGAATGGCCAACCAGGAAACCCCAGATGGACTTTCCTGTACAGGTATTCAAAATTCTTACAATCCATCATGCATATGGGTTCATCCATGCCTATACACAACAGTATTTTTGTTCGTAGAAAAGAAACTTCGTTGAAGACAAATTGTTATTTCCATCTGGCAGTATCATATGATTCAATAAAGGTGGATTGTTCTTGAGAATAAGATACTTGCAAGAAGCAACTTTAAGCACATATCACAGAGGAAAAACACAATGCAAAGTACCAAGAAAAAAGTAGAAATTATTTCAGACAGATCTCATATGGTTTTATATGATTTGTGCTTTAATGCAGTCCGCTATTTGTTCCTTGGACGATGTCAGTGTCGTTCGCCATGGAAAGGTTAGTAGTACTGTTCTTCCTGCCTTTCCTTTGTTATCCCCTTATTTGATTTGTTTCTCACTCCATGAGAATCCATGATGCATATGGTGGGTGCTTGAGCTGAGAATAACCGTTACTTTCACATGCCTATACATTTTCCAGGTTACTGTCGCTGGATATGCTCTCTCTGGTGGCGGACGCGGCATTGAGAGAGTTGACATCTCCATTGATGGAGGCAAGACATGGTTGGAAGCTCAGAGATACCAGAAGACCGATGTTAAATATATATCCGGTGATATAAGCAGTGACAAGTGGGCATGGGTTTTCTTCAAGTCTACTGTTGACATTCTAGGAGAAGCAGAGATTATCATCAAGGCGGTATGCAAATCCTACCTTCATTTTAGTGTTTTATGCAATTCTATTCACATTTTTTTGTGGAGATTAGCTCAGATTGTTTTTTTGGTATATTTTGCATTCTTCTTTGAAAGTCTGTGTATGTCATTATCTGTGTATGTCTGTTTTGATTAAACCTTGATGATATCTGGCTCAAAATGGATAGGTTGATCAAGCAGCAGGTGTCCAGCCTGAAAAGGTCGAACAGATATGGAACCTGAGGGGGATACTCAACACATCATGGCACCGCATTCTGGTTAAACCCGGACTGAGCTTATTGTAGTTCCTGTGTTTTGTGCCAAAACAGAGTGGGGTTACTTAGCCAACACATCTGAAAACCCATGCCATTGTTTCTTTTTGCTTCTTGTGTTGTATAATAATCTAGAATGAGCTCCATTGTAGCTTCTTCTGAAAGAACTCCATTTGCACTCATGTTACTACATGTGGCTGAGGTTGTATTTGTGCTAATACTTTAAAACCTATGAAGTTGTGTTTCTCGCAACTCTTAAAAGGTCCCCAAGATCATCTGTATCTTAGTCGAATTTGGACACTAAGAGCACCACCACTCACCTGGATTTTGTTTGTCTCATGATTCAGTCCCAAGATTCTCATGGTGGAAGTGAAAGCACCTCTTGTGGAATTGGCTTTCAAAATATAGCATCGAGGATAGAAATAATCAATTATATACTAGAACTATCTTACTCCCCACATTTGGATCTTTTTGTTAAAAATAAATTATTTTAAATTGATTTAAGTTATATTCTATAAATGGATTATAATTAAAATAAATCCATGAAAAAAAATTATAACATAAATGTTTGGATATACATCCAAAATACATTGGTTCAAGTCCATTACATAGTTTTAAGTCAATATACATTCAAATATTTTAAGCCAATTTTTAAATCATTCAACTTTTTTAATAATGAGTTTTTGTAAGAAAAGATTTCACAGATTCCATTTTCAGGAATTGGAACTATACTATACCATGGCAAAGAATTAAATTCTTATAGGTAAATGCTCAATATCCAAGTATAAATATCACTAAGTAAAATTATTCATAATTCGATGCAATACTGTGTGTGTATCCAAATAAGCCCGGATTAAATCATCATAAAGAATTCAAAACTGAATAAGATTGTTTCACTTTATTCTCTGACTCAAAACATGTTTTCCCTTCAAAGAAATTGGATTCTAGTTGCAGGAGGGGTTCAGTGAACAACTGTGCTAACAAACCTTCTTGATGATTAATGCTTGTGTTCTCTAAAGAACTCGATTAACCTCTGTGATGCCATCTTATTTTTTGGCCATCCACTTCATTGCCAAATGTACCAAAACCGTTGCCCACTTTGGCCACCAACTTATCTCAAGATGAGCAAGCCCAAGTTATGTCCACCTGTTGCCTTCATGAGGTCCATTAGAAGTACCACTGTGCATCCCATCAATATTTAGAATTTAATAATTTCCTCAAAGTCAGTGCCCACCTTCACAGAAGACCAATTGATTGAAATCATTGATATTTTTCCCCTTTGTATATATTCTCAAAGAAAAATCTTAGGATTCCATTCAATGATCTCAAATGCTCATCCCCTGGACCAAAGTCTGAATTGTCAATTTGGACTTGTATATCCGAGTTTTATCCCAGCCGATGCAGACAACACAATACATGAACCCATTTTCCCTTTGGGCCAACTCCATGCATTGTACATGTGCCACAACACCTTTGCTGTTCCCACTTTTTGCTCCAATGGCCGGAGCCCTGAAAGCAACCTTAGAACTCATCCACCTGAGGGAGGGAGGGAGGGAGGGAGGGAGGGAAGGAGGTGTTGTCTTCTTGTTTGGAAGCTTTGCAGCAGTAAGCTCAACTTTTGGCAGACCACACAAAGCATGCAGAGGCTCTATGGTTGCGCTTTCTTTGACCACTATCATGGCAACACAGCATTAAGAAGAAAAACAAAGAGTGATTTGAGGCATGAGAAGTAAAAAACATACAGACTTTTCAGAACCCCTTCAGCACTTATACAAAAGCCCAGGGGCAGAGAATCTTAGTACTCAAAGCCAAAGATAACTTTGTAGGAACCATCAAGATCCAACAGTGATTATTGCTCTGAGTTGTGCCCGCACAGGAGGGGCAAAAGATTGGTCACCTCTTTGCTCTTGTCAGATAATTTTGACCACTCAAAAGTATCCCCAGCCAGAGAATATGATGTTTTAACTAATTTGGTTTTGTTTTATGTAGCTTTCAGAGTGCGTAATTGATGTGTACTGGATCTGATCAACTGTAATTAAGCTACAAATTTATAGTTTGACAAGGCTTGTTTTGTTATTCGTAATTGAGCTGAGCTGAGCTCCCTCCATGGAGTAACCAATATGATCCAATTTTTCTCTCCTAACACCAACTACTTACTAGGCATTTGCGTACAAGTGACACATTTGGCGCATGCCATTTAACAAATTCTTCTGTTGACTTAATACTTTTCTTCCTCTTCAAGTGCCTGTGAAACAACAGAGACAAAATCACGCGAACTTTTTAGTTTTATCACAGGTCATAATACGACAGGACTCACTTGGCATCCTCTCTCTCTCTCTCTCTCTCTCTCTCTCTCTCTCTCTCTCTCTCTCTCTCTCTCTCTCTCTCTCTCTCTCTCTCTCTCTCTCTCTCTCTCTCTCTCTCTCTCTCTCTCATATATTCATTTGGACCACGCCTGCACTTCGATTTTGAAGGAAAGCTCTCTTAATCGGTTGTTCATCAGATCGAGGACTAACAGTATAGACGACATGCATTGTACAAACACACATATAATGAATGTATATATATTGGCGCGTCCAATTTAAAGATATAGATTCTGTTAAATTTAACATGTTGATCAATTTTTTTGAAAGTTATTTTATATTCTTAACATTTTTCTTTCCGTGTGGACTTTGGGCTGCTGATACTTGATTTAGTGCACCTCATCACGTGGACAATAAAAAGAAGAAACATGTTTTTTTAATAAGAAATTAATGAGATTTGAAAGCTTGATTATGTTATATTTGATGTGCTGATCAATTTTTTAAAAAACTTAATTCATCATAAAGAATTGGTAAACAACAACAACAACAAAGCCTTATCTCACTAGGTGGGGTCAGCTACATGGATCATACGACGTCATTCCGCTCTATTAGTAATCAAACCTTTCGGTATATTATTCACCAATAGATCTTGCTCTATTAGTTCGCCAAGTGTCCGTCTTGGCCTCCCTCTCCCTCTTTTAATCGGACTCCAGATTATTTGATTTACTCTTTTTACTGGCGCATCTAATGGTCTTCTCTGAACATGATCAAACCATCATAAAAAATTGGCAATTATATAAAATAAACAAAATTGACAATAAATATGTTCTATGTATAATGATTGATGAACATATAAAATACATATGTTCATCATCTCTGAATTAACAATTTTAAACAAAATATAAAAATTGTGAAAGGTATTTTTATGATAAGGAAATATATAGCAACTTCAGCATTTTTTCCGATGCTGAAAAAAACCTGTTAGTCCGCTTAACAATCAGTGGTTGAGAAATTTAAAAACAAAACATTATACAAGATTGAACCGTTCCAAACGATTGACTCATTTTTATAACATATAAAGATGCCAACTTTAATTCAACGACGTTAGAGTTTCCCGTAAAAATTGACATTTGAGCATTAATTAATCAAGACATAAAAAATAGCTAGATGCACAGGATCGTTACATTTCACTCGTACACCCATTTCTATATCTACTATTTATTTATCGCAGGTTTAAATATAATAAATATTATTAATTGCAGTGATAATTAATTCTTCCTCATTTAATTAATACGATCAAATTAATTGAATTTAATAATAGATCAACTTATAACTTAATGCGCAAAATTATTAGCATCCGACATATTGAGCTGAGGACTGATCTCAAGTGGTTTCGAGTAACTTTATTATTTCTATTTAGTTTTTGAAGTCACCACTTTAGTCAAAAAATACATAATTATACATATTTATCATAATATATATATATATACGAGGAATATTATGGTGCATGTAAACTTAAGTGGATAGGTGCATACACTCATTCTCAGTCATTAGATCAAAATTATTTTAATTATAATGATTAAGATTTAATCACCAATATTGATCAAACTGGTTCAAAAAAAAATCGGACACCTACCTGTCAACCTCATGCGCCGATCGCGGACTCCTCTGTGCCGAACGCAAGCCTTTCGACCGTCGACCACTACCGACCATCTCAACCATTAATTCATTCATCAATAAATCTGATCGAAAGTGATTAAATAATATAATTTAAAAATATTAATTATTTTAATAAATCAACGATTGAGATAAGTTTAATATTTTTACAAAATAAAAGATGTTTTGTAGGTTCATTAATGGTTGCCCATTAATCCAATTATCCAATGATTTACACGGGACTCTTATTATATATGGTGGTGCGACTGTGAATGCCTTTGACGCCGTTGAAGGCCAAGGGGGTCTTCCCAAAGCCGCGAACAAAAGGCAGCCGAACGAATCAACCATAAACAACACACATAAACTTGCCAATGCTCTTGTTCCCTCCCTGCTCCCTCCCCCTATCCTTCCTTTGTATATTTTATCTCTGTCCTCTGACACGCGCTCCTGAGTGGAGCAAGAAGACGACGCGGGGAAGAGGACGTGGTAAATTTCTCCTCCCACGTCGACCCAGACGGAGAGAAGAGAGAGAAAGAGCTGGAGGAGTTCAGATGGGGATGGAGAGGAGAAGCAGCGCCGGAGTGGGAGGAGGTGGCTGTTTGACCATCCGGACCTCGTCGCCGGCGGCGGTTCCTCCTCCGGCTTCGCTCCCTAGCAAGTGCTCTCACATGGCTTCAGCTGTCACCACTGCTGGTAGCCTCCTATTTCTGTTGTACCTGTTGTCATTGTTCTATGTTTTCAGATTCATATGCTTCTTTTTGCTGTTATGTCAGAGCTAATAGCTCTGATGCTTCATATCCTATCGATTGATCTTTGTTTCTTTGGAATATGAGGAATTTGTTCAAGTTTGCATCTGTTTGTTTGTATGATCTGTTTCTGGGTTTCGCTGAAGAAAATAAAAGTTCCATCTTTCTTGTACCTCTGTAACTTTATTTGAAGATCAAATGCATGCGTCGTTCCATTTTCTTTCTGTTTTGTTTTTAATTTGTTTCATATCCTCATTCATGTAGTTGTAGCCATCAAAAGTGGAAGTGGGAAGTATGTGACTTAACGTTTTGGTATCATCTCGCCTTGCTTTAAAGTGAGGTTACTGCTTCGAAGCAATACACTTGTGATTTAAGTAATCTCGTCTGAGGCGATCTTTGTGTCTCCTTTCTGATAAAATGTGCCTGTTTCTTTACTGTTCGATTGTTTGGAACAGTCCTTTTGCTGTGCTTTGTTTTCCAAGTTGTCATTTTTATTTTTGGTGTACAAGTTCTTTTTGTTGTGACCCTGTGGTGCGAGTTTGTTATTTATCTCGGTAAAAAAAGTATCGGATGTGGAGGATTCCAGGAGTTGCACATCACAAGATCGGATTTTTACAGCATTGGTCAATTGACTAGAGGAACATAGGCCTGGGAAATGGTGATAAGAATCTGTCTGCAGATGTCTGATTTATTTATGATTGCTCGCTGTACCACTCTCATTGGGAAGGGATGGCGACAGTAGGGTGGTGGTAGGATGCCATGTGCTCATTTGTTCTTATTCATGCAAAATAAACCCCAACTCCTCTGCAGGTTTTACTTCTTTGCCCTGGTTATTGAACATGATCCGGATCCGGGCACTGTCTGATGATAACTGTCAACCTCACTGTTCTTTAATGCTGGTTTGATGGGCCACAAATGGTTAAGATGGATTGGATCCGTATGAATTGCTTTCTACAGCAGAAAACTATCTGTAACACATACATGATAGTTTTCCTGGATGCAGATACATGAAGGGTTTCTCTCTTTGTCCTTGTATTATATTATGTGATTTTATCTTGGCTGATTCTTCTTCCACGACACTAATTGAACAGGACATTTTAAGTAAAGAACGTTGATACATTTTATTGTTTGAATCAAAAATGGAAAATTTCCATAAATGGAGCCAAATATAAGGGTTCCTTAGGCTTCTGGCTCGATTAACTAGTTTTTCCTTAGTTCTGTTATTAACTTGGTTATTTACTCTGATGTCAAGAATATGTACTTAACTGTACAATGTTTCCATATCTAATAATGATTCTTTGTTTTTCTAGGCAAATCTTACATGTATATTAGACCCACTATTCAGGAGAAAATAAAAAACAGAAGATCTAGCACAGAGTATATTCTACCATAAGAGAGATTTGAGTTTTGTGGTTATTACTCTTTGGCACAGAATCAAACAAAAGAGACGAAGATATTTCTGCAATTTCACTGTCTGATGTGTTAATCAATGTGTAATGAGATCATTATGTCGATGTTGGCATCATGTTGATATTGGTATTTTATTTGATGATTGGAGGTCTCATTATTGTTTGTTTGCAGATGACCTGACATGTGGTTCACCAAGATGGATAGGAAAAGGTCTTTCATGTGTCTGTATTAAGCAGCGGAGAGGAATCTACGAGCGTATCTGCATCAACCTTACACCATTGCAGGCAAGGCTCAGTTCAGCTGATATTTCATTTGGAATTTATCAATTCTTTGAGCTTCATTTTCCTATGTTTAAATATATTTGTACTATCTGATTCGTTACAGGAAGAAAGAGTTCAAAGGTTGAAGAACCGCATGAAGGTATATTTTGATCCTTTGCGGCGAGATCACCAGGTACGGGTTGTACTTAAATCTTACAAGGATCACTAACTGCACATTGAATTAAGCACTTCTACTTGTGTTGACAGGAAGCTCTCCGAGCTCTTTGGTTTGCAACCTACCCGGATAAGAAACTTACTGGCTTGATTTCTGACCAATGGAAGGAGATGGGATGGCAGGGCAAGGATCCATCAACAGACTTCAGGTAGAAGTGTCATCGTCCTACCTACATGTGCAGTGTTGATTGTTCCATAAGATTCTGTAATTTACGTGTTGTCCGGTTTTTGAATCTTGAACAGAGGTGCTGGATTCATTTCATTGGAGAACCTGCTCTTCTTCGGAAAGACATTTTCTGTAAGATCAGCAATTTGTTTCTGCTACCTTTTTTTATATTCCGGATGTTATCCGTCTAAAAAACGTCCAAACTTGTTTGTCCTTTACAGAGTTCTTTCCAGAGGTTGCTAAACAAGCAAGGTGGCAACCGGTCCACATGGGAGTACCCATTTGCAGTCGCTGGTGTAAATATCACTTTCATGATCATGCAGATGCTGGATTTGCAAGCCAGTAAGAATTCCTATCCCTGAAGTATGAATGCTTCAGTCAGGCTGGTTCAGATGAATCAGTGCTAAAGCTTTTGATTGGTAACCTCTGCAGCGAAGCCCAGGACATTTGTTAGAGCTGTTTTCATCCAGATGCTGACAGGTAATCAATCTCATAGATGCTGAAACTTGATTTAGATCATACTCTTCCGGATGCATCGAAGCAAATGATAAAAGTTGCTACTTTTGAACTGGATGATCCTTCGTTTCTGTTTCCAGAGAATGAATGGTCATTCGACTTGCTGTACTGCGTGGCTTTCGTAGTTATGGACAAACAATGGTTAGAAAGGAACGCCTCCTACATGGAATTTAATGTGGGTCCTCAAATCTCACAACAACCAGATTTTTTTTTTAGTTCTTGGCTTTTTCATCTGAAGGATCACACACAACTCTCTGTTGAGTTATTTGCAGGAAGTTCTTAGGACTACTCGCGCACAGCTGGAGAGAGAACTGCTGTTGGATGATGTGATTAGGATAGAAGACATGCCATCGTATAGCCTGCTTTGCTAGTAGTCACTACTTTGCACCCACCAAGTTAACTCTCTTTCAAATGTAAAGTTTGAGCTCTCTCTCTCTCTCTCTCTCTCTCTCTCTCTCTCGTCATGAACCGAGCTTGTAACTCTTTAGAGATGATAGATATAAAGTTGCCAATTTTGAGTATTTTATGCATGGTAGATTGTTGTCTTCTATCAGATTGATCAGCATGTTTAATCTGTGCCAGAGAGAAGTATCGGAACCTGCCTACTTGGACAACAAAGTAGACGTCATAAACTATTCATAGCTTCTGACCAGCAGATAGCTGCTTGCTCACTTATTCAGGGCCTGTTTTTGAACCAAGGCTTTGATTATAACATGTAAATTTTGAGTTGATAAAAAAGATATGAAAATTAAAATAGTCAATCCTCATCACAATATATCGAGACATCAGTCATGAACTCATCACAATATTAACCGGTTGCCGAATTCATCAAGAGGGCATTTCCATGCAACCCCAATAACAGTAGTTAATAACACTGCCACAGCATCCAATTCATCATGGAGAAAACGAAACAGTACAAGAGCACAGTTTCCATGTGATCATTATTTCTGGTGAGCCTGGGCTTCTATCTTTAGATTTCTTTGAAGGATGTAATAGTCTGAAATCCATGGTTCTCTGGCAAGGGCGCATTTCCGGGACGAATGGCGATCAAAACTTGTAAACCTAAAAGAATGGAACATCTGTGAAAAAATCATAAACAGTCTGATCACATAATATAAGAAAATTTAAAATAACACAGAACATTAATCTTATTTATTTTCATTAAGTCCTGGAGATGCCCATTGGCTTGAATGCTTATCCGATGGTATATATATCCGATCTGACTATCACAAAGAAATATCACTTTCGAGAATTTGAACTTTTAGTTTACCGGCAGAAATCATGGACCATGCTGTCTGTATCCATTTCAAAGAGCATATATATGTGTACATAAATAACTAAAACTACTGCATTTGGGTCGTCCATGAATATGCATATTTCATTATGCATGACTATTAGCATATTTATATGTACCCATGAGTTTTATTATAGGCTTCATTTGTCCGCTGAGCAACAACTTGACTGTAAGTAAAATGATAAAAAGAAGTTGATCCCTGTATTGCTACAAAACTGAGTGTGCGTTAATGTTTGAGAAGCTTAGTGTAACGGATATTCAGAAGGAAAATAAGGTAAAATTAACAAACTAATAGACAAGGGTGCACTTACCTGCAGCTTTTGCTGCCACAGCTTCTTGATAGACATCGGTTACAAATAAGACTTGAGATGGCTTATCTACGCCCAGTGACTGGGAGATCTCGAGGTAACTACGTGATTCTCTTTTGTGTCTTTATGCACCGAAAGAAGAAAAGATAACAAAATGGAAAAAAGAAAATAATGAGCTAGAGAAAAAATGGAAAATGCAGCATATGAGATTCCCACCCTAGTAGTCACTAAGAGCAATCTTACCCAACAGTCGTGTCAAAAAATCCACACAAGTACTCTCTTAGATCTCCATAAGCAGTATTACCAAACAAAAGTCTTTGAGCCTCTCTGCTACCGCTTGAATATATATAAACCTGAAACAATGAAAGTTATCTAGGGACTAATGCAAAAAAAAACAAATCAACAAAAAAGATTCAGCTAAATTAATTCCAAAACAATATAGTCCTCCGTAGTTGTAGTCCATCATTACAGCACACAAAAAAAAATCATTACAACACAAGCATCACGTTATGTAATTTCTGCATCTGACAATGCATCTATCCAAACCGAAGCTTTCCAAAGCATCATTTACAGTATACATACAATATCTGTTTGCAACAAATTGATGTGTGGCATATAAACTGCTACCACATGCAACTATGTTTCAGGTATCAAATATTTCCGCTAGGATGACAATGACAGAAAAAACTTTCAATCAACATCACGCAAATGCGTCTAAATTCTTGATTCTTTTTTTTACCTTGTTACAGTAGAAAAATAATAAGGTTTAAATAATACCTCCATACATTTTCTCTATGGTAGATTAATTTTATTACACGGGTCAAATTTCACATTATGTCATAATACCATTCAAAAATAAAACTACAAGAATCAAACAGGTAGATCACCTTAATGCCATTAGCATGCCACTTCTTAAGAGCTTCAACAACATCATCATAAACAACTCCTTGCAGCTCTTTGTTCCCAAATCCAGTCCGCCATATATGACCCTGCATGAAGAGATAAACAGCTGAGGGCAGGTCAGAGCATATATTTTACCAAGGAATGGCATGGAATTTATTTCTGAAGGGTGGATTGACATGAAATTCATATATGACCTGCAATTGCTTGAGAGAAGTAATTTTTCTGTCAGCAGTTATCATGGCTTCCACATTAGTCACCAGTGTATCAATGAGAGCCTCCTTCCCAACATCCTCAGATGGAATTGATACAGCACCTGGAACCCCTTGTTTAAGGTCATCCTCAACCTAGAGATATCTCATCTTTAAGAATCAACTTACATACAGAAATTAGGACACAGAATGAGAGAACTTGAAAAAGTCATAGCTTGCAGTCTTGAACATGTAAAGCTTATGTTGGAAAAAATCAGAAGAAAAAGAAGGATCTGTCCATACGAAGCCATAAGTGCAGATGCCTTATTGTTGAGAAAATGACCTAATAAATATATACAATGGAGGACTTGAGTACCATTAGCATAAGCCAGAATGATACATGTTGAGAAACAGCACAACAACAGGAAAGCATCAAATAAAAAATAAAGAAATGGGGAGAAAAAGAAAGCAACGTGGCATGGAAGGAGAAAAAAGTCCGCCAAATTCAGCAGTTTATTCAAAGAAGGGAACGAAACATAACATATATGACGAGTAACTAAAGTAGAGTTATCATGCAGAAAAAATAATAAAAATAAATTCTGCGCCTGCAGCATCGCAGATTTCTTGTTGTCATTCCTGGTACTTTCAATATTAAAAATTAATAGATAGTGTCCCATATGTTGCTCATACTGTTGAAAACTATTTATAGATAGTGCACACACCTTTATACATGAGTCACTAATGCAAAACGTATGAACACCCAAACCATCGAAGTCATCCTTCTCTTAAAAACAAACTTTATACACGAGATGGATGCGACATTTTAAATCATGTGCAAGAAATAAAGAAGACTTAAACATAATTTGCGGATGATATAGTACTTTTAGCGGATTCAAGAGAAGAGATTAATACAAAATTAAAAATATGGAGAAATACGTTGGAGTCAAAGGGTTTTGTTTAAGTAGGAATAAAACAGAATATATGCATTGCAATTTCACAAATAAACAACTTAGAGACGATTTGGAAGTTAGGTTAGGGGAGGATATAATTCCTCAAGTGGCAAAGTTTAAATATTTAGGATCAATTGTAAGACAAAATGGTGAGATTGATGACGATGTTAATCATAGAATTCAAGCTGGTTGGTGTAAGTGGAGGAAAGCCACTGGAGTTCTTTGTGATAGAAAAGTATCCAATAAAGTTAAAGGAAAATTCTATCGTACTGCTATAAGACCGGCAGTGTTATATGGTAGTGAATGTTGGGCTATGAAGGGACAACATGAACGTAAAGTGGGGGTAGCCGAAATGAGAATGTTGAGATGGATGTGTGATCATACAAGATTAGATAAGATTAGGAATGATCACATACGTGAACGAGTCGGAGTGGCTCCTATTAGTGAGAAAATGGTAGAGAATCTTTTGAGATGGTTTGGTCATGTTCAGAGAAGACCATTAGATGCGCCAGTAAGAAGAGTAGATCAAATAATCTGGAGTCCGATTAAAAAAGGGAGAGGGAGGCCAAGGCGGACACTTGGCGAACTAATAGAGCAAGATCTATTGGTGAATAATATATCGAAAGGTTTGGTTACTAATAGAGCGGAATGGCGTCGTATGATCCATGTAGCCGACCTCACCTAGTGGGATAAGGCTTTGTTGTTGTTGTTGTTGTATAGATAAGGTGCACATACTTTTTTTCTTTTTTTATCATCAAAGTCAAAAAATGAAACAACGAAAGCATCCAATTCCATGGAACATCCAGATATACCCAGAAAAAAGAAAGAAGAAGGACATCCCTGCTTCATCCCACTGTCATTATAAAGATATGGAGAAATTTAAGAATGGTAGGAAGCATAGAAGGCGTGGATGAGAGAGGTAAGTACAAGAGCCACCAGCATCAATGCATTGGCAATTCCTTGATCAATGATGCATAGCCATTTTCTGACGTGTGATGCATAAAATATAAAGTACTCATCTTATTATTCTTTAAGAAATTGGAAAATGACAACTCATCACTTCAGAACACAGCACTTAATCCTACTACTTTTAGAGACTGAATTTTTATTTCTCAAAAAAGGAGCAAATCCAGGTAATGATTCTTCTTGACCATTAGATGGCATATCATTCTAAATATTGGTTAAGACCAAGTGAAATGTACACAGGTAAGTAACAATATAGGCTGAATAAGATTGACAATTAAAAAGGTTTTATAACATTAAGAAAGCAGTGAATAATTCTTTTCACACTGGATATCAACATACACAGGTTTACAACTGCACTAAGTATAATAGAAAAAAAAGATAGAGGAATGCAGCTTGCCCTCAGATACGTGCATATTAATGGCTAACATCAATTACTATATTAATCAATCAATTCATGCATACAAGAAAAGTGAAGGGTCTATTTATTACCTTATACCCCATAAGCCACCAACCACAAAAACTTCAAACTAGAGTAGCTATGCAGGGTTTAGAAGTTTCTAGAGACTAATGTATGGAAATATGTGAAATTTTTGTTTCAAAATCTTACTTGAGTTTTCAACAGCTTGATATCTTCTTTTGTTTCCTCACTGTCATAGGTGGAGGTTAAATGCTTCCGCACACTATCACGCGCATAGGGAAAAAGGACATCTGTCACAAATGATATTGGAGTGGTTGTTCCCTCAATATCGAGAACAATGCATTGCTGCATAATTTCCAGATTCATCATTAAACTTCAAATTCAAAGTAGATTGACTAACATATGAGTAAAATCAGCATATATATGTAAACATAAAAATAAAGAAGTATCAGAAAGCACAAATTTGTATATCTAATATTGAGCAAAATGTCATACTCTATATGGTTCAGAAGCATGGTTTCCATTTTGTAGTCCTGCACTTACAGGACAATTTACATGTCTGTGATTATCTTCAACTGCTTTTGCAATACTTCTCAGACCATGTGTAGGAGTAGTCCAGTCAATACCCAACTGGTGAAGCTTGAGTGCCGCATCAAATAAATAGTGGTAACATTCTGCCTGCAAACAGAAAGACAAATTATTATTGTCTTATTAAGCAAAAATGGTATGTTGGGACCATTTGTATCAGATGAAAACCTGCGTCTTTGCACTAATCCACGAGTCTCCCCATATATAAATTCCATGGTTTCTCACAAGAACAGCAGTTGCCTTTGGATATGCTGCTATCTGTAAAACAAACCTATGAATAAGAAAATTACTATCACAGATGTCAATCGCACGAATAGAGTAATAGAACATGCATCAGAAGTTCATGTCACGGATCACAAGAAATCAATTTCACAAATATGCTATTCTGATAAGATAATCTAAGAATATTTTCTGTGTTGGTATCAAAAGTTGTAGTCAAGAGTCAATACAGAAAATTGCATTTTCTTCAAGTTAGCGTTGCAAATTCTTAGTAATTTAACAATGAAAATGTAGACAAAATAGTTTGTCTTTTTATCTGCTGCTGCAAGATCTTAGCTTTTCCTAACATTGGTTACTACTTTGATGTTTCAGAATACTTTTCCTGAAATTGGGGACATTTATAACTTATAAGCATACACCTTCCAGCCCTTGGAATTGAAATATGAAAGCCAATAGTGATGTACCAGTACATATTTTTCTGAAACTAAAAAAGGACAAATTCAGAACAAAGTCATACCGCTTGACTGAGTGATTCTGTAAGCTCGCGCTCATGGGCAGTGTTTTCAATTATTGGAACAACCAGCTCATCATGATAACCATGACCCTGAATACCTTTAATCATCTCCATATGAGTTATCTGTGTCAATAAAGCATAAAAGCTGATGACAGGACTAAAATCTCACGGCCATGCTAATGAAGTGGAAAGCATCAATGAATGCAGTAAGCAAAAGGCGAACTTGAAGAAACAAAGTAACTCAATAGATGGATTCACATTTTGTCAATATTAATGTTCGATGCAAGGTGTGTCACACTGCCCCAACATGCTGTCAAAATGTTACAATTAGTTCTTCTGTGTATCCTAAATATATCAACATACATCAGACAAATATAAACTCCACATATGGACTGATTTTTGTTTTTATTTTTATTTAGAGGAACTCCACATATGAACTGATGCTAGGTGAAATTTGTGCTACGTCTACCCCTGACAATTGAGCTTCCTCTAGGTTCAGATGCATGATGACTCAGATCCTCTGTCCAAGCAGCAATTGCCTTAAACACCGTCTTCAATACAACATCCACCTCCCGCAAGCAACATATGACTCTTATTTGCGTCGAAAAAGGTGCTGCAGGACTGCTATTTATTGGAACTATAAGAAGGAATATAAATTTTGGCTCATTTTTAAATATTGAGTTATTATGAATGTAGTCTTCTCCATCTTTTAGTTTACAAAGCCATTTCATGGCATGAGATGCACAATTGTACATCGTCAGTCAGACATGTCATGTTAACTATTTAAAGGATGGACACTAACAAAGAAGTCGAAGTAAGATGACACATAGGTTTTCTTGGGTATTTTATCCATATTACAGCAAACTACTTTTTTCCTAGGAGCTATTGCAATTTACTACTACTGGGTGTAACATAGATACCAAAGCTTTACCTTGAACTCCTTCATGAAGGGATGTAGCATTGTAACAAGACAGGACTCCATTCCATGACTGTGAATAACAGCCCCAGCATTTCTCATTTCATAAGCCTATGAGAGAAAAATTCAATTTCTTTCATACGGAAAAGAAAAATTTAAGCACTAGTGTCTCGAACATAAGAAGTAGCAAATCATAGTACTTTGGGAGCAAACAGAGGATACCTGTCAGAAACACTAATCAATTAAACACTGAGTATATCGCAATGACTTGGTTTAACAAGTCAAACTAGAATGACCCAAAAATTGAAACATATTTCAGAGGAAAATGTGTCAACTCCCACTGAACTGATACAAGAAACTCTACATGAGCATGACCATTATGGTCTTTGCGAGATGTAACTATGTCACATGTCAACTGGAAGGATTATGCTCTCAATATTAAAACCATTCTATGCACCTAGCCGACTGCGTTTTGAAAATAAATATCATCCTAGTTAAGCAGATTCACAATCCACTAAGTTAGCCACAATCTCATCCAATCTTCAACATTATACGAGCCACCATTCACCACAGAACGATTCTAAACCACCTAACAACATCCACTTACGCTTCTGTCCTGACGCATATATGCATTTTAGTAAGCAACTCCTATGCAGATGACTTCAACTGTGACAGAAACAGTAATGAGGGCAAAGACATGAACGATGGATGAGGAGAGGATAGATTGGAAGGTTACTTTCATGAAGAGCGAGGCGCAATCCGTGCACTTGGGAGGCTTATGGGGGTACGGCTTCGGCGTGGGGGCGGACAACACCTGCCCACTGCCAGACATCACATACATGTCCTCAGGCTCCATCCGCTCCTTCTGGACCCCTGATGATACAATCGGAACAACATGAAACAATTTCTTCCGGTGAATCTCAATCAAAGAAACACGAAAAAGATCGCTCTTTTAGCCAATAAGAACCGATCATGATCACCCTCCAGACAGCAAGACCGGAGTTTGGTCACTGCTCCGTCTCCCAAAAACAAAAAGAACAGCTAGGTTAGATGGATTATAAAGGGGCGATCACCTGAAGGGGACATGACGATGAGTTGCTGCGGCTTGGGGACCGCTTCGTCGTGGACTTTGATGGTGATGCTGCCGCCTGTTCCAGTGACCCAGCCGAGGCCGTAGAACTGGCGGCAGAGCTCTGCCACCAGCGCACACGCCTCTCGTACCGCCGTCCCCTCCAAGTACGCCTGCGACGTGAGCAACCCCTCCGCTGCCGCCGATGCCATTGCCACCAACCGCTGCTGCTCGCCGCGCCTCCTCCCTCCCGCAACAACTCTCGCTAAACAGAGACCAAATGCAAAAAAAGATATTTGTAAAAAATGTATATCCAAGATATTAAACAATTGTTATATTATTTCCTTAATAAATACTAGTGCTACTGTGATCAGTGACAAGTGCCATGATAGAAAAGAATCGAATGTTTTAAAATAATGTTATTCTAATATTTTAAATATACAAGTAGCTAATATTTTATTAAAAAAATTAAAAACTTCTATACTAACCTTTTTTTTCTTTGGCTCTTGGTGGAAAAAAGTTCTGGTCGAGGATAACAAAATTGCTCGACAATTTTTAGTCAGTTTTTTTAATTAAAAAAGCATCTTAAAGTTAATAATCAACCTCGGATGAAGTTAATTTTTTCAGATATTTTTTTAATCCCTATTATAATAGAATAGAATGATAATTTGAAATTAATACAAATATATTTAATATTATATCTAAATATAAAATTTATCACTCTAATTTTCAAAATCTCAAATAAGAAGTCCATATTTTTATAAAAGAATATTAAATTATAAGGAAAATATTAGATTAATAATAAATATTAATAACTAATGAACTAATGATATAAATAAATAAATGGACTTCGATGGTTTTTCCTTACGGATCCTAATTTGAGCAAATCAAATCGAGTGTTATATATTAAAAATTATCTTAAAATATATTTGAGATTTTAAATCTAAATTTTCAATTTTAATTTTCGTTGCATTCGTCTTTATTAAGTCAGATATTCTTTTTAGATTGATCGTCTTTCGATGAAATAAATAGCACTCTTTTATCTTTATTACAACTCAATATTTTTCATATCTCTCTTTACTTGCATGTGTATACTTCATCCGTTAAACTCGTAAACTATCTTTTTTTTTTTCTAGTTTCGTCCTACTATTCTCATTCACTTTAATATCATCTGTTAAACCAATCTTATTGACAAAAGTGATACAGTATTGTCTAAAAAGAAAAGCTAAACAAAAGAGACGACAATATTATATATTCTGACCCTCCTTCACCCACACGAACAACTCATAAGAATATGATGCCATCACTAGTTATCCTTTAAGATACTCTCCAACTAGAACAAGTTCAAAGTTTAACTTTCCTGTGTCATGCTAAATTTTAAATGACAAAATTATAGGACAGGAAAAAAGACCACAACTTTTTTTCTGTTGGCTTTTAAAATTCAGTGCTAACCTTTTCACTCACAAGGAATGTAAAGCAAACTTTGGAATTTGGATATAATGGGTGTCCCCTAATTGAAATGGGGCATTGCACCCATTTAAAGGCGTCCGTCTAATGCGTATCGAATGGGCACCGATAAAAAAAACATTTTTTCATGGTGAACCGGGTGACGGCGAGCGGTTTCACCATGAAAAATTTTGGTCAACATCGTGCTCGTGGTTCAGCAGTCGGTCACGGGGTATAAAAGGGCGGGGTAAAAAAATTTTCACCCCTTTTACTCTCGCTCTCTCACTCTCCATATTCGTCGCGAGGCTGAGATCAGCCGCGTCCGTCGAGATCTCCGCCGTCGATGAGATCTCCGCGAGTGCGACTACGTCCGTCGAGCCCAAATCTACGTGAGAATGACCGCCGGCGAGATCTTCGCATCCACGATCGCGTCCGACCAGATCTGACAGCCGTCGACGAGATCTCCACATCCACGATCGCGTCCAACCAGATCTGATGGCCGTCGAGCAGATCTGCGCCTCGGCGACCGCGTCCGCATAGATCCGCACGGAGCCAAAAGATCTGAGCCTCGGCGACCTCATCCGCCCACATCCGCACGGAGCCAACGAGATCTGAGCCTTGGCGATCGTCGCCAACGAGATCTGCGTCTCCGAAGGTGCTTTCCCCCTCTTCTTTCATAGCATTTTTTCACTTTATTCCTCGGTCCAACCATATATCCTCGCCTCCAGGAAGCCGTGACTCCCCGCTCGAACGGGTCCGCCGCACCCCCTGCCGCCCCCGCTGACCGCTGTTGCCGCCCTTCCACCCCCGCTGACCGGCGTTGCACGCCCTTCCACCCTCGCTGATCATCGTCGCACATCGCCGCCCATCTACCCCCGCTGACCGCCGTCGCACGCCTTGATCGCCCTCTCACGTCGCCGCCCTGACGCCCCGTTGACCACGATCGCACGCCGCCGGGTTGCCATTGTCGAAACTTAATTAGTGTAATGAACACGAGAACTAATTAGTTAATCACCTTGTAATTAGTTGATCACCTTTTAATTAGTTAATCACCTTCACCTTATAATTAGTTAATCACCACATCTTGTAAATAGTTGATCACCTTGTACTTAGTTAATCACCTTCATCATGTAAGTAGTTAATCACCTTATAACTAGTTAATGAGCTTGTAATTAGTTAATTGATGTGAGTTTTGTAATGACATGTTTGATCAATGTGTAAATATGCTAATCATGAAAGGATTATTATATGTTAATTATAGTAGTGCAAAATGCATAAATTTAAATTTTGTTCATGCTAATATTGAGATTATTATCATTCTGCATTTGAAATTTCTAATGAGAACTTATTTGTATTTTTTAGGCAAACTTATTTATAATTTCAATATTCGACGAGCAAGATTGGACATGGACGACCAAAATGAGTGCAATTCATGTGCTGAATGAATCTATAGATGTAAGTGGAGCAAGCACAAAGTACATTCAAACAACTCAATTTATCACTACTGAGCTACTAGTTAGTCAACCAAGCTCCATAAACTTGCATGAGTTGTAAGTTACGATACGCGACCCACTTTGTGTGAAGTTTAAGGACATGCCTAAGAATGTTGCAAGGATTAAATTTGACGTGAAAATTTTTGTGTCGCAAAATGATTCCAGAAGAAGGAGTTGCGAAAAATGCGGGAAGCAAGGACATGATAAACGAAAGTGACCATTATTGTAGGTTCCTAATTTAGTCTTCGTGTAATCATATTGATCTAATTTAGTATTTATTTATTAATTTACTTTTCATACTTCACAGGGTGCTTAGAATGAAGGTCATACATATGATTGAACAATTATGGATGTTATCGGGATTTTGCTGATATGCTGCTGTTGTTGATGTTATATGTTCCTTGATGTTGCTTGTTGTGGGCTGATGTTGGATGTTACATGTTGAAACATATTTATGTTGTATGTTATATGTTGGAACATATTTATGTTGTATGTTATATGTTCCTTGATGTTGGATGTTGTTGGATGTTATATAGTGAAACCTATTTGTGTTGTATGTTATATGTTTCTTGATGTTGAATGTTGTTGGATGTTATATGTTGAAATCTATTTATGTTGTATGTTATATGTTCCTTGATGTTGGATGTTGTTCGATAGATATCATCTGAAACTGGTTGCTCTATTAGTAGGTTATGTTTCCCTTTTTCTTTGGTTTATGTTTTCCCTTTTTTCTCATTCACTTTTCGTCTTTTGTTATAATTTTATAATATTATGAAAATATCATTAGTGAATTTGTGGTTAAATTGTTTGACGATTTGATGGACTTGTCTAAGTGATCATGGCATGAGAGAGAAAGCTTTGGTTTAAGATGGTGCTCAAGAATATCTCTATCCACATCTTCCTTCATTACACATAGAATAAACACTTTGCTAGTTTGCTATCGCAACCATGATGTATTTCTCGTAGCACAGAGAATAACACAAAATACAATATCATCATCTAAATAACAAAGGTTCATTACACGAATTTTTTGTCTAATACAATATAAACTCTGCAACTAAAGAAAGCTCATTTTAACTAATACAAATGATATTATCATTCCAATAAGTAAATATATTATTTTATCTTTTCTTGCAACATCTTCATATGCGATAACTTTATTGAGCAATCCTATTAAAATGACTCTATGTTTATCTGATTTTCGTCTTTGAGCTTTTTCATCATCTTTTAGCAAGCTTCTTAAAATATTCCTATGTCGATCATCCATAGTTGGATCGGTCCACTAAAAAAAATTTACAATCTTCAGATGGATGCTTCCCTTGTAAGTATCATATGATGCAATAGAAATGAAGGCCAAAATACATTACTTGTTTGTAAACAAAATATTTATCCGATAATGAGAGCACCCCCAAAATCATCTAACAAGATTATTATTTGTCCATGAAGTTTGTAATATTGTCTTATCACCACATGCGCAAAAAGGAATATCTAATTCATAAGAAGGATGTGATGTGAATGAGGTAGAAGATGACAAGCCGTGACCCGTGACACAAAAAAGATAAATTCATGCATCAACAATTAGAGAGTTGATGTAATTGTTGTTATAACTAGCTAAATTGTTGTTATAACTAGCTAAGTAGTTGATGTAATTGTTGTTATAACTTGCTAAAATGTATGCATGAACACGATGAACTCGAATAACTAAGTAGAATATTATTAATGTCCACGACAATTGATTACCATCATTATCAATAATTAGAGAGTGTTTAATAAAGGTTAATTACACTAATCGAGTTCCGACGATGTCGTGGGGCGGAGGGAGTGGCAAGGCGATCGGCGGGAGCAGTAGGACGGTTGGGCGGCAACGTGCGACGGCTGTCAGTGGGAGTGGCAAGACAGGCGGGCGGGCGGGCGGCGTGCGTAGGTGGTCAGCGGGAGCGGTAGAAAGGGCGGGCGGCTGTCAGTGGGAGCAGCAGGATGGGCAGGCTGGCGGCATGCGTAGGCGATCAACGGGAGCGGCAGGGCGGGGGAACTCAAGGAGGGTCTCGCGGCATGAGGGATCTGCGACGGATGGAAGGCGTCGGTGGCGGGCAGATCAGCATGCTCGAGGGAGGTTACGACTTCTGGAGGCGAGGAGATTTGGTCGGAACGAGGGAGAAAGTGAGAAAATGAAAAGAATCGGGGGGAAAGCATTTGAGACAATGAGGAGGGAGAGCACTTCCGAGGTCACGTGGGGTCGCAGACAGGCAGATTTGCCGGGTTGAGGTTGTGCGGTCGTGGAGGTGCAGATCCGGTCGGACACGGTCAGCAGGGGCGGTAGGGTGTGCGATGGCGGTCAACGGCAGGCCGTCGGAGGCAGGGAGTCATGGCTTCCTGGAGGCCAAGAGATATGGTCGGACCGAGTATAAAAGTGGAAAAAACGCTATGAAAGAAGAGGGGGGAAGCACCTTCGAGGTCATAGATATCGGCAGCGACGGACGCATATGGGGATGGATCTGGACTGACACGATCGTTGGAGATGGAGATCTCATTGGCGGCGGTCGCCAAGGCTCAGATCTCGTCAGCTCCGTGCAGATCTGTGCGGACGAGGTCGCCGAGGCTCAGATCTCGTCGGCTCCGTGCGAATCTGGGAGGATGCGGACTTCGAGACGCAGATCTAGTCGGGCGCGATCGTGGATGCGGAGATCTCGTCGGCGGCCATCAGATCTAGTCAGACGCGGTCATGGATGCGGAGATCTCGTCGGCGGTTGCTCTCGCGCAGATCTGGGCTCGACGAACGCGGTTGCACTCACAAAGATCTCGGCGGCGGCGAAAATCTCGACGGACACGACAGATCTTGGGCTGCGGCGAATCTCGAAAGAGAGAGAGCTAGAGAGGTGAGAGAGAGAGCGAAAGTAAAGGGGGTAAAAAATTTTTTACTCCGCCCTTTTGTACTCCGCGACCGACAACCGCGAGCACGACGTCGACTAGAATTTTTCATGGTGAACCATCCGTCGTCGCCCCGTTCACCATAGAAAATTGCTTTTTTTATCGGCGCCCGTCCGATGCGCATCGAACGGACGCCTTTAAATGGGTGGAGTGTCCCCCATTTCGGTTGGGGACACCCATTATATCCATGGAATTTTGCATCGGACAAGAAAAGATGTTGTTACAGTTTCAGACAGTGGGGGTGGTGTGCCTTCACGTTATATTTTTTTCCTGCTATGAGTATTATGTTTACTAATACAAATTTCAAGTAAATAAAAAAACAAAGCTATAACCTCGATTCATTCAAGAATCTCTGAGCTGATTTAAAAGGAGACGTTTCCAAAACAATATAGGCATGGAAGTTGCATAACACAGGATAAAAAGAATACCAGTCCTTTTCACGACAGGGATGAACTTTCCAGCGTTGAATTCGTCACCAGGAAAAAAACCAACAACATTGAAACATAAATGCAAGATGTCAATTTGTTTTAGACAATTCGAAAATATCAAATCTACGTTGTACATGTGCTTGATAAGAGAAACGAGAAAAGCAAAAATGCTTCGAGCAGAATTTTATGACCAAGACAAGCAAAACGTTGCTGCAGCACCAGCTCCGAAATTTTTGCTTACTAGTCGTTCAAACTTCTGTGTAAAACTTTTGTTAAGATTTTTGTACGAGATAAATTATATAGAGCATTTTTTTGCAACCTTTTTGTGTAATTAACTTAGAAGATCAGCATAAATATTATGAAAAAGTCAAGATTGATTATTGGCTGCAGTTATTACATGTCCCTTCGAAACAAAATGCCGAGACAAAGAACGTGGCATCAACAGGCACTTTTGTAAAAGATTCATATCTTTTGTGCAAGTAACCAAATAGAGACATCAACAGGCACTTGGAAAAGATTTCCCGGAAGGAAAAAAAAACCACTTAGGGAAACCCAAAAGTTCACCTCCATTTGAGTTCCAATTTGCCACGGTTCTGAGAGTGCGAGAAAATTAGAGAATGCTCTCAAGAGCTCTTCTTGTTGTGAATTGGATCCTGTTTCAACGCAGTTGAGTAATGAATGCCAGAATTCATTCCTTCGTTTCTTGCTTTAACTTCGAATTATGTGTCTTTTCTATAATTTTTTATGTGTTTCTGTGTGTATAAGATAAATAATATGGTATACATCACATTATGTTATTGAATTATGTAATGCCTCGAAATTCGTCTGTCAAAGGCTAACTCCACGATGCAATTTGAAGAGGAACAGAGAGAGACACTACTCAACAATGTAATTTGAAGAGGAACAGAGAGAGAGGAATTAGCAGCAGTTCGTTTTTAGATTAAGATTCAACCAAGAGCAATAATGTAGCACAATTCTAGGGGTTTAACTAAAGGGAATTTCACATGGCCTTGAACAGACAAACAGTTTTTTTACTAAAGATCTCTGTATGTGAATTCCAAAACAGTATATAGACTGAACCATACAAATTAGAGTGTCAATAATTAAATAGTGACATATATACAATATCAAATCGTTTTTGTTATACAATAATTACATGAAAATTGTTGCATTGATCTGTATTTCATTTTTATCGACAAATACACAATTTCTTCCAAGCATCTCCAAATATAAGCCTGTTGAAACATGTCAAACAATAGACAATTAGGAAGTTACCTTATAAAAAAAAAGAGAAATGATAAAATATTTTCGAAGGCCAACTTAAACAGTTTATTAGTTCACCTTATGGTGCTTTTCAAGCCCACTTGATTTCTCATCATAATCTTAATATGACATTGAAGCTGAGTTCAGACGTTCAAGGAATCTCCAAATTGGATTGCACTCTTCAGGAGAGAATTGTATTCTGGGCTCCTCGACCATTCATCAATTTCACGAGCACGCAAAACAGGCAAAGGATGTGATAATTGTCTAGTTTGTGCATTCCTGTAAGGAAGTTGATATCATCAAACTTTTCAAAGTTCCTGTAAAAGATGACGAGAATTCAGTCCTCTACATACCTGATATACCATCCCAGAGGACTAGAAGAAGCCTTGTCATATGAGCGTGCTTGTTCCAAGAACGCTTCTACATTTAACTGGTCGGACAAAGATGGACATCCCCCAGCCAGTTTCATCAAAACAGATACAACCACCTCTTGATAGGACATGAAAAACGGTTAATAACTCCAACACGATAAAAATGAATACCAACTGGAGTTTGAAATGTAACTAATAGACAATTATTTAAACAAAAATGCACTTACAAGTTGCTTTTCATCCCAAAGTAAAAACAATTTCATAGTTTATACTGTTGAATTCAAAAGAAACACATTAAATTTGTACAAAATTTTATATTATGAGCTTAACCGTTGAGATCAAATAATACCAAAATAATAGCTTTAAAAGTGAAAGATGTTGCAACAAACAACAGAAGACAAGCTGAAGGTGTAGTAGAAGAGAGCAAAATCAATGGCTCTGAAATGAACACGACTCTTCTGAACAATATGGTGAAATGCAATCCAACTTGTATAAGCATCAAGGCAACCCTAATAATCAAACATTGAAGTTTTTGGTCTCCTATAAATCTCTGTTGGAGCATGTTAATTATCATTCTGATAAAAGTTTTCAGTTTTACCTTTGGATCTTGAGCAACTAGAAGAGCTGCTCTGTCACAAGTTAATTCAGCAGCTCGAAGCCATCTAAAAAGTTGTTCTTCCAAACTCTGGGCAAGTAATCCACCAAACCCTGGATATATTGAAGTTAAACATGTGTACCATATGTCATACTGAAACTACTATATCTACCACTAAATATCACTTGATACCAGGAATTGAGATGGCTCCCAAGGTAAGTATGTTTGCAAATGTAAGCCATACGCCATGGTCACACTTCAAGTGTCCCAACTCGTGAGCCAACACAGCCTAGTAAAAGGAACACATCAAAACATAAAAACATAACTACTTTGGATGCAAGACTTATATGCTAGATGATCTATATTGTGCAAAGTATCTGGTTAGCTTGTCTAGCTGTTTGCTCAATGGAGCAAAGAAGGTTCAAAGTTTTCTCAGCAACAAGAACAAATAATGATATAGAATACCTGCAGTTCTCTCCTGGTAAGAAGTTCCACCAAGCTAGTATGGACAACTATAAATGGCTTTCGCCCTCTAATTGCCAAAGTGTATGCATTTGGTACTGGGTTCTGACGGACATAGATATCTGGAGCCTCTATATTGAGCACTTGTGCAGCCTCCACCATTAGATTGTGTAGATCAGTAAGCTGTTAAAAAATGATAATTAGGTTGAGACGGGAGTGTCCTTAAAGTTGGCACATTTCAGAAGCATGATATATGCAAATAGCAGCATGCACTGAAGCGGAATAAAGTTTAGGTTAATCGAATCTTGCTTATGCAAAACTCAAGGAATGATGGAATAGAAGCTCCAAAAAAAATTGACAAGCCTGACATATCAATGACAAATTAGCAACATCAAAAAGCTTAGGACATCACTGTTAAATACTTTCAACAAACATTGTGGAAGCAATGGTGCCTATTTAGCAAGCTTCTTATTTTGAGAGAGAGAGAGAGAGAAAGTGAGAGAGGATGATTAAGTTGCTTCACTGCCCATCCACATACGTTACACAAAAGGGAACAACACTATATGCAACAAAGATTTCGAGAATAATAGAATGCAAAACCAAATCATGAAATTGTATATTTGATCCAAACTTCATAGAAAATGTTCTGCATATTCGTTTTCATTAAGAATTGGAACAATGTAACGAGGGTAATCTATCATGTACCAAGATGTGTAGTGATGTAAACAAGCAACCTGATTTTCAGAAACAAGAACTGATGTTCCTATGTTCTCAAGAAGCATAACTTGCTCAGAGACAGGTCCTGCAATGGTAAAAAATCACTAAGCAAAGAAACCATATAATAAAACTCTTTTTTTCTACAATAGGGACGCTTTCGTAATTGGAACGAGCTCTAGGTGTGAATTTTTTTTCATTATATATTTTATAGTCCATGTGTTAAAACTCTAATAACTTACAAGACTCGAACTATCATCTTACTTCATCAATGTTGGAATACAGGATTTATATACAGTGTACAGCATCTATAAAAGAATATCTCCCTTCAAATAGACTTTTGATTTTCCATTTAAACATCTGAGACGTCATTGTATTGTTTTTTTTTTAGTTACATATTGTTCAATTATATATTTCAAGGCAAAAGTTGGTCGTTTGAGTATTTCATTTGGAAACAGAATTATTGCATATAACATTTCTACTCAAAGATATCACAGTTTAATAGTAACAAAAAGAAACAGACAGTTTGAATTCTAAAAGTTCTACCTAGTGTATCTTTAGTTGATTCCACTCAGCACAGTAAAAACATGTTTTGTAAGAAAATAATTGGAGGAAAAAACTGGAATAAATTCTCACCACTGGGACTAAAAAGTAAACTTCTAGACAAAGGAAGAATATGATGAATCATAAATCAAGCATGCTTTTGCAGCTTTTCAAACAATAGCTAGCATAGTAAAAGTAGAGAAGAATGCAAAAATCAGTACCTAACAAAGCTTTTCCGAGTTCATTCAACCCTGGAACTGCCCTCAGTAGTAAGGTATTCTGCACATATTCATCAGACATACAAGAGTGTTTTATAATTAGCAATAAAAAATGAAGCTGTAAGCTCACTACCAAGTCAATTTTGGAGATTATTATAAAGTGAAAAGCTTACTAGCACTGAACAAAATTCTATAAGGTCAAAAAGATTAAATAAATTTAATTAACACTACAAGAAAAATGTCGAAAAGCGACGCGAATTAGCGTCTCCATACTACGCGATGCGAATTAGATGCCAATAGCGTCACAATAGCACCGTCATTGGGTCGAGAAATGCAGACACTAACTGCCTTTATATAGCATCAATTTAGCGTCGCACTAGCGTCAAAAGATGTCGACGCTAAATGAGGCGCCATTCGACACTATTATCATGTGCCAAACCTAGAAAACGCGCGACAGATGGTAGCACTGTATTGGCGTCGCAAGCATGCGATGCTAAGTTAGCGTCACCATGACAGCGACGCTAAGTCGATGCTAAAATAAGAGCCGATATTAGTGTCAGTGACTCGCGTTGTATTAGCGTCGACATTTGCGACACTATATTAATGTTGGAAGATTGCGACGCTAAGTAGACGTTAGTTTGTGCTCTTTTGGCAATATATATTATGCTATACTATGCTATGCTATACATACATTGTACTCTAATTCCCAAATTCCAAAATTGGAGGAATAGTGCTTCTTTATTTTCCATGGGATTCAAATGACGATTGTCAGAGATCCAACCATCGGATCATTGCGAAATTTGTACCTCCCGTAGACCACGACAACATAGATTTTTCAATATTTTTTGGTGATTTTAGGAGGCCGGACGGCAGAGTTAAGAACCTAGGAAAAAAAGACTTTCAACGGTCGCCGACGTGAGTCCGACAGGAATAGGTCGATAGGAAAATTACGACTTGTAGAGATCGACACGAGCTGTCCACCTGCACAAGAATCATGGCGTACGGAGGTCGGAAGAAATTCAATAAAATGAGCAAAGTTTTGGAATAGAAAAGGCTAGTTCTCTGCAATCCTCGATCAGATCGTCACAAAAAAATAGGTATTTCGAAGGACTCAGGAGGATGGGACCAATGTTGTCAAACACGTAAAACGGACTCGACACGGAGGGCCGGAAAACTCGTAAATCGTGAACACGTAACACGACACGGCCGATTTTACCAGATTATTTTTTAATATTAAATGTATATATTAATATATAATAATATATATAAATTCATGATATTAGTAGTGAAATGCAAATTCTCTTTGAACTTATAAGTACAAAATGCAATAATACATGTCCAAATTTATAATTTTAACATCACACTTCATGATATTAATACCTATTTAATTATATATATATTAATTCACAACCTTAACAAATTGTAATAATAACAGAATAACAACAGACACATCAATATAATTAATTCATGAAAAATTAACACATCAATGAATAACTTTCATTATTAATATATAAAAAATTAACACAATAATAAATTCAGAATATTAAAAGCAATTGATGATTTCCACTTTATTAAGCAAATATTAACCATAGTTGAAATATAAAAATGTTTTAATTTTATAACATAATAGAAAGTAAAAAGGTCGCCATGGCCCTTGTTCACCAATGGGGAGAACTATTGGGTTCGTGAAAAAAAAAAAAGAAACCTGTTTCGATTTGTAGAGAGAAAGGGAGAGAGAGAGAAAGAGAAAAGGAGAAAAAAAACATATTCTCGTGTGGGAAGAGAAAGGGAGAGGAAAAGGGAGGAAAAGAGAAAGGGCGAGAGAGGAAGAGGGGAGAAAGAGAAAGGGGGAGGGTACGGGAAGAGAAAGGGAGAGGGTGAGGGAGAGAAAGAGAAAGCGAGAGAGGGAGAGGGGAGGAAAAGAGAAAGGGCGAGAGAAGACGAGGGGAGAAAGAGAAAGGGAGAGAGTGCGGGAAGAGAAAGGGAGAGGGAGAGAAAGAGAACATGAGAGAGGGACGGGGGAGGAACCTGTTAGATCAGTGGCAGCAGCATCAGGACAGCAGCGCGGCGGCGGAAGCAGCGCGAGCAGCAGATGAGCAACAGTGGCGACAGCAGCAGTGAGCGGCGGAAGCAGCGCGAGCAGCAGACGAGCAACAGTGGCGACGGCAGCAGTGAGCGGTGGCAGCAGGACAGCAGTGGTGGCAGCGACAGGGCACAGCGGCAGACAGCAAACAAAAAGGAAGAGATGAGTGCCTATCACGCTTATAAAACATTAAAAAAAAAATATTGTGGGATCGGTGGAGTCGTGCGTCTCCACCGATTCTACGGGCCAGCATGCGATTCTACCGCGTGCTGGCCAAAAACGTTTCCAGGTGAGATCGAGCACGAAATGCAAAGGTGAAGACGTAAAATCGTACGCTTTTACGAGTTAACACGCGTTTTTGACAACCATGGATGGGACGACACAAACATTTCAGATATCACGTCTTTTTCGTTTCCTCCGATTCTCAAAATACCCATTTTTTGTAATTATAAAAATTCCTCAAAACGCTTGCCCCCCAAGAGATCTCAAAATGCGCGTTCTCAAAATCGAACCTTTCGGGAGCACTCAAAACGGTCCCATTTAGTCCACATGGAGTTTTAAAAAATTTTCAAGAAATGCTGATTTTCTTAGAATTTTTTAGTATCCAAACTTGAAAAGAGTATTCACCATAGCGTCTCTTTAGCGTTGCCAGAGTTTGAGACGCTATGCTAGAGACACTATGGTGTCGATTTCGCGTCGCCATTGCGTGACGCTAAATCGGTGTCGACGCTAAGGCAACGCTATAGCATTTAGCCACGAACTAGCGTCGAGATAGCGACGCATAGTTATATAGTTTATATACATATAGATTTATAGTTTATATACATATACACGTACATATAGTTTATATAGACTTAACATACATATACATAGACTTATATTTTATATAGGCTTCAACATACATACATTCATTCATACATACATACATAACATACATATACATACATACATGCATATCCATATACATACATACATACATATACACACATACAGACATACATACATAACATACATATATATACAAATATGTTAATTAGATATACATATCTATTTAGCGCCACCGTTGCGACGCATTAGCGCCGCATATGTGTAGCGACACATTGGCTCCACAATAGCGTCGATAGCTCCGTCGCTACTCCATTTTAGTGTCACAATAACGTCTCCGTGCTATGACGCTAGTTTAGCGTTTCGAAGTGTCGACGCCAATGCGACGCTAAATTTAGCTTAGCGTCGCAATCTTGGAGTCGGTAACTTGCGACGCTATTTGATATATTTTAGAATTAATTATTTATCAGAAAACTGGCACCACATTAGCAACTCAATGGCGTCGCCAACTCAATGGTTGCCCCAATGCCACCTCCTCCTCCTCCTGTTGTTGCTGCCCCGGTGCCGCCCAGATGCCACCGCCACCGCCACCTCCTTCCTTCTCCTCCTCCCGCCGCCTCGACGCCACCCGGACGCCTCCTTCTCCTCCTACTGTTTTTTTTTTTTTTGAAACGCTTCTCCTCCTACTGTTGCTGCTGCCCTGCTGCCGCCGCCTCTGCTGCCCTGACACCGCCCGGACACCGCCTCCGCCTCCTCCTCCTACTGTTGCTACTGCCCGAGCCCTCGCAGCGTGTTCTCAACCGCCGTGATCGCAGCAGGTGGTGCACCGGAATGCGAAACGACCTATTTATTTAATGTAATGAATCATTTGATGTAATGAATCATTTGATGCAATGAAAATATGAAATTTGATGTAATCATTTCGTGTATTGAATGAGAAATGATCCTCTTTATTTGATCCTCTCCGCTGTATTTGATCTTCGTCGTATGTGATCCTCTCCGGGCATTTGTTCATTAGATGAACATATCATATATAGTGTCACATTGGCTAACTAGCGATGCATTGGCATCAAAGTAGAGCCCCCTTGAACGATTATTTTAGTGCCCTTTTAGCATCTGAGTAGCGTCGCCATATAACGTCAAATCAGCGTCAACCATTTCAGCACCTCTTTAGCTCCGGATTAGCGACGCACGTGAGCCCTTGGCAACGACACTTTTCGCATCATCGTATCATCGCGATAGCGTCAGTGTGTGATGCTAATCGTCATGTTGGCGCCATTGCAACGCTAATGGCTACCGAATCCAAGCGTCACATTGTTGCGGCGCCATGTGGACACTATGCATGGCTAACTTTTTTAGCCACAATTTAGCGTCTCTTTAATCGGCAGATTTTTCTTGTAGTGTACGTTAGGAATCCTAAAGTTTTATAATTAAACTAAAGCTCCATCCTAACTTTAATATTTTCCTATTTAACCACTAACCCCTCCCTTCTTGTTACCCCGTCATGCACATCCATATCATTGACAATTAGCCGCACAATGCTTTTGGTGGAATTCTGAATCCACACTATCATTAAAGAATTCTGAATCCACAATATAAAGTGAATTTTAAAATAGAGGCATTCGTATTAGTAGTATCACTTCAGAATGGCTAAAGTAAAGACTTCATGAAATGATACTTTGGACTTTGGAGCACAACGAATTCTTCCTGGCATAAGGGGAATTCTTCCAGGCAAGTGCATCATCAAATGCAAATTCCCAAAATAGAACAAGAAAACAAACTTTGATCTTTTTTTTCCCTTTTCAGAACTTGGACATAAGTGAAGAGAAACAACTCAGGTTCCCGAATTCAAACAAAACACCAACAAAATGAGCAAATGCACGCGAAAATCGTAAAATATACATGTTTTTACTCCAAAGGATCCCATTAAACAACTTTCCGAAAGAACCGAAAAAAAACTGGCAAAATAAACATATGAAATAACCCGATAACCGTCCTCATAAGAAAAATCCGTAACTCAATAACATCAACTAACCTGCTTGTCGAGCGGATGCCGGAAATCATCCGCGTCAAGGTTCCTGAATACGGCCGGAGAAGCGCGGGACACCACCTGCAGCCCAACCGCCGGACAGCTCCATCGTCGGCGGATACCGCCGGCGTTCCGGATCGGCGAGGTGTTGAGCGAGGCGAAGTGCCATCTGAGGTGAAGGGTGGATGATGCCATTCCCTAAATCAGACAGAAGTAACAACTCGAAAGAATCATCTGATCGGTAAAACAATGTCATGCGTATAAATGGGTTACTACTTTGAAGACATTGAACTCTCCGTCCGATTGTGGTCGGACGGTCAAGAAGTAGAATTGCCTAGATATTCTAGAGGAGCGAGAAACTTTGTGGCGTGCGATAAAAAAAGATCTAGGGTCAGAATTTTGCCACGTGTTTCTATTATTCTTTTACTCAGTTTTGTGATGGTTATTTTTTTGAAAATAGTTCGTGCGCATCGGTAGAATTAATTTTTCATACGTTACAGTTGCGTGATTGGTTGGTGCAACAATGGTGTACCCAATTAGATAATATTTTTTAACATTAAGGACTTATGATAATAGGGCTTAAGCTTATCATTATTAAAAAAGTTATTTTCATTAACCTCCCTTAAATTATTATAATTTTCACATTTAACCCTAAATTACGAACTTATTTTTTTGGATTCTTAAACTATCGCGACTTTTCTATTTTAGTCCTCCCGTTACTTATGTTACTTTTTTTTAAAAAAAAAAAAGACTAAGCTACTCTTCCATTCGAAGAAATATGAAATAATAAATATAAAAAATAAAAAAATTTGTTTGAAGGATTAAAATGGTAAATAAAAAAATTATCATTTATGAAAAAGATTAAATTATTTTTCCCCTGATTTTTTTCTTTTTTATATTTATTATTTGATATATTATGAAGGAAGAAATAATTTAGTATTTTTATAAATAAAAAATTCAAAAGTAATGAAAAATATAGTGAAAAATTTGTGATAGTTTAGAGATTAAAAAAATAGACGTGATAATTTTGAGGATGTTTATGAAAATAACTCATTAAAATAATGTAACTAAAAGACAAATCATTAGTCACGTTTTATGTTCAAGAAGGATTATCAAATATGCGAGTGTAACATTTATTATCTGGTAAAAATTGAATTTGGTTGTATTGTATGATTAAAAGGTGATCGATTACATGAGTTCTCTGTGGAACAGAAGAGTAATCAATAAAATAAAATGAACTATTCTTTGTGAGAAGAAAAAATAATTAAGAGAGTTGATCAAAGCATATATAAAGGGGATCGGTTGTTTATTTGGATGCTTAAGCTTAATCAATTATTCATGAAAAATACTTTTGTCAGTAGAGTATTAACGAAGAAAATGGGCAAATGTTATGTAGGTAATCAATTGCAACTATAGAAGGCATAATGATGTGCCGTAATGTAAAAATATAATTTAACTAAAAAATTTGAATATTTGAGTAAAAAATTATCTTTGGAACCCTAAATTCGAAAATGCAGGACGTCGCTCGTGAACGACGACTGACCGACAAAGGGAGGTGTTTTTTTTATTTGCTATTTTTTGGGCATATGTATTCAAAGCTTGAATTTCACGCACAGGGTGAATTTTTTTTGCTTTTATTGTTATTTTTTTTAAAAGAAAATATTAACTATTGATTAAGGAGGTAAATATTGGTACAAAATATTGAGGATGCCCAGAGGGGGGTCATCCTCCCAAAAGATGTCGGAGACGGATCTTCGACCACAACTTGCCAAAAAATTTGCGGCACGATTGGCTTCGCGGTAAGTATGGTTACAAGTAATTTCCTCAAAAGATTCCCAAAGATGCTAGATATGATGAGCAACATTCAATATTTTTCAAGTGCAATGAGTCTTCTTGAGAACGATATCCACCAGAAGTGCTGAGTCAGTGCGACAATCAATTTTGCGCAAGCCACGGCGAATGCAGCATCTGAGACCCATCATAAGGCCCCACGCTTCCGCCTCTAATACCGAGCCAGCATCCTTCCTCAACGCACCTGCAGAAATGAATAAACCCGCATCAGTTCAAATAATGTAGTCGGCACCTCCAGCTTGCCCAGGCCCGCCAAAGGACCCATCCGAGTTAAGGCTAACCCAACCCGGGGGAGGAGGCTCCCACTTGACCAAAGGGTCGTGGGGGGAGGTAGTACGAGGAATTGCCTCAGATCTGTTGTATCTAACATATTCATTATGGTTCGCCATAATCTTCTCCCACGTCACGAAAATGGTAGCATGCTTGGACTGAAAGTGGGCGTCGTTACGAGTAAGCCAAATATTCCATAAACTAAAAGCAAAAAGGAATCTTAGGGTTGCTTTAAATGGTGAGTCTAGGTCACCCCCCTCCCCGGATCCAATCACCAGAATGCCAAGAGGATCGGTAGCGAAAAGAGTATCGAGTGAAAATCAGAAAATGGTTCCAAATAGCATTTGAGATGGAGCAATAAAAAAATAAGTGATTTATATCCTCCAGAGCTAATCCACACAAAGAACATGCCGAAGAAACACCAGGATTAAAAAGCATTATAGAATCCATAGTAGGCAAATGATTATGCTTAAGCTTCCACAAGAAAATTTTCAATTTTTGCGGCACGCACGTAGACCAGATATCAGTCCAAGCAGGCTGTCGGAGATCATGTGCCGGAGTTATTCGGCCACATAAATGATTATAAATTGATTTGACCGTGACAACACCCCGGGGGTGTTGGGCCCACAACCAGATATCCTCATCGACGGTGGGGGGCAAGCATATAGAGGAGATAGCCGACACAAGAGCAGGACCAAAGTAAAGTTCAAGCAGGGGGAGGTTCCACATACCGTTTGAGATAAAGAAAGAGACTTTGGTTGAAGATAGAGGTAAATCAAAATTTATATAAGTGGGCTTGTAACATAAAGGGGTCGTAAAGATCCACAGCTCATTTATTACATTAGTAGTTTTACCATTCCCAATATGTCTTTTAATACCTTCCTTTATCTCATTCGCACATCTCAAGATGGAGCGCCAAGGCCAAGCAGCAGCCCTGCAAGAGGAATTAGCAGACCAAAGACATAGGGGACCATACTTATTTAACACAAGGGTTGCCCACATGTTAGGGGATCGGTTCAGAACATCAAAAACTTTTTTTGCAAGTAAAGAGGTACGCATGAGATGAAGATTTCTTATGCCAAGACCTCCAGCAGTAAGAGGTAGCTGCACAGTGTGCCAGCTAAAAAGGTGAGAGCCTTTAGAACCATGAGAGGACCATAAGAAAGAACGATTCATTTTCTCAAGCAAATCAACTGTTGTCTTACAAACATATGTAGATGCAAAGATATGAGAGGGAAAGGAGTTCAACACAGATATAATAAGGGTTAACCTACTAGCCTGATTCAATAGTTTACCTTTCCACCTAGATAATCTGTTAAAGACCTTATCAATAAGGGCGATATGTTGTCTACGTGTAGCACAATTAATAGAAATTGGTACCCCGAGATACTCGAAGGGAAAATAACCCTACCGGATGTTCAGGGAAGAGATAATGGCTTGCTTCCTCTGGGGAGATAAATGGGGTGGGAGATACACATAGGACTTGTCCAAATTTATGAGTTGATTAGTGAGCATGTAATATAAATGCATGCATTTCTTGATATTCCTACCATTTTTAACATTTGCTTGAGCACATATGAGAAGGTCGTCCGCATACAAGAGATGACTAATTTTTTATGTTCCCAGCTGAAAAGGACTGATATCATTATTTGTCACAGCTTGATTTAGGATAGAGGATAGAACTTGTGTGACGATAATGAAGAGGTAAAGCGAGAGGGGGGTCCCCCTGCTGGATACTCTTAGAGCTAGTAAAAGGAGCAGAGGTGGTGCCATTTATTTGACAATGAAAAGTTGGTGAAATAACACACATCATAATCCAGGAAATGAACCTAGGAGGGAAGTTCATAATTTTGAGGGCATTTTGGATGGCATCCTAAGATACTCTATCAAAGGCCTTAGCCATATCAGCTTTCAGGATCATGTATTCTTTTCTACCTTTCTTCATAGAGTGAGCAATCTCTTGTATAGTAAGGATGTTATCATTTATGGATCTCCCAGACATGAAAGAAGTTTGGGCAAGGTCAATAAGATGGTTAAGAGTGGGTCTCAACCTATTGGCCAGGATCTTAGAAGTAATGCGGTACAGAATATTACAAAGGGCGATAGGTCGGTAATCAGTGACCATTTTAGGTTGTTTAAATTTGGGAATGAAGATGAAATTTATAGATGACCAGTTATGGGGCAGGTGCCCAGTATAAAAAACGTTTATGATTTCCTTAGTAATGTCTTGACTCAGGATGTCCCAGTAGTTCTTAAATAATTCAAGTGTAAGGCCATCAGGGCCTGGGGCCTTACTCGGGGCATATGACAAATGGCCTCACGGATCTCATCAGGAGAGATAGGCATGGTGAGATGATTATGCCAGGTAGAAGGTAACTGAGGCAGATCAGGCCAGTTATCAACAGGAATGGCAGGGGTTGATGTAGGCTTCCAGAGGTCAGTGTAGAAATCAACAAATTTCTCAATAATTACACTTTCCTCAGTGAAAGGGCTATTAGGATTATCAGCTTCTGTAATATGATTTATCTTGTTCTTTTGGTGCCTAGTGATGGTCGTGAGGTGAAAAAAATTTGGAGTTCTTATCTCCATGCTCAAGTCATTTGACTCTGGATTTACTCCACCACTTCAAGGTGATTTGGCGGAGGAGGGCAGCATGGAAATGGTAAAGTGATCTAAGCTTTTTAATGTCCTGATCGAGAAGGCCAACACTATCACCCTTAGCCTCCAGCTGGGAAATGTCTTGTTTAACCACAACAAGCCTATAGTCAAGGGAACCAAGGGTTTCTTTGTTCCATCTAAGGATCTGAGTTTTAATTTTATGGAAAGAAAGATACATATCAGAATTTGGTTCCCGGTTAGACCAAACATTTTGAATGATGTTCCTAGGTTCCTCATATTCGAACCAGAAATGCTCAAATTTAAAAGCTTTTGGTTTTCTAATGGAGTTGTTGGAAGTAAAAAATAATGGAGAATGATCAGAAACACAACGAATTAGAGAATTAACAGAATGATTTGGAAATTTCAGCAACCATTTAGAGTTAATGAGCACTCTGTCAAACCGACATTTGATCTTAGCCAGGCCCAGGCGGTTGTTGCACCAAGTATAAAGATTACCAGAATGAGCATCCATAAGGCCCTGCGCACTAATAAGATTTAGAAGAGAGAGAATTGAATTTGTATACGAAAAAGGCTAGCCTCCCAGCTTCTCCGAAGGCGAGGTAACGGAGTTAAAATCGCCCACGAGCATCCAGGGAAGATCAGAAGTGTCCAACTGTGACAGCCTCCGCCAGAGCGCATTCCTGAGGGGAGGGATAACACTAGCGTAGATGCAAGTAAGCAAGAAAGAAAAGTTTTTAAATGTTACCACCGCATGAAGGGACTGGGCATCTTGGCCGACCACCGTGACAGACGAATCATTCCCCCGCCAGGCAAGGTTGATACCGTCGACGTGCCCGGAGCCTAGCTGGAAGGGGATTTTTTTATGTGATTTTTTTGTTATGACAACACATTTAGACGACAACCGCCTTCTAATTAGAACTTCCTACTTGATTAGACGCATATGTTCTTCCTAGTTCTTCAAGGTGTTTGGATGGGAAGCAGTGGAACTTCCTACTTGATCCGACCGGCTCTCGCCACGATAGCGTCGCTGATCTAAAGGGGAAGTAAAAAATAACGCCATCAGAGAAAAAGGGGAGAGCGTGGTACCTCGACTCCCGATGAGACCAAGGTTGTCGTCACCGGAAGAGATCGCGCGAGTCATCATCGGTTGTGGGTGACCTCGCCTTCACCAGTAGATGGCGGACACTGACCGAGAGAGCCAAAGTACAAAAGTGTGAGAGGGAGAGGGAACGTGTAACGCCTCGAGACGCACGTGATTTTCATGTGCTCATAGTCGTCCTAAGGACGCTACTCAATCTTCTATAAAAAAATTTACGAAATAAAATTTATTAAGTGTGGAATATAAATAATAAATGCGGAAGATTTTTCAATAATAATAATATCCAAAATAACTAAAATATGAATAAGTTCACAATTCTAATAAATGTGGAAATACTAAAAACTAAACAACTCAATTTAGAATATGTGCAACATTTGTCTGTCACTTAGCATAGTCACCTGCAGGATCATCCTCTATAAAAGCACTCTCACCTGCATAGATTCAGGTACAAGAAAATATTCATGAGTATAAAAATACTTAGTACGTAGGGTCTACTAAATAATCAATATGCTCAATAAAAAATAAGATATGATAATGATGAGTCAATTGAGCAATCAATATAATAATCAATTAACAATATAATGATTTATCAATATGAGTAATTTTATCAAGTTATGGTCAAGAGGCCAATCAATAGAGATAACAATTAATAATTGCCTGATCCATATGACATTGTTCAATTAACTGTAGAGGATTGGATTGATGATTCAATTTAACAATAAGATAATAAAGTCATAGACCAATAGGAAGGTTTAGGAAAAAGTCAGATGTCCGATCAATATTGATTTAGCAATTAAATGTCTGATCACCATGACACTATTCAATATAATAATTTTTAGTTCAATATCAATGATCTTTGGTCAATAATAATTCAATTCGATTCAATGGGCGGAGGCAACGCTAGTCAACGGTAGTGTCCAAATGACCGAGATCTATTCAATTCAATTCGATTTCAATCCAACTCAATTCGATTCAATTTTAATTCAATTCAATTTATAATATTCGAAATTGTCCAATTCAATGGAGAGCGCTCGATCAATTAAGAAAAATTTCATGTCTTTTTCATGTAGGCCAGTGGAGGATCAGCGCTACGGCAAGCCATCCAACAATATAGCATTAATAATTATTCGTGAATGACAGGGGATTATGACCAAACACAGGATAACCATAACTTTTCTAAAGGATGATGATGTCTCAAACATTTAGGTCCACTATTTGCCACATTCAATTCAATTCAATAATAATATGGCCTGGGGCTTAAAGAGAATCAGTGAACATGAAGATCCAACAGTTTTTAACTTTTATCTTGTTTACCTAAATCGTCTATCTTTTAACAATTTAATTTAGACGAAACAAAACTCAATCAGAAAAACTACTGAATCAATATTATAATCAATAATAAGATTGGATATGATAACAAAATATGAGCACATATGATGACAATATGATCTGATAATTAAATGTGATAAAAATATAATCAAGAATTATAGCAATATGATTAGCACAATTAATAATAATTCAATCAATAAATTATATTTTAATAATAATAACAACAAGATAATTATTATAAAACTGATAAAATAATTAATTACTAAAATAATTCTCAATTCTATAAATCCAATTATTCTTATTTTATTTTCTCTCTCCTATTCACTTACGTCCTCATTGCCCTTTTTTTTCTTTCTCTCTCATCTTACTTCAAGGCCACTTAATTTCTTTTAATTCTCTCTCTTACCTTCTCCTCTCTATCTTATTGGCCGCCAACTATCACTTCATTAATTCTTTTGTTTTTTTTATTTGCCTCACGTTCTCTCTCTAATCCAATATCTCTCTCTAATCTTCTTCTCCCGCCGTAATTTTTTTGTTTTCTTTTTGCCTTCTCTCTCTCCACATCCCTTCCAGCCTTGCCCTCTTCTTCAATTCTCTTTCTTTTTATACTCTCACGTTTCTCTACGGGTGCGTTTGACAACCTATTCGGCCAAATACACTCCGTGATGAAAACGTAAACGTTGGACGAGAATATTTTTCAAAAATGTTCTCGTCCAATGAGCGAGAACATTTGCCCTTTTTTTGTCGGGCCGCAATCTTTTTTTTAATTTTATTTATTTTTTAATTATTTTGGTTTTTATGCATATATAATTTATAATATATTAATACATTATTAAGAATATTATAAAATAATTTATTAAATATTATTAATTAAAAACTATAAAATAAATACTTCCAATAATTAACAAATATTTTATTAATTAAACTATTCAATTATTTTTTAAAAAAATAAATTATATTTGAATTTTAAAATATACATAAATTATAATATTAATAATATTTAAAATGTTTAATCAAAATAAATAAAAATAATATTAATAATATAGTAATTTACATAAAATATAATATTAATAATATATTCTTATTTACTTTAATTTTATACCTCATAAAATAATAAATTATATTCTTAGTTCTTACTTTTTATCCAAACACTCACTAAAACTTATCCATCACATCAACTTTTTAAATCCCTATCATTACACTTTTTCATCCAAACACCAACTCAAACTTTTCTATCACATCAATTAGTTCTCGAAAACAAATGTTCTAAAATATTCCCGTGTCAAACGCAGCCTACGTGAATTTTGCCTTCATGTTACACCGGCTATTTTTTCCTTTTTGCTTTTACCCCTCTCTCTCCGTAGGCTGGAAAACAGGATTTTCCTTTGCTAGAAAATCAACATTTTCTCTGCACAAAAATTCCTTTTCGTTTTATTTTTTTTCCTCCATGCGTGAAACCTTGATTCTTCGCGCAAGGTATATCTATTTTTTTATCTATCGCTAGTAGAATTTGATTCGACAGAAAATAATGGCGCCCGAGAAAGATATATTTTTTCTCTAACATAATAAATAATCCTAGGGATCCCTCCTTACGTACCTCGTTCCACGCCTCTATCGTCAGACATCGAGAACCAAAGAGAAAGAAACTCCTTCCATGGCCGACCCTAAGAATTTATTTATAGGACAAATGCCATCCTAGAGAGTAGAGTGCAAAAGTGAGAGAGGAAGAAAGTGCGAGGGAGAGAGAACGAGCGAGAGAAAGTGTGAGAGAGGGAGTCTGAAACGTCACGTGGGCATAGAGGAAGTTTAACGCTTCATGTAGAACTTGCAACTTCTTGGCTTTGGTTGGATTAGAACAATCCGTGAGAACTAAGAGTAGTTCAAGCAAATAGCAACAAAAGTTTTCATAGGACACACGAAAACTTTTGTTCTAATGAAATGATCACGTGACCCAAAATTCTTAGAAAAAAATTCTTACCTCCTTGGATTATGCCCACATGTATAAGTCACGGGAGAGATGCTGGGTATATATGGAAATATGACCTTGACTTAGTAGGACGTGTTAGAAAACCGTGAGCCCTAGGGAAGGGGGCAAAGCGGACAATAACCTACCATGTATAGAGGTGAGCCGCTGCGCTACTCTGATACTAGAGGACGCGTATTGGAAAACCGTGCGGACGGAGGTCTAAAGTGGATAATATCCTACGCAAGTACAAGGTGTTACATATGGTATAAAAGTCACTCCACGTGAGCCTCTGTGCATGGTGCTATCACTCAACGAGAGCGTTGAGTCCCCTAAGGGGAGAAGGATGCATGAGGCATGCCTTGGATTAGTCTCACATGCATAAGTCACGGGAGAGATGCTGGGTATATATGGAAGCATGACCTTGACTTGGTAGGACGCGTTTTGGGGAAAATCGTGTAGGCGGAGGCCCAAAACGGATAATATCCTACGCAAGTGCAAGAATGTTACATACTTTATTTTTTAAAATTTTTTCATGTAAGTCTAAAAGTAGGTGGTCCTACTAATCCTATATGTACATATTATATGTTATATATGTAGTTATCTATTTATTAATATATTATCATAAAATTATAAAGAAATAAATTTATTTATATAATAATAGTAAATAAAAAGTTTATTGATCATAATTGTTTACTTAGTATTATATTACAATAAATTATATAATTATTTATTTATCAATGCATAATCATTCGGCTCTTAAATTAACTATTATAATCCAATATTGAATAATTATTTCTTAATTATGCATTATATTTTAATTAATATTATAGTATAGTAAAATATTATTAATTAATATTTACCGTTAATATTAGGCCTATATATCTATCAATTTTGTATATATAGATATATATTATATATATTATACACATATAGTTATTTATTTATTAATATATTGTTATGAAACTTATAAAATAAATTTATTAGATCCAATAAATAATTATTTACTTAGTATTATTATATTATAATCTTATTAATATATTGTGCCATAACTTGTTTAATAGAAACAAAAAAATAAATTAAATTTAAAATATATAAATAAATACAGTAATAATATAATTCTTATCTAATATAAATTTTTTGTATCCTATAAAATAATAAACTATTCTTTTAGTTCTTACTTTTTATCCAAACACCTACTAAAATTTATCTATCAAATCAACTTTTTAAATTTTCATCGTTACTTTTTTCATCCAAATACCAAACTTAAACTTTTCCATTTAATCAATTAGTTCTTAAGAACTTACGAGAACTTAAGTTCTCGTATCCAAACACTACCCTTGCGTCTCGCATGAACAAATTCAAACTTTTGTGGTTGACCAGAATGAAAGTGCCCGTGGGTCGAACATTTTTGCCAAAACAAAGCCGAGTTCTGGGGCAAATCCCCCATCCAAACACAGGAATCAAGAACTTAGATTTTATTTTATATTGATTTATATATAGATATCTGAAATTGAAGCCTTGCTTTGTCCCTGATTCGACACCAACGTCTTTTTTCTGTATGCCACTTGGCTACCATGACAACTGCCCGCAACTAAAATTTTCACCCATTTAGCACCTTGGCACATCATGAATTCTCCTCTCAATTTCCCAACCCTTCATATATCCAGGGACTTATGAGTTATTTGGATGAAAATTTGTTATGGGGGACTAATATGCAAAATAAGCAACATACAATCCGCTTTCTTTGTCCTCTGCTTGGCCTTCTCCAATTGATATCTAACACTAGACCCTTGCGATGGCGGCGGAAGAGATCTCCGGCGATCACTGGCTGCTTATAAGGAAGACAATGGAGGCGGTTGTGCTCTCTCGGATCGTCTCGCTGGCTGGCAGTGCAAGTCGACGACGAGCCCTGTGTGACCTACATCGATGAGGGCGGCGCCGGGAACTTCGTGAAGATGGTGCACAAGAGCATCGAGTATGGAGACATGAAGCTTATCTCGGAGGCATACGATGTGCTCAAAATCGTCAAGGGTCTTTGATGAGGAACCATGGTGAGGTCGAGAGCTTCCTCATCAAGTTCACTGCAAACATTTTTAAGGTCCCTGACTAGCACTGAGTAGGCGAGCTCGTGGACAAGATATTGGATAAGACCGGGATGAAGGGCACAGGTAACTGGACTGTGCATGCAGCCCCAACTATTGTTGCTTCCCTGGACTGCAGCCTGCTAGTACCTCAGAAGCCTCAAGGACGAGAGGGAAGCTATTGTAGAAGCTATGGAGATTTATCCTTTGGACGATTAAGGAGATGGTATAGGTACAACACCAGTTAGCTTGGTGGAGAAAAATTTGTAACTTTGTCGACGGGACATTGGAAATCATCCGAATAGCTCCATCATCAGAGGACACCGACATTTCGGATCGGAAAGGTGTTGATTAAGGCGAAGTGCCACGAATCCATTCCCTACTTTAAAGGGTAAATTATACGAATGGTCCCCCAACTTTGAGTCGATTTTCAACTGGTCCCCCAACTTCAATTTGTAATCAAAACGTCCATCATCTTTTATTTTCTTGCATGATTAGTCCTCTTAACCGGAGATTGTGGATTTTTCGGTTGCCTTGCATACGTGGCCGACACGTGAGTCATTTCTCTCTCATCCATGTCATTTAAATCATCCACGTCATTTAACGCTCAAAACCAAGTAAATTACATGGATCGTCCCGCAACTTTGAGTCGATTTCTAAACAGTCTCCCAATTTTAATATTATTGCACGATTCATCCACTTGACCTGTAAGAAATAGTCTCTTGATTATCTTACGATGTGACATAATAAAATATAATAAAAAATTTAACTAGCTAACATCACACAATAAAAAATATTATAAAAATTTAAGCATGCGGACGAGCTGGCAGATGGGGTGGGGGGGTTTCGGCCCCCCTCTCCTTGTGCGCCCCTTTGGCGAGTTGGCATAGGGGGCGTCGACTCCCCTCTCCAAGCTCGCCCACTGGCGAGCTTCGCACAAGGGGCGTCAACGCCCACCTCGCGAGCTTGTTGGCGACCCTAAACGACTCAAAGTTGAGAGACTATAAAAAATAAAAATGATAGGAGTGCCGACGAACTCGCGAGGGGGCGTTAGCGTCCCTTGTGCGAAGTTCGCCATTGGACGAGCTTGGAGATGGGGGTCGGCACCCCCTATGCCAGCTCGCCAAAGGGCAAGCTTGGAGAGGGGGGCCGACACCCCTCCTCTGCCAGCTCGTCCACATTCTGAAATGTTTATAATATTTTTTATTGTGTGATGTCAGCTAGTTAAAATTTTTTATTATATTTTATTATACCATATCGCAAGATAATCGGAAGACTATTTCTTATCGGTCAAGTGGATGAATCGTGCAATAATATCAAAATTGAAGGTCTATTTAGAAATTGACTCAAAGTTGGGGGACGATCCGCGTAGTTTATCTGGTTTGGAGCGTTAAATGATGTGGATGACTTAAATGACGAGGATGAGAGAGAAATGGCTCACGTGTCGGTCACATATGCAAGGCAATCGAAAAATCCACTATCACCGGTCAAGAGGACTAATCGTGCAAGAAAATAAAAGATGAGGAACGTTTTGATTACAAATTGAAGTTGAGGGACCGATTGAAAATTGACTCAAAGTTGGAGGATCATTCGTGTAATTTACCACTACTTTAAATAAAAAATAACAACAATCACAATGCTATGCATATAAATGGGTTCCTACTTTGAAGACTTTGAGCTCTTCGTCTGATTATGATCAGACAGTCATGAAGTAGAATTGAAGAAAATTTCAGCCATAGTCGTCTAACTTAAAGGGTATTCCCAGTATGGTCAGTCAACTTCACTTTATAACACGAAAGTCATCCAAAATTAGAAACATTTCAACCACAGTCATCGCGACTAGTTATAACCAATCAACCGGTGGGGCCCTAACGTGGTATTGATGTGGATGTCAACATGGCACCATATCAGCATTTTCTCTCTCTTCCACGTCAGCTTTAAAAAATACAACATCAACATTTTCTCTCTCATATACTCAAACTTAGTATTGTACCTGCATGGTCATTCAACTTTTCAAAATTTCCATACACGATCATTCAACTTTGCAAAATTCAATCATGATCATCGTTAAAAACTTAAAATAATAATAAATAATTAAATAAAAATAAATAATTAAATAAATTAAAATAACAAATGAAACGAGCTTAAATTAAGTAGCACGATTTGGGCATGACTTAATCGAGTCGAGCTATTCATTTTTTTATGTAAATTAATTATAATGTAAGATTAAGAATTTAAATATATAAAAAATATCATGATTACGATTTGACTTAATACCTCGCTAGATGTCGGGCACGCCCAATACCCCACTAGATGGCCCAATACAATTTATATTTTTTATATTTAAAATTTTAACCATCATTATAATTATGTTTATTTAAAAATACATTTATTATATATAATAATCATATTATCGTATATTATAATATTTTATTAGTCTAATTTTAAGAAAAAATGTAATATGTATTTATTTTTCTATTTATTATTTACATAATTTAATAATATTAATTATTATAATATTATATATTTAATGCACATAAATAAATTGGATGGCCCGACCCGACTGCATTGTGCTCAAATCGTGCTAGGTCAATCTAAGTGCCTTTAGTTTTTAATATATTTTATTATTTTAATTAGTATGTTTATTTTATTATTCGTTATTATTTTAAGTTTTTAATGATGATAATGATTGAAATTTTGCAAAGTTGAATGATCGTACGTGAAAATTTTGAAAAGTTGAATCAGCATGCAAATACAATACTAAGTTTGGATAGATGAGAGAGAAAAATATTAATATCACATTTTTATTTTTAAAAGCTAATGTGGAGGAAAGAGAAAATATTGATATGATGTCACATCAATGCCACGTTTGTAACATATCCAACTTTCACATAAGGAAAGGAATTCAAAAATCAAAGAAAACGGTTCGAATAAGAATTTAATTGCCATTAATGGATGGAATTCAAATTGAATTCAGAAATAAAAAAAGGAAAGAAGAACGACCGATAGGGGAGGAAAATCCTTCCCTGATTTTCGCTCGGGAACGGCCAACCACCCTGACCGGTCGTGTCTATAAAAGGATGGGAAGGGGCGCCCTCGCGACCCTTTCGACACCCTGCCCGACCGCCGCTCGTTTCTTCTTCTTCTTCTTGTTCTTCTGCGACTCCGACGGACGTGCGAAACAGAGCCCGAAGACAATCGACAGCTTTTCGATGCACGACGACCTCCCTCGACGTGCGCAAGGACCAGGCACACTTCCTACACCGGCCAAGGACGATCGGTGATCATCTGAACGACGACAGCGGCACGATGAACTTTCGACGTCCAAAGTAGAGGTACCTTAGCGTCTTAAATCTCTAGATGAAGAAATAATGATCGTTTGATATGCAAGAATAGTCCATCATGATCCTGAGATTGTTACTTACATTTTTCGTATTCATATCGTGATGATTTGATGGCCAAAAGACCGCCAGAATCGAGAACGAAGTCCGGCGGCTCTATTTTATCATTGAAATCGATTGATCGATATTATTAGCGGTCGACCGGTCCACGCAAAGAACTCTCACGAGTTTCTATCGATCGGTCGACCGGCCTCACCATGGCGGTCGATCGATCTATCTGTCACGGATAGATTTGATTTCATGATCGGCCGACCGGGCTTCCGATCGGTCGATCGATCCAACGTGCAAAGCGTGTCCTTATGATCTTACGACCGGTCGACCTGCCATCAGGATGATCGACCGATCCTAAAGTAACCGATCGACCGGCCTTATGCGTACGGTCGTTCGATCCACAGACACCCGACAAAGAACACGGCCGACCGATCCAAGAGGACCGGTCGACCGGTTCCAGAGAACGGTCGATCGGTCCACGGTCGACCGATCCGATCAGACCAGCCGGGTTAGACCGTCCAGTTCAAACCAACTAGATTGACCCGCTCATAAATTCTAATATGATACTCTAACCAGTTTATCTATATTGGTTGAGTCCTATTGTACCGAGATGAACTCCCAGTTGGGTCATGATTCATAGATTATATGATAAGCAAAGATAAGTAAAGTAAAGATAAATACACGGAATTGTTATGTGCCGCCCCATGGTATGGAATAAGGATTACAGTATGGTATAGTGAGAGGCAGATAATTAGCTGAGGAGACAGCGAAACTACTGATCTTTGATGACCACTGTTCCTGAGATTTCAGGTTCTCTCACACATGTATCTCGAAAAAGGGTGATGCATTGGTCACACTCCTTCCCCCAGAGAACATAGTATTGAGCCAGAGGGACAACTGAGGAGACAGTGAACCTACAGGTTCTTAAATGACCACTGTTCCTGGAGTGCAGGTTCTCTCCCACCTGCATTCCGAATTTGGTGACGCATTGTCACATCCATTTTTTCTTTTGGACTCACTGACTTTATGAATATAGAGGCACATCTAACATCTCAACCTAATAAAGTCGAGTTCGCATAGGAAAACTAACTTTAAGGACATTATAGTAATGTAAAAAATATAGTGCAACTCACAGTAAAGCAATGTAAAGCAGAGTACAGTAAAGTAAAGTATAGAACATGGTAAAGTGAAGTATGGTACAATAAAGAATATGGTACAATAAAGCATGGAACATGGTATGATAAAGATAATGTAGAGTAAAGACAAAATATAATCATAGTAAAGAATGAAGTATAGATATTGATATTGTCAAAGAATGATGTATTGATTCATTATAGTCAATGCATAGAAATCAGAGTACAGTATTATTCATCATTGATATATTGGTTATACGATTATCATTGATCCTTATTTCACCGTCTAATTTGCTATTGTACTAGGCTTTTTCTCACGGGTATTCGATTCCCCTGTATTGAGATTTTGCAGGTGAGAATGCTAACTATTGAGGTGATGGAGGGCACAGAGCTTGGAGAGTGCTGCACATAACATAAATTATTACTACAAGCCCAACATAATTTTATTACGTGTTAGCATGTTTTCTTCCATTGAAAGACATCATGGTTTTCCTCTTATTGAACATTTATTCTACTGAACTTCTTAAAGTTGCTATCTATTCTTATCTTGTTCTAGATTGCATTAACTATCAATGTCTCTTGACATTCCACTATTTGAACTTTCTCATTAAAGTCTTTGATTATATTTTGTATTATATTGTCACATATGTCATTTTGTGAATGATCATGGTCAATAGTATAGTAGGCAGTGTAGCGCTCCCGGGGTCAACCTTACTGTCTACGTAGTAGGATGGGCGATTTTGGGGGCATTACAGTTTGGTATCAGAGCTTAAGTTCTTGGCTCCCTCATTGATTATAGTAGAGTAGATATTCATGCATAATCATTATTGCTCATATTGTTTCATAGCTCAAAGTAAAGTCATGTGCAAGCTTCTCAAGCATCTGCGGCTCCACTTCTCAAGTAAGTACTAAGTACATTTTCATGTAAATGATACTGATATTATTGAGTTGACTTGTTCTCATAGATGACTCCGCATCGCATAACGTCCAGAGTGCTACGTGGTGGAAGTCGAGTGTTTTAGAGAGCTGAAACAGTCATGCACCCTCCCACTACACTGGTTCAAGGACAAGAGCAGATGCAAGTACCGACACAGGATCGTGGGCGTGGCCGTGGCCGTGCGATTCCACCACCTCCTGCTCCAGAAGAATGGGAGCACTCATATTTGGAAAGCGTGGGGAGTAACGATCTAGTGATACCTCCTCCGCCAACTGAGATATCTGAAGAAAGAGAACGAAGGAGAAGATTACAAATTATAGGAGCACGCATCAACAACCCTATCTGTCTGTCTTCAGATGAAGAAGAAGAAGATCCAGAGCCGTACTGCAGTTCTTGTGAACAATTTAGACATTTTGAATGTGAATGCCTAAATTATCCTATGCATAAGAAGAATCCTGGGAATGAACTTGGAGAACCTTCGCGACGTAGTAATTAGTGTCTAATGTTTTCTTGATGTGGAAGGTCTTAGTGTGCCTTAGACGAATGCTTGAGTTTTGTTCTGACTAACTCTACCATGAGATTAACTTTTATTTTAGCAGACATTGAGTCATAAGGTCTCAATTTTTTATCTAAGATTTTTATTTTGGTTAAAGATCTTTGATTATATGCTTTTCTCAAATATTTCCATGGTCTTTTTATAGATGTCTTCTCAAAGAAGGTCACAAGCATCCACTAGTGAGAATGAGATCCATAATGAAGGGGAGACCCCTTTCATTCTGCATCTCCATCTTATCCTCCTCCACTTACATCTTCTCCTACTCCACCTGAACCATCAGTACAGCAAGGACGTCAAGTTCCTCTTCCCTGCACACTACAAGAGTTCTGGAGATTGAAACCTCCGATGTTCAATGGAGAAGGAGGTATAGAAGTAGTTGAACAGTGGATAGAGACGATAGAAGATAAGTTTGACATCCTAGACGTCCTTGAAAATAAGAAGGTGCTGTTCGTTGGAGACACCCTCTAGAAAGACGCAAAGGAATGGTGGAAAGCAAAGAAGGCCACCGGCTTTTCAGAAGTCAGAATTGTTGCCAGGGAGGACTTCCGCAAATCATTCGAGACGTGCTACTTCCCCAAGTTCCAAAGGGATTTGAAACAAAAGGAATTTCTGAATCTGGAACAAGGGACCATGACAGTGATCCAATAAATGACAAAATTTGTTCGATTGAGAAAATACTCCAAGCTGATTATGGATGAACAAGATGTAACGAAACGCTTTGTTGACGGACTAAACATCGCCTTGAGGTCCCAAACAAGACCAGGAAATTGCAAAATCCTGGATGAGACGGTCAAGCTACACTGACCGAGAAGGACCACTAAGACCTACTGAAGGACATGAGGGTCCAGCCGAATGTAGGCCAAAGCTCTCAGCCATAACAACAATTTAGAGGGAACAACCGTCAGCATCAATGACGGGATAATCGGCCCCGCCCTTATCCAGCACCTTAGCAGTACAACCATCCACAACAACAGCCTTATCGCCCTCCACAATAAGTTCTTTCACCACAGCAACAACAATCACAACAGCAGCAACAAAACCCAAGGCCCCCTCAGCAGGCGCAAAGGCGATCTGCTCAACAGCAGATGCAACAGTCTCTCAGAGCCCCTCAGGCACCACCTGCACAAGGTGAGCGGGTCTTATGCAATACCTGTGACAGGACCCATGCTGAAGAATGTCGCATGAAGATTGGAGCATGCTACTATTGCGATGGAATGGGCCATATCATAGTAAACTGTTCAAGACGTGGACAACAACAGTTAGTGCAAGGAAGACTCTTCATTTTAGAAGAGGATGCTCCACAGAATGACGCTGAGGTCATTCGAGATACGCTATTCGTAGCTGAATTACCCACTACAGTATTGTTCGATTCCGGTGCCTCCCATTCCTTTATATCTGAAGAGTGTGCCCATACATTAGGATTAACCGCAATGAACCTAGATAATAAGATGAATATACTTACTCCACAAGGAACCCTGATTATCACAAAGTACCTTTCTAATGTACCCATAGAGATAGAGAAAAAGAATCTTCCTGCAAATTTTATTATTATTCTTATGTAAGATTATGATATAATTTTGGGCATGGATTGGCTAACCTCCCATGATGCTTCTATCTTGTGCAAGCAAAAGAATGTGGTTATAGGTACACAGATTACAGATAAAGTCATCGTCAGAGGCATTGCACAAAAAAATAAAAAATCATAGTGTCTACCATGAATGCACATAAACTACTCCAAAAGGGATGTAGAGGTTATCTAGCAAGTATTAAGATAGCAGAGCCAGTCAAGACCCCTCAAGACATAGAGGTTGTGAGGAAATTTTCTAATTATTCCCTGATGATATTAGTGGTCTACCGCCCAAAAGAGAGATAGACTTTCATATTGAAGTGGCACCCGGCACAGAGCCGATCTCCAAAGCTCCATACTGCATGGCCCTAGCAGAGATGAAGGAATTGAAGAACCAAATTCAAGAGCTGCTAGACAAAGATTTCATCAGGCCTGGTGTCTCATCATGGGGTGCGCCAGTCCTCTTTGTCAAAAAGAAGGACGGATCGTTAAGACTTTGTATCGACTACAGAATATTGAACAAAGTCACAATAAAGAACAAGTACTCGCTACCTCGCATCGACGACTTATTTGATCAGCTGTCCAAAGCAAATGTTTTCTCCAAGATTAATCTGCGAAGCGGATATCATCAACTAAGAGTAGCAGAAGAAGACATACCAAAGATAGCCTTCAGGTCACGGTATGGGTATTACGAGTTCCTAGTAATGCCATTTGAATTAACAAATGCCCGGCAGCATTCATGGACCTCATGAATCGAACTTTCCACAAACACCTGCATAAGTTCGTAATTGTCTTCGTCGACGACATCCTCATCTACTCGCCAAGCATAGAGTAACACAGGGAACATCTGAAGATAGTATTGGAGACTTTGCAAACAAAGAAATTATACGCAAAGTTCTCCAAATATGAATTTTGACTCGAACAATGATGTTTCTTGGCCACATCATCTGCAAAGATGGAATTGCAGTGGATCCGACAAAGGTAGAAGCAGTATTCAACTGGACTCAACTAAAGAATATCTTCTAGATCATGAGCTTCCTTGGTCTAGCAGACTACTATAGACGCTTCATCAAGGATTTCTCCAGAATAACACTACCATTGACCAAGTTCACCAGAAAAGGGGAAAATTTTATTTGGTCGCCCAAGTGTGAATAAAGCTTTCAAGAGTTAAAGAAGTAGCTAACTTCAGCCTCAATCCTGACGTTACCATCGATCAACGGTGGTTACTTAGTTTACAGTGATGCTAGTGGTACAGGATTGAAGTGCGTATTGATGCAACATGTGAAGGTAGTGGCATACGCATCCAGACAGCTGAAGAAATATGAGATCAATTATTCAACTCATGACTTCGAATTGGCAGAAGTAGTGTTTGCCCTCAAACTTTGGCGCCATTACCTGTATGGAGAAGACTTTGTGGTCTACATTGACTACAAGAGCTTAAAGTATGCCTTCACACAGAAGGATCTGAATATGCGCCAAAGACGATGGATGGAGTTCTTAAAGGACTACGAGTTCTCTATCAACTACCATCCTGGTAAAGCAAACTCTGTAGCAAATGCACTCAGTCGAAAGTGGGAAGGATCGGTCGCCTTTATGCGCCTTCGATAATTTGAGATGATGGAAGAACTTTTTGAGTGGACACCAAAGGTAAGACATGACAGATCATTAATGATGATGCAGCATATAGTACCAGACATAATCGGGAGAATCATTGAAGCACAAGTAGAAGACCCAGACTATCAAATTATGATGATAACGACTAGTCCTGAAACTACAAATTTCAAAGTCTCTTCAGATGGTGGCATCAGGTACCGTAATTGTTTATGGGTACCAAATAACCCTGAACTCCGAAGGGAAATGCTAGATGAATGCCATAAGTCAGAGTTTACAATCCACCCAGGGAGTACAAAAAATGTACAAGAATGTGCAGAGGAATTTTTGGTGGCCATATATGAAGAAGGAGATCGCAGAATATGTCTCCAAGTGCATAGTGTGCAAATAGGTCAAGGTGGAACATAAAAAACCTCAAGGAACCTTGAAGAGTTTGGGCATCCCACAGTGGAAGTGGGAAGAGATATCAATGGACTTCATCACCGGTTTATCCCGAACTCAAAAGGGGTATGATGCCATTTGGGTGATAGTAAACTGACTCACTAAATCGACTCACTTCCTACCTATCAAAGTAAAACAATCTCTTAAAAGTCTAATGGATTTATATGTGCAGGAGATTGTTAGACTACATGGAATTCTGTTAGTCATTGTGTCTGATAGAGATCTCAGATTCACATCAAGATTCTGAAAGAGCATCCAAAATACTTTTGAGACGAGACTTCGCTACAGTACAACCTTCCATCCCCAAACAGATGGACAATCAGAGATAATGATTCAGACGCTAGAAGATATGCTTAGAGCATGCGCTTTGGATTGGCATGGCAATTATGATAAGCATCTATTTCTTATAGAGTTCTCCTACAATAATAGCTTCCATGCTAGTATAGAGATGTCCCCCTTTGAAGCATTATATGGTCGACCATGTCGCTCCCCGACATATTGGGGCGAAGTGGGCGAAAGAAAGATCTTGAGTGCTGAATTACAAAAGCAGACTCAAGAGTACACAGACATGGTTGAATTGATAAAGAAGATGATGAAATCTACTCAAGATCGTCAGAAAGCCTATGCAGACAAGAAACGTCGAGAACATACATTCAAAGCAAGAGATCAAGTTCTACTTAAGGTCTCGTCCACCAAAGGAGTGATGCATTTTAGTAAGCGTGGGAAATTGAGCCCAAGGTATGTGAGTCCATTTGAGATCTTACATATGGTTGGAGACTCAGCTTGCAAGTTAGCGTTACCTCCGGCATATGCTAGAGTACATAACGTCTTCCACGTTTCATTACTCCAGAAGTACAATCATGATTACGCCAACGTGATTCAAATTGAGGAACCAAACCTCAAGGAGGATCTGACATATGAAGAACAACCCACAGAGATATTGGAATACCAAGAACACCAACAAGGAAAGAAGAGAGTATCATTAGTCAATGTAGCATGGAAGTACCACCAAGAAAAAGAGGCAACTTGGGAAGTAGAATCAGAAATGCAAGAGAAATTTCCTAAACTATTCGGTAAGTCATAACTCCTATATAAATTCGAGGACGAATTTTCTTTTAAGGGGATAATAATTTTTAAGGGGGTAATAATGTAATGTATCCAACTTTCACGTAAGGAAAGGAATTCAAAAATCAAAGAAAATGGTTCGAATAGGAATTTAATTGCCATTAATGAACGGAATTCAAATCAAATTCGGGAAAAAAAGGAAAGAAGAACGGCGATAGGGGAGGAAAATCCTCCCCTGATTTCCGCTCGGGAACGGTCGGCCACCCTGGCCGGCCGTGACTACGGCTTTTCGACGCACGACGACCTCCCTCGACGTGCGCAAGGACTAGGCGCACTTCCTGCACTGGCCAAGGACGATCGGTGATCATCTGAACGACGATAGCGGCTCGACGAACTTTTGATGTCCAAAGTAGAGGTACCTTAGCGTCTTAAATCTCTAGATGAAGAAATAGTGATCATTTGATATGCAAGAATAGTCCATTATGATCCTGAGATTGTTACCTACATTTTTCGTATTCATGTCGTGACGATTTGATGGCTGAAAGATCGTCGAAATCGAGAACGAAGTTCGGAGGCTCTATTTTATCATTGAGACCGGTCTACCGATATTATTAGCGGTCAACCGGTCCACGCAAAGAACTCTCACGAGTTTCTATCGATCGGTCGACCGACCTCACCATGGCGGTCGACCGACCTATCTATCACGGATAGATCTGATTTCATGATCGGTCGATCGAACTTTCGATCGGTCGACCGATCTGACGTGCAGAGCGCGTCCTCATGATCTTACTACCGGTCGACCGACCACAAGGACGATCGACCGATCCTAAAATAACCGGTTGACCGGCCTTATGCGTACGGTCAACCGATCCACAGATACCCGACAAAGAACACAGCCGACCGATCTAAGAGGATCGATCGATCGGTGCTAGAGAACGGTCGACCGATCCACCAGGAATGATCGATCGGTCCGGTCAGACCAGTCGGGTTAGATCGTCCAGTTTAGTTAGACCCATCGGTCTGAACCAACCAGATTGACCCGCTCATAAATCCTAATATGAGACTCTAACCAGATCACCTATATTGGCTGAGTCCTATTGTACCGAGATTAACGTCTAGTTGGACCCTGATTCATAGATTACATGATAAGCAAAGATAAGTAAAGTAAAGATAAAAACACGTGATTGTTATGTGCCGCCCCATGGTATGGAACAAGGTTTATAATATGATATAGAGAGGGACAGGTAGTTAGCTGATGAGACAGCGAAACTACTAGTCTTCGATGACCACTATTGCTGAAATTTTTAGGTTCTCTCCCACCTGTATCTCGAAAAAGGGTGATGCATTGGTCACACTCCTTCTCCCAAAGAACATAGTATTGAGCCAGAGGGACAGGTAGCTAACTGAGGAGACAGTGAACTGTTCTTAAATGACCATTGTTCTTGAGGTGTAGGTCCTCTCCCACCTGCATTCTGAATTGGGTGACGCATTATCACACACATTTTTCCTTTTGGAGTCACTGGCTTTATGGATATAGAGGCACCTCTAACATTCCAACCTAATAAAGTCGAGCTCGCATAAGACAACTAACTTTAAGGACATTATAGTAATGTAAAAGATGTAGTGCAACTCACAATAAAGCAATGTAAAATAGAGTACAGTAAAGTAAAATATAGAACATGATAAAGTGAAGTATGGTATAGTAAAAAATATTGTATAGTAAAGCATGGAACATGGTATGATAAAGATAATATAGAGTAAAGATAAAGTATAACCATAGTAAAGAACGAAGTATAGATATTGATATTATCAAGGAATGATGTATTGATCCATTATAGTCAATGCATAGAAATCAGAGTACAGTATTGTTCATTATTGATATATTGATTATATGATTATCATTGATCCCTATTTCACCGTCTAATTTGCTATTGTACTGGGCTTTTTGGTCACGAGTATTCGATTCCCCTGTATTGAAATTTTGCAGGTGAGAATGCTAACTGATGAGATGATGGAGGACACAGAGCTTAGAGAGTGCTGCACACGACATAAATTATTGCTACAAGTCTAACAGAATTTTATTATGTGTTAGCATGTTTTCTTCCATTGACATCATGATTTTCCGCTTATTGAACATTTATTCTTACTGAACTTCTTAAAGTTGCTATTTATTCTTATCTTGTTATATACTGCATTAACTATCCATGTCTCTTGACATTTCACTATTTGAACTTTCGCATTAAAATCTTTGATTATATTTTATATTATATTACCACGTATGCCATTTTGTGAATGATCACGATCAATAGTGTAGTAGATAGTGTAGCGCTTTCGGGGTCAACCTAACTGCCTACGTGGTAGGAGGGACGATTTTGAAGGCGTTATAATGTTAGGGGTCCATCGATTGATCATGGTTAAAATAATTTTAAAGTTGGATGACTTTCGTCTTAAAAAATGAAATTGGTGACCATACTCAAAATATCCCTAATTTAAATGATGGTGGTTGAAATTTATAAACTTGGCGTACGTGCAAACAAAGATTTAGGGACAGAATTTTGCCACGTCTTTTATATTTTTCTTTTACTCATAGAGAGGTGAAGATATTTTAGTTTCTTGTGATGGTTATTTTTCCCGAAAAAGTTTCTGTATACTGGTAGTATTAATTTTTCATACGTTACAGTTGCGTGATTGACAGAATAATGGTGTACTTAATTATTAATATTTTTTAATCTTAATGGCTAATGATAATATATATTATCATCATTAATATAATTTAATTAAAAGATAAATTAACTCGTACAAATTTGAATTTGGTTGTATCGTATGGTTAAAAAGTGTTGGATTACATGGTTTCTCCGAAGAATAGAAAAGAATAAGAAATAAAGGATCGGTTGTTTATTGGATATTTGAGCTCAATCAATTATTTAAATAGACCAATGTAAGTAATTATCAAAAGACACTCATGATGTACTCTAAAGTCTAATTATAAAAATGGAATACGAAAATATTGAATAATTGTGCAAATTCATAAATTGTTATTCCTTAACTAACTTGAATTGAAACTTGTGGTCATGCACACTACGAAACTTTGAACTGGTATGCAATATATTGGTTCAGTTTTTTAAGGAAAAATAATGTCCCTACATTTAAAAGGAATTGTGTGAGAGTGTGGCTCATGGATTTAAATCTACTCCTTTTTTTCTTAAATAAGCATATGAATAAAATAATTACTCCCAGCACCTCTTTCCAGCTCACCAAGTTAAACGACCCTTTGATCTCAAATAATATAACAAAAGAAAATAATAAAAAAACAAATCCAGCCCTTTGCGGTCTTAAAAGGCCCAATAGTTTTAGCCCAAACTCGAGTCCCACGGTCCACTCGCCCCTTCGCTACCTCAACGGGTCCTCTCTGCTTTCCGATGAACGCCCGATGAATCCACCCATCCTAACACCTCATCATGGACCCGCAAATATGAACCAATCATAGGAAGCCAGCTCTCCTAAAACTGGAATGGGTGTTGAATGAACCATGCGGCAAAATTATATGTCATTCGGCAGGAACCAAACCCCTCTTTTCATATGCCATTTTCGCTACCTAGACGAGTCCGCCGCCCGCAACTAAATATTTCACCCATTTAGCACCGCGACACATCCTGAATTCTCCTTCCAAGTCCCTAATCCTTCAAATATCCAGGGACTTATTTGTATGAAAATTTAGTACGGGGGGGCTCTATTGCGAAACAAGGCAACAAACAATCCGCTCTATTTGTCCTCCGCCCATCCCACTCGCCCAGGTACCATCTACTTCTCCGATCGATATCTAACCCTACACCCTTGCGGCGGCGTCTGAAGAGATCTCCGGCGGCGTAGGAGGAAGGACATGGAGGCGGCTGCGCTCTCTCGGATCGGTCTCGCCGGGCTGGCGGTGATGGGCCAGAACCTCGCCCTCAACATCGCGGAGAAAGGCTTCCCCATCTCTGTCTACAACAGGACGACATCCAAGGTCGACGAGACCGTCGCCCGCGCCGCCGAGGAGGGCGGCCTCCCGCTGTTCGGCCACCACACCCCACGGGACTTCGTTCTCTCCCTCTCCCGCCCCCGCACAGTCGTCATCCTAGTCAAGGCCGGGGCGCCCGTGGACCAGACCATATCCGCCCTCTCCCATTTCATGGATCCCGGTGACGCCATCATCGACGGCGGCAACGAGTGGTACGAGAACACCGAGCGACGCATCCGCGAAGCCTCCACCCGCGGCCTTCTCTACCTCGGCATGGGCGTATCCGGTGGCGAGGACGGCGCGCGCAACGGCCCCTCGCTCATGCCCGGGGGATCCTTCCAGGCCTACCGCAACGTCGAGGACATCCTCAGGAAGGTGGCGGCGCAGGTGGACGACGGGCCCTGTGTCACCTACGTCGGCGAGGGCGGCGCCGGGAACTTCGTGAAGATGGTGCACAACGGCATCGAGTACGGAGACATGCAGCTTATCTCGGAGGCATACGATGTGCTCAAGACCGTCGGGGGTCTCTCGAACTCCGAGCTCGCGGAGATCTTTGACGAGTGGAACCGCGGGGAGCTCGAGAGCTTCCTCATCGAGATCACTGCAGACATCTTTAAGGTCCCTGACGAACACGGAGAAGGCGAGCTCGTGGACAAGATATTGGATAAGACCGGAATGAAGGGTACAGGAAAATGGACCGTGCAGCAGGCGGCTGAACTCTCTGTTGCTGCCCCAACTATTGCCGCCTCCCTGGACTGCAGGTACCTCAGCGGCCTCAAGGACGAGAGGGAGGCTGCTGCTGCGGCCCTCGATCAGGCTGGCATGGGAAGCAATGGAGATTTATCCGTTGGGCGACGATCTGTCGACAAGAAACGCCTGATAGATGATGTCAGGCAAGCGCTCTATGCCTCGAAGATCTGCAGTTATGCTCAGGGTATGAACTTGCTGCGGGCCAAGAGTGAGGAGAAGGCGTGGAACCTCAATCTCGGGGAGTTGGCAAGGATCTGGAAGGGAGGGTGCATCATTAGGGCGAGATTCCTTGACAGGATCAAGAAGGCCTATGAGCGCAACCGTGGCCTTGCAAACTTGATTGTTGACCCAGAGTTCGCGAGGGAGATGGTGCAGCGCCAGTCAGCTTGGAGGAGGGTTGTTGGGCTTGCAATTGAGGCAGGAATAAGCACACCTGGGATGTGTGCCAGTTTGGCCTATTTTGACACTTATCGCCGTGCAAGGCTCCCTGCAAACTTGGTGCAGGCTCAGAGGGATTACTTTGGGGCACATACCTTTGAGAGGATTGATCGCCCTGGAGCATTCCACACAGAGTGGTCAAAGATTGCAAGGCAAAGCAAGAGTGGTGCAGGCATCCTTAACTGAGGTGATTGGATGATAAAATCCTATTTGTTAATGGTAATGAATGCAATTGTTGAAGAATTAGGTTCTCTTGAGGCAATTGTCCTTTCTCTTCCTAGTAGGATTGCTGATAATAAATGCTGCGTCTCTCTTAGATGTGCATGTTGAGAATTTAGCTATTATGGAACTCTTGAATCTTGGCAAACTTGGAAAATGTTGCTGAGGTTGAGTTCCATTGCCATCGTAATTTTTACATTTGATGCTTTTTCTTAGCAAGGATCTGCTAGCAGTTTTCTTGTGGATCATTGATGGTAACCATTTCGACAATACATGATATGATTTTCATTTTGGTATATGTTTGCTGGGTAATGTGTAATGCTAAATGATGAGCTCAACTTCTTGTTGGTTGCAGATTGCTTGTCGAAAGTTCATTTTTTAACTCACTTTGCATTTTACATATTATGTTGCTCTTAGATAAATGGGGCTTCAAGTTTGCGTATTAAGTGTCTCAGACTTTATTGGGATTTTTGGGTCGTCGTTTGATGGGAGTTCAAGTTTTCTTATGACAATCCTACTTGCTTTGGGCATTTGTTTTGGGCTAAACAAAATTTTGAACTGCTTGAAAAACTATCTTTTAACAATCAGCTCAGGTCATATACTCATATAAGTTTCTGAAAGTTGGTATTCTAATACTTGGTTCATGTACACTGATCAAATTCCAACAAATTTCAAGTTACTCCCTCTCAAAAGAAAAAGTTTGACAGCAACTATACAATAGGTATCTGCTGGTAATAACCTTTTTTTAAGGGATGGAGAATACTATGGTGTAAAGTATATCTGGTACAAATCTATTTGTTAGACAATTGATCATTACTGCATTAGTACTTTGTGAATTTGAGTAAACTTTGTTTACAAAATAAAATTGCTTTTCTAAAACAAGATGGCCTTCGGTTTCATGTTTTGATGAGTGCCCTAAATTAACTCGTTTGAGAATGCTCTTTTTTTTTGGGCCGGGAAAGGGCCTACCTAATTATGGTAATCATCCAAAAATATTATAACCATATATCGCTCTTATACAAGATCAGTGGGAGGTAATAAGATCAAAGATCATAATATCCGATCTAAAAGATATATTTCATAAATATTCTTTTAATAAATTGCAGTACTTAAATTTTAAATTATATTTCATGCGAATTACATCAAAATATATTAAAATTAAAGAAAATATATTAAACATCATCTATTAATTATTATCATTATAAATATATAATTTTATTAATATTTAAATAATCATATCAGATCGTATTGGATTTATGATCAATATTAAGATCGATTTTACATATAAGATTGTCAAGGTAACATCGTAGGAATAGTGACATCATAAAATAAGTAAAAGTCTAGATCAAAAGATTTTGACAACCTTACATGAGACTTAAAAACTATGTACATGTACTAGGAAACCGATAAAAGGCATCCAAAAGAGCTACTCGAAGCCCCACTAGTGTATCAAAAAGGAGATATGGTATATAATATTGTCTACATGGCAGTTCGTCCCCTGCTGATGGGGTTCGGATGCCAGCATAAGTACATAGGCCAGCTATGTAAAAGGTGATGTGTTATTTCCTCAAAAAACAAAAGAAGGTGAGGTGTGTTATTCGTCAAAACATTGGTGCATTATGAAAGTAAAACATGTTGAGGTAATTTTCAATGGGGAACTGAGGAAAAAAATCCTTGGAGTTAGTTTATAGGCAGGGACGGGCCTAGCAGATCCAACTCCTCACAAAGAAGGAAAAATGCAGATCAAAGATAATAAGCCTATACTAAACTCCTAGGTCAATGGATTATGCTTAGATTGAACTTATTCCAACATGACATTTAGAAGAAATTCAGCTTGAAGAGTTTTTTTATCTAACTTCAATTATCTTCTTTTAGATCGGAAACTTAGTTTTTTGCACAAATTCTGCTCTCTTGGAGCTCCATGTTCAAAATTAACGCTTGCAGGTTATTGAGCCTAGGTCTGCAAATGGGCAGAGAATGCATAATTTTCTTTAGTAGATCATAGGTTACTTTCTTCCTGCTTTCACTTTGCCTTGTTACCTAAATTCTGACCAGACATATCAACGTCCAGTAACCGTGCATCAAAATCTCCTACAGCAGCCAACTCAATACAAAGAACAGAAAACATACTAATCTTGTTAGGAATCAAGAATGTTTGTTATAATTAATCAGCTCCAGTTTTCTGGGACCTGCTTTTAATTGATGTATGGACTTTTTGTATGTTATGTCTATTTATATATTCCGCATATTGGTTCTGCAATCTCATTTTATTGAATGTATGAACAGGCCATGGTTTTTGGAAGAAAAGAATAGAAATTCCTCCAAGAAAAGGAATGGAAATTATCTGGAAATGAAATTTTGAAAAGAAATTCACATACCGTTCGAAAGGGGAAAAACAAATCATTTTGTCTATTGCCTATGAATCGTTCGAAAAGATGAATGGTGAAGCCTCTGACTAATATATAAATATAGGCATATGATGGAGGATTTAAGCTTTAGTAAGATTGCAGTGTCATGTCATCTGGGTAAATTACACGGATCTTCCTCAATTTTGAGTATGGTAATAATTCGGCTCCTCAACTTTAATTCGTGTCTAGAATGTTCTTCAATTTTAATTTTCTAAGACGTTTCATTCATTTGACCGCTGATAGTGAGTTTTCTGATTTTCTCGCTTATGTAGTCGTCATATGAACTTTTCTCTTTCATTCACTTCATTTAAAAAATAAAAAATATAAATTAATATTAAAAATAAAAAAGTGGACAGCGCCACTCGTTGGCGTCAGCGCCGACGAGCTCGGCCAAAGGGGGCCCATCAGCCCCCTCCCTTTGTCCCATCAGCTCGGCCAAAGGGGGCCCATAAGGCGGCATGTGCGGGAGAGAGAGGGAGGGGGCTGATGGGCCCCCTTTGGCCGAGCTCGTCGGCGCGCGTAGGACAACCAGTCCATGCCCAACACCACGTCGTAATCTCTGATCGGAACGACGATCAGGTCTGCCGAAAAGTCCTTACCATTTATCAATCCAATAACTATTTATTGCATGACGATAATTTTTCTCTCATTCAATGAAGTCTTAAATAATTTCTTATAAGACACATGTACAACAACATGACTTGTGGACTATCTCTACATCATCATCATTAAGGCATAACATTATGTATCATTTCTATTCTCTTATGTAGCATTTCCAACTAACCTAGAGATTAACTTTCCAATTTGAATCCATAATCTTTCCTAACCTTATGATTAGGAATCCATTAAGATCTTCTTTAATTCACTATTCGATAATAGATGCCATACTTTACTTGTTGTGTTGACCTCACTTTTATCTCAATTTATGGTGCCTTAAGGATAACGTGGGGATAACATCCTTAGGGCTTTGGTTATTCAATCTTAGAATGACCTCCTTAAAACTTTGGTTATTCCTTTCGGAATAACCTCCTTAGGCATTGCCTTATACCATTAATTCTATTTCCATTATCTAAGGATGTATTTTATCCCTCACTCTATCCATGGCTTCACCAACCGGTTTCTAATTCACATAGATCAATTTGCGGTCCTCGCCGTAATCCGTCTCGAGGGAGACCTACTCAACCTCCTCAATTCATCTTTTTTTTGCATCTTCAAAGTCGCCCTTCCCATTGAGCTGAGGGGCTGCAACTTTCGAGCCTCTATAATATCTCTACGATCATACCCAACTACCATACAAGACTCATGGGTGGGTGTGCTCAGTGTGAGCTAAGTGGGATCCATAAAGATCCTCACCTCAACCTTGCTCCATTGAGATATCGGGTCTGCTGCCTATTCCCTATTGGGCTCTAAGCCTACGCTCATTTGCCTGTGAGCCTAGTGTCACAGCCTAATTTCTCTCCTAGAAATTAGATGCAACTGGCCTTGAAGATCCCTCCCTGAATCACTCAAGCAGCCTTCCCAATTCACTCTGATTTTTCTCTCAAAGATGAACTCTCACACACCCTTAACTCACACTTAGTTTCTTACTTAACTCAAGTTACACACACACAATGCAAACATATAGAGGACTCGGCCAAATGAGGGAAGAAGACATTCATTATCACTTGTCCCAGAATGTGGGAACCTTACATGTATTTATAGTGTATGGATCAGCCAACTGCTGTCCAGCATTTGAATTCAAACCATTCAATTCAAATTCAAATGTCAACCATAACTACCTATTACATAACTTCTAATTCAATGGCCAGGATCTTCCCATCACCTTGATTGAAGTTCCTGCCTTCAGGATTACTTCCCTCCATCATAGGACACGTCCTGGTGAACTCCGGCCACCAGGATCCCGGCGCGACCACCTTATGCCCGTCGGCCATGGCCGCCATGGCGGTTATAACCGCCACTTCTTCATTGTCTTCCTTCCAAAGATGTCTCCACGCATGCTCCTTCAAATCCAATGATCTTCTGCGACCTCCACATGTCTGATGATGCTCTAGGATGGTCTGGTTCGGCCCTGGGATGACATGCCCCAGAATGGCCCGGGCGCGCCCGGCCATGTGCACCTGGCCATGTCGTATGGCCCTGCCATGTTCCGGCCATCCTCTACGTCCGATCTTCTGCACCAAGCTTCCTGGTTGATAAAGAAGTACCGAGATGTGCTCTCCAATCCCTGGGATGTCTCGGCTCATCCCATGGATGCTCATGGCCGTCATGTGCACCCGGGCGCCCAGGGCGCGCCCGGCCATGCTCGGCCATGCCCAGAAGCCCTCCATTCATGGAGGGTGACATTCCTCCCCCGCTGAAGACGTTGCCGACCTCGGCAACTGCTGAGCTTCACCTGTAGTTGGGGAAGTAGACATGTCGTTGACCGGCCTTCGAACTTCGGACGCCCGCCCTAGTTCTTCTAAGTCAGCATGGTATGCCTTCAACATACTTACATGGAAAACAGGATGCAATTGGCGAAGATGAGCAGGAAGATCCACACGATAGGCCACCTTGCCTATCCTTTTCAAGATGGTGAAAGGGCCCTCATATCTCCTCATGAGGCCTTGGTGCAAGTTTCGGAGAGCCTTGAATTGTCGAGCTCTCAACTTCACCAACACTTGGTCACCAACTTGGAACTCCAGATGTCTCCTCTTCTTGTCTGCAAACTTCTTCATTTTCCTTGCCGACTTCTCAAGGATGGCCCTGGACTCTTCCAAAGCCTCTTGCCAATGGTGTGCCACCTTGAAGGCTGCAGGACACCTTCCTGCATACCTTGCTGCCAAGGCTGCTGGGGTCACGGGCTGCCGGCCAGTGACGAGTTCGAAGGCACTCCTTTGTGTAGCCTCGCTCTTCTGCATATTGAAAGAGAATTGAGCAACATCCAACAACTTTGCCCAATTCTTTTAGTTAGCATCCACAAAGTGTCGAAGGTAAATCTCTAGAAGATGATTTGCCCTCTCCGTTTGGCCGTCCGTTTGAGGATGGAAGGCCGTTGAGAAACGGAGTTCAGTCCCAAGGAGTTTGAACAACTCCCTCCAGAATGTACCTGTAAAGCGAGGATCCCTGTCACTCACAATTACCTCAGGTATGCCCCACAACTTTACTACGTTGTTGACGAAAAGCTTGGCCACCTCCTCGGCCGAGCAATGCTTAGGGGCTGGGATGAACGTGCCGTACTTGGAGAACTTATCGATTACCACCATAATCGATCCATAGCCTCCTGATCTTGGTAGAGCACTGATGAAGTCCATGGTTACGACTTGCCATGGCTGTTCGGGCACCGGCAAAGGTTCCAAAAGACCCGCTGGTTTGAGTTGCTCCACCTTGTCCTGCTGACACTTAAGGCAAGTCCTCACATATGCCTCAATGTCTTCCTGCATTTGTGGCCAATAGTAGCCATCTTCCACCAATGCCAACGTCCTGGCCATACCTGGATGTCCAGCCCATAAGGAGTCATGGCAGTCCTTGAGAATGCGACGTCGAAGGCTCTCCCAACGGGGCACGTACAGCTGGCGCCCTGTTGTGAAAAGCAGGCCCTCCTCCTTCCAAAATCTTCGAGTCTTGCCCTCGTCCACCAAACGAAGGATCTCCACAGCCTTGGAGTCATGAATCAAGCCTACTCGCACTTGATCTTGGAAGTCGCCCTTCACACTGCTCATGGCCGCAAGTTGCACTTTCCTGCTGAAGGCGTCCGCCACCACGTTGGTGCGCCCCACCTTGTACTCAAGTTGATAGTCAAACTCGGCCAGAAAGTCTTGCCAACGTCCTGCTTTGGGGACAACTTCTTTTGATTCTGAAAGTAAGAAGTGGCCACATTGTCAGTTTTTACAACAAAAGTACTTCCGAGAAGGTAATGTCTCCAAGTGCGCAAACAATGCACTATGGCCGACATATCCTTGTCATGCACATGATACTTGCACTCCGCCTCGCTGAACTTCCTGCTTTCAAAAGCCACGAGGTGGCCCTCTTGCATAAGGACACCTCCTAGTGCAAAATCTGAAGCATCGGTGTGTACCTCAAAGGTTCGGCCATAGTCGGGCAGCTTCAAGCATGGCCCTTGGACTATAGCACCCTTGAGATCTTCAAAGGCCTCCTGACATGTGTCTGCCCACAGCCAAGACTTATCCTTCTTTAAGAGATCAGTGAGAGGTGCTACCCTCCTGGAGTACCCTTCTACAAATCTCTTATAATAGTTGGTCAGCCCTAAGAATGACCTCAACTCCGGAACACTCGAAGGGGGCTGTCATTCTTCAATAGCACGAACCTTCTCCTTGTCCATGCTTATGACTCCAGCTTTGATGTGATGACCCAAGAACATTACTTCAGGTTGAGCAAAGGAACACTTTTCGGCCTTCACGAAAAGTTCGTTTTCCCTCAACAACTTGAACACCTCTTCCAAGTGCTTGACATGTTCGGCAAGGGATTCTGAATACACAACAATGTCATCCAAATATACAACCACACACTTATCCAACAAGTGGTGGAAGATCCTGTTCATCAAAGTACAAAAGGTGGCAGGTGCATTAGTAAGCCCAAAAGGCATAACGAGAAACTCATATGCACCATAGCGAGTAACACAAGTTTTTTTCTCTTCATCACCCTCGGCAATCCTCACTTGTCAATACCCTGACCTTAGGTCCAATTTGGAGAAGATCCTTGCCTTCCCTAACCTGTCAAACAAGTCTTCAATCAATGAAATAGGATACTTGTTCCTCACCGTTAGTTTGTTCAAAGCCCTATAGTCAATACACATTCGCAATGTGCCATCATGCTTCTTTTGGAACAAAACAAGAGCCCCATAAGGTGCCTTTGATGGCCTTATGAATCCTGCCTTCAAAAGTTCCTCCAATTGCCTCCTAAGTTCTGCCAACTCAGGAGGAGCCATTCGGTATGGCCCTATGGCGGACGGCCGCGCCCCGGGCACCAAGTCGATGGAGTGGTCGACGTCTCTTCGAGGGGGCAGATTTTTGGGCAACTCCTGGGGCATGATGTCCTTGTACAAGGCCAGGAGTTTCTGCACTTCCTCTGAGACAGGAGCATCCCCTTGAACTTCATGAAGTTTGGGGGCAGCCAAGTAAGTCTCTTCCTTGTGCCGGACACCCCTGCACACTTGCATGGTGGACAGCAGCTTCGACTTCACATTGACCCTCTTCAAAGGGACCAGGTGTGTCCCCTCCTGGGACACAAGATGTAACCCCTCCTGGGTCACTCGAACTTCGGAGAACTGGTCCAGGAATTCCATGCCAAGGACCATGCGGTGATCGTCCATGGCCACCACCATTAAGGACATGGCGCCCTCCCAATTGCCTACTCGCACCTGGATATCTTTGGCCATGCCATGTATAGGTTGTGAGGCTGCATTAACCGTCTTAATCAGCCCTGGTTCATACCTAAAGTCGATGCCAAGCCGCTGTGCCTCCTCCAAGGCCATGAAGTTGTGAGTGGCCTCGGTATCGACCAAAGCCATGGCCGCCTGCCCTTGCATCCAAACTTCAGTGAACATGAGGCCCCTGGTGGCCTCTTTCTTCTTCTTCAGTGGGATGGATGCAGAGGTTGAAGTGAGGGCCATGATGGACCACATGTGTGCGGCGCCCTCCTCATCTTCGGACGCGCCCTGCATAGTGGCCAGGGCGCCCTTCTTTGGGCACTCTCGGGCATAGTGTGGCCCTCCACACGTAAAGCACTTTACTGACTTCTTGGATGTACCTTCCTTACTGACTTTACTCTCCTTCTTTCCCTTCTTGTCGACCTTCTTTGTGTGAGACTGCACCTTGTCCGAGAGTACAGCCTTGTCCTTGGCTGCACCCTGGTCACGCCCCACACTGAACTCAGTGAGAGCCTCGGCCACTGTCAAGGCCTCCTTAATGGTGACCACCTTCTGCCGCTTGACCTCTTGTGCCACCCAAGGCTTCAGGCCTCTAAGGAAGAAGAATATTCACGTCGCTTCGTCCATAGTACCTATCATTTCAAGCATTAGAGGCTGGAATCGTTCGATGTAGTCCTTCACCGAACCTGTTTGTCTCAAGTTTGTCAACTTGGTCATGGCTATCTCCTGGGCATTTCCAGGATAGAATTGCTTCTTCAATTCTTTGATGAAGGTGCTCCAAGAGTCGATGACGATCTTCTCTTTCGCAATCTCCTCTTCCATCCTTCTCCATCATAATAGTGCGCCCTCCGCTAGGTACCGCACCGCCAAGTCGATTTGATCCTTTTCCACTGAAATTTTGTTAGTCTTGAACCCCTTCTCAAGACTCCAAAGAAAGTCGTCGATGATGGTGACATCACTTGCACCTTCATACTTCTTTGGCTCCGGACCCGTGAACTTCGGTATGGCTGCCCTTACTCGACAACCAGTGGCGTCCAGCATGTGCCCCTTCATCATCATGATGTCCATTTCAATGGACTTCAATCTGATCTCCAAGGTTTCTTCAAGTGTCTTAATTCTGGCCGCACTCAATTCACCCCTTGTCCTTGTCTCATCTAAGGCCAAGCCCTGCTGGGTCATACCTTGTTCAAGGGCACGGACTGTCATGTCCATGCCTTGGACGGTATGATCCAAGAGATCTAAATGCCTTTCGAGATGAGGGAGAGGATCAGTGGAGAGTGAACGAGTCTTCTTACGTCCCTGGTTCGCAGGGCCACCACCAGTGACCACCTGTGATTCTGCACGGCCCCTAGTCATAGGACATTGCTGATTGCCATCCTCACTCATGTTGCAAAGGTCGAACCTGGCTCTGATACCACAATTGTCACAGCCTAATTTCTCTCCTAGAAATTAGATGCAACCGGCCTTGAAGATCCCTCCCTGAATCACTCAAGCAGCCTTCCCAATTCACTCTAATTTTTCTCTCAAAGATGAACTCTCACACGCCCTTAACTCACAATTAGTTTCTTACTTAAGTCAAGTTACACACACACAATGCAAACATATAGAGGACTCGGCCAAATGAGGGAAGAAGACATTCATTATCACTTGTCCCAGAATGTGGGAACCTTACATGTATTTATAGTGTATGGATCAGCCAACTGCTGTCCAAAATTTGAATTCGAACCATTCAATTCAAATTCAAATGTCAACCATAACTACCTATTACATAACTTCTAATTCAATGGTCAGGATCTTCCCATCACCTTGATTGAAGTTCCTGCCTTCAGGATTACTTCCCTCCATCATAGGACACGTCCTGGTGAACTCCGGCCACCAGGATCCCAGCGCGGCCACCTCATGCCCGTCGGCCATGGCCGCCATGGCGGTTATAACCGCCACTTCTTCATTGTCTTCCTTCCAGAGATGTCTCCACGCATGCTCCTTCAAATCCAATGATCTTCTGCGACCTCCACATGTCTGATGATGCTCTAGGATGGTCTGGTTCGGCCCTGGGACGACATGCCCCAGAATGGCCCGGGCGCGCCCGGCCATGTGCACCTGGCCATGTCGTATGGCCCTGCCATGTTCCGGCCATCCTCTACGTCCGATCTTCTGCACCAAGCTTCCTGGTTGATAAAGAAGTACTGAGATGTGCTCTCCAGTCCCTGGGATGTCTCGGCTCATCCCATGGATGCTCATGGCCGTCATGTGCACCCGGGCGCCCAAGGCGCGCCCGGCCATGCTCGGTCATGCCCAGAAGCCCTCCATTTATGGAGGGTGACACTAGGGCCTGCTGAATGACCCGCTATAATCCATTTTTGGGAGCTCGTGGAATATGACTTGAAAAAGCCATAGCAGCTGTTCCAACATAACAATAGCAATAACAATTCTATTAGTGTGAGCTCCATAATCCATATAGCAATACAATACTTACTTCACCCTACTTGATGGCTGCAGTGGTTGCTCGTGACAGTTACACATGGACTCAATTCTATCTACTTAGAGACAGCTAAGAAGTGCCTCTCTTTAAGCTCTGATACCTTTTGTAACGCCCCGAGACCCACGTGACTATCATGTGCTCAGAGTCGTCCCAAAGGCGCTACACAATTCTATGTAAATAAATTTTGCGAAAAATAAACTATATTAATGCGAAAATTAGATCGTTTAACAATATAATATTAAAGAGCTGGAAATGTCCATAACTCCATCATTCTAAATATGCGAAAAAATAAAAGCTAATACAATAATATAGTATGACTAAATCCTACACCATGTGCAACATCCCTGTCACTGAGCCTGACCACCTGCATCACCATCGTCTATCATCTCACCTGCATGAATCCAGATGCAGGGAAAAACCCATGAGTATAAAAATATTTAGTACGTAGGGTCTAACCACAATGATTAATAATCAATAATGAATAATAATCAATAGAGCACAGGATATAACAATATGAAAGAGCTCAATAATCAATAAGACCATAAATCAATGATGAGATCAGGTAAGAGATCAAGGGATCAATCAATCAATTATCAATTAGCAATCCTGCCTGATCACAATGGCATCTATTCAATTTCGATTCAATTCGATTCTATTCAATTCAAATTCGATTCAATTCTATTCAATTTCAATTCTATTCTATTCAATTCAATTCAATTCAATTCAATTCAATTAGGGAGCGCTCAACCAATTATGGGAAAACTTCATGTCTCTTTCATGTAGGCCAGTGGGAGATCAAACCACGGTAAGTCGCCCTTCAATAGTAGCGCTAACAATAGATTCGTGATGGCGTGGGACCATGGCCATCACATGACAGCCATAGATTCCCTAAACGATGACGTCTCAAACTTCTAGATCCACTATCTGCCCCATACAATACTATAACAATAATAGTCCAGGGGGTTTAGAGACAATCGGAGAACATGGAGATCCAGCAGTTTCCATCTTTTATCTTGTTTAACCTAAAGACCTATTTTTAGTAATTTACTTTAGGTTAGACAAGGACTCAATCAGAGGAAAACTACTGGATCAATGACATAACGAATAACAGGATCTGATATGGTAACGACGAAGATAATCTCAAATAAAATCTAATAAAAGTTTGATGAGACCAGATCTGTTAACAATACAATTTAGGAATAATTAAAATAACTATTCAATTATCTATGCTAGAATATCACAATTTTACGTTTTCTGTCCCCAGAACCCGGCCCGCGTCGGGTGAAACCCGGGCCGTGTTCGGAAACTTCAAAACTCACATCGGCCAGGGCAAACCCGGGCCGAGTGTATGGTGAACTTGGGCCGGGTCGGCCGGTTCACTCCCAAATCCATCACGTCGCGATCTGAGTCGAGCCGAGGCTAGAACTCGGGTCGGGTCAACAGGAACCCGGGCCGGGATGGACGACCCGATCCGGTTCCGATCCCAACTCGGTCCGGATTCAGCCAAATCCGGTCCGGGCACAGCAGAACCCGGGCCGGGTTCTACCGCCGGCGAAAAAGTGCATTCCGACGCGACTTTTCGACCACAATAATCATGCCATATGATGTCCAAACTATGCATATGCTATGTCCATGGAATCACAATACGAATGAGAAGGGAATAGGGTTTCATGTCGCGAAAAACTGACAACATAGGGATTCCCCCTACGCACCTAAAGTTGGTTGAACAACCAACTGTAATTCTTTCTCTGGAAATCTGCACGAACGCCGAACTTTGGCTGGCTATTGTTCTCTGTCCTCGCTCCGAAACTCGCGGCCACCACCTGGAACTTCTTCTCCTATGTGCAAGCTTCGAAATCAGCCACCGCACGTTCTTAGGGTGCCTCGATTTGCATGCAAATGAGATAAAAAAGAGAGCTCGTGGGCAGAATTCTGTTTGTAGAACAAGGGGTTTTCAATCACCTTTAATGCCTATTTATAGGTGCAAATTTACTATATCAATTCTATTAGGTCTTGGACTCTTTTAGAATCAATCTTGGCAACCCATCAATGACTAATCACCTCTTAATAATTCAAATTTATTTAAATCCGAATTTACTTTTTAAATTCATGCATATCTCCATAACAATTCTATCCTTATTCAAATTCCTTCTTATCTTTTCAAATTATCCCATAATTTTCATCAATTTTGAAATTAATTAATTTTAGAATATTAACATTGGAATTTTCAGATTCATTAAGTAAAGATAAATATCATTTTATCTATTTCCTGAAAATCCAAATCGTTACATATAGTATGCTTGAGCTTTATTGCTTCTTCGGTATTGTCCAGAGTAGGAGACTTCAACATGCCTGAAGTTCTCTGATTTCTCTTGACATAAGCACAATTGTGCATTGTGCACTGCAGGACCAAGAAATCAATAGTAACTATAGGTGCTTTGATCTCCTTCAAAAAAAAACAGTTCAGTAAAGTGATCTGTCCTACTTCCAGTGCTAACATTTGCTTGTTTGTTAATGCCTGTGAAAAATTGCCTAATGAATTTTTTGAGCAAACTGGTGGGCGTAGTCTTCAGTGATTAAAATATCCACTTTTGGTACTGTTTTGACATCTTTAGATCTTGCTCATATGATTAATCATTTTAATTCTACAGCTGCATCTTCTTTCTTCATTTAGCATGTGATGCAGAAGTATAAAATCGTATCAGATCTCACTTGTAGATACCTCATGTCTACGCACATAAAATTTAGCATTCCATAATAGTTGATTCAACTGGAATATTCATCAGTGTCTAGATTTTTTTAATCGATGAGGTTTTCTAGATAGATGCAAAGCTAAAGAAGCAAGTTCGTGCCATTTCTTGTATCAGGTGATTGGTGATACATTCTTGTCTGTCAACAGTTTCTTGTTCCCTCTGTTATGGTTACCTTATTTTCTTTATTTGTAGCATCTTCGATGGATAGACCTCTGCAACTTTTTCTGCATTTATTTGATGCACACCGAATAAATGATAACAGTACACATGAATTGAATTCTCACCTTGTGACAACTTTGTTTGTATGGGGATGGTCGAGTCAAGTAACTATCAGAATAGCAACATGTTATCCTTGGTGGTGTGATATCTGGAGAGAAATCTTTGCAATCTAAATTCTCCGGGGAGCATTTCTGTTCAGACTATAACTTATGCTCTAACCATTTGCTGTGGGCCTTTGCCTTGATCACTTTTGATGCCAGATATGCACAATATCCAAAAGATGAAAGACAAGTTGTATACATTACCATCGTACATTTTAAGGGGTGGGGTATTGATGGGATCATTTTGGTGTAGATGAACTTTATGCAATTAATGCACCGCATTCTTAGTAACACAAGTGATTAGATGTAACTGAAGTGATTGATAATTCAGCTTAGCTCTACCATCTGTCCGTTAGCCTTCTTCCTTGACTTATGCAAGATTCGCAACAAAGTTGATTGTTTCCTGTTGCAGATGTTACCAGATTCTTTTGAGGTCACAATTATGATCATACAGTTGCGATTCATGCTTCTTAATTTATAAACCCTTGCGTGCGTCTTTTGATTAAGTACGTTGTTTCATCTATATGTTCTAGGCTTCTAGCATGTATGATGTGTGTCTATGCAACTTTGTGGTAGGAATAATATTTTCCCAGATTTTCTAGTCCCCATCCAGGCATGCACAGAAGCAACCAGAGGGGCCTTTAGTTCATGCTTGACTACTTGACACCAACTTGCTCAGCAGTGTGGATAACTGCTAAAATGGTTAATGCTTGTGACACTTAAGACTGTCTGAAATGGCCAAGAGAGATAAAGGAATCAGGTTTAACGATAAGATGAAGGGATAATTTTTTTGTTAATTTACAAATATTTTCAATTAGATGCCAATTTGCTAGAGAAATTTGCAGTCTTGCACTAACTTGGGTGGTCAGAAGATGCACTCAAATCCTTTTCCTGGATACAACAAGATTGACATCGCCGGCTGCTAACTTGGCAAGAAAGAGGACGAGTCCTTGGTCGTTGCTATCTCGAATGGATGCTTAGCAGAAGGATAGAGACAAGACCTTTTGCTCTGTACCGGTTAGAAGAAAGAGACTACTAGATGCAAACTAATCAGGATGAATTATACTATTAGTCTTCAATTCTGAGTTAATTTTAAATCGGTCCTCCAATTTTAATTTATAATTAAAATATATTTCATCTTTAATTTTCTTGCACGATTAGTCTCCTTGACCGATGATAGTGGATTTTCCAGTTGCTTTGCGTATGTAGCCGTCACGTGAGTCATTTCTTTTTTATCCATGTCATTCAAGTCATCCACATCATTTAACGCTACTAAATCGGGTAAATTACACGGATCGTACTCCTAATTTGAGTCGATTTTTAAATGGTCCTCCAACTTTAATTTGTAGCTAGAATGTCTACCAATTTTAATTTTATTGCACGATTCATTCATTTGACCGATAATAGATAATCTTTCGATTATCTTGCGGACGTGACATAATAAAATGACGTGGATAAAAAAGAAACGACTCATGTGGCGGCCACGTATGCAAGACAATCGGAAAATCCACTATCACATGTTAATAAGACTAATCGTGCAAGAAAATTAAAGACGACGACATTCTAATTATAAATTAAAGCTGAGGGATCGATTTGAAATGAATTCAAAATTAAGGAACTAATCGCGTAATTTATCCTAACTGATCATGATGTGGACACTTTTGTTTCCCTTTTTTTCCTTCCCCAATTGCCCCAAGGCTTGGACTTTGAGATTTCTCCTGCCTGGTTATCTCTTCCATTAAACTGGGAGGCTCAACTTGGTGATTAATTCTAGCTAAACTTTTCATTGCTTTTGACGGTCAGAGTGGTTGCTTCATAATCAGAAATTAAGGACATAAGCGAGGTGACATGCAGTGAACTGACAATTCAATCAATGTAGGTTTCAGACAGCTCATTCTTGTACTAATGACTGAAATTTTGAGTCACACTTCATTATCTTAATTTAAATGGATGTCATGCACTTCAATATTTAGAATTTTTGCAGAGATTGGTTTCATGTTTTCTTTCCTTTACTAGAGCTCAGGTCATTGGCCAATATTTGCATGTTGAGGTTATACTAGAATTGCACTTCTGCTTTGCTTGTACATAGCTCAGGTATTAAGATTAGAAATAGTGGAGTATCTGCAATAGTAGTTACTGATCATGGGAATTCAACTTGGTTCGTGACCGGTAGAGTTGATGACATATCTTAATTCGTGAGATGGAACGACAGAGGAACAAGAAGCGTTGCAGGGACCCACCAAAGTGAGTTGGGTTACAGCGATGTAGATTGCCATTTTGCTCTCCAAGATGGTCATATTTAAGAAATTGGTGCTCTGTGGAGAGCGTCAGAGGAATCAACCAATTCATGGTGATGTCATATACATCTCATACATGACCATTTCCGAGTGGACGATACAGAAATTGCCTCATATTTGTTTCTGTTCAAGTTTCCATCTTTTGAGAATCAAGAGTCACAGGATCAGAAGGAGGATAATAAAATCCTACTTTATAAATTAAAAAACATTTTTTAGTAAAATAATATATTTATTTCAAACGTTAACCATCAATATTTTGTTAACGTACTTTTCAAGTTTAATATAGATTTTTGTATAGTGTCGAATATAATATAATATTCTTAAATATATATTAAAATAGTAATTATTGGGCTTCAAAATATAAAATATTATATGATTATTAATTTACATGCAAAAAAAATGAAACTTAATTTTGCTGAAAAATAACATAACATTGAATTCATTATTGAAGTAATATTGAACTATTAGAAGATGTTAGAATTTAAATAAGTGAGAATAATATATAATATGTATAATAAATAAAAATGGAGTAGTTGAAATGTTTATTTTTGTTCTTGCATTCGAATAAAAAGAAATGATATCATTATTGTAGGATTATAGAATATTACGATACTAAATTAGATTTAGCATACATCCTTGTTTAAGATTTTAATTTAGATCATTTTTTCCGAACATAAGATTTTACTAATCGAATGGAGAACCTAATGATATTTGTTTCTATTTAATCTGTGCCCCAACATGTGCATTTTCAAACAATACAAGAAAATGGTATTTTTTGACTATTAAAATCGTCGAAAAATCAAGAAAATCCGTCGGAAATAGAGGTTTTCGATGAATTTATCGACGGAAACGATCGGTCGAAAAAGGTGGCATCGCAAATAATTTCAAACGGTTCGAAAAACACCCGTCGGAAGTTTCGACGGTTGCGACCGTCGGAACTTCCGACGGTTGCGACCGTCGAAGAGTCCTGAGAGCTGAGACCGTCAAAACTATGACGGTTGCAACCGCTCAAAATGTTTCGACGGTTGCAACCATCAAAATGTTATTGGCGGTTGTGACCATCAATACGTTCTAGCGGTCGCGATCATCGATAATTCCGGCGATTGCTGAACCGTCGATAAATTTTGATGGTTGCGACCGTCGCAAATGATTTTTAAAATATAAAAAAAATTTGGCAGCCGATCGAGCCGCTGGCGACCGATCTGGCCGACAGCGACCGACCGATCAGGCCGCCTGGCGGCTCAATTCAGCCCGCTGCGGCCAAATCGGCCGCCAGGCGGCTCGATCGACGGGCGGCCGCTGCCGACCAATCTGGCCACAGTTGGTCAGATCAAGCCGCCTAGCGGCCGATCTGGCCGGTAGCGGCCGATTGAGCCACCTGGAGGTCGATCTGGCCGGCAGCGGCCGGTCTGGTCGCAGCCGGCCAAATCAGGTCGCCTGGCAGCCGATCTGGTTGTAGCCGACCAGATCAGGTCGCCTGGCGGCCGATCTGGTCGCAGCCGACCGGATCGACTGCCTGGTCACAACCGACCGGATCAGGTCGCTTGGCGGCTGATTTGGTCGCAGCCGGTCGGATCAGGTCGCCTGACGGCCGATTTGGCCGGTAGCAGCCGATCGAGCCGCTGGCGGCTGATCTAGGCGGCTGTGGCGTGATCAAGCAGCCTGGTGGCTCGATCGGTTGCGAGAGGGAGAGATAGAGAGACAGGGGGGTCGTCGACCATAGGCGAGAGAGAGAGTGGGGTCGTCGGCGGCCGACTGCCGACGAGTGGGGTCGCCGGGGGGTCGTCCTTCCGTCATCGTCCGGGAGAGAGAGAGGAAGTAGAGAGAATGGAAAGTAAATATAAGTGAATGAATAGGAGGTAGAGTGAATGAATAAATAGAAGGAAAAAGAAAGTGGAGAGCGAGAAAAGAAAATAAAAGGCAGGGAATGGGGCGAGATTATTTTTTAATTATCGACGGTTTTGACCGTTGAAAATATAATAATAAAATAATATTTTTACTTTATTGACGGTTTCCATCGTCAAAGTTTCAACGGTCTAAAATTTTGATCGTCTGAATTTTTGACGGTTCGAACCGTCGATAATTATAATAATAAAATACTAATAATATTACATATTATGATATATATGATTACAATATTTAATTATTTTTTCCATTACTGACGGTCCGGACCGTCTGAACTTTCGACGGTCTGAACCGTCGATAATTATAATAATAAAAATACTAATTATATTATATATTATATTATATAAGATTATAATATTTAATCATTTTTATGATTATCAATGGTTTGGACTGTCGGTAAGGGTAATAATAATATAAAATACTAATTATACTATATATTATGATATATAAGATTATAATATTTAATCATCTTTTATGGTCACCGACGGTACGGACCATCGGAACTTTCGACGGATGAGGAGCCATCGAAAATTCCGACTTTTCAAGCCGTCAAAAAATAAAATAATAGTATAATAAATTCTATAATTTATTACTTTTATTTTCGACGAAAATTATCCATCGCAAAATCTCCATTTTCTTGTAGTGCGACGGTTAGGAACGTCGAAAGTTTCGACGGATATATATCCGTCGAAACTTTCGACGTTCCTAACCGTCAAAAAATAAAATAATAATATAATAGATTTTATAATTTATTATTTTTATTTCAGACGGTTGCAACCATCGAAAATTTTGACGAAGACCTATCCGTCGCAAAATCCGTCACAAATTGCGATATTTTTTGTTCCACCGAAAATGGGCCATCGAAAAAACACAGGTTTCTTGTAATGAAAAGGACCATAAATTTATTCCTCGTCGTTTTTTTTCTTAAAAAGAATCGAATTTATAACATTAAAAAACTATTTATGTTTCATGTAATATATATGTCATAAAGTAGTGCTTCTCCAAAGCTGTAAGCACAATTGTTCTGCATCACCATCGCCAGGGAAATGATAGTTCAAACATCATACAGCTTTTTTCCCTGCAACGTTACAAAAATTTTTTTTTCTCTATTCCTTTGATCTACTCAAATAATCAGAAAAATCGTGGTGAGCATTTAAACATTCTTAGTTCTATGATTTCTAGATTGTAATGCCAATATGATCACTTAAAATATTTGAGGGTGAGCTTAGCTAATTATAAAAGCTTTTTTCGTGATGGGCATGGCAATCATGCATTTTTTAACTCCTGTTGATCCATCTGTTCTTGAGGTGCTGTATTAAACCAGGAACTCCAATTACGTAGAATAAACAGTTAACTAATGTCCCAATAATGCAAGGTTAGTCCAAATGGTCATCTAAAATTAGCACCACCCCTGCTAAATCAAACTTGAATACAAATGTGCTTTAGATCTAGCCACCTTAATTACCACCACTACTGCATCATAAGTTACTCAATCAAAGTTGAAAGTTGCCATCCAATAGCCAAACAGCATATCAACGGGAATCCCATATATTTCACCTTAGCAACTATCATGCCTTTGGCTCACAGGATAAAATCTAGAAAAAGGTGGCGTTATATCTTACCACTAATCATCCAAGATACACACTGAAAAGGAATATGACATATATCATCAATATTCTAACAAAATCCCCTTAATCAATCTTAAGAACTTATTAAACCAGGTGCTAACACCCAAAGATATGACATCAAAATATATATATGAAGCAGTGGTTGCAGCCAGGGCTGGCTCCAAATATATGTGGCTAAACAGTGCATGGCATTGGCATATACCCAGATACATTCTAGCCACATCAACTTTCATGAATCCTGTCCTTATATATGGGAGTGCTGATCATCTCCTCACACTAAACAACACCAACTTGCGAGCCCTGCAACATATCAACACTTACTTTGCATGGCGCAGATGAGATGCCACTGCTTGCTGCTTCTCTTTCTTGCTATCATCCTATTTCTTGGATCAGCGGCCACTGATCCAGATGCATGGTCGTTCCACTTCCTGGTTCCCCTCGCTCTCTCCATCCTCCTTCCACCACTCCTGGCCTCTTGGCTCGTCCCCGGCGGCTTTGCATGGCGCAAGCACTCAAGGAGTGCGCCAACAGCCCCAGGATGGCCCCTCTTTGGCAGCCTCCCTCTCATGGCAGACCCTCTCGCCCACCGCAAGCTCGCCGACCTGTCGAAGGCCTACGGCGCCGAAGACCTCATGGCCTTCAGCCTCGGCGCGACGCCGGTGGTAATCAGCAGCCGCCCGGACACGACCAGGGAGATCCTTCACGGATCCGCCTTCTCGGACCGGCCGGCTAAGCTCTCGGCGAGGTTCCTCATGTTCGAGAGGGCCATTGGTTTCGCGCCAGCGGGGGACTACTGGCGCCTCCTTCGACGCGCGGCCTCGGCCGGCATGTTCCGTCCCCGGCGGATAGCGGCGTCGGCTGTCCTTCGGCAGCGGATAGCCGAGGACATGATTTGCAGAATCAGGAAGGAGATGGAGGACACGGGGTCGGTGCGTCTGAGAGGGATGCTGCAGAGAGGATCCCTGGAGAGCGTGATGGGGAGCGTGTTCGGGAGGTCGACGCTGGGGCTGACCGAGGCGGAGGAGCTAATGGCGTTGGTCAGGGAAGGATACGAGCTGATCGGAAGCTTCAACTTGGAGGAGTACTTCCCCATGGGCGGTCTCCTCGATGTGCATGGGGTGGGGAGGAGGTGCAGGGAGTTGGCGGCTAGGGTCAGGGATCTCATAGGGAGAACTGTCGTGGAGGAGAGGAGAAGGCGAGGTGGCCGCTGCATGCACATCGACGGCGACGACGACGACGACTTCCTGGGCGTGTTGCTCGGATTATCAGAGGAGCAGCAGCTCAGCGACTCCGACATGATTGCTGTGCTTTGGGTATATACTCATCCTTATTCTCTTTGTTCCTCCTTTCAAACTTTCTAGTGATAATGAATATCTTGTTCAGCTAAATTCAGAGTTTGTGTTGTAAGATTTCATATATGTCACTCTAATAAATGAGTTTAATTACTATATTAGTTTGTGGGTTTGACATAATAAAATTCGTATATCTCGCTTTTCATTTCTTTATACAAGTCTAGTAAGAACACAGCTGGTTCAAATGTTTTTCTACAAGGAGATTAAAAAAGAGTCAAAGACTAATTAAAAAGTGCTATGATCACTGAACTTGATAAACCAATTATAGAGTATGATTGGTGCAACTCGACAGGGGATTGTGTCGTATGGTCGCGAGAGTGCTAGCAGTTCCAAAATAAAGCTCTTAATTCTTTTTATTGTTTGGTTGTAATGATACGTCTTAATTTTGTACATTAAACTTACTTTGTTTCTCCTTAATTAAATATTATCAACATCATTCATTGCATGTTAATTAATTATGACGTATATTTTGATCGTCGTCTACGTGAAAAATCATAAGCATTCCAGTGCTCCTACCAATAAATTCTAAATTAATATCAATCGACATGAAACAGAAAAAAATAAAATAACATTATCACATTTCCATATGATGTTTTTGCTACTTGTGCTGACCACTTGCATCGTTTTCCTCTTTTCTTGCATGCGTGCAGGAGATGTTGTTCAGGGGAACAGACGTCGTGGCCATTCTCTTGGAATGGATCATGGCGAGAGTGGTGTTGCACCCGGACGTCCAGGCGAAGGCCCAGCGGGAACTCGACAACGTCGTGGGCTGCCGGCCGGTGGAAGACTCTGACGTGCCGAAGCTCAGGTACCTGCAGGCCATCGTGAAGGAGGTCCTGCGGATGCACCCGCCGGGCCCGCTGCTGTCCTGGGCGAGGCTCGCCGTCCGTGACGCATTTGTCGGGGGTCACTTCGTCCCGGCGGGGACGACGGCCATGGTGAACATGTGGGCGATCTCCCACGACGAGTCGAACTGGAAGGATCCCTGGGCATTTCACCCTGAGAGGTTCCTGGAGGAGGAGGAGATTAAAGGAAAAGTGGTCAGCGTTATGGGCTCCGATATGAGGCTCGCGCCCTTCGGGTCCGGGCGGAGGGTGTGCCCCGGGAGGGCGTTGGGACTGGCCACCGTGCACCTGTGGCTCGCGTGCTTCCTGCAACGGCTTCGGTGGGTTGCTGCCGACCGGCCGGTGGATCTCTCGGAGTCCTTGCGCCTCTCGATGGAGATGGCCAACCCGCTCGTCTGCCGAGTTCTGTTTGTTAAGTGATGAACTGCGTGTTGTTTATTACCTTTTGGTATCAGTACTCGATCAGTTTTTTAAGAGAGAGAGAGAGAGAGAGAGAGAGTGAGAGGAGTTAACGGTATATTAGGGAGACTTGGGTCATTTGTTGCATACTTGTACATATATTGCGCATAAACACAATAAATGTTAAACTTTTGTTGTACGATGTTTAGGTTTTAATATTTGATCAACTAACTCGGGATTTAATTAGTGATTAACGGTTAGATATTATAACAAATAAGTGTTTGATAAATTTAATGGCAAAATTAACTAATGAATATAAAATGACACAATTAAATATATGACAAATTATTCAATCAAACATTAAATAAATTCTATTATAATATATAAAAAATTATATTGACAATAAATTTTATATAACGCAGATATAAAAATATTAATCGTGAAATTATTTTTTATTCATTGTTAACATATAAATAAGTTATAATTAATTAGGCATGAATATAAAATAAATATAGTTAAATGATTATAAAATAAAAATGAGAAAATAATAAGATAAGTTAGAAAGAAATAATATATTTGAATAAGGATAAAATTAAAAAAATTTATAAAATGCTAACTTCTAATTACTAAACGTCAATAGAAGTAGTTTTCGATATTTTTGTAAGAAACGCTAAATGCTACTTATTTTTATCATTTATTAAATAAAAAATTAACGTTTGAACTGTTAAATGTTATTTGAAATGTTAATTTTGACATTATCGAACAAAGCCTAAGTAAGAACTAAGAAAGGCAACAATTTTTATGATTGACTCGCGCTTGGGTCGCGTATCAAATACTAATGTCGACAAAGTGTTTTTTGACAATTTATGATCGAACCTAATAATAGGAAGTAAGAGTTTGATGAGAAGATTAATGCAATAGATCATATATGAACGCATTACTGAAGAGGAGAAACATGGACAATTGTTTTTTTTATAAAGTAAAATGTTTTGATGTGAATACATCAACTATGTTAACATTCCGTTCCAAATAAAATCTTTTTTTCTTTTTTTGGGGTGAGCCCAATTTAAGTCAATTAGTTGAGATTTGTAAAAAGTTCTCTGCCAAATTTATTCGAACTTCTTATCTAACTTTTACGTTAGGGTCAGTTTGGATTGTTGTGATGGAATACGAAAGAATGATATTAAATAAATTACATTTAATTAATTTTTTTATTTCAATTAAGAGAGTGAGGTGTAGTGGTTAAGTTCTTCAAACATCAAATTGAAACAATGAAAAAGAATAAATAATTTTAACCCAAATTAAGCCTTACTAAATTATCTTGTTACCAAACTTATTACCAAATTAAATCATCTCTCTCACACATTGATAAATTGTTTGTTTCTCTCATATAACAACCTTTATTTTTAAATAAATATTTATCTCTCCTTTTTTTTACTTTTTAAAATAGATTGATAAGGTAATTATGAGAAAATAACCAGAGAATACAACAAAATATACAAAAATAGGAGTAATAAACAATAAAAGAGAAAATAAATTTGATAAAGAAATAAATATTTATTATGATATTATAAATAGTTTATATATAATAAGAGGTAAAATGACTTTTTAGTAGATAAAACTTTTATTCTTCAACCTAACATTTTTTAAGACTAAGTATACACACCACACTTTATCACCCCATCTCTCACTACACTATCGAATTCCACCCTTCCATTTCTCACTTGTCAAAAAGACCCTTATAGTAATTCATTCAAAATTTTCATGTTTATGAGCTTTTCTTAAGCATTACCATTATCAAAGTCATTACTATTTTGTGTATTTTTCTCATTTATAAAAAAATTATGAAGAACGATATAATGCAACAAAAAATATATTACATTACAATTTCGATCAATGAAATGTATAGCATACATATATATAATCAATCACATAAAAATTATTGACATTTATAACATTTTTCACATTGATGTTTGATGTTTGATGGACATCAATAATTTAATAAAATTTTCTTTTGCTTACATAATATTTGATAAGTTATTTCTATGTTCCTTTCTTAACTCGATCTATTGTAACAACATGCTTAGAGCAATCTACTAATGATTTGTCAATCCACTATTGTCTAACAATTTCTCAAAATTATAGTTCAATTAATTGTAATAAATAAATAAGATGTATGTCATATATTTCAACGTGGTTTAACCTAGAAGGATGTTGAGCGCATCTAATCGTTGATTCAATCCATGGATCTGATGAAAAGTGATTAAATCTCATCATTTAAAAATATTTTATCTGAACTGTTGATTAGTAGATCAACAGTTGATATGCGTTCAACATCCTTTCAAAGCAGAAGGTGCTACGAAGTCTCCATTAGTGTTATTGTCTCATTGGACTCGAACTTGGAGCTCAAGGAACAAGCTCATGGAAGGTAGGTACAACATGCTTCTTGCTGCTGGTTCTCTATCTTGAATCTCTCATGGCCTGGTCGATGCTTACAACAAATGAAAAATGTTGCAGGTGTACTCGGCATGTACACGCATAATGTGGTTGCTGCTATCGCGGCACGCTATGACAAGCTGGTTGTGAGCTCATTCTCTCGGCTCCTCTGTCGGAGCAGCTAATCTCCATATGTGACGGGTGCGGGTGGTCTCTCTTGATGCTTGTGATGCGGGTGGCAGTGTTGATGTGCCTAGTGATGTCGATGGTGATGATGTTGGAGAAGGTCTCCATGGGGCTTATAAAACCACTACGCCAAGTTGTTCAAATGACGGCTGACGAGGACATACAAGTGTGATGCCATAGTGGGCAGAGGAGGAGGGGGCGGCCACACCCTTCCCTCTCCTCTCTGGCATGCAGAGGCAGCACTGGAGGGGAGAGGAGCCGCCCCCTTCCTCTAGCTCCGGCGAGAAGCTATAGCCATGAGATTGTCGTCTCTTTTTTATTTTTTTATTATATAATTATATTATTTTATTAGTTTTACTGTGTCACTTCGGTAGTGCAATTGAAAAACTTGCTTGGGCTATGTATTTTAGCACCTTAAAGTAAAACTTACATTAATTACAACAACAACAATAACAACAAAGCCTTATCCCACTAGGTGAGTTTTTTTTTTTTAATTAGACATAACAAAAATTGCTCGAAGTATCCAAAGTTAGATAACATCATTGATGGTGTCAGTATCTTATTAAATCATTATATATCCCCTTAATATATGAGTTAAGAGCGATATACATCAAATTTATGGTGGAAGCAAGCTTCAACAAGTACATTAAATTGCTATAAAAGTGCAATCATACTTATGTTTATTATATTAGATAGATCTCAAATAAATTCATTAAATGTCTTGAACTTTGTTTTTTTTCCAAGTCTATCCTCTAACTTTACTTTGTAATTAAACTGACATCTAACTATTAACCTGTTTCAACAAACACCCTTCCGACCGGGTGCCGTTAGTTGGTCATTTGGCTTATGTGGCAATCAATTGAATAATAAAATAAAATATTTTTTTTAAAAAAATAATAATATCATATTATATTCATTTATAAAAAATTTTGAAAAAGAGGTGCCTCCTTCGACGGCTGGAGGGGGGGGATCCCTTTTTTGTGCCCATCGCCGACAACTGGCGAAGGGGGCGATAACCCCCTCTGTGTGTCGAGTGTGAAAAGAAGGGCGATGCCCCCTTCTTTTTAAATTTTTATATTATTTTTATATTTTATATAATATTTATTTTAAAATAAAGATGCTACATCAGTAAAATGATCGAAAAATTAACTATTACTGATCGAAAGAGCATTTAGTGAAATAAATTAAAAGATGAAGGACATTATGATTACAAAGTGAAGCTAAAAGATATTTAACGAAATTTATCCGAAAGATGTCCTAAGAGGTGATTTGGGGTGGAATAATAATCGACTTCTCATTCTTTAAGCAATGTCTCGAAAAAAAGTCTTGTGTATGCGGCATGAGACAATTTAATCAAATTAGTTGAATTCGATAATGGACTGACCTCTAATTTATGAAAAGTGCGTATAATTTTTTAGCGCTGCAAGAACTTAATAATTGACACATCTTCCCAAAGACACCTATCACACAAAAATATATTAGAGACATGCATACATTTAATTTGAAGAGATATGTTTATAAAAAAAATCGTGTACAACTGCAAGAGTGGAAATAAACATTAGTTGGTTCAACTGTAGCGTAGAGTTGAGTCTCAAACATTTGATATATACTAGTAATATGTCTTTGAGTCTTCAAACTATCATATTTATTTGGAAATAAATCGTTACTATTTAATACTTTGGAACATTGAAAGCTTTCAGTAGATTCGACCCGGCACCCAAAAGAAAAAAAATGCAAGAGTAGCAAATCCGATCCAAATGTTTGCTAACTAGTGACTTGAGTAGATTTGTATAAAGTGTCAACGTGAGGGGACAAAGCACCAATTCTTTTTCCTTGTGCGCACCACCTACTAAGACTAAGATAACCCACATGGCTATTTAAATCCAACACTATTTTGAGTCAGAGATTCAATGTCTAATGAATTTTAATTTTGAATATAAAATCTTTATATCTCTATTTTCTTTGCAAAGGCATTTTAAAGTAGAGAAACATGAATATTCATTTTACACATATATATTTATTAATTCATAAGGAAAAAAATAGTGGGTGATGCAGTGCCTCATCAGTTATTTCTGAATAAATGAGTCCTTTGAATCCGGCTCGATATTTGGTCAACGTGCATTCTACATTTGAAAGTTGACTTTTAATTTTATATATCTTTTTATTTGCATTGCCTATTGAGTATTGACCAACCTTATTCATTCGATTAATACACGTGACATAGATTATCGCCGATTGAATCGTGCTCTTCCGGTCAATTTTTATTTTGTGTTCTTCGTTATATTTACCAAACTAAAATAAGTAATAAAAACTTTTAAATATTTAAAGATGGGAAATATAATATGTTTGCAATCGATATGCTTCAACTACCTGTACCGACGAACCATTTTTGCGACCAATAATACGTTTCTTTTTTATCATCATCCGATTAACATTCATAATAATAAGTCGATAGATATCATATATGTATTTGATTCAAACCAAATACATTTTTAGTGAAGAAAAAAAAAACAGACCTGATTTTGTAATAATTTGACAATGTATCACCGCGCAATAAACTTTATTGCCATTTGAAATGGCATTCATAATCTTTTGCCCATGGCGCACTTGTCATGCACAACGTACACCAAGAAAAAAATATGTTCCAAATTAGATCAGAATAAAGACAAAAAAAAATGTCTGTGACGTCGATATACATTAAATTTTTAATTTAAAAACTATTGTTAAAAAATTTTCATCTATCATAATTTACGAAACGATGTTATCAAATTAGTTGAAAGATGATGAATTGATTTTTATATGTCCGCATAATTATTAGTATCGCACTAATTGAACTGAAAAAAAAACACTGTATATAAATCACCCCAATGCCATCTTAATATGTTAAAATAAATATATTTGTTTAAAATAAATAGATGTTATTGATTAATTAAGTTAAGTGGGGGGAGGTTGTGTTACGCTGCTTCTCCCTCCGACCAAACAGGGGAAGAAAAAAAATTTGAGTGCGCGACGGCCAAACCCCCTTACGTTTCTTCCCCTTCACCCTCACTTCATCGTTCCCCTTCAAGATCTCCGCCACCGCACCGGCCGTCCCCGTCCTCAAGCGCCACTCCCCTCGCCATCCTCGCCGCCGCCGCAGTGTACATTGAGACTTGGAGCGCCGCCAGCTGGTGCCCGGAGGAGGCCGTCGCCCAAGGGAAGTCGGCGCAGCCGGGGGCGAGTTCTCCATTGCTCCATCTCTCGCTCTCTCCAGGTATCATATCTTTTTGTTGTTTCCTCTGGTCGTATGTTGAGATCTGGCAGATCTTTGGGCGGAATCTGGGGGACGACCGGATTGCCGGAGATCTTGGTTTTGCTTTAAATTATTAACACACAAGGGAAACGGTATTGTGAGAGAGTTGGGATCTTGATTGGTTCTTTGGAGTTTCTTTTTTGCCGTTGATCCAGTTCCCGGTTGACACTTGGCTGGATAATCAAATGGTTACTCCTACTTTACATCTAATAATATGGTTTAATTTGGATTGTCCTTGATGCGGAGAATCGGAAATTGTGTCTGCTGCGAGTTAGATGCAGAATGTTATTGCATGCCTTTGGATGCTTTATACCACAAAATCTAGATGGATAATGGAGTTAGATTTACGTGCCTAAGATATCTTGTCAGCATAACTTGAAATCAACTGGATGGTATATGGAAGTGTACCCAGAACACTGGATGTGAACGGAAAGTGAAATTTCAGGTCTTACGATTCCACCATGTGTGAAGAACATCAGGAATTCTTATTTTTCTTTTTCCTTTCCTTTTCATAGGAAGTAGTCACCTTGGAAGAATATCTAGCATTCTTATAAATGAAAAAAAGATAAGAAATATAAAAAAGAACACATTTTTGTTGAATCTGAATATCTGCCACCTAGATTCTGCTGTTCCTAATTTATTGAATGGTTCTAATTTTTTGTGGAGCATGAATATGCTTAATGGTTTGAATGTCTATATTTAAATTGGCAGCATGGTTTATTTTTGCAGGTGCATGACATTGTGGTGACATTGCACATTCATGTCACGTTCATGTTTCACCTATGATTGGAATCCCTCTACCGGTGTCTACTAGTCCTATTGTTCGCCGTATCAGCAGTAGACCAGTTTTCACTGATTTGGGTAAAATACACTGAACATAATTTTGAATTGATATGCAGTCCAGATTGTTGCGACGTTCATGTCTGTAACTTCTTTTAATCCAGGAACTGCTGAAGACGGAAACTTTCGATCATCTACTGAGGTGGATGTGATGAAGAGTGCTACAATGATGCCATCACCAATTTTCCTATGGAGATTTAAGGTCATAAATCTTTCATTTGCTGTTATTGATTCATCTTTCAGTTTAAATCTAATTGGATTTGATACAATTAATACTATCTATGTTATAGCATTGCATTGTCCACTTTCTGATTGGCAATCAAGCCCCAAGCTAAAACAGCATGTCGAAGCTGTCTTATACAATGGACTATCATGATTAACATCTTATGATATCATGTGTTCTCCTTGTTTATGTGTGGTTCAATGTTGTTTCCAAGAGAATTGATGAATCTGTTATGATGTACAAATACTTAATTTCTTAAGGCAACAAATGCGTAATTTCTTATGAGTAGGAGAATCCAAATGCTTGTTTCCAATATTCAAATCTTAGGTTACTCATGTAAGTGGATTAGCAATTAAACAAATCGATAGTGATAAAAAAAATCAGGCAAAAGCTTTTGTACTTTTCCATTGACATTGAATCAAGCAATATTACTAGCATTTACGGCCATTTTCTGAATGTTGATTCACCTCTAACCATGAATTAACTTTCAGGTCATATTGTTTCTCTTATGGGGCATCTTTTGTGGCAAGGTCAGTGTTCCACAATAATTTCTTAACCTACAATTTATTGGACGAGATAATATTTGATTGACTGAAGACATTATCATATAATGGCTTATCCTTTCAAAAAAGACAGCTATGCTCATGATTTTTCAGGTAGGGTGGGACTCAGTGATGCGAATGAATGCAGATAAGCGAGATTTATTTCTATATGAGGCTTTTTTGTATTTTAATCCTCTACTTCTTATGGTGAGTGTTGTAAATACGTCATGTATTCAAGGGTTTTCAATCATTCATTTTATTTAACCTTGTTTTATTCATTTTTTTATGCTACAGACTTTGATGGTTTGGCTCTGGGGAGTTAATTTATGGGTCTTTTCTCAGTCATCAGTTAACTATGCCAAAGTGTTTGATCTTGACCACACCCATCTTACTCATCGGGAGATATGGAAGGTACAACTCTTTGAATCCTGGTGTTGTCTGTGCATTGTTGTTACTTATGCCAATTAAAACTGCATCATTGACTCATTCAACAGGTATCTTAATCTTAGGAATTCTAATACAACAACAACAACAACAAAGCCTTATCCCACTAGGTGAGGTCGGCTACATGGATCATACGACGCCATTCCGCTCTATTAGTAACCAAACCTTTCGGTATATTATTCACCAATAGATCTTGCTCTATTAGTTCGCCAAGTGTCCGCCTTGGCCTCCCTCTCCCTCTTTTAATCGGACTCCAGATTATTTGATCTACTCTTCTTACTGGCGCATCTAATGGTCTTCTCTGAACATGACCAAACCATCTCAAACGATTCTCTACCATTTTCTCACTAATAGGAGCCACTCCGACTCGTTCACGTATATGGTCATTCCTAATCTTATCTAATCTTGTATGACCACACATCCATCTCAACATCCTCATTTCGGCTACCCCCACTTTACGTTCATGTTGTCCCTTCATAGCCCAACATTCACTACCATATAACACTGCTGGCCTTATAGCAGTACGATAGAACTTAATCTTAGGAATTCTAATGTGCGAATATATTGTTCGGACTTCCATAATTTGTTGTAATATGCAAAGCAGTAGGTGTCATTGTCAGGATGAAATTTGGTGATGACTAAGAAGTTTTTATGAATGTCGAAAAATAGATATTTATGTGACATAAGGATGCTGATAGTTTTAATATATTTGGATAGGCTTGTTAGGTGAATTCAATGAGTAAATGCCTTGTTCCCTAAAAAAAAAAGTAAATGCTTTGTGTTTATCATTTGGGTATATTCTACTTCCTTGAATCATTTAGTTTTTTTTTTCTTGCAACAGTGTGCTACTTGGATGACCATTGTTGTTCCTACAAGTATGACAGCGTATCTTTATCTCTATTCACATGGGGAAGTGTCACTTGCTGCATCACAACCAGTGTACTATCTTTTCTTTTGAAACTCCAAATTTGTGGTGCAATATAACTTGGGACTGGTGTCTGAAATATGCTTCTAAATTCTTATGGGCACTTCAATTAGTAATTGATGATTGTTCTTACAACTTATAATTATGCTTGTGTTAATCTCTTAAATCGATTGTGTGCATGGTTATTATGCAAAGGGGTCGTAATCTCATTGGTGAGGTGCTAATATCCATGTTTATGTTATAACATTGAAGCTGCCTTTTGTCAGATTGTTGTCCCTGCAAAAGTATTCATCTGCAATGATTATTTTTGTGACTGTTGAGAATTATGACAACATATTTGGAGATTTTGTGCCACCATTTTCCTCTTTCAGAGGAGAAAACAAGGTCACAAACATGTAAAAATGAAAGCAAAAATTCTGACATGATATTTTCATTGGTGCTGTTATATTGGACTACTAGAATTTAATATCCCATAAAAGTGTTACTTGGCTTGTCTATATTCTGCAAGATATATTGTGGTGAAGTTTTATGTTCAAGACGAGATGGAAATCCACGCGGGCTGCATGGCCCCGCCCGCAGCCCGCATGGATTTTGGCCGGGTCATGCGAGGCTGCCCAGCAGTATGCTGGGCACGGCCCGGCATGGACGGGACGAGAACAGCCTGGCCCGGAGTTGGCCGATGAGCACAATTTTTTTTTTATTATATAGTTAAATATCTAATCATATGTTATCAATTTTATAATTACATTATACATATATATTTTTTATATATTGTACATGTATTTAATCATATATCATAAAGTTTATTACTATATTATATATAAAATATTTGTTATACATCTAATAATCATAATAACATATATTATAATATTTTTAAAATTATTTTTCTTATTTTTTATTAGTCTAGATCTTAGGGTAAAAAAAATATGACCTATTTTTTATTTTTAATTTCTTAATTTAATACATATAGCGAAAAAAAGGGATCTGGCACGACCCTGCCCAACCGACCCGGCCAAGTCGGGCTGAAATCGTGCCAGGTCGGCCAAAATGCCTTCCGGCACGGCCCGAAAGTCCATCTCTATTCAAGACCTATCAATCATTTTATATTAGTTGGTTGTTTCAATACAAGCCGGATGAAAAATGGAATCTCGTAGGCATAGGTCCTTTCCCTGTTAAATATAATATTAGTATTGGTATATATTAATAGAAGGTTCATTAATTTTATGAGGTCTGAAACTAACTTCAAAATTAAGGATCTATGGTCTGTGGAAGTTATTGCTTTAACTTTGTTGTTTAATTTTTTTCTTTTCTTTTTGAGTAAGTGTTGTTTAATTGATTGGATAGTAGTACTAGTACATATTGATTTGAACATTTCCTGCAATCTAGAAGCTTTTAGAACTTATTTAGCAAGTATTATGTCCTATAATGTCAAACCATGGCGAAACAGCTTTGATTTACAAACAAAAGAAATGGTGCATCAAGTTCATCATTTCTGCTCTCAAAAAAAAAGGTTCATCATTTCAGAACGTGTCAGCTATTGCTTGATTGTGCAACCTTCATGTTTCACATGTGAATTTTGACTCAATGATCTCATATAAGAATATCTATCTAGACTCTCATGATAAAAATAAATTATTCTATATGCTATTACTATTGCTTGTCGCTGTCTTCTTGACAAATTATTCTGAACCTTTATTTTGATTTTTCAGGTTATTCTATATGCATTTACTCTGATGATTCTCATATTCCCATTTGATATATTTTATTTATCATCCCGCTATTACTTCATGAAGACTTTGTGGCGTATTTTACTCCCACTTCAGGCAAGTTTGTGGTATTTCATCTAGGCCATCTTCACCTGCTTTACTTGTGAAAGAAGTGATTTTCCCTTATCATTATGTCTGAAGAATTTGGAGGATTATGTCAAAAAAAGTGGAGGAAAGGGATCTTGGGAAGTTCCAATATTTAACATAGTAATTGCATTAATCTCCTCTCAGATAATTTCCATGGAATAAAAACCTCTAAACCTAGATAATTGAATCTCATGTTTCTCGGATATGCGATAACTACCACACTGTAAACAATAACTACATTGCAGCAGGTATGTCCAGCTAACTGATACAATATAATTCCTCCTGAGAAAGAATGATATTTCAAAAAAAAAAACCAGTGTATTTTTAGATACCCTTTCTCAAATACAAAAATGTGATGGCTACCCGACTTTTAAAATGTGGAACCTGAAGAAAACATCAAAAGAAGGGAAACAACGGCAAGAGCGAATCTCACAAAAAGAAATTGCAAATATTGTGCAGTTATGTTGTAACTAAATATAGCCCACATGACTGCCATGATTGTCATCCATTAGGCACTTCCATCCTTGGTCTCCTTGTGCACTTTGAAGCATCAATGTTGGGCCATCCAACTCATCATCATACCTTAGATGATAGCATAGAAAAGATGGTCAATGCCCTCCTTTGACCCCTCACACAAGACTCAAGTAGTATTTGAGTTGGGTGTCAATCTCGCACTGTACACTCCTGTGAGGATCTGCCTGCATCATAAAAGCCAACCCAAGCGAAGATCTTGACCTTGAGAGGCAAGTGGTTCTCCATATGTAATGATAATCTGCTCAGGTCACCTGTATCGTGCATCCAAGAAGCATATGAATGTAGATCAATCGCGCAGAGAAGTGACCCACAAGACACACCCAGCCATCATCTCTGGTTCCATCTAGGTTGTACCCACAATCCTCTCCGGTACGATGAGGAACTCCGAGAATCAGTGGTCAGAGATGCCAGTTCAAAAGTGCAGTCCATGAGCATATAATTCGCGACTGATGCCCCTGATTCCATTGATAGTGCTGCCAATCTAGTGAAAGCCTTACCAAGTATGTTTCTGATAGTCCACTTGTGCCTCCAAAATGAAAGTCGTCCCAGAGTTGAGGGAGACAATAAGAAGCGGTCACACTAGGAGAAGGATTCTGGATATGCCATGCCAAAGGTGCAACAACCAAATATTAGCTAAGTGCGAGAATGTCATGAGATAGCATGCGAAAAACACTGAGCTTCAAAGATCATCAATTGGCACCAAATATCCATCCAACCCAATTTTTTAGGATAGCAGGTTTGGATCGGCAAACCTCCATGTAACATGGGGCGACCTACATCTCGCCAAGCTACAAGGCATATGCTCTGCCACTCAGGGTCTCACCCCTGCCAAGAGAACTTGTTCCTGATGGTATTGATGTCGCACTCAACCTAAGCTGACATTCGCAGAACTGACATATAGTAGGTGAGTAGGGACTAGGGATGATATCACCTATCGCAGTAGGGCTAGACGGCCCTCATGTGAGAGCAATATCAAAATCCAACCATGGTAGGTGTTGCATTAATATTCTCTCAGATAATTCCCTTTTTATCCTAGGGCTAAAACGAGGATTAGAAAATGCTGGCCAGATAATTCCCTCTTAGGGATTGAACCCTTTAGATATTGATAATTTTTTGGAACACATACAGGGTTGAACCTGCTGGAAGTTCATAACTTTAGCAGTCTCCCAAGCCATTTGGATATAGTGCAACATTCTTTTTTTTTTTTTTTGAGGGGAAGTGCAACATTCTATCTTTAGAAGGGACCCGTGTTACATTGACGATATTGTACACCACATTCATTTTTTGGCTAAAGAGTGAAGGGAGGTCGGAAGGACTTCTAGCTTTTTGTCATCCTTGCCTATACATTTTGTTTCAGTTTTCTTACACATTTATGTCCCTTTATATATATGTCTATAGAGAGATGACTAGCTTCTCCTAGTCCTTTTCTCCCTCAAAATATAAAATTCAAATGAGAAAGGAGCTATGCCCACATTCTCCTAGTTGGGGTTTGGGTAGTGGCTCTACATTCTCCTAGTCCTCATGCTCTCTTCATGGAGCATGCCCTTATACAATTGTCATCCGTAGAGTAATACATACCCGCATGGTGCCATAATCTGGTAGCCATCCTTTTGCCTCTCAAATAGAATTAATAATAATGAAATTCATGTTTCTCTGAATCTGAAAAATGAATCTCTTCCAATTCGACAATTCTATTATCATTCTCTTAAAAAAAAACTCTATTACCATATTGTAAACAATTATTGTTACAGGGAGGAAGGTGCTACATGGAGAGTATTGTACAACACAACATTTTTTATGTAAGAGGGGAGATGGATAGTTTGCTTTCTGGAGGGATCTACACCCATTGATCTTTTATTTCTTTGCTTTTTGACTTTCTGCACACGTAATTTTTTTTGCCTTTAGCATATGATGACTGACTGCCTAAGCTTGGTAGGGATCCTTTTTCTTTCCAATATTGCAGCATTATGGCCAGCCAGCTGTGCATTATAATTCCTTCCTGGACTAGCACCAAATCATGTTTTTTAATACTTATTTCGAACTGAAAATTTTAAAAAGAAGCACAACTGGCTTTCTCTTGTCTGCGAAACTGCTCTCTGGGGCTCATGGTTAGATGCAAGCTATTTCATTGCTTGTGTCAATCTCATGAGTTATCCTGTGCTGTTTCCACCAACTCAGACAAGTAGGAGGGCAGCCACTTCATCTCACCCTCCACTGTCCTCTAATGGTAGAGCAGGGGCGGGACGGGGGCTGGGCTACTTTAGAAACCAAACAGCAAAGCAAACATAACAGATTAGAGAAAAAAAAGACGTACACAAATGGAAGGATAAAAATACAAAGTAGCAACCAAAAGTAATAACCGAAAAAATGCAGCCAGCTGCCAATTGGGTATGTAACTGGCTACTGGCCACTTACAACAACAACAACAAAGCCTTATCCCACTAGGTGGGGTCGGCTACATGGATCAATTGATCCATGTTCATAAGATTCGACAGGATTTTACGTTGGCTGTCGGGGCCTAACACAACCCTCCTCCTTTATCCGGGCTTTGGACCGGCTATAAAATATAGGCGGAGTTCTACTAGCCACTTACAATGCCACTTAAATCTAACTGTAATATGGAACACTCGATTTGCATTTACAGTTCTGTAAATATGTGCAATAGTTTTTTTGCTTATCTAAATCCAGGCGGAACACATTTTAAAATTAAAGTTAACTCTCTCTTTGTCTCAATCTTATTGCAGGCAATCACTTTTTCTGATTTCTTTTTGGCCGATATTTTGACGTCAATGTCAAAGGTATGTTCCCTAGCATGTTTGTTTGTGCCACTAGTTTTTTTTCCCTTGGAAGTTGGTGAGAATGGTTCATATAATTAATCCCCCTCAAAAAGATAGTTCATTAGGTTAATTGGTCTTTCTTTAAACAACTCGAGTTTGTATTCACAGCTTCCATTAAATTAGATGAGCTAATCTAAATGTCCCAAAAGTTTAAGATTTTAGGAAGTTACTCATCACTATATCTATGATCTTAACAGTTTCCAATCCACTGATTTTTTTATGTTTCTCATGTATATCAATGTTAAAAATTGTGTCAGTGCAGTTTGTGTAGTTTTCTACACTAACAGTGAAATAGTTGAGGTTTCATGTGAGATCTACCTGTAGCCCTCATTTATTGGTGGAAACTTCCTTTTATTGTTTACAATCATCTTTTTCTTTCCAGGTGCTCTCCGACTTAGAGCGTTCAGTTTGTCGTATGGTTAACCGTCAGGTCGGTATTGATTCTTATGAGTATGATTTAAATTATTTTGCTAGATACTATTTCCTTTGCAGATTTGTGTTATATTTCAATGTGAATTATAGATAATGTCTCATTAAGCTAACGTGAGAAGCCACTTTTTGAAGAAACTCAACTTGTAAAATACAAAATGAGTTAAAATGGACTTTCAACAATCAATCACTAACCGACAATCAGTCGAGTTCATCAGTTAGCATTACGCATTTACACAGCATTTGAAAAATGGTCATTTGGCTTATCTATCTATTTCATTGCCTGGTGGCTTGAAGATCTAATGTTTGATTTTTTTTTTTTTTTTGAGAGGGAAAAGGATGACTACCAGTTAGGTTGCCATCCAGGTATATATATCACTGAAACAAAACAGATCTAATGTTTGATTAAACACTAATTATTGAGAATTTGTGACTGATATAAAAGTAGGGTTACTAATATGTGCATGCAACAAACACCATGTACAATGTATTTACAAGGTCACCATCAGGACTTCTACTGCAACGAAAGGGTGAAATTTATGTCATTTCGAAAAATGGGCTAATTAGAAATTTCCAGTTGATACTAGTTGTTATTGACTGACTATTTTTTTAGAAGAAAAAAGATCACCACTAGGTTTTATCATTGTCATCCAAGTATATTTATCACTATGAAGCGATCAATATGTACAATTTTAAGCTCTCAGGAGAGAATGGCAAAAAAAGGAGAGATGTACACCGGCTAACCAAAATCCCACTCCCGAAGAAGAAAAGAAGTGTGATGTATAATATTCTCAACCTGACTCCGCAAAAAAAAAATCGGGTTGTGCTAGAGCCAAATGGTCCAAATACCAACCAAAAAGGTCGCCAACGATGCTCTCCTACTTGTATCAAACTTAAATAAGTAAAACATTTAGTATTATGTATATCTTGTATTGAATTGAGATTTCTGGTTGTGCTTTGACTCACATTGTATCTTGATGTGTGAAGAAAACATGCTCTTCATCTTAAAGGAAATGAAACATCTATTTTCTGCTTGTGCAAGAGATGCTTTTTGTTTTAAATAAGCTTGCTTAACATGAGTGGTTCATAAAACACATTTCTTTTTGGTTTTTCATATTTCTACAGAGTATCTGTAACAGCTTTGCATGATTCTTATGATTTTCAGGTTGCAACAATAGCTTGGTTTGAGGCTGATTCTATATGTGGCAGTCACTCTGTTGCAATTCCTTTGGTGCTCGTTTTACCATACTTGTTCCGTTTTTTTCAATGTCTGCGTCAATACAAGGACACAAAAGAGAGAACTTCCCTTTTAAATGGTAAAGCTAACATGGTTTCTACTAGATATTAGCATTCTTAACCACTTTCCCTCAAAAAAAGTATTCTTAACCACTTGGGTTCAGGATTTCTGAATTAATAAATATACCATGATATTTTGTGCAAAATTCTTATTATCCACATACAAAGCAATTGTGTAAATAACTTGAGAAAATGCAAGTTAAAATAGTCATTGGCAATTTGGCATAAGCACAAGCACTCTGTTGAACTTGAATCACCAATTTTGACTGCTTAGTTTGTTCACGACTCTTTGCTTTGATATGATTCTATATGCCCTCTAGATTAAACTAATGGGAAATCAACAACTTCAATGAAGATAGATTTCTTATGCAGTTGCAGATAAGGGAACTAAACACACATCTGTCAACAGAACATGGTGATAACAAGTAAACAAACTTGTGAAAATTCACTGTTCTAAGTTTTTTAGGACAGAAGTAACAATTTCTTGATAGCTGTTCATATCTGCTTCTTTACATCCTTTTTGGTTTGCACTTTTAAATTTTATAGTTTTTTTCTAACAAACTGGGCAATATTTGTAGTTATCCTTTCAACAACAACAACAACAACAAAGCCTTATCCCACTAGGTGGGGCCGGCTACATGGATCATACGACGTCATTCCGCATTCGTTGATCCATGTTCATGAGATTCGACAAAGTTTTACGCTGGCTGTCGGGGCCTAACACAACCCTCAGTGGTAGAGCGTCAGTCTTGTAGTTATCCTTTCCTCTTCAAAAAATAACTTGCTGCCATAATTTATCTTTTGGTTAAAGCTGGAAGTAACTGAACATAGGTACAAGTTTTTGTTATATTAATCATAATATTTTTCTTTGACACTAAATACTTCGTTGTTGGATGGGAAACAAGTATTTTCTTTTTTGAGACTAAGTATTGATGTTTTACATCCTTTTAGCCACATGAACTTTGTGTTTTCCTCTCAAATTCGGAAGTGCTTACTCTTTGTTGCTTTTTTTTTTCACTATCTTATATATTTGCTACTTCCCTGTTTCTTGTCCAGCATTGAAGTATTCTACTGCAATCCCTGTTATCTTCCTTTCTGCTCTCAAGTATCATGTCTTCCCTGACAGTTGGACCAATTTCTACCGCCCTCTATGGCTGATTTCTAGCGTCATAAATTCTATGTATTCATTTTACTGGGATGTGACACGTGACTGGGATTTGAGGTACGTTTATGAGTTTATCTATTGTCTTTCATGGGTATTATTGGTCTTTAGAGCATTCTTCATTACTTGTGAACAATTTTTTTGGCTGCTAACTTGCGTCTGATGTGTTTGCAGTGTTTTTACCAGAATTTTCAAGTTTAAAAATCCTCATATCTTCTCTAATCTTTTGTACGGCCGGATATGGGTGGGTTTTGTCGACCATGCAAGTTCCGAGTTTGTCATCGATTTCATCATTTGCTAAGGCTGTGCTTAATTTGCAGGTCTTCTATTGGGTAATAGGAAGCAATTTAATTCTTCGATGCACATGGACTTATAAGCTTTCAGCTCACCTCCGGCACAACTACATCACTGTGTTTACGATAACAGCCCTGGAAATAGTAAGGCGGTTTCAGTGGATTTTCTTTCGCGTGGAGAATGAATGGAACAAGATGACTAGCAAGTCAAGCATCGAACTATCAACAGATGATATACCGAAGGAGGAGGATAGATTGCTCGGAGCTGCCAGCCATAATGTGTAAATCTATATGATTATGGTTTTCTAGTCCCATAACAATAGTCATATTTTCTTGCCCTTATGCTTCTCCACATATATCTTTTTTTGTAGCTCATTTCATTTCTCTGCATTTAGTTCTCATTCTTTAATGGAGAACGTAGGGGCCCACCCTTCTACATAATGAGATTATTTCCACTGATACCACAATATACATAAGTAAAGATTAGAATTTCGGATGGAATTTGAACCATCTATCTTGACTTTCCATTCTATTCTGCGTGATATCGTTCTTTTTGGCTTTACATAGAACAGTTAAAGATAGCGTGCAATGCATATGCTGCGCACATGAGATAAGGGCTTTGCAGAGTAAATTAACATCTCAAAACAAAGATAAGGGTCCAAGTAGATCCTTGAACACCCCTAAGTACTGAAACAAAGATAAGGGTCCAAGGACGAAATGAGAGAGAAAAAATCAACCAAAACACAGGTCATTTCGTTGAAGAATAACTTTAAATTTAAATGAAAGAAAATATAAAATACAATATTTTTAAAAAAGTGGATTTAGTTTTTCTTCTCCTTCCTGTTTAGTTCGAAGAAAGTAAAACTTAAAATATAATGTTGTATAACTGAAATATTACTATAAATTATTGATGGTTCATAGTAATAATATAATAAAATATTAATACTTGATAAAAAAAATAAAGAAGTGTTTGAAAATGATGAGTTTAGATTCTTGTGGTGAGATTAGAAAATGGTAGCATGGCCTTTTAGTAAGAAATTGGGATATGTGATATATTTATCCTTCACGTTTATCTAAACACCGAGGCATTCACTTTTGTTGCGATGCGACAGGGGAAGCCCCCTCCACACTCCTTTTTTTCAAGGAGTAATTTCGATTTTTCATAACGAAGTTAACGAAAAAATTAACAAAACTCGACGGAAGAATTAAATTAAAAAAATTATGATAGTTTAAAATTTTAAAAAATAAGTTCGTAATTTAAAATTAAATACAAAAAAATCATGATATATAATTTAGGAATAATTTATGAAAATAACCTTAATAAAAATAATCTCTCTCTCACTCTCACGCACACAATCAATGAATTAACATCCATTAAGTAACGTGGTTTTTATATTCATAATTAATGCAAAAATTGGAAGCTCCACGAAAGCTATAGTGGAGTGCATACACTTTTCATTGTATATAATTAGAGGGAAAAGATCACGTACATTGCAGTACTCCTCCAGCTTCCGTTCATGAGGCAGACACCAATCGGTAAGAGTTGGCGTGCCTAAACCTATGAACCTAGCAATGATGCCACCAGCATCGATCATTGCAAGCACGAGATCTTACCATTCAACCCCGGTCATCTTATGCTTCTTTATATCAGTCACACTCTTCTTGCAGACCAAATCTAATGGTCAAAGGACGACTCCCCCGCATATATTTCTCAAGGCATTCAATATTGACTTCTAAGAACAACAACACATTTGAAAAAGAGAAGAGAAGAAACTACGACTCTACCAAAGGCTCTCATGTGACCCTAATAATGCATCGATCCTACGGCTGGTCACCAAACGAAATTGCTCATTCAATGTCACTAATGGAATGGAAGAAGAAGAAGCAATGAAGCACTAAATGATACTTAACTCACAAGTATTACTGATACAAATTGGCATCTCTTTCCATGCTTCTAAAAGAAATGTTCCCCTCATCTGTTAACACCATTATTATGGTGAACACAATCATTTCCTTAGCTTTGATTGGGTTTTTTTTCCAATTTTTTCTAGGTTTGCACCATGAGATTTTGTCATATATTTCTTCCATGTTTTGCCTAGCTACTGTCGAAAATCTAATATATATACATATATAATACATTATTACAAAAATAAAAAGAAAATCACACAAACACATAACACAAAAATTTACGAGATTCACGTAATTGAGCTACGTCCTCAAGCGGTGGCGATTTTCTTTGTTATGACAAATTGATGATTCGGATGTGAAATAACTCATCCATTATGAAGTTTATATATAGAGACTCTAATACAAAATAAAAAATAGAAATGCGTAAACAAATCTCATGATTAATGGACGAACGATTTCATCATCTCTTTATTTAAGAGTCTGAATTACATAAGAGTTATATAGGATTACAACTTATTTAGAATTTAAGGCATTATCAACACATATATCTATAGACTATAACATCTGAACAGTTAAATTTGAAACTAAAAATGTATATGAGTGTACACTTGATACGTACGCATATGACTAAAACACAATTTTGCTTTCTTATATCTGTATATATATCTGATCAGCAGATCATGAACTCCAAACACATGATGGTTACATGTAGTTGAGCTTAAGGGTAGTGTGCCTACTGTAACCTGAGCATGCGTGTTATTATGCAGGGCGTAGGGCCTGGCTGCATGCATATATGCATGTGGTCTGAGGAGGGACGTGGAACTAAAATGAGTGATGCCATGTGCCCGGCACCTTCACCCCATGCATGGAGCAAACAAATGCGTCAAGCAACATCACCACCATTTCCCAAACTCTCCTCCTTTATAAATGTATTTCGATGAAGCCTCTTTTTACTAAGCATGCTAAATACTTGTTTACCTTGAAATGATTTGACGATTACTCCATCGACACAAATTAACAATTAATTAAAAGGTCATATATATACAAGGTTGGCATTAGCTTCACGTTGAATCGATCTTAACAAGGACGACGCCAATATTGCATGCATTGCATTGGGGGTACTACTCTAGTGATTGGAACACGTATATGTATATGACTCCCATAATTAGCTATTATATATAGCTCGGGCAGATATAATTGATACAGATTTCAATTAGCCTCATGACCTAACATAAACCCTAGGTTTCTTTCCGTTACAGCAATGGCTTTGACATGACATTTCGGAGTTCGCCCATCTTTTAGTGAGATCTCATCAAAGCATGCAGGTATATATCTTAACAATTAAGGATGTATCTAAGAATTTTAATACGTCCTTATTATATCTATTTAATTAAACGTAAATAAAATTCTTCAAATTCTTTGCTAATCTCAATAAAAAAATCTTTTGAAAGTGTTAACTCCAGTTTATGTGATAATTTATGTCTAGCTAACGCAAGTATGATGTAAAATAATAATGAATTCTATATCTAACTAGATGCAAAAGACGATTTGCAATGTATTTAATTATTAGCTATCTCACTAATTAATTAAATGATAACTACCACTACGTTTGCATGCATGCGAAGTTGCAAGCCCTAGTATTACATGGTATAGGCAAGGTTGCATAGTAGAGCTAGAAATATATTAGGTGCATGCATAATTCTAGTAATGTAGAAGAGACCATACATATAGGACTACTTTCCATGCACGTAAAGTTCTTCCCGAAAGCCCTAATTCCATGGTCTCCTAAAAGCATACATATAAGTACGCCCCACGCCCACTTTGAGGAAACCAAACTTGACCCATGTGAGATCTCACACAAAACCCTAGAAAGAAGGGGGAACAAGACAGGTGCGTCAAGCAACATCCCTCTCCTCCACCCTCTCTAGCTTGCTTGCTCATTTTTAGATGATATAAGAATGATTTAATTAATTCCCAAATAACAACCTTCCAAATCCCAATATATACTAATGTGTGTTTCCGAAGTTATTTGCCCTTTCGTCCATAACACATAAGGTGATCATTAAACAAATGTTATAGATTAATTAGCCGACTGCATGGAATTCTGAACAAAGGAGAATATGGAATGTGAAGGGGATTTGGGACGAGGATTTTGTGGATGAAGTTGAAATCCCTATACATTCTTTATATAATACAGTACAAATGTATGCTGTTATCTTTGTTTCACATGGGGGAGTTGTTGGTGTCGCAAATAAATAATTAGGTGGAACGCAGGGATTCATTCAAATTACTATTAAGTATTATTTCAAGGGCATGTAGTATATATTATGTTATTATATATTTGCTCTTATAATTCCTCTGGCAGTGTTCTTGACTACCGACTGATCCCCCGCCGGCTCATGGATTGCGGTCAGGTTGTCTCTCACCCACTAATTTGAGAGCGGCAACTTGCAAGTGCACGGGCAGAGAGATTTATCCAAATAATAAGTTGATGTGAATAGTTTGAGTAATCATTAGCCCCATACTTTTTTTTTTCTTGCAAACTCAACTGGATACAAAATTTATACATAAAAGTCTAGTTGCATGAGATAGTTTGATCCAATCTCTTCTCTAAAAGGCATGACATGTCACATGGTTAAGATCGAGAAGATGGAAAGAGAAGATTAAGAATATTGCAAACTAACTAAAAGTTTAATTGGAGTACACATGAGTGTATATATATTTTATGGGTCGTACATATGATATGAGCACTTTAATTCAAAGTTGGGTGTGAAATGCATTATAGGGAGATCTAGAGTTTTGTCAATCGTCACGTATGCTTCAGTGAACGAAGACTCTCCAGAAGACATAGAGGTTCGTTGATATACGGATCAAAATAGCGCATGAAAATTAGGCCCTAAGGATATTGAAATCTTCAAATTATATATATTTGGATTGCGTTCAAAGAAAATGATCGTCCGTCATCCAATTATATACGTGAATAAATTAGGAAGATAAGACATTGATCTATAAATAGATTAATGTGTATATATATATATATATATATATATATGATTATGCTAAAGAAAGTTGTACAATAAATCTTTATAAAAATAAAGGATGATGCCGATGCCGAGTTTGACATGTTATTAAAATCAGATTATATATATATGATTGTGCTAAAGAAAGTTGTACAATAAGTCTTTATAAAAATAAGGGATGATGCCGATGCCGAATTTGATATGTTATTAAAATCAGATTAGACAGTGACAAAATTTTTTTATGATGATGGAAAAAAAGTTATAAACCTTATATATGTAAAGGAATTTTATGTAAATTAGCTGTGTTAAATTTAATGTGCTAATTTTTTTCTAAAAACTTAAGTCGTTAGGAAGAGCAATATTTACGATTTTATATTTTTACAACTTAAATCTAACTCAGCTCATCACGTGAACAACTAAAGGAGAAAATATTATTTTAATAAGAGCTTAATGATATTCAAACTCTTGACCTCTTACTCATGTGCTAATTATTTTTCCTAAAAGTTTAAGCCGTTAAGAAGATTAACATCTATGATTTTATATTCTCAACAAGCTGATCGATCCTATCCGATAGAGACAAATTTTGTTTTGGTGTACAGTTTTCGTTTTTGAGAATTTTCAAACGAAAAGCATCAAGGGCATTAATGGGATTGCCTTTATCTATCAACTATAATAGTAATGCATGTGTATATCTAAATAAAGGTAGAAGAAATTGCACCACAAAGCAAGTATAAATATGCATTTTTCGTGAATGAATGTAAATTAAACCTATTGCATGAGTGCATGACACTTAACCTATTCGATGCAGATAAAGATACATTTTATCCAAGTCTCCTCGAAATACCAATCATTTCCTCATTCTGACGCATCCTTTAATTTATTCTCTTTTTTTTTTGTTGTTCTTCTCCATTCTTCAACAAATTCTACAAAAGGAATACAACAAACTTATACAACTTTGTGATCTTTTTGGGTCAAAAAACGTATACAACTTTTGTTGATCGATGGTTGCAGAGATATCATATCTGACATCACATCCTTTACGTATAGGGTATGTCCTTCTTCCCCCATACCGTATACTTTTCTTCCCCATGCCGCAGGTCCGTATGTCTCGCACGTGTGCATCGTCCTGACATGCGTGTGCACATTCGGAGGACAACACCTCAAACCTTGATGACAACTTTCTTCTTCTAGCTGCAGCTCGAGGAAGGAATTATTAAGAGAACACAACTAGAAAGCTAGCAAAAATTACACAACTAGGAAGGAATTAAGATAACACAACTTTCTTCTTCTTCTTCTAATTGCGTGGATGTCGTTGCATGCAGTATATGCATCTAATTAAATTATTTATGATTTTGTTTGATCCATCTTTTGATATTTACATTCTACAGTCATTTCTTTCTGTTGTCATGAAGCATTATTTAATGTGATATATGTCATCTATCTATGACCTCAAAATCCTCTCTTTTTGAACCCTCTTCTTGTTCTTGTTTGCTGGTATACATCTCATTTTTTGTCGTTCGCATACGACGGCCCCAGGCACGTGAAATTGAATTGAGTTAGCGGGAATTCATTGGTTATTTCGTTGTAACGTAATCGATAAATTGCAAATATATATATATATGATATTTTTTACTTTATGTTAAAAAGTATATAAATGAACACTTAATTACATCACGAATGGACAACTTTTTTCTAGGAGCGTTTAAGGCATGGATGACACCTGGACGTAAAGCTGAAGCACCTTTATCCCTTTGCTCGCAAGTATCTTGTCCTCAAATTCCACATGGCGAGATGTGATATGCATAGACGTGGTGCTGACCCACTCTTTCATGTAGAAAGAGATGACATATATAATTCACTCATAGAAATTTAAAAAAAAAGTAGCAAATTAAAACTTAATTGTGAACCGAAAAAAAAACTGAGAAGACTTTTATCACTTGTATATTAATAAAGTGGTGGTGGTGGGCACTACGAGCGGTGGAGGAATTAGTATCCCTTGATGTGGTGGTGGTGGTGGCGTGTAGGTTTGGAAGTGCAAGAGTTTGGATTTTAATTAGAGTAATTAATATTCAAAGTGGTATTGAGATCACTGCAATAAAAAAAATATATATCAGCAGCAAAGATGTAAGTGATTAAGCTTAGTTGTATTATGTGTTGATTGGGAGGCAGGGTGTAGATATGTCTCAATCAAGATGTTAATTGGAGAACCTAAGGAAATCAGGAGAAGATCTTGGAGAAATTGAAAGGTTTGAAGACTATATAATATATGAATATTAATTAATTTAGAGATTAACCAATGAGCATTTAATTAGATGGCGATCATAAACTTGAGAAGTTGGCCTTGTCTCCACCATGCCCTCCGTTTTGGATGGTGACTGGGTGATGACTTGTTCAGCAGCACCAGCAGTCATTTTTCTATGATCAACTTTATTCTTTGTTTTTCCACTCATGTCTGCAAGTTAAAATGCATGAGAAATTATTTAGTCAACCTCAACTAATCTTTAATATTGAGGTAGCTAGATTATTAGCTAGCTAGGGTTAGTCGTCTCTCATAAATCAGATGATTTGATTGATTGAGGGCCCTAACACTGACAACCATATAACTCAAGTAATTAACCTCTTGTCATGGCTACACATGCGCTCATTGTAATATAAATCATCAAGAGCAAGTGAATGGATATTTGCAGTATAAATACTTATTAATTTGCTCCTCATAATTTGTAATATAAAATATATTAATGAAAAAAATAAGACAGTAAAATTTATTATTGTAGAGATTTGATGCATATATAATTAACATGACACTTACCATATAATTGCAACTTTTCGTGGATGTCAAAAAGTGTGTACATTCCCCTAACGTGAAGGTAATGCGATTACAACTGTAAACGGTTCTTCTTAATCATGGGATCAGGATCAAACTGTAAACCCTAAAAACTAGTTACGTCTTTGTTGGGTCATTTCAACTTCTTCAAAAGCTTATCCAAAGTACTATGCATGGCTGAGAATTGACGGCAATCTGCACACTTTGCAAGTTAGCAGGAGGCATGCAGGGACCCATCCACCTAGACCTAATTGCAACACACAAACATGTGAACGATTTGGATCTCCGCCTACAATCCAAATGAGAGGCCACTAATTGTGGCAAAGAACACAGCAGATAAGCCATCAATTACATTTAATTAACTTTTAATTAGCTTCTTGTCAAATGAAGATGGATCACAACTCCCTTGACAATTACATTTACGGAAAGTTATCACGGAATCATCGTAATCACACTAATATTAATCTTCATAGATATAGTTCTAATACAATTTAAAAGTATTATAAACTATCGAATTTATAATAGTTCTATGTCACACGAAACATATATCATGATCAAAAGCCGTGATCTAGATTTGATTTCAGACCTAATTAGTAAAAGGAATTGCTTTGATAAGCTTTATAAATGGGTCTAGCATTGGATTCCCTTGTGCCTTTGTACAATTGACCCACTACATTCTGTCTTCTTCACACCTTTTCACAGTAAAAAAACGATGTTGTGATAAGCGTTGCATTATTAACCAGTCACAACACAGGGGGAAGAGAGAAAGAAGGAGAGAGATAGAGAGAAATAGCTTTATTCCGTCCGGTCACAGACTCACAAGTATGAGGCTTAAACACAAAGCAAAGGTGGTATTAACCTGGTCCACCGCGTGTGTGCAAAAACAGTTACCAGCACGGAAAGAAAGAAAAAAAACAGGGAAAAAGATAATATAATGATTAACTAAAATAATAATAATAATAATAATAATAATAATAATTGCAATAATAACAAACGCATGATGATAATTAATAGTAATGCATTATTGATGTGTGGAAAAAAGCTGCTGACAAGTCACGCACGCCTCCTCCTCTCCTTGGCCGAAGAGAAAGGTCTCTTTCTTTTCTCTTTTATTTAACTATTTCTTTTGAGATATTCTTTCTTTTTCTTTATTTTCCTTGAACACGTACAACTGCAATTCAATTTCCTTTTATTTTATAATAAATAATATAAATTTTATGGTATCCATTTTTGTGTTAACAATTTGACATTTTTTTATCTTCTTTCGATCCACCTTAATGGTTGGATTTTCAATTCCTACTTGTGGTAATTCGAGTTAATTACTAATTTGTTACAGTAACATCATAAATAAATTAAGATTGTCCGTATTTTTACATTGAAGTTTCCAACTTGGAAGAAGTAAAAATATATTTACTCCGGTAGACTAATTTACACCATTACTTCAAGATACACTATTATCATTTTATTATTATGTGAGTGTTAAAAATTATAATAATATATTTTGAAATGGCAACAATCATGCCCTTAATTAAATATCATAAAAGTAAATATGTCACGGAAGATAACATAAAAATGAATGCCATTCAAAAAGTATTGCACGAAAATATTGCGCAAACTCCAACTTGTTGATGGAAAGTGATCTAACACCACTTCTTGGCATTCATTTAATCATTGTCGATACAAAATAAATAAATAAATAAATAAAAATAGTTACTTAAAGTAAAAATATGGTGTCGAAATTTGAAAGAAAACAGTGAAGTTGTCTATTTTCACCAAAGTTAATATTTTTACGTTAATATTGAAACTACTAGTTGATGCTGTATTTAATCTAATTAATTTGTTAATAATGACATTTTTAACTTAAAAATAAGGCGAAACCAAACTCATATTTTTTAAAAAAGAATGTCCACTATGAAATTTGCATTAAAAGATAAATGTACAAAAATAACTCGAGTAAAAAAAACTACCACAAAAAAAAGCCAACCTCAAAATTCCTATTGCGCTCGCTCGCTCTCTCTCCTCTATCCATAATTAATTCATCATCATCTCGCCACCGCCTTCCGCGGGGACCGCGCCACCGTCGGCAGCGACGCCGACGGCCGCGTCCAGCCACCGCTCCATGGGCGCGCACTCGGCCTTGTGCGCCAGCTTCCAGTGCAGCGCCTGGCACGCCCTCGAGCAGTAGTTCACGGCCCCGCATACCGAGCACCGCCGGAACTCGTGCTTCCTCGTCTCCGGCCGCCCGCAGCCGCCGTGGGAGCACAGCCTCAACCCCTGCTCCTCCTCCTCCTCCTCCTGCTGCTGTTCCTCCGGGAGAACGCCGCCACTGGAAGACCCCGTCAAGCCCCTCTCCGCGAACCACTCTACCATGAACTGATTCGCCGGATGCGCCTCCGGCGCCGGCACGTTACAGCCGAAGTCGCTCAACAGCGAGCACCCGGACGCCGCCAGCGCGTGGCGGTGGCGCTGCCGCCACGCCGCAGAGGAGGCTGCGGTGGATTTGAGAACGGCGGCGAGCTCCCGGGCGTTGGCTTGGACGAGGAACCGCCGGCCCTCGGCGACGTTCCGGCGCACGCCGTAGCCGTCTTGGAGGCAGTGGCCGAGCTCTCGGAGCGCATCCACGTGGCCGAGGAACGCCGCACGGGCGCACAGCGCGACGCCGGCGCGAAGGTCCTTGTCTCCTTTGGACCCACCGCTGCCGTTGAACTGAATCACGGCAAGAGAATAGAGCGCCGCCGCGTGAGATCCCATCGCCGCCCGCGCCATCAGTGACGCTCCGCTGCCGCGGTTCTGGAGGCAATAAAATCGAATCTGCAAACGAAGGACACAAAATTTATCATCAGATCCTTTTCAAGAGCTCTTCTTTTTCTACAATAAAGAAAAAGCTCTAACTAGGAATGAATTCCTTACCATGCCAAGGATATAACATGCTTCCAGATTTCCGGCATCAACGCACTGCTTCAAGAACTTGTGAGCAGATTCCGACCACCCTCTCGCTCTCACAGCCAGACAATTAGCCGAAGCCTTAGCCAAAACCAGAGGAGCCATCGCCAATCCATTGAGCTTCTTGCACCTGAAACACTCAAAAGATTCAACTTTTTTACATCAGAAACCAGAACAAAAAACCAATCGACGCGAACGGAAGAGAAATCTCTCGCAATAAATCCTTACGTCAATCCAACGTTGACGAGATCTACAGGGCAAGTGGCGGAAGCGCTGAGCTTGCAGAGGATGGAGACGACGATATCGTCGGGCAACCCGTCGAAGAAGTCAGGCCTTTCTCCGGCGGTCCCCTCGGAATCCACAGAATCGTTTCCGCGATGTCTCCGGCTGTCGGAATGACAGAAAGTTCCGTAGACCCGCCTCCTCTTCCTCCTGCAGCTGTCCTCCTTCCATTGCGGCTCCTGCTCTTCTTTCGGGTAGCAGAGGCCCGTTCTGGTCCGCATGTCGGCAGCAGGACCTTAAGCCGATGTTTCAGAGAAGGTTGAGAGAGAGAGTGAGAGAGAGAGTGAGAGAGAGAGAGAGACGCAAGAACTCGTTGCTCTGTTCTTTCTCAGCAGGACCTCAAGGCTGACGAAGAACAGGGGAGATGTCTGCACATATATTACTATATATATATATACCACCACAGACGAGGTTGTGGATGTTGTTCTGAAATCTGAAAGATAAAATGGGGGACGACGACGAAGTGGAACCCGAAATGACATATTTACCCTCGTCTTAATGTTGTAACGTGTGGTCAAATTGGCGTTGACCGGTGGTTCCTGCTTCCAAAGTATCAAATCATCCGAGCTTCCTATTTTACGACTTTAGCCCTCTCATATCACATCATGATATTATCACTCGGTTCCTTTTTTTATTATCTTTTTGTTTGATAAATTTTCGTTAATTAAATTCCCATCTCACTTTTCTCTTTTGTTCTGCAACGGCCTAAGCGTAGAGAAACGAGAGGTGAAAATATCATGCTATTAATTTATGGGTAATAGGCGAAGTAAAATGCGAGGAACGTGATAGAAATATGAGGGGGGGGGGGGGGGGGGGGGGGGGGGGGGGGGGGAAGGGGAAGGGGGTTAAAGTTGTTTGGGTGATGGCTTCGTGGTCAAGGTGTCATGGTTAAAACATGTGGTAACGTACGAAGAGGAACGTTAGTTTTCTACGTTGATTTGAGGAGAGAGAGAGAATAGAAAATTTAGAGGAGAGGAAAAGGAGAGAGAGACGGAAAGAAACAGGAAGAGAAAATGGCAGTTAAAAAAGCCTCTGGTTTCAAGGAGTTTAAATAAACTTTGTGGTTGAATAATAACCGTAGTTAGACTATTTAAACTGCCTTAATTACATAATAAATTCAAACAAACTTTGCTATATATATTTTACTAATCAGTCATTCTTAGACTTTGTTAATAATGTCTTGAATTTTATTCCAATAAAAAATTCATCCGCTTTTCAATATACTCTAAAGTAAAGGACATTCTTCTATTATATATGTCTCACTATTCGAACTACGAACGTGAGAGAGGTCAAGTGAGAGATCCAAAGGAATTGCTTTGTCCGAAGGTGTGAGGGGCGGAGCTTTCGATTAAAATATTAGGATGAATTATGTTTGTATTTTGAAATTAATTTATTTTTTTATTATAAAATAAATATTCTATTTTTCAGGAATAGATGTAAAGTCTTAATCAATATGTAATTTCTATTATCCGTAAAGGATTTATTTATATAAACTCTCTAAGATTCTGAATAAAAAATAATTTTTGGTTTGTAATTATTTTAATCTAATAAAAATTTATATCGTCTTAAATTTTTTATACGTTCGTCAATGTATAATTTATCTCGTACTAAAATTCTAACGCACTTAGAAACCTTAAATCAGTCTAAACAGTTGGCTACATGAATTCCGTATAGTAAATAATTAAGAGATTTCAAATTTTAGTGTTGTATTTAAAATTATTTAATATTCCTTTTTTTATTTGTCTTGACCAATGATACTTTCTTGTGATTAAAAAAGAGAAGGAATATATAGAAAATTAAGTTAACTGCAGGGAATATGAATGATAATGCATACATATTGATGTAAAAAAATTGTGGAATATATAGTTCTAACTTCTAATTAATAACTGATGGAATGTTGTTTTCTTCATATTTGGGGAGGAACGAGTGCGTTTTATTTCGGATGACCTAACTTATTTTTATTGCTATTTAGGTTGACAACTCGATCCATTAAAAAAAAGCACACACACATTAAAAATGTAAAGATGTTATTGGAAGCTCAACAATGTTTCAGGAAATCTTAGTTTTTAATCATACATTTTAAAATAATATTGTACTTATGATAAAAAAATAGGAATTGGTCTTTTTTCTGTGCTACATAAATTTATATATTAATTCTAAAATACAACATACATTTTGCACATTGCCCATGCTTTCTCTTACATTGTCCTTTTAACAAAAGAATATTGCCTCGCATATGCTTATGTTAGGATTTTTGTGCGAGAGAAAAATATGCACCGCAAAAAAAATCGAAAAATTTACGATGACGCAAAATTTTATTAGATGAAAAACTAGAAGAAGATTACAATATTATTTTTTTTGTTTAGACTCCTAGAGAGTTTATATAGGCACTCTCTTTTACAGACGATAAAAATAATAGATCGACTGGGATTCCGAATTAATTCCCGAAATATGACACCTATCTCGTAATAAGCAAATAAATCAATTTCGAATCACATACAAAATACTCCTAAAAGATTTTCACCCAAGGAGATCCGTCCCTTGCACCCCCGCAGAGAGAATCGCATGAATGCCCCTTGACCCCTCACATGCTCGCTGACCGATTATCTTCATAGAAAAAATCTGCTAAAGTGCCTGATAAAGAAAGGGAACCATATAGAATTACAATTGGGTATAGATTCAAGGCATTATCAACAACTTATATATATAAAGATTTATACTTAGAAGGTTTCAACAAATTAAATTTTTATTTGCTTATATTGTTGTTGGCATGGTTACAGCTAAAGAATGTGTATATTGGATTAAGTTTTAGACAAGTACATGTTATCGGTAGAAAGCTTTAGAGTTTTAGACTTTGCACTTGCACTCGTGGAACAAGCTACCTTCCATTATGTTCAATCGATGATGTGCATGAATTCCTGCATATGATACGTAGAACTGTTCATTACCATGATAATTTATAATATCATAATTAATTGCTCAAGTGTCATAGACGTGGGATTAATTTATATTATTTGACCTTCCATTTCATAGTTAATTATAGGATTAATACTGCAAGGGTTTAGGGTTATATATGAAGTGTGTTTCACGCACTCGTTATTTTCGTCATACGCAGGAAGATGCGCATTTCATTTATATATAAGACTTGTATGATGTTGTAGTTCTAATCTAAGCACGTTTTCCTATCTATATGCGATATGCATGTTTATATATATACGTTTCCAATATTATAAAGGGTCAAAGTCCATCTTGTAAAAGGCGATTTGATATCATTGTCTATTATGGCTCTTCGATTCGTCATTAAGTTTTCTTTCCAACAAATTGTTCGATTCATGCTGCCGATATAAGGTTCGATCACTCATGTTGTAAACGCTTTGAGAATAAACTATACATATATGACTTGTACTTTAAATAAGATCCCTTTCAAGAATGCATGTGGGGTGAAATTTGTTACTTCAAGCACTAATTCATAGAAAACATTGTGCCTTGGTCCATTGGCTTAATTAGTCGATGGGTGGGACGTCAATCTAGCTAATTGCTTGTATGAACTATGAAGTAATAATCCTTATATAATTACGTAGCATAACAAGAACTGATCAGTACATGCCAATTTGGTTTAACTAATCTACAACTACTGTTCGATTATGACCACGCAATGCCAAGAACAAGCAACATAATTAATTAATTAGCAAGATAACCCTTTGGCAATGTAACCAAATTAATCTTACTGTGAAGGAAATTTATATCATTTTATTTCATTATCTAGGTGAAGTCATGATATGAGACATATATTAATTAGAATTGATATCGAATGAAAACTACATCTTTCTTAAGTGTCCTTTCCTTAATCAAATAGTTCATTAATTTAATCCAACAATGACGAGAGTTTTTTTTGTTTGGGGTTAATTTCATTTAATTAATTCCCTCCCTTGACTCTTGTCTCAGTAATAGATGGCTTTAGATAATATAACACTACTTCTTCATCACAGACTACGTACTCAGAAAAAAAAGACATTTATGTTTTGGAACATCTTTTAAGAATTTCCTAATATAATAAGATTAAAGTTGTGTGACATTTATATACGACATGTACAGTATAATATCAAACTTTATAAGTATGAAGACAAAGAAATATATGGTTGAATAATTTGTTACGTGCGTGATTGCAAGACGACCATCTTGCATGTTATAATTTCTCCTTGAGTTAATTTATTCATTGGTATTCGATTGATCGCAACTAAGTAATTAAAATCTTAATTATTGTTCTTTTTTTAGCGATATCTCAGTGTCTGATTCAATCCACACGTCAAAGAATGAACCGTCAATAGATGGTGGTTGGCCCAGCCGATTAGCAGGATTGCACCTCAAGCGCTCGCTGGTGCTAATAGTCCTAAGTTCGAATCTTAAAGTCACTTTTTGACTAGGAATTAACTTTTATTGCTTTATCTTTTCGATTTTGAATTAGTCAAGTGCTAATAATCTTAGACACTGAGAATCTCTCGATACAAAAAAAAGAATGGAGTATTCACAAGTTAAAAATACACTAAAGAACTCTTGTGCTTTTGCTAACTCATAAATAAAATTTAGCTTCTTTGTTTTTTTGTAAAAAAAAATTTGTCATACTCATCTTGAGTGCTAGTAGCTCTGGATTAGTGTGCTAGTAGTCTTAGACATCGGAGATCTTATATCATCGACAAGAGCGGACCCAATCCAAAAATCAGGGGGGCCATATGTACAAGGATTATACTTATTTTATTTTTTTATAAATTTTTATATGAAATACATATAATATTATATAGGAGATAAAATATTTGAGGGGGACCAAGGCCCCTCAAACTCCCCTGGGTCCGCCCTTGGTCATCGGGCCGGCATAAAAAAAAGAATGAATTGTCCACGAGTTGAAAATCAATACGATACTAAAAAACTCATTATTCATGAAAGTCGGTCATCAGAAACTCCTCAGTTTTCTGTTCACCGAAATCTCTGATGTTTTTGCTAACTCATAAATAAAATTTAGCTACTTTGTTTTTATTTAAAAAAAAAGAAATTGTCATATCCATCTCACGCATGTCCTACTCCTTCACGAGGCACTCGTAGATTTAATACAGACACTTTCTCCGTATCATGAGCAGCTCATCATAAACAAAATTAAAGCCTTCCGTGCAGAGCTAAAAAACACGATTAAGAATGCATATTTTTTTTAATTGTCAATTAAGTTCTTTTTATCTAAGTATAATTTTCAGTATTATATATTTATTTATTATGTATGTACACTTGTGTGTGCAACAAACAAATTGATCTCATGCATGACTTAATTAATTAACATTAACCGAGTCCAACTTGTGGGGGAATTAATTAAGTTGTTCTTGATGCAGAGATGAACTGTGTATAATATAATTTGGCGGTTCAGTCGGGGTCCCAGATGTTTTATCTTTACTTATGATCTGGTCATGTTACATCAGAAGGAGCTACATCTTTTAATGTTATATATATGATGCCATATACTTCTTTAGTGATCCATATGACAGCATCAACGTTAATTGAAACCCCCACTTAATTATTGATCTTCATAATTAAGATAATACAAAATTTTGAATTTCTTAAATAAAGTTAAAATTTGAAAGGAAATAAAAGTATAGTTATATGGGGGATAAGAGAAGATTAAAAGATAGGTTAAGGAAGGTTTGAAAGGAAATAAAAGTATTGTTTGATAGAAATAGAAAAAATAAGTCCTAATTGAAATAAAAATTAGGATTTAGATTAAGATTATCAATTCAAATTTGGATTTGAATCTAACCACAACTTTAAGATATAATGGATTCCCAATGAGAGGTAAAATAAGAATTTTATGTCTAAAATATGTAGAAGATAAAATAATGTTATATTATTATTTTATCATAGAATTAAAATATAATAATCATTATTAATTAATTTTAAATTTAGGAATAATTATGTTTAGAAGAGAAATAAAGAAAAATAATTAGAAGATTATTACAGATGAAATTTGATGTAAAATTGAAGTAGGATTAGAAGTTTTTTAGTTAAAAGTATTTTTAAAATAAAACAATTATTATAATTCTGAAAATTCAGTATTATGAATGTTAATAATGCTTTGAATCTGAACCCAGTTGGTCCCCCTACATAGTCAGGCGCTTCAGCAGAATTTTTAGGGGTATTCTGTTAGTGATTCGAATTTGATTTATTTCCTTATCTGAAGCAACAAGGAGTCTGGGCGCCGCTCTCAAACGTGTCGAAGAACAAGCCAAAGGAAGAAGACTCGAAAGACAAAGAAAAGGAGATCGACCCCGCAACTTTGGCAGCACAGGAGGAGAAGGCGCACTCAATGATCCTGTTGTGTCTGGCGGATGAGGTGATAATCGAGGTCGCAGATAAAGAAAAAGCGGCCGGTCTGTGGTTGAGACTCGAGAGTCTATATATGACGAAGTCTCTCACCAATAAGTTGCTGTTGAAGCAACGTCTGTTCTCTCTCCGCATGCAGGAAGGTACCCCTCTGAAGGAACATCTTGATCAGTTAAATTCTTTATTGATGGAACTCAGAAATATCGATGTTAAGATCGAGGATGAAGATGCTGCCCTAATTCTGTTAATTTCGCTTCCTCCATCATATGAAAATTTCGTTCAGTCTATGATTATCGGGAAGGAAACTATAAGTCTGGAAGAAGTAAGATCGAGTCTCCATACTCGTGAACTTCGGCATAAGGCATCTGAAAATTCTGCAGAGACTCAGGCCGCGGGTTTGATATCAACCGCAGAGAAGGGATAGTCCTCGAATTCAAAGAAATCCAAGTCAAAGAAGAAGAAAATCACTGCGAAAGACATCTGTAATTACTGCAAGGAACCAGGTCATTGGAAGAAGGATTGTCCGAAGAAGAAGAAGGCCCCTGACGCTGCGGTGGCACATGAAACAGGAAATTTCGAAGATGATTTGGTTCTGGCTACTTCTGATCAAGGATGTATGGCGGATAGTTGGGTTCTGGATTCGGGGTGTTCCTATCATATGACTCCGAATAAAGAGTGGTTCTCAACTTATCAGAAGATTGATAGTGAAAACGTCATCATGGGCAACGATGCAGCCTGTCAGATAGTTGGGATCGGTTCTGTGCAGATCAGGACTCATGACAATCTTGTAAGGACGCTGACAGATGTCCACCATGTTCCGCAATTGAAAAAGAATTTGATATCATTTGGAGTCCTCGACTCTAAAGGGTGTCAGATCAATGCTGCTGGAGGCATCCTCACGGTCATGAAAGGTGATGCTACGATTCTGAAGGGAGTCAGACAGAAGTCCTTGTATGTATTACAAGGCAAGACAGTCTCTGGCGTTACTGCAGTGGCTAGTTCATCCGAATCAGATAGGTCCAGGCTGTGGCACATGCGGCTTAGGAATATGAGTCAGAACGGGATGAATATCATCAGTAAACGAAGTCTTCTAGGGGAGAAGAAGATATCTGAAATAAACTTCTGCAAGCACTGCGTATTCGGCAAACAACGAAGGTCTCAGTTTGGCAAGGCAGTGCACATGACGAAGGCGACACTTGACTACATCCACGCCGATTGTTGGGGTCCCTCTCATGTTCCATCATTAGGAGGTGCGAGGTACTTCCTATCTGTGATTGATGACTACTCGAGGATGACTTGGGTATTCATGATGAAATACAAGAGTGAGTCCTTCAAGGCCTTCAAGCAGTGGAAGGTTCTGGTGGAAAATCAGACGTCGAAGAAAGTGAAGCGTCTTCGCACTGACAATGGTTTGGAGTTCTGTTCTGCTGAATTTGACCAGTTCTGCAAAGATGAAGGCATTGCCAGACATCGCACAGTCAGTGATACTCCACAGCAGAATGGAGTTGCAGAACGAATGAACATGACACTTCTGGAAAGGGCAAGGTGCATGCTCTCTAACGCTGGCCTGAATAGGACATTCTGGGCTGAAGCTGTTAACACAGCTTGTTACTTGGTGAATCGAAGTCCGGCGACTGCAATTGATCTCAAAACTCCAACTGAGGTATGGTCAGAAAATCCTGCTGATTATACTTGTCTGAAAGTTTTTGATTGTCCAGCATACTATCACGTCAGTGAAGGGAAGTTGGAGCCAAGGGTCAAAGAAGGGGTGTTCATGGAATATGGTGCAGGAGTGAAGGGCTACAAAATCTGGTCTCCTTCAGAACACAAAGTCATCCACAGCAGAAGCGTAACCTTTGATGAAGCATCAATGCTTCAGTTGAAGGTGGAGGCTGAAGAGAGTGTCAGTAAACAGGTGGAGGTTGAAATCACTCAAATTGAGGATGATGTTGAAGGATCACATCAAGAAGCAGAACCAGAAGGTGAAGAATCTGATGAGCAACCTGAAGAGGAGTCAATTGTTACTAGACGTCCTCGCAGAGAAGTGGGTCCTCCTAAGCGATATGGTTTCGAGGACATGGTTGCTTATGCACTACAGGTAGCTGAAGAGGTGGAGTCCCTGGAGCCGTCCTCTTATAGGGATGCCATCACATGTGTCGAATATGGACAGTAGATCGCTGCTATGGGTGAGGAGATGAAATATCTTCACAAGAATCAGACGTGGGAGCTGATCAAGTTGCCTAAGGGCATGAAGGTTGTTGGCTGTAAATGGATCTTCAAGAAGAAAACAGGAATTCCAGGAGTTGAAGGCACGAGATACAAAGCACGATTGGTTGCTAAAGGTTATAGTCAGAAAGAAGGTGTGGACTACAATGAGATATTCTCACCTGTTGTCAGACATACTTCTATCAGGGTGCTACTTGCTCTTGTAGCACATCAGAATCTAGAGCTCGAGCAACTAGATGTGAAGACTGCTTTCCTCCATGGAGAACTTGAAGAAGATATTCTTATGAGCCAACCAGAGGGATTCTCCATTCCTGGAAAGGAGAATCAAGTTTGCAGTCTGAAGAAATCTCTGTATGGCTTGAAGCAGTCTCTCAGACAATGGTACAAGAGGTTCGACAGCTTCATGATCAGTAAGGAATTCAGTCGAAGTCCATATGATTGCTGTGTATACCATAAGAAGGTGAAGGACAGCTCCACCATCTATCTGCTCTTGTATGTTGATGATATGCTTATTGCTGCCAGAGACATGGCAGACATTCAAAATCTGAAGAAGCTCCTCAGTGCAGAATTCGACATGAAAGATCTTGGTGCAGCATAGAAGATTCTGGGGATGGAAATTCTAAGGGATCGCGCACAGGGTAAACTCTTCTTATCTCAGAAAAGTTATATTGAGAAGATTTTATCCAGGTTTGGAATATTTGGAGCGAAGCCTTTGAATACTCCATCAACTGCAAATGTTCATCTTTCTGTTGCCTTCGCACCAAAGTCAGATGCAGAAAAGGAGTACATGTCTCGGGTTCCATATGCTAGTGAAGTTGAAAGTTTGATGTATGCCATGGTTTGTACAAGACCAGACATTTCATGCAGTCAGTGTTGTCAGCAGGTTCATGAGCGATCCAGGAAAGGAGCACTGGCAAGCAGTGAAGCGAATTTTTCGGTATCTGAGAGGAACATCTGATATTGGCCTCATTTATAGAAGTGATAAAGAGTGTTTGGTTGCAGGGTACTCAGATTCAGATTATGCTGGAGATGTTAATGGAAGACGATCTATGACAGGCTATGTCTTCACTTTGGGCAGTTCAGTTATTAGTTGGAAGGCTACACTTCAGCCATCAGTTACATTGTCCACCACAGAGGCTGAATACATGGCACTGACGGAAGCTGCCAAGGAAGGCATCTGATTAAAAGGCTTAGTTGGAGATCTCGGATTACATCAGGACCAGGCTATAGTGCACTGTGATAGTCTGAGTGCAATATGTTTAGCCAAGGATCAAGTACATCATGAAAGAACCAAACACATTGATGTCAGATATCACTTCATCCGCACTGAGAAGAGGATCAAGGTGAAGAAGATTGGCACTGAAGACAATCCAGCTGATATGTTCACCAAATCTGTTCCTTATGGCAAGTTCCAACATTGTTTGGACTTGCTTAACATAAATACTTGGTAATAACTTCAAGATTGGACTGGCGGCGGCGTTGCGTATTTTTGTGCTCTGAAGATGATTCAAGTCAAGGTGGAGATTTGTTAATAATGCCTTGAATCTGAACCCAGTTGGTCCCCCTACATAGTCAGGCGCTTCAGCAGAATTTCCCTACGAGGGTCTCGCTGCCCAGTCAGCGAGCCTGTGGGGGGTCAAGGGGGGGATCCAAGGGGATCCCTCCTGCGGGGGTTGCAAGGGGGCGGAGCCCCCTGAGCGAAAATTTTTTAGGGGTATTCTGTTAGTGATTCGGATTTGATTTATTTCCTTATCACGAGATAGGTGTCCTATGTTCGGGAGATTTATTTAGATGTCCAGTCCGTATGTAATTCCTATTATCTGTCAAAGGGAGTGCCTATATAAACTCCCTAGGGGTCTAGACCGAGACCTATCCTTGTAATCATCATTATTCCATAACAAAGAGCAGCCGCCGTTTTTTCTCTTCGTGTTCTTTTGTATTTCGTGCGATCCCTCTCTTCCTCTTTTCGTAACAATGAATATAATTATTATTTAGTTCTAAAAATTATTATAAATGAAAAGATAAGTGGATGTTATGAAAAAATAAGACTTTGATTAGAATAAAGGAAAAGAAAAAATAAAATAAAATAATTAAGTCAATTAATATAAAGTATAAAAATGAATTAAAACATAAATAAATAAATATTAATTTAATGTTGAAATTATTTAAAAAATAAGGAATAATTTAAGTTGAGAAGAATGGAGAACTTAAGAAATGATACGAGTTTGAATTGAAGAAAAGAAATGGAAAAAAATAAAAGGATAAATAATTAAATTAAAGATTAAAAATATGATTTAAAAGTTAAAAAGAGGTGAATTATATATTACTTTTGGGTTATATTATAATCTAACATGAAATTAAATTTAAATTATGTCTCCTTCTCTTATGAGCACACTCTTATCAAGAAATCTAAATTGTCATCTAACTTTTAAACCCTCATCTCCTTCTCGGGTGCACCGGCATCGTTGCCACCTCTGGTCATCTCAAAAAGACGTTGGCATCATCGCCGAAAAGCAAACATGGTCACAGAAAAACTTGTTTAAAGTTATATATTTCTGGTAATTCTACCTGGAAAGATGCATACAAATTTTGGATTCACTTTTTTATTCATTTTTTGATAAAATAATGAAGTTATATAAATATTAAAATATATTTTATGATATCCAATTATTCATGAATAAATTTCATATATAATTCATCAAGATCATGTCATTTTGGTACCAAAATCTCGATCAAAGTTAAAGAAAAACTACCGAGTTGTGCTTTACCAAAACTCGGTCCGAGCTAATCAGAACCTGGTCCGTTTTCTATGATATTTTTATGCCACATAATTGACATCAAATTTGACCCAACTTCGAATTCGACCTGGCCTGAGTGTCATGTAAAAATAAAAGATGAAGTATCGATCGCTCAGGTGTAACCTATTGAATTGGCCCTCATGCCTTAAAACCTCATCCAGATTCTGCCTTAGAGTATAAATGAATATTTTTGGACACTCGAAGTTCGATTTCGTCGATTCGGCTCGCATCAGATATAAACTCGGCTCGGGTTCTAAGTTAGAATAAGAAAAGATCATTCGGGCATTCAATGAACGACCATCACAAGTCGACAGATTAGGTATTTGATATTTTGTTGAGATGATTTGACCTGCGTGGCCCACATACCTAGCCTGAGTTTCATGCTAATGTAAGAATACAAATTGTTTAGCATTGAGCGTTTTGGTGGATGACACCTGACTTGGGTTCCTTGTGAGATGAAGTTAATAGTTTCGACACGACTCCAACTTGAGTTTATCGCAATTTGACCTGAGTTCTTAGCTACCCGGTCTAGGTTTAAGACAAGTCAAATCGAGTTTTAGGGATAGTTTGTTGATTATTTTTATGGATAAATGATAATGTAAATGTCAACAATATTGATAAAAAGTTAATATGGTAATTACATATTATCATGTTTAATGATTTTATCCACTATTAATTGTTCACTTGTCAGACCAAAAAAAAAATAATCGGGTCAAGAAAAATTATTTGATTAAAAAAATTCAGCTAGTCAAAGAAAACCTACATGTGAAAATTTTGTATATGATAAAGAAGAAAGCTCAATTGCATTTGATATTTTCATTTGATGAAAAGGTAAATTCCAAGTTATGCATGTTATAAAGAATCAAAAGAATGATAATGATTAAGAATGAAAAGAATAATAAAGACCGATAAAAGATGAACAAAATAATAAATAAATAAATAAATAATGTTACATTCATGTTCCTTATTAATTTGTATCATGATTATTATTTTTAAGTTAAATTGTCTCTATTAAACAATTATATCTATTTGCATTAGGTTGGGTATCATGCGTCAATATTGTCATGGAAATTCCATTTTGCTATAGATAAATCTTAGATGTAGTTGAATTGGGAAGTAAGGATGAAGACATGTGTAATGATGAAATTCATAGTGATATAAAGTGCACATGAGATCAAGTTATTAAATTTTTATTGTTATTTGATATATAGTTAGTGTTTGAAAAATTAATAGGAAAATAAAATAAATTTCACTTTCATACTTTATTTATGAAAGATAAAAAGTTGTTCTGCTTTTTTATCCCATATAAGAAGAGCAAAAGAAGAAGAAATTGTGTTGATAGAAAAGAAGTTCTTCATAGGCAAACTACTATAAGGAAAGTGCAACAAGGCATATGTACAATTCAACTCATTTGGTTAAGGTTTTGCCATGTAAAGCAAATAAAAATGTAATCCAATTCCAGGACTTGTGGGACCTTGATTTATCTAGTTATTAAATTTAATGGGAGCACACAGAAGCTGATTATCAGAATTGCCTGAGTTACGGACCGTAACATCATTGTTACGGGCTATTAAGCATGTTGATTTTTTTATCGTTAATTTTTTGAATGGATTTTGATCAAATCGAGATGTCTGGGCGGTGCCTAAGTTTCTAGAAGATAAATTTGATTATAAGAGCTCGAAATTGAAGATAAATCATGAGATTTTCAAGTCAAATTTTAAACCAAATATTATTATTTTATAACTTTTGTATTTTCAATTTATCAAAACTTATCGGGAACCTTTGGAATTATAAATAGAAGACTTCAGAGACATGGAAATTCATACTTCAGACCCTAGGAACTATCTATTGCAGAAGAGATCGATTCAAGTTGAAGAAGATTGCTAAAGAAGGAGGAGCAACGCAGCGTCAAAGCTCCAAGATTGATCCAGAAATCATCAAAAGTAAGAATTCTTGTTCTCTATTAATTGTTGGATGCTTTATTACTTTGTTCTTTTTAGATTTGAATCTATAGTTTGTGATAGAGATTTTTATCTTTTTTGCAAAAATGCATGAACCAATTTAGCATTGAATTACTATAATTATTACTTCTTTTATATTGTGATTGTGGCATGCTTAATCTTATTTTATGAAAGAATCTTGCTGTGGATTTGGATTACAAACCAGTTTTGGGGTGATTAAGTTCAGAGCATAATACTTTTCAGTAAATAAAATATTAACTTGTAGGTTAACTCAATCATAACAGAAGTCTTGTAATTCAGTGCAATACTTGATTATCTGCGATCTAATAAATTATGTCTAGCAAGAATAACGATTATTTTAGGATTTACTACTTCATGCATCTTAGTTCTCTGCTAATTAAGGGATTTACTCATCGTTAGAAATCTTTTAAGTTTTAGGAGTTAAAGTAGTTCGATTTGATCTTAATCCATCTTAAGAATTGGCTTTGAATCTTCTTGTTAAAAAGTTCAATATTTTCTGTTTCATGTGAGTTGATCTTACTTTTGATCATTCAGAATCCTTAGGGCTCTTCACCATTCTTAATTGTCAAATCGTTTATCTCATACAATTTTTATATTTCTATTTTAAGACAAAACCCTTTTCTTCTCCTAATATATTTTTAGAACAGAATTGATTTAGAAAGTTTCTCGTGGATTCGACACTCTTTACTCCTTTTACTATATTACTTGAGCGTCTAGTACACTTACTAGTGAATTTATTTTGCTACTAGTTTAACACATCAGTCTCCCGATGTGTGGCCACATTTTCCATGTCCCCTGCATCCACACATGGTTGCAGGGTGCATGTTAATTACCCTCTATGCTCATCCAACATCGTCGATCCCACCGCCATTGCTCCGCCACTTGCAAAATAATATAAAAAAATAATATATAATAATATAAAAAATAATTAAAAAAATTGCCAGAGCGAAAAGGGGTCCGACACCCTCCTTGCGAGCTCGCTTAGGCCCCCCCCTTTTCGCTCCAACGATACGAGGGGCGACGCTCGCTTCATTTTTTTTAATTATTTTTATATTATTATATATTATTTAAGAAAAGTAGAGTAACACTTATAGCAAAGGGTATAATGGACTTTTCATAAATGTAAAAAATAACGGAGAAGTCGATGGAATTAGACGGAAGGATCAAATTTTTTAAAAAAATATGATAGTTTAGGTACTCAAAAAATGAAGTTCGTGATATGGAGTTAGATGTGGAAAATCACGATAGTTTAGGGGTGGTTAGAGGAAATACCGGTCCCCCTATTTCACTATGGGTGACGTCCAGTAAATTTATTTAATATATATTTGTAATGCCTGCAAATTCTAAATAAGGGAAGGAATTCAAAAATCAAAATAAAAAACAAATTAGGAAAGAATTTGAAATTTGAATTCGAATAAAAAAAGGAAACGAAACGACCGACCGGAATCTCCCCCCCCCCCCCCGATTGCGTCTCGAACTCGGCCGGCCAAAGGGACTATAAAAAGGGGCACGAGGGGAGCCCTCGCGCCCCCTTGGAATCTCTCCTGACCGGTCGGCGCCCCCTGCTTCTTCTTCTTCATTTCCTCCGGCAAGTGGCGCGCGCACGAGTGGTGAACAGAGCAGAGACGAGGCAAGTGGACGGACCACCGGTGCACACAGGACTCCCTCGACGAGTTTTCAAGGACCAGGAGCACCTTCTCATCGGCCATTAACGATCGAAAGCGGAGAAAGCGATGACTGTGACTCCAGCGAATCGAAATGACGAAAAGAGGTACTCTAGACTATTAAATTCCCTAGACGGTGAAATAACGATCTTTTGATGCATACGAAGATTTCATTATGATCTTGAATGCCTTAGCTTCATTTTTCATATTGTTATCATATGAAGAAGAAAGCCGACTGCTCTGTTCGGTCACAGAAGCGGTCGATCGATTCAACAAGAATGATCGAGCGATCCTAGAAGATAGATGATCGCGTTTACCATCGGTCTGTTCACGATCGATCAACCGATTCAACTCGAAACGGTCGATCGATCTAGTTAGAACTCCACGCCGATAATCATATGATCGGTCAAAAGATCACATCGGAGCGGTCGACCGATCCGGTAATGAAGGCACTGCCATGATCGATCGATCGGTCCATAAGTACGGTCGATCGGTTCGACAGTGCACCTGGCGAAGATGACGGTGGATCAGCTCAAGAAGAGTGATTGACCGGTCCAATAGAATGATTGACCGGTTCAAAGGGAACGGTGACCAATTCAAGTCGACCGGTTCAGTTCGATCGGGCCAGGAGAAACGGTCGACCGGTTCAACCAAATCGACCGATCCAGACGGACTGGTTCAAGTCGATCGGTTCAAACTAACCAACCCAACAGGTAGGTTTTGGATCGATTATAATGTACAAATGCTGATACGGTCTGAGTCAAACCCCAACTCGGCTCGAGTCACGCTCATGAACCCTAAATAGAAGACTCTAATCGCATTATCCTTTACCGGCCCGAGTCCTATGGCAAAAGACCTAAATACCCTTGGGTTTTGACCCATGATTTTAAACTCCATCAATGATAAATAAAGACATATAAGGTAAAGATGAAACTATGAGATTGCTTTGTGCCACCCCAAAGTACAGAGTAAATATCATTGTATTGTATAGTGAGGGTAAGGTAGCTAAGTTGAGGAGATAACTAACCTACAGATCTTTGATGATCACTGCTCCTGGGATGCAGGTCCTCTTCTACCAGTGTCTCGAAGAAGGGTGATGCATTGGCATATCCTTTCTCCAAAGAGAGCATAATTTCATAGTATAGTGCCAGAGGGACAGGTAGCTTAGCTGAGAAAATAGTGAACCTACAGGTTCTTAAATGACCATTGTTCCTGAGGTACATGTCATCTTTCACCTGTATTTCAAAAATGGGTATGCATTGACATTACACATTTCTTATCATGGGCATTCTGGCTTTGCAGACTTACAGAGGCACATCTGACATCCCAACCTAATAAAGTCGAGCTCGCATAGGATAACTAACTCTAAGGACAACATAATAATGTAAAAGATGCAATACAACTCACAATAAAATAATGTATAATAAAGTACAAAACATGATATAGTAAAGCACAGAATATGATATAGTAAAGTTAACGTATTGATCAGTAAAGTACAAGGTAAGGCACAGTAAAGACAAAGCACAATTATGGTAAAAAACAAAGTACAAATATTGATATGCATGACATATTGTTTATTTTAATCAAAGTATATAAATTCAAAGCATGTTACTTACTGCTTATCCATGAATGGTATAAACATCATTGATTATTATTTTATCGTCTATACTTCTATTGATTGGGCGTTTTCACTCATGGATATTTCACTCTCCTGCATTGAGATTTTGCAAGTGAGAATTCTACTTAAAGAAGTGATGGAGGGCGCAGGGCTTGAAGAATGCTGCACATTTAGTCTAATAACTTGTCCTTACTTTAGAAAGACGTTATGTTATTTCTTTTATCGAACGTCTTCTCAAATGTTGAACTTATTGGAGATTGTGATCATTTCCTTCTTTGTTATAAACTGCATTAATTAGTGATGCCCTTTGATATTCAGATGTTCACTCTTTCGCAATAAAGTTCTAGGTTATATTATTATTATATTTGATGCCACGTATACAAATTATTAAATGGTTAAGATCAATATTGTAGTAGGCATCGTAGCACTTCCGGAATCAACCTGACTGTCTACGAAACAGGAGGACTGATTTTGGAGGCGTTATAATATTTCTTCATGTCGATATAATATTATAATATATATATATTCATAATCATCGAAAATATAAGATATATCAAATTCAAATACTCAATCAAGATTATACGTAGTTGAATCATATGTGCACTCGTCCTATGCTACCAATCGCAGATTAAGCTTAATTAAGTAGTTCAACATATGCGGTTGTCATTTTCTTCCTACCAATTAAGTAAAACCTTGGGTCAGCATGCATGCATGCTTGTAACTTGTACTTGATTTTCGGTGACACTGTCGCTCCAAAACATCATTGTCATTTTATTTTAATGGACAGGGATAAAAATATTCATAGAATCATAGCTCACGCAAATAAGTGGCAATGACAATTGTATTATAATTCCTTAATTTTACCATCTCTAATTGATTTTTCAACTCTATGATTACATCATATGCCCATCCTTACCTTCTTTCTCGCCTGGATTGGCCAAGAACACCTCAACTTTAATAGTTAATTACGCATAAAGAGCAAATCAACACAAAATTAAACATGATAACATGTATCCCTCGTCAGAGAATTTTATACTTGTACATATTTCATAAGGTGAATGATAAAACCATCTACATATTTGAAAATGTCATTAGTAATTCTTATATATCTGTCGCAATTCGCCATTTTTTTTGTGATATATATATATATGTCAACGACATAGGTCGTATGCATGTCCATTTTTTTTCTTGATCGCTTTTCTTTATGATCTCCTTTTATAATCTTGCTCAATGCACTAATCAATCATTCTTATGTATTGTAATTATAATATCTCGACCAACGTATAGGTCCGCCAAGCACGTTCCCACAGTATCACAATTAGAAAAGTCAATTAGAATGTATTCTAGCTGGCTAATTGAAAAGCTGATTCTTGTTTCGAGTATTAAGAATATAAAATAAATTATGTTATTTTTTAGTAACTTAATTTTTTATAAAAAAATATTATATTAAATCTAACATATTAGGTTAAGAGTTTAAATCTCATTAATATTTTATTAAAAAAATATTTTCTTCTTTTATTGTTCGCGTGATGAGTTGAATTAAACTAAAATTGTCGGTGATCCATGTGTAAAGAGAAGCGTTAAGAATATAAAATAAATAAATTTAGACTTTTTAAAATTAGTTAGTACATCAAATTTAACACCAATGAAGTTGTTAGAATTGGGGTTACTATGCCAACCCTTGGGTTGACAAGTATATATATCAAATGAGAGAGTAGTACTAGTACTGTATTTGACAAATAAAAATAGTAGTCTCTACATGGTCAAACCAGTTTCCTGTACCAACTTAGTGCATAATTTAAGGTTGACCAAATTATGCCATGCAATATGTAGCAGCTCCTTCAAGGACACTCACCCCCTTTCCTTCGTAAATGGAGCAGTTGGTTTCTTTGCTTGCAAGTAGGAGCTAGATCTTCTTTTTATTCTTATTTATCTATATGTGTGTATATATATATATATATATATATATATATATATATATATATATATATATATAGAACCACATATATTGCATCTTAGTGCATGCCTAAATTAGGTCAAAGGCAGGGGGGCATTAAATTTTACAAGTAGTGTATACAACTAAAACTAATTAGTTTCTATATATTCTCCACTTGTTCGAAAGATCTTGCAATATTTTGTTCCTGCTCTGTCCACATACATCACTTTTGACGAGGACTTGTTTATATGCATCATTCTCCCTTGTTTATTAGCTGTTGCAAGCGAGTAGGAGACAAAAAGAGCCTAATCACACTTCCACTTCTCCAAACCCTTACGCCACCCTCCTCCATCTCTCGTTTGTTCATGCATGCACAATTCGTTCTATATATTCTTGTATATCCCCACCACCACCACCACACCATCACAGGCCATGATCCATCCTTCATGCATGGTGGCTTACTTTGGTACATGAATTGGCTTTTTGATCTCCAAATGTCTAGACAAGGAACATGGTGCTCCAAGCTAAGGATTCGCTGACTGGATTCCTATGTGTCCTTTCCCCATTGGCCCATCCTTATTTTTTGAGATAAATGGATATAGATTCTTATTAGCTTGCAGAAAGATCAAGTTCACTTTTTTCTATATGTGGATGTGCTGTCCTTGCCATGTATATATTTTTTTTTTATCCTTTTCTTGTCAACAATAAATCCCATGTATATATTAATTTGCGTGGTCTTATATATCTGCAGAAAAGCGTAGGTAATTAATTATGAAGGCCAATAACGGATCAAAACGATATTAAGTATTAGGGGCGTAAGAAAAACTGGATGACAGCCTTGAGAAATGTACCCGATCTGAACAAAAAATCGTAAAAATGTCCAAAATTAGAGGAGCGAAAATAAAGCCAAATCAATCCGCTCAAATTAGAGCCCCACTAGTAAAAACTATAAGAGCTCATCAAATTTGTTTTTATTTATTAATATTTTTAAAATTTGTTTCGACAAAATAAAATTTCGCTCTCGGATAATTGAACTAAATAAACATGGTGGTAAAAAAACATTTGATCAACTTAATTAATCGTGGTACCGTAAAGGCGGGTCCCTTTTCCTCTTCTGGAGGAGTAGAGAAAAAGCAATAAAAACGGGTCCCACGTGAACAGATGTGACATGTCGGCTTATCGTCCGGCACCCGATACGCTTGGCGTCAATTGTAGCGGCACGGCTCCTCGCATATTAAGTATTATGCGCTTTGACCGCACGGTGACGCCACCCTTCCTTGTTCCTTCCGGGACGCTCCCCCCGGACCGGGTCGGCGCCCGGTTCGAAGCACATGTAGTTATCGGGTTGGTTTATTTATTTATTTTTAATTTTTTTTTTGCATTTTACGAGGCTTTGGAATGGAATAAGCGGTGGGATCGTCGCCCATAATTAATATTCTTAGCTGCACTCACTTCGTCGTTTAATTAATTACGTTATCGTTTAATTAATTCCATTAATTCTGTGCTAGCTAATTAATCAACTTGTGGTTAATCGCTTCGTCCTCACGAATTGTTTTCACATTTACGTGATTGAGCCCTTGATTGGCGTGCGCTTCTGCGTACTTAGTTGCCATATATTTACTAGCTAGCTAGCTACCAGCTTAATTCATGCACTAATTTGTTAGTATGAACTATTAAGTTTGATATATGTATTCTCGACTAAAAATTAAAGTTATCTTAAAAAAGGGCTTGTTGGTCTTCAAATTCAAGTGCTAGAAGGTAGTAATTAATGTTGATTGATTAATGAGAATATCTTTAACTTTTTAAATTAAGTGCCAACGAATGTCACATCGAAAAAAAATAGAAATAAATTAAGAGAACTATTTTAATTTTAAAATTTTTATCTCGATACCAAACCAAGCATATATTGCATTTGCATGGCAGCAGCTAGCACAAGGGGCTATGTTTCGCGAGTGTGTACCTTAATGTCCCAAGTTTACTTAATTAACTAATAGTATTAGTGAAATGGCGAGAAGGAAACAAGTCGATGGATCAATGCCTTGCTTTATCCGGCAAGCAACTTTCAATCTTCACATCACCAATCAATTGATTGATTAGTCCATCACGGCTAATGCTACATGTTAATTCAATGTGGCACCATGTCGACCAATAAGTGATCTATGCATATACAGTTTAATTTGACGCTAGCTATATATTGACCGTATTATATCTTTAAACGTCAATACATGTAGGCTCATTAATTCCATGAGAAAATGAACAGGTTTAATTTTAGAGTTTATTATATGCTTATATATATAATATAACATAATATGACGGACAAATCAGAAACGAAACATGGCCCTACTTTGCTAGAATGAAAAGTACATAACCAAGACCATTTCAAAATATTAGTGGCACAAAGACTTTGTTAGATGTTATTCTAACGTCAATTTAGCTACCGTGTGTGTATGTACGTCTCTTTATTTTCCATTTCAGGTCAAATTTCAAATAGGAGCTATATATACTTTCATAACTAACATAGATAGATGGATAGATAGATATATAGATAGATAGATAGATAGATAGATAGATAGATAGCAAAGAAATGTGCAAATGTACTAGTTATGCTCATATATTAGTAAGAGAGATATGAATAGAGACAAGAGAGAAGTTTGCAAGCATCAAGCTGCATGGATAAATAATAAATTAATGAAGTGAGATAACTTGGTACGTACAAGGATGACTGATATGGTATTCGGAAGAGATAGCTCTGGAAAGTTATGAGTTGAGTGCATGAAGAGCTCTTAAAATCGTGCATATCATATGTCTATAAGTACCTTCAAGAAACCCTGGGTGCTTTACTTGCACTCGATCGATTGTATACAAGAACTAATTAAATAGACATTATCGAATTAACTATATATATTCTGAAGGGCATCGATCCATCGAGCTGTTTAAATTAACTAGACATCATTGAATTAACTATATATGTTCATTTAAATTAACTATTGATAATTAAGAAGCTTAAGATATAAAAGAAAACATGCTAATAGTTGCTCAAATTGTACGTATATTTATTTATGTTGAAGAAAAATTAATGCAAGAGGCAAATAGTCTCGATTATGCGGAATCAATATTATAATAATTTGTTATGTCGACCGTGTGAGAAGTCATGATGTACGATGCATCATGACATTTGTATGCATGGGGATTCTCACTAGTTACCTGCGCAGCAGTAGCGTAATTATTCCTCATTAGTTACTTGGATCCACCTCTATCTATCTCTGAATATTCTTAGGTTCCAGAAGAAGAATTTTGGCTATCTTGGAATTTAAGGCATATTAGCTATGGAAGATGTTGACGTGCGTACTAATACTGGATCACGTGCATGAAAGCTCGCAACTTCATGCAGGGGGGGTGGGGAGAGAGAGAGAGAGAGAGAGAGAGAGGAGGGATGGAGGCGGGGAGACAAATTAAGCAAAAGCGTCAAGCAACATCCCATCTCCCTTCACTCACTCCCAAGCATTTATCCATATTTCATGCTTCAACACTTCAATTCAAACCTTGCCGAAGCTTCATATGCCAACCCTAGAGTAAAAAAAAAAAAAATCTCAAACCGACATGAGAGAGTGAGTCAGTGAGTGAGAGTGAAGAAAGGGAGAGAGAGACCGAGTCGAATGAATGTTAGTTACATTCACATTTAAATAGTCCTTCCCTCAAGCATCACCTACTTGTCAAGCTTTGTCCTACCACATTTAGGTTCCATTTTCTAATTCTATTGATTGTATACCTCTAGAACCTGGAAGAGGAATAACTCATCTCCACTGAACGTCAGATTTCATAGCTGAAATCTTTGGTCAATTTTTTCTTAATCTTAGATATAACATTAACATAAATTTGATTGAGATTATTTATTTATTAAAAGAACATACTTTTCACTGAGAATAAATAAGAAAATAGCTCCATTTTTTCAAAGTATTAAAATATTTAACGACTTTTGTTTTCTTATAAAAATAAATATTATGGGCCTACTTAATACGGAAAAGGATTAATAAGACTGATTGAATTCGAGTCAATTAGGGTAGAACATAAATGTAAGAAAAGGACATGTGTAGATAACATTAAAGTCAATAAATTAATTGGAACCCATCAAATAAAAAGATCATATGTGATCCTAGTTATGCTTCTTGCAGTTGATTCAAAGCAACATCATTTGAATATTTGACGAATTTGAGTTTACGTTTGATTGTAGATGTTTAACAGGTCTCCAATTTGATGACAAGATATTAGTAATTAGACATATCTACTTCGATTTGATGGTAAGGAGACCAAAAGCATGGCGAGTCATGCTATTTTTTTCCCAATGAGACGTAGCTCATCCATATATTTTGGATTGCTTTGTGACTTTGTAACATCGTGAGGGCACTTAAAATCAAGACGGTTACTCTTGGTCCCTTCCTTTGCAGCTCAAGAATCCTGAGGATTTGATGATGGAAGGTCAAGATTAATTTGTATCTATATTCACATGTTATAATATATATATATATATATATATATATATATATATTCATGGATCAGAAGTTTCGAAAGGAGTTCCTCCTTCAAAATTTTCTATTAAAAATATAAAATTAATGATGTTGCTCTTCCTAAAGGCTTAAGTTTTTTAAAAAATTAGTTACCTTATCAAATTTAACATGCTATCAGATCCAGAGATCATGAGTTTAAATTCGTTAAGCTCTTATTAAAAAAATATTTTTCTCTCTTTGTTGTCCATGTAGTGGGCTGAACTAGATTAAAATTCTCAAGAGGTCCACACGCGAGGAGGAATGTTAAGAATATAAAATTAATGATATTAATCTTTCTAATGATTTAAGCTTTTAGAAAAAATGGTTAGCACATTAAATTTAACACTTCTGACATTTTATCGGTAGCATCGACAGTCCTTCAACATTGTCGCTAACTCGTTAACGTATTCTTTCGGAATTGTCGAAAAATCCATCGGAAACATATTTTTTCGACAAATATAGTGAATTTTCTGACAAAAAAATTCGTCGGTAATTGACAAAAATCTTGTAATTATAACTAATTTACCTACCGATAGTAAATTAGAAGTAGTAGCGGAAATGTGCACTTTGATTCCCAAGAATCAAATACATGTAGAAGACAAAGACTGCACACACGTACATACATACATATATATCTTCAACCATTAAATTCACACCCCATAAAAGGGGATAACTGTACCATAAGTCGGAGACAAAGATGAACCATACGAAAATGGGGTGCAAGTGTGTAGATATTATTGATTGCGGCAAAAAGGAGAGACTTGGAATCTTAAGCATTACGTGTGGAGTAAGCAGCAGGAGGCAGGCAAGTGGGGGGAATTGGGAGCACAAGTTAAAATTTCCATGATCCAAGTCAAGAGGTAGTATATAGGAATACGATACCATTACATATATGCATGATGGAATGGAGTCTCCACCTCACAAGCATGCATCTGCAAGCTTTTCCAAATTGGATTATGCTTCTTGAGTTCCATTTCTTCTTTTGATGGGGACATGGGAGACAAAGATGTATATATTGGGTGGTTGAAAGGAAAGAAAAAGGGAAGAGGATAAGGATGAGAAGTGGGTGCGCTTGTGTTGAGGGCATTATTTTACGCTTCATGGGACCAAACTCACATTTAGGTGGTAGCATTTTTTGGAACACAAGTTGATACGGTAGATGGAGAAGAATAAGATGAATACATCTCGATATGTTGATACATATATAATGTCAATTTATAAATCTACGTCACCAGTTATGTATGCACATATATATTCTATATATATATATATATATATATATATATGTATGTATATGTATCATCATCATTACCACAAATAACATGCTTTGGTTTGGTTTGTTCCATCCTCTCTTATCTCCTGCACCTTTTGAGACATGTCAAAGGATAAGTGATTGCATGGAAGGTATATTTTATGTGGGTTGAAAGAATCAAACTTCTTTCTAGAACCTAATTAATTGACTTATATGTTTAACTATAATTTATGGTTGCGTGCAATAAATATATATATATATATATAATTTACAGCATTCAAAATAGGCCGATCGACCTATTATAAAGTTAATATTTTGCTATACAATAAATCGACCTATTGTATAGCGCGCTGTATGCACATAGCTCTCTCTCTCTCTCTCTCTCTCTATATATATATATATATATATATATATATATATATTCTAGAAAATAAAAAGGGTTACGAATCATCATACTGATTTCATCCCGAGGATAAGTTAATATCTTAATTGATAATATCAATGCAAGTCTTACAGATCATGACCCATTTTATATGATTGAATATAATAATATAAAAAATGTTAATTTTTGTATTCCTGACAAGAATCGTTAGGTTTTATGTATATCCATTTTTGTTATTTGATATTTTGATTTCTAGTTTTCCACTTGTATACATAAATTGTATATTATTTATCTCTAAAAATAAATAACTTTAAAATGCTCATTTAGGATCTTAGGATTCAGTAATATGAACGACTTATTTGCTCCCATTTTTTAGTTGATCAATATTAATTTTCTGAATAAAAGTAAAAAGACATTTGTATTATTATTCATCATCTAACAATAATATTCTGCACATCAAATGAAATGCTAACTCTACACGTGCAGGCCGGCCCAGTTATAAATGGGTCGAGACTTATGGGCTACTTGAATGGCCCATTAATTGGATTGAGCCCGTCCCAAGTATCCAGCGAGAGTTAACAGTGGTGTAGAAGGTAACGTTCCTACTTGTTCGAACAACTTTTTTCTTTTGTGATTCCTTCGTTTTCTTCTTTGTTCTCGGAATTGTACGATTGAGCGATCGGAGGAGGAGAAACAGCCGTTTGAAGATGGAGGAAGAGCTCCGATCTCTGCTCCAGGACCTCGAATCCCTCAAGGAGTCTCTTCCCGATGCCGCCAAACTTGATCCCATCAATCAGGTTTGAGATCTGGGTTCATCTCGCTAATCCTTTTTTTCCCTTGGATCGTATGCCAACTGGATCTTTTGTCTTTGGTAAATTTTATTTTTTTCGAAAGTTGTCTTTGGAAAGAAAAGTTGCGATCTTGCGTTCTTTGAATTATATCTCGATTGGCTCTTAAAATTTGTGTGAGTACATAAAAAAAAATGATCAATGCTTGAAGATGGAAATTGGAAGAGTTTCATTCGCGTCATTGCCGTTTTCATCAACTGTAACATGAATATAGTCTATTAATATACATTAAGTGATTAACTTCTTCTATTATCGGTTTTTGTGATTGATGCCACAGCGAGTTGCCAGAATCTTGAATCTATCAAAGTCTGCTGCTACAAGGCGATCCAAAGTGAAGGTTCTTATGTTCTACATGATCCATTTTTCTTTTTCCATAAAGTAAAGCTTTTTTTAACAATGTAAATGAAGGAGAATTGTCTTCGTTTTATGGTAGTTGCTTTTTCTTTGTTGTCAAAGCAGGACATGAGTGCCGAAGTAGTTGACAGTAACCCTTACAGTAGGCTGATGGCACTTCAGCGAATGGGTATAGTGGAAAACTACGAGAGGATAAGGGACTTCTCAATTGCAATAGTCGTGTGTGTTTCTCCCATCTCTCTCATTTGATATTGATGTATTTGTATTGACCGTTAGTTTTTTTGTCTACTTAGTGCTATTTAGAGGAAAGTACTGAATGAATTATAAGTCTGAGTTGCCATTCCCAAGTCCATCGTATTGGTATCAAAGTGGCATCCGATAGTTGATTCATCTTGGAAAAAATGTAAATACACACTCTTAAGATGCTCTTATGATGACACCCTGCTCGTAAGGAAATTTGGAGCAATATAGAACTTGTTTATATTATGTGCATAATATCATCGGACATGTATGATACTCTTGTGGGGAGTGAATTTAACTAAGATTGATGAAATTGGATTATAACATTGCAGTCAATCACATAGATTTCTTTTCGTCATCCTGGCTTAGTTGGTCATGGAAAAGTCAAGAAGTGAGTTACTTTGTTAGTAATGATCCTTACTGTAAAATTCATTATTTTTTTCGTTTTTGTTATTTAACACTTAACAGTGATAAACTTTATTGATGATGTTTGTTTTGTCCATGAGATCTGAGCAATGAAGAACAATCATCTAAAATTTCTCAACTTTATACCTATGTTGGCAAAATAGCTGATATACGTGATATAACATTTAGGGGCAAAAATTATGGCATTAAATTTGATTTTGTAGAAATGTATAAAGGGCTAAAAGGAGTATACTGTGCTAAATAATGTGTACACATACACCTTGTTGAACGAGCTATTCCTATGCAATTCACTTCACACGATATGTGTGCACCTTGTTAGGCGTGCATTTTACTAAACGGCACATTAATGAATAGCATGGCAACTATGACTTAATTCACATTTTCTTCTGATCTTAGTATCCATTATAAGTTATTTGAAGCAGTCCAAGAACTCTGTTTGTAGGATGAATATAAGACAATTTGGGATCTGGTAGTTCTTCCCCATTCCTGGAACCTGTTAGTGTTATGACTCAAGGTCTAAAGCAAATCAGAATTATGCCCGAGAGTATTGCAGTGTGCATTCATGCTATATGTATTCACATATGATTGCGAACATATAATAGGAAATGATTATCACTGAGTAAAAGTATTTATGGATTTTTCTTAGAGGGTTTTTAAATAGGTAATATTAATTAGTTTATCATGCTTTAAGTAGCTCTAAATTGTGTCTGAAGAGGGTCAACCTCGGCCAAAGTTTCACTTTTCAGTGACCCAAATATTATGGGACCTATGCATGCAAACAGCAGTTTTGTTGAAGTAGGTGATGATTGTGTGTGGCGCCCCTCCTAAAAGTCACCCCTGCTGGCTAGGGGTGAGGCTGGTTGTGGGGTGGGGGTGCAGGGAGGCATAGGGTTTGCCCTTTTTTTTTGGTATTAATATAATATAAATGCACCTTGTAGTTTTTTTTATTGTTTCTTCTATGTAGATGAAGTTTTTTGTGTTGTTCTTGTCTGACTTTTCTAGTTTTGTGCCATCTCATATATATATTATAATTTCTACAGGGCATAGGCGGTGTAGGTAGTGTTGCTGCAGAGATGCTCACAAGATGCGGGATTGGTCGCCTCTTGTTATATGACTATGACACAGTGGAGTTGGCTAACATGAATAGATTATTCTTTCGTCCTGATCAGGCATGCTTTTCATTCTATATCTTCTAAATTAATCATGTTTGGTTGTATTAGCAGTGCATTAGCTTTGTCCCACTAAGTTCTAACCTCTTATGTGCCCCAAAACATGTAGCATTTTTATGATGTCATATGAGTTTGTCAAGGCATCGAAAAAGAGACCTGGAATCTAAAATTTACAGTGTTTGTTAACAAACTTATCTTGGGTTTTCTTCATAATACTCGATAGTTTGATTGCAGATACATTTGAAGTATTTTTTTTTCTCATTCTTGATTTTCCCTGTTGCCAGGTTGGCATGACTAAGACTGATGCTGCTGTTCAGACCCTTTCAGATATCAATCCAGATGTCGTTTTGGAAGTAAGTATTAACCTAGACATTTACCATTGCTTACATGCTGCTGCTTTTTATTTGGAAACTTTCTTATTCCAATATGTGAACTTAAACCAGAAATAATTGTCATGATTCTGCTGTATTGGAGCATGACTGATGGTTAGTCTGTATTGTAGTCTAAGTAAGTTCACACTAATGGTTTCTTAATGATCATTTTGTCCTGTAGGTTATTACTTCTTCAAACTTATATCTTCACGTTTCAGCATTTATTCTATTAAAAAAACGTTTCAGCATATATATTTATATAAATTTGGACTTTTATTTCTCTTTAAAGTCATCTGGTTTATTATTATAAACTCATGGGATTCCTTGATTTGACATGGTGGATTACATATTAAATTAAGTTTATATTGGTTTTTTATTTACTTTATTTAAGATAATGTATATTTATTTACTTCAATTATAACTTTTTTCTGCATTTAACCATAAACTATAAATTTACGAATTTTAGTCCTTGAACTTATCGCAATTTGACAATTTAGTCCTTCCATAATCCAAAATTATGTTAAGTTAATTTTTATTATTTACGAAATGTCAATTCTACCCTTACTCCTTTAATATAAGAAAAAAATATATAAAAGATAAAATTATTATCATGAGCATAGTATTGCATAAAATATGATTATTAAATAATACCTTTACCAATATTGATTATTTTTTTAAAAAAATTATGGTAAAATGTTTTTATTTTAAGAAGGAACTAAAGGTAAAATGAAATTTCACAATTATTAAAAAAAGCAATTAACAGAAATCTGGATGGAACTTGCTAGAAGGACCTAAATGCCAAATTTGGATAAGTTCAAGACTAAAAATTATAAATTTATAGTTTAAGGTTAGATGTGTAAAAAAGTTATAGTTCAGGGGAGGTGAAAGGAAATAACCCTTCTATTTTTAATCTTGCATATTGTCTATGATGCACGGGTACGCCTGAAAGGCAGGAGTGCCCGTACCCGGTATGTACATATTGACTTATTATAGCCTCAATCATTTTGACACAATAACATGTAAACAAAGAGTTAATAAATGTTAAATCTATACATATTCAACAACAACAACAACAAAGCCTTATCCCACTAGGTGGGGTCGGCTACATGGATCATACGACGCCATTCCGCTCTATTAGTAACCAAATCTTTCGGTATATTATTCACCAATAGATCTTGCTTTATTAGTTCGCCAAGTGTCCGCCTTGGCCTCCCTCTCCCTCTTTTAATCGGACTCCAGATTATTTGATCTACTTTTCTTACTGGCGCATCTAATGGTCTTCTCTGAACATGACCAAACCATCTCAAACGGTTCTCTATCATTTTCTCACTAATAGAAGCCACTCCGACTCGTTCACGTATATGGTCATTCCTAATCTTATCTAATCTTGTATGACCACACATCCATCTCAACATCCTCATTTCGGCTACCCCCACTTTACGTTCATGTTGTCCCTTCATAGCCCAACATTCACTATCATATAACACTGCCGGTCTTATAGCAGTACGATAGAATTTCCCTTTAACTTTATTGGGTACTTTTCTATCACAAAGAACTCCAGTGGCTTTCCTCCACTTACACCAAGCAGCTTGAATTCTATAATTAACGTCGTCATCAATCTCACCATCTTGTCTTACAATTGATCCTAAATATTTAAATTTTGTCACTTGAGGGATTATATCCTCCCCTAGCCTAACTTCCAAATCGTTTCTAAGTTGTTTATTTGTGAAATTGCAATGCATATATTCTATTTTATTCCTACTTAAACGAAAACCCTTTGACTTCAATGTATTTCTCCATATTTCCAATTTTGAATTAATCTCTTCTCTTGAATCCGCTAAAAGTACTATCTCATCCGCAAATAGCATGCACTTAGGTACCTCCTCTGTGATACTCTCGGTTATAGCATCGATAACTAAGTTAAATAGATACGAGCTTAAAGCTGATCCTTGATGTAGGCCAATTCCTATAGGAAATTCAATTGTCTCACCTCCGGGTGTCCTAACCCTAGTCAATGTCCCATCGTTCATATCTTGTATTACCTTAATGTAGGCAACACTCACCCTCTTCTTTTGCAAAGCTTTCCAAAATACATCCCTTTTTACCCGATCATACGCATTCTCTAAGTCAATGAAAGCCATATGTAAGTCTCTTCTCATACTTCGATACTTCTCCATCATCCCTCTTAGTAAATAAATCGCCTCTGTAGTGGATCCTGGCATGAACCCAAATTGTCTCTCGGAAATACTAGTCTCCATTCTCAATCTATGCTCAATCACTTTTTCCCATAATTTCATTGTGTGACTCATAAGTTTAATCCCTCTATAATTTGCACAATTCTGAGTATCCCCTTTATTTTTGTAAATAGGAACTAATGTATTTAATCTCCAATTATCAGGCATCTTTTTCGACCGTAAAATCTCATTACATAGTTTACATAACCACAACACATTTTTTCTCCTAAACATTTCCAAACTTCAATCGGCATACCATCCGGTCTAACGACTTTACCATTCTCCATTTTCCTAAGAGCTTTGCTAACCTCCGAGACTCTCATTCTACGATAAAATGACCTGTTAAGCTCACATTCGCTAACTGTCAAGTCCTTCAAATCACAACGGGAACCTTCACATCCATCATTAAATAGCTTATAAAAATACTCTTTCCATCTGTTCTTAATATCTCCCTCAGTAACTAAAACCTTGCCAACTTCATTTTTTATGCATCTTACTTGATCCAAATCTCTCGATTCTTCTTTATTCCTTGCAATTTTGTAAATCCTTTGTTCACTAGCCTTTGTCCCTAACTCCTTATAAAACCCCTCGTATGCTTTAGCACGAGCATCACTAACTGCCTTCTTAGCCTCCTTTTTCGCCAAACGATACTTTTTCCAATTGTCAGAACTATTGTCCAAGTGTATCGCTTTGAAACAATTCTTCTTATTACGCACCTTTCCTTGGACTTCCTCATTCCACCATCAAATCTCCTTATCTCGTGGTCCAAAACCTTTTGATTCTCCTAAAATGGCTTTAGCAACCATTTCAACCTTTTTTGTCACATTCTTTCACATGATACTAGCATCTCCTTCTAACTCCCACACACTTTCCTCTAATAACTTACTTCTAAAAGTCTTTCGCTTCTCCCCCTTTAACTGCCACCATTTGATCTTTCGATCAAAAACTGTTCGAGATTTTGGTTTTATACATTTCATTTGCATATCAAGAACTAACAATCTATGTTGTGTAGTCACCCCATGCCCAGGAATTATTTTGCAATTAGTACAGCGTCTTTTATCAGTATTTCTTGTCAAGAAAAAATCGATTTGAAACCTATGAGTTCCACTTTTGTATGTGATTAAATGTTCCTCTCTCTTCCTAAAACAGGTGTTGATAATCTTAAGGTCGTATGCTAAAGAAAAATCAATAATAGTTTGTCCTTCCTCATTCAACTCCCCAAAACTAAAACCACCATGAACCTTGCATGTGGTCCTGCCTCTTTACCAACATGTCCATTAAGGTCTCCCCCAATATAAACTTTCTCGATTGTTGGTAAACTTTCAATCAAACCCTCCATATCTGCCCAAAATTTCTCCTTGAGATGTGATTCTGCTCCTACTTGGGGTGCATATGCACTAATAATGTTCATAGTCTCCTTATCAACAATTACTTTTAACTTCCACAACTTTCTTCCTCCATTCTGCATCCGCGATAATACCAACACCATTCCTTCCCTTTATCTTACATGTGTACCAAAGTTTGGAACCATTTAACCTAATCTCTTTACTTCCCTCTCCTACCCATCTAGTTTCTTGCAAGCATAAGATACTAATTTTACGCTGGTCCATTACTTGTGTCACCTCGAGGCGCTTCCCATTCAACGTCCCAATGTTCCAAGAATCTAATCTGACCTTAGTCTCATGAACTAGCTTCTTTAACCGTCTCCGTCCATTAGAATGCGGTAGCCCTTGCTCATTTAACACTGCATTCAGGCGACATTCATCCATTTAATTTGGCTTTGTTATTTCAGTTTCTCAAGTATTGAGAGGTTTTGACATTTGAACTAATAGCAATTTGCTCTTTACCTCACAGAGTTATTCACTCAACATCACGACCATGAAAGGGTTTGAAGTGTTCATGAACAGCCTTAAATGCAAAAATTCCTCGAAAGCGATACAGAATAGTGGAGTGGACCTTGTTTTGAGCTGTGTTGATAACTATGAAGCTCGTATGGTTGTAAACCAGGTTATTATCTCACTCCTAAGTGAAACTTCAATTAAGGACTAAGCATGAAGTACTACTGATTTCTCTTTTCCTCCTCCATCTGACTGGTCAGGCGTGTAATGAGCTGGGGCAGACGTGGATGGAGTCAGGTAGTGATAGTTTATCTTATGATGATTCCACAATTTTGAACTCTCATATGTCCTGTTATTGTTCACCATTTAACACTAGGCTCATAGAAAATATTTATGTTGTTCTTTTGTGTTAGTTGCATATGCCATTCCTGTGTTTTGGCATTTGATTAAATTGAATCATGACTTTTGGTAATTCTAGATCCACTCCAGTAGGTTTTAGAAATTTTATTTGTTTATTTATCTCTGGAGCATTAAGGCGCTGTTTGGTTGCGGGATAGTTAATCCAGGAGAAGAGTTATGTAACATCGGCCCGACAGGATTAAACATCAAAATCGAAGAATACAAAAACTTGCAAAACATCGGCCCGACAGGATTAAACATCCATCATAAAATGTGCGACGCTTGTCTCCTCAACATCCATCGTAAACTGTGCGACACTTGTCTCCTCTTAATCCTAATCCACCTCGCGTTTGGCGATATTCCAACGATCAAGTCCTTATTCCAGTTGATAACTCGCAACCAAACGGCGCCTAAGAGTTTTGAAATAAGGAAGTTGAACCATAAGCTGATTAAATTGTGCATAGCAGATAAGTTTTAGGGCGTTGTTTTGGTCGAGCACCACTTATGTAAGTCTTACTTTGATCCATCCAGATGCCTCAGTTGACCAATCAGTATTAGAAGTTGGTAAGATCCAATGCCACTAGAACACAATTTATATCATCCCAGGCACTGCAGTGGCATCCTGGTCATGCTACTGAATTTTGGATTGTGGACCTCGGATACTTCTTGGTCTATTGTTCTTGTAGCTTCTCATTTAATTCATAGTATTTCTTGTTGTGTGGTTCTATTTGGGCAGGCAGCGTTTTTCCTAACTGCTGCCTTCTCCAGTTTATGATATGAGAAGGGAGGTGAGTAGTTGAGCCAAATGCTTCCTGTCCCAAACTGTGCATAAATCTGTGTGTCCATGAATATCACATCTTATAGAATGATTAAAATCATAATTGATTTCTGTTATCTAGGACCATATGATCTAGAATATTTAGAAGGCTAAACTAAGGCTTCAACATTACGGCATTAGGAATTTTTATTATAGATGAACCATTGCACTCAAGATTTTACTTAACTGATGAAGATTGACAATTTAGGTGTTTTATATTTGGGTTGATGTAACATGGAACTTTTCTTTTCAGGTGTTTCTGAAGATGCTGTTTCGGGCCATATTCAATTGCTGGTTCCTGGAGAGACTGCTTGTTTTGCTTGTGCTCCTCCTTTGGTACGTTCACATTCACATATCTGGTTTACTGGATGATGCATGAAATATGTTCATTTCCATGCAACTCTGGTTCACTGGATTATGCATGAAATATGTTCATTTCCATGCAACAAAGTACAATTTATGAATCTTATTGCCTTTGAAGAACGTGGAATGGTTCACTGGATTATTGCCTGTCGAATCTCATGAGCATGGATCAACGAATAGAGCGGAATGGCGTCGTATGATCCATGTAGCCGACCCCACCTAGTGGGATAAGGCTTTGTTGTTGTTGTTGTATTGCCTTTGAAGAACCATGGAAAACCTGAAGTTAGGCTAGAATTTGAATGAAAGTGATGGGTTGCAACTGTGAATAAATGTGTTGCATCTCCTCAAAAAATAAATGTGTTGCAACTGTTGGTACTTAAAGTAGGTTACTAGTTGTGGAAAGATGTCCAAATCAGCTTAAATATTATATCACAAGCACTGGAACTATTGCACTACAGATGTCGAGGAGAGGAATGTCATACTTTTTATAGCCTGATAGCAAAATGTAATTATAATGTGTGGTGTAGATGATTCCCTAGTTTTCAGTGAATAAAACTTATTCTTTGAATGCTGCACCCTTTTATATCAAAGAAAAAAGAATGCTAACAAACCAAATATATTTTAAGGCAAAAAGAGTGCAAATCAAGTGCCTTGTTTTTTAGGGGTAAACGGATGACTTCATGAATGGTAGTCATCCATGTATATTTAAGACAAAGAGAATGTGCAAATGCCTTATTAATGGATTCGAATATGCATGCAATTCTCAAGACTTTAAATTTCACTGCAGTTCTCTGACAGTAGCTTTTCCACTGTTTTTGGTTTCTTAGTAGATATCTCTTTCCTCTCTCTCTAGAAAAACGATTTAGATAGCAGTATCTCTACTGCTTTTGAATTTTGATCTAGCACTTGACGACTCAAGTTCTAATCTGATATAGGTTGTGGCATCTGGAGTGGATGAACGGACTCTAAAACGAGAAGGTGTATGTGCGGCATCTTTACCAACAACTATGGTGAGGAAATTTTCCTTTAACGCTTTTTATTCCAATATCTAAGGAACTATTGCCTGCCTCTTCATTTCCTGACAGTTGTAACAACAACTGTTTTTCTCTCTATTGAAAACACAATACCGTTGCACTAAAATATGTTTGATTTTGTTTTTTTGTTAATTGTTTATATGTTTTAAGAAAATTTATTTCAAACCATTTTTTTTCTTATCCTTCTCTTGATAGATCAAGCATGACAGTAAATTTCTACCGTTCTTTCTTATCTTGGATGATTTTGCTGATTTCTTCTTCAAGCTTTAACGTGTCTTCTGAATGTTCAGATTGTCTGTATTGTTTTATTTTGTTTATCAAGCTTGTGTATGCTTGATCAAATTTCAGGGTGTTGTAGCTGGTCTTCTAGTTCAGAATGCACTGAAGTACTTGCTGAAGTTTGGACAAGTTTCTCCTTACTTGGTAATCTCTCTTTTCAATACAAGCCAAACTCACCTCTCGATCAATTGATAATGATGTAGCTCCAGTTAGCTGTAATGGAAGTTTGTTGTTTTTTTCTTTACACTTATAACTAATGTTGAGCTTCAATTTGTTTTCTTTTCATTTGCCTTGACTTTGTGAAATTGACCATCTAGCGTCCCCTTATGGGTAACATGCATTGAATATGCCAGTATTCACTACTAATTATTTCCTTCCTAACTGCTTCTTATGTATGTCTTATTCATGAATTCTAAGGGATATAATTCTCTAAAAGACTACTTTCCGACTATGGAAATGAAGCCAAACCCACAATGTTCAAACTCAGCATGCATTGAGCGCCAGGTCAGCATAAAATTTGCAAAGAAGCATGATCTTCAATTTAGGTGTTTGACATCATGGTATTCATTGTTCAATCTACATATGTTGCACAGAAGGAGTACATTGAAGCCAAGCCTGCAAGAGATGCTGCAGCTAAGGCAAGATTGGAAGCTGAATCTGCAAAAATTGAAGCCCCACTTCACATTGACAATGAATGGAACATAAGGTATCTTTCGAATTTTTAATAGGGTTTTTACGCTGACCCTGAACTATGAACTTTTTTCGCGTCTACCCACATCTTCACATTGACAATGAATGGAACATAAGGTATCTTTCGAATTTTTAATAGGGTTTTTACGTTGACCCTGAACTATGAACTTTTTTCGCGTCTACCCACATCTTTCGAATATTCCGCTGACCCCCTTGAACTATACCGCATTTTTCACTTAAGTCCATCCGTCAACCTCCGTCAACTTTTCCGTTAATTTTTATTTTTTTTTATTTATGAAATGACCAAATTACCCTTCCCTCTAATATTGAAAATTATAAAACAATATATTATAAAAAAATTTTACTTCGCTGGGGGCGTCTGAGGGGCAGCGCTCCCCCCCCCTGCATTTTTTTATATTTACTATTTATATTATTTTAAGTTTTGAGGGTAATTTGGTCATTTCATAAATATAAAAAAATTAAGATTAACGAAAAAGTTAACAAAGGTTGATGGATGGACTTAAGTGGAAAAGGCGATATAGTTGGGGGGTCAGCGGAATATTCGAAAGATATGGGTAGACGCGAAAAAAGTTCATAGTTCAAGGGGGATCAGCGGAAAAAATCCTTTTTAATAATCATTGCTTAAACTATTTTATTCTATTAATCTCTTTTTCTTAGAATATCTGACTCCTATCCTCAAAAAAAAAAATCTATCTGACTCTTGCACTCATCTCAACTTCAGAAAGAACTAGAAATTGTTTGCCCTTGTTGTATTCGCTTAATGTTATTTTTCTTCATTTATTTCATTTTTCTTCTGTTATTCAGTATCGCACATCTTGATAAATGTCAGACTTCTATTTAGTTTCACTTTGAAGCATCATAATTTCTTTTCATTGCCATGTGACCATGCAACATTTATTTTGGTTATGACAACGTATACTTTCTTCAAAAAGTTATAATAGTTTGTCATTGTTATTTATTAATTTATGACTAATATGGTAGAAATCACAGTTAGGCACATCTCTAGAATTTTTATTATTCTATATAATTTCAGTCCTATTCTTTCTCAGTATATATACACAACTTTATATGTGATATGACCTTTCCCTGAAGAAGGTAGTTTCCTATCGATTGACTGCTTGTTGGAGTTGACATCTCATGCAAATCCGATGCCATCTTTGTTGTCTCATGACAGTTGCTTAAACTTTCTGATATAGATTCCAAGCTTTGATGCATACTATATTGTGTAGAGGGATCTTTTGATCATCTTTAGCTTGGTTGCATGAAGTTGCCACTTTTAGGGGATCACCACCATATTTCTGGGATTGTTTTGTTCGCATTGCTTTTGTCATTTTAAGTTAATAATACTTGCTTTATGTGCAGTGTCGTCGATGATAGCACACCAGAAACATCATATGCGGGTGGTAGATCAGGTATTCCACTTTAACCTGCTATGAATTATTATTCCCTTTTAGTTCTCTCTCACACCTTACTTATTTTCGTTTCCCCTGAACCAATACAGATTTCCTCCCCGAAGGGCTTACTCGTGAGCTTCCAACAGCTGAAAATTCAGGATCAGTAGCTGATCAACAAGTGCCCACAATAGATATTGATCTTGAGGAACTACAACGGCAGCTTGATGCTCTAAATGCATCTTGAAATATTATGAAACTCATTCGGTTTATGGTCGGTACTAGAAAGGTGACTGGTATACTAGAAGCATGGGGAATGCGAATTATTTAGCAGTTGAGTTTTTTCTTATTCAACTAATTAACTGAGGCTAGAAAAACCTTATTTCTTGAGATTTAAAATTTTACTACACTCAACAAGAGAAGCAAATTTCAGTGCAATCATCCATGTCTGACAGAAACTATTGGTTTCGATGAGGAACTTGTAGTGATTTATTTTCAAGGAGTCTTTTACCCCACTTTTGGGTTGACTTCTATTGTAACACTAGATAAAATGTCTCTTTCGAAAAAATTCAGATCTTCCATTGCATTTTTTACCTTCCAAAGCTTTTTTGTCAGTCAGGATGTTTCACCTTCGACCTACATGTGTGCAGTTTGCATGATGATGTAAGGAGCAAACTGGTGAAATGTGACTTTCAAAAACAGATGAGTTCTCCAAGTCATAATTAACAAGATAAGTTATAAGTTGTTAGTCATTCAGAAAAAAAATTAAAGTTAAGATGAAATATGTACTAAATACAAATTATAACTTTGTTTTATCTCTTGCCCAAGTTTTTCCACTTCGATAAGTTCATTGATATCAAAATGATCAAATGGCACATCTTATATTCTATAGTACATCGAATAGCACAATTTATATGCTTCATAATTAATAGTGTTAGGGGAATGCTTTTGTTGCCCCTAACCACCTGCCCTTTCAATCATCAAACTTGCAGGTTTCTATACCCAAAGATGTATAACATCTCAATCATTCATGCATTGTACGAATAATGTTCGAGGCATTAACAGTGATTCTCAAATATCGTAGAACCGAATGTGATACGATGAGATAAAATGCAATAGGAGCTTTCTATACCCACAGATGTATAACATTGTATAGGAATTCGATTATACATAACAAATTAACTAACATGCTTACACTTAATTCAGAGGTTTATTAGGAAGAAAAAAACATTAATAATATCTGTTAATTAATAAAAACACTTATAATAACAACACAATCAACAATCACTTAGCTATGTGACAACACGCAGCATCCAAAGGCAAATGCAAATGTATGGTAGAGCAAACAAAATAAAGCGATATTTACTTTAAATATTTTGTATAATATTATATAAATTTGTGATATAAAAGGGTAATAAAACTCTTAAGGCCCTGTTTGATTAATTAATAGTAATCACATGGATAAAGATGCTTATCCCTTCTATTTTATTGTTTAGATTATAGAGTCAAGAATAACCTTATTTTAGCCTTTCTTAGGAATAATTTATCTCTAAAAAATACACTTTTGACCCGGTCAATTTTTTTAAAAAATAGCAAAACTGTCCTTTAGCTTTTTTGACGAATAAATGACTTGTTTGGCAGAATAATTAGGAATAAAAGGATATCACACCATTTATCCATGAAACATACATGGCCAAAATGGTCTAATCATAGTAGATATTGTTAAATAACTTTTATTCTTAAATACATCATTCTCATTATTTATTATCCAAACTATACTTTATTTACTACACTCTCTCTCTCATCACATTGCTCCACCCTCTAGTCCTCTTCCCCTCAATTAATTGACGAACCAGTTGCACCCACGTACAATAATAATATAAAAAACTTAACATATGTAAAGATAAGAGAGGATGAAACGATGCAAAAAAATATGCTTTTATAATATTTTTTGCTGCACCGATCCATTGAACATTTTTTTGGTCTAGACTCATTAGTGTACAGGGCTATTAGCACCCGACTAATTCGGCGTTTAGATGAAAGAAGTATAGATAAACCATGGCCAAAGTGATGACTTTGATAATCGAACATAAGGTTACTAGCACCCAACGATTCTAAGACACAATCCCGCTATTCGATTGTCAACCATCCATGGTTTTGATCCATTGAGTATTATATCAACAGAACCAACAAAATGTAAAATATATGTCAAATCAAGATGACATGCCCATCCATTACATTATAAAGTGTGTCCTTATAAGAAAAGGTGAATCGTGTATTTTTTGGATGAAAAAACACTAGGCGCATTCTTTCGTAAAGCATATTTTCAAACCTATAAATAGATTTTTTCTTTCTACATTTTCAAGCAATTGAAAGCAATCGAAAGTGATGAGAAGTAATGAAAAGACTATGAACATGTGATGAGTATTATGTGTACAATATATGAAAATACATTTAAGTTATCGTAAATTATTAGAATAAGAGATTGAGTTCTTCACTAATTGCTAATTGACGAACTCGATGACTTTGTCATATTCTGGGAATATTATTGTCGCAAGCTCAATTTGCAAACTTCGTGTTGGGACAAATAATTCTTTAAAAATAGTGATTCGTCGTGTCTCGAAGTCCTGATCTTCATTTCATCTCTTTTCATCTACTCACTATTTCCAACACTCAGCGACACACCACGAAGAACCACATCTGCATGTGACCAAAACTAATTTAATTTTCTTTAGTACTTCTTTTTTAGCCTTGCTATTACTGCTCCACGATTAAAGAGGACCTTTACTGGCCGGAAATCCCAAAATAAGTCTGCATAGATATTCTCTGGCAACCTTGATCCTGAGAAAAGATCCAAACATGTGAATCTTCATACCGACAATTTGTGTTCTAGTCAAGTCTTCAATTTTTTTTTTTTGTTGGGCCATTTTTCCTTGAAAGCCGATGGATGGCACGAGAAAGGTGCTCTCCTCGAAGGGTCTTCACGTCCTTAATCTCGAACGAATCGATGTCAAGGTCATGCAAGAGAGCCATGTCGTCTTTAACGCCAAACTCCAAAGCCAAGTCATCCAAATTGCTAACATTTGGGGGATTTGGTCTTGTCATAAGCTCCCTTGCAGCGTATACACTGCAAATCTGTATGCAGTATATCCGTAGTCGTCAATTCTAATTAGCCCTCTCGTCTCCTAAACCCAAAAATGGTTGCTCATGTTCTCGTCCCCCTTCACTCCCTCTCCCTTCAAGAACACTAGATTGTAAGGATCTGCTATGCTATTCTCTAATCACGACTGACAACACATGCTTTGCAAACCACTAATAATAGTAAAATAATGGATCTGGAGGCCAATTGCTCCTCTAGTCATGAGGGGAAGGGCATCTTTCATTGCACAAGAAAATATAAAAGAAAGGAGATGGCCGCAAGGGCTAAGAGGAAGGAGAGATGATGATGGTAAGGGAGGGGGAACAAAGCTCGTTCGTTTCCTCGGCGATCTTCGGAGCAAGGCAGCAATCGCGATGTTGAAACGATCTCCAACATGGGAAAGAAAGAATTTAGCCACGCATAACGATGGAGATCGTCATTAAAACACGAGTTTGTATTAAAACAAAGTTAAAATTGAGTTTAGAAGTAATACACAAGTGCATAAAAGAGAAAGAATTCGTCTCCGCCATCATTTCCTCCAAAAACAATTCAAGGACCATTTTTTGGCTCCTTAAATTTTCTTTTATATCCTCTTCAAAAAAAATTGAAATTAGTCCAATACGGTCAAAAGAAATCCAATATGACTTAGGATGAGGCATTTAGGTAAGTTAGATCAAGTCATATTAAGTTTAGGGTGTGATACTACCGACAAAAGGTCTTAAATGCGGGTTGTCTGTATTAGGTGGAGCGAGCTCAATATGAAATGTCGCCCCTTAATGTGACCTGAAGGGCTTAAATATGACTTGTCGGTATTTAGACATGCGAGCTAAATATGAACCAGGGAACTTCAATACTAGTTCGAAGTTTTTAATACTGGTCTGTATTGAGTTTCTATTGATGCATTTTTTTATCAATGTGATCATTCAAGACTCAAATTCGAAATTAGCATTCGACAAGCGCTTGAAATTTAACTCTATTTTGTTTTACATTATTCAACACATTATTTGTCCATGTACCGATATAAAATTTTATTCTAAAAAAAAGGCACTTTCTCATATCCATTTATGGAGCCACCATAATAGCAATGAAAGAAAACACAAACAACACTTGGGAACCAATATTTGCGCAAATGGCGCAGATAACAAAAGTTTTATCGCACATCTCTCTGAATCCAGAGAAAAGCTAAAATTGCCTAGAAGACTAATCTATTTTCTTATGCCATAAATTTGGCATGCAGATCATGGCTTCTTACAGAAGTAAGATGTGATAAACTTCATGTGAGCATAAGGTTCAAGCATCGGCAGTGAACTACAAATAATAAATATTGCACTTGCAGGTTACTAACTACAGTTGCCAATTGCTAGTTCGGGGTCTAAAGTAAGTCACTATGTGCATGATATGTCCTCGAAAATATCTAGAGAAGATTCTTAATTGGGGCAATCTTTAGATACATCTGTAAGAAGACAAATCAACTGAAGCCACAAGCAAGAGACACGACAGTAGATGTGTTCGTCAGGTACAAGACGGGGGTTTGCGTGGGACACTCCACATGTCGGGCTGACCGACTATATGTTGCTTGTTAACTTGTAATGAGCTGAATTTGATTTTTGCTTGAAGACAGTTTAAGATGTACAGGGAAAAAACTCTTTGCATCATTTGCTCACATATCTTGTTACATGGAGGAGATAAGAGAAGCATATGAGTTAATTAGATGCGTTATCTTCATTAGTACACACAGGAACTCTGCTGATAAAATCCTCTCATTTGCGATCTGCAGCATTCTTCGTTTCTTTCTTGCGCCTTAAGAGGGAATTTTCTCCAAGAAATCAAAGTTTACATCTTTTTCAGAAGAAAAATAAACCATTTTTTTTTCATTAGGTTAATTCAGTAGCATCTTAGAAGTAAAACCTTTTAGTTTCGAATCCTGAATGTCAACGAAGGTTACAATGGTTCATGGGTATTGGCCATTCGACAGAAGCTATAACAACTCTCCATTAAGCACAGAGGAATTATGTTGCAAAGTTGGAATAATCTATGGACACCATGGCGCATGTGGGAAGAATATCAGTATCTTCATTAAAACACAATCAATTTGGCCTCTTTTGTTCTGTAACTTTTAAATTCAGATAGCAGATTGAACAACCTTGAATTTTATAAAAGGCAAATGTCTCAGAAATTACTTGAAAATCTTCTAAAAAAATGAAATTACTTGGAAAAGTCTTCCAGATAGAAATGATACCAAGTTAGTTCTAAAGAAGAATTAAGATTGTTTTATCACATGAATATATATGCAGAAATATTATTACTCCTCACAGAAATGATTCAGTAGGGATGAAAGGCTTCATAATGGATGACTTATTAGTATACTCAGAACAAAAGTAAATGGCCAATAAGATGAAATATTGTGGTGAATCAAATAGCACATTTTATGCTCTATGATGAAATATTTTAGGGGAAGAACGCATGAATGTATACCAAGTCTTCCCCTGTTTTGCAAGACGATTATTGCAGTTGCATAAACGCATGCAATCTCAACCACCAAACCTGCAGCTTTCAATATCAAAAGATGTATAACATGTTACCAGAATTCAATTATACAGAACACTCAAAGCACCTAAAACTTTTTCAGAGGTTTAATGCCAAGGGACGGGAAAGGTGGAACATTAATCAAACAGACCTGTTTAACTTAAAAAAGCTAGTAGTAGCAGGTCAAACAATAAATCCAGCATCGTCGGTGTCAATTTGCAGCATAAAAAAGTATGGCACATCCAAAGAGAAAAGGAAAAAAAAAAAGGGGTCGTAACGCCACATGTTGCTCAAGAAATTTTTGAGCAGTTTTCTCCATTCAACTTATCATGCAAAAATCTCTGCTTTGTTTCATGGAAGTACAGCACAGATTCTTGAAAATAAAACTAAAAGAGGAGAGAAACAAAAATAAAGATATATTGCATATATCCTCCACCACAAAATCCCAAAATAAAAATTCTGACTAATACCCCTGCAATTCTATACATACAAATATCCACCTCCAACCCTTGTCCTCGCTCAATTCAACCCAAGGGAGGCCCGGCGTTGGGTCGCCGGACGGAGAGCTGGACGGGGATGGGACGGCCGGTCCCGCTGCCGCCGCAGCTCCGGCAAGCCATCCGTCCGGACCCGGCGCAGGATCGGCAGCCGACGTCCCCGTCCGACCAGCGGGCGCAGAGGCACGCCACCCGCCCCGTTCCGTTGCAGGTAGCGCACCGGGGCAGTCCCCCGGCGCCGCCGGCCCGCGGGCCGGCGGCGAACTCGTCAACCACCACCTTGGCGATGACCGCCCCGGCCAGGACGCCCAGCCCCGTGGCCAGCTGCGACGTCGCCAGAACCAGCGGACCCATCGGACGGAGATAGTTCCCGGTAGAACAGAAAAATCACTACTTTTTTTTTTTCTTCTTGCTCTTCTCTGGTTGGTGATATGGGGAGAGAGATGAGGAATGATTTGTGGTTCGTTGGAGGAGAAATAAATATGGGCAAGAAGCAAAAGCGTGGTACGACGGAAGACCACGTCGTTGGACTACTTCCCACCGAAGAAATTGATACGCACACAACAATCATATTTTTTTTTCACTTCTTTTATATTTTACAAAAGGTTCGTTAAATTAGACTTATTAAGTAATTAATATTCGGAACAAATCAATCATGTATCAACTCAAGTTAACTAAAAGTAAGCTAATTTGTGATTGAAAGGAGGAGAAATACTTATAATTAATGCAGATTCTATTCTTCATGTTATAAGTAAGTAAAACATAACAATACATCTGAATAAAAACAGAATCTTTAAATCTGTTGTTCCATGTGGACTGTGTGAGAGCCCAGCAGATCGAGCATGTATGGTTGGATTTGGAGTGCAAAACAAAGATTGCACTGCTGCAGGGAAGTGGACTTTTAATTAATTTGGGATTGACGTCCACAATTACCGTGCACGTGGACAACGTGGAAATGGCATACGCAACAACCCCTCTTGTTCCTCCCTCTCTTCCCCACGCTTCGCTCTTCCGCCGCTGTGGACGCTGCCTCCTCATGGGGCCTTTCAAACGAACGAGTCAATTCATCACGAGCTCATGAACATGTACTACAATTGACTCTTTTGGGAATGTTCAAAGGAAAAGAAAAATCAATTTCAATTGGAGTTTTATAAAAGAAATCTAAAAACGATCACATGAAGAAAAGTAAAATGATTCTTTTTTTTTCTCGATTAAAATCACATAAAATGACAACAACAACAAAGCCTTATCCCACTAGGTGGGGTCGGCTACATGGATCATACGACGTCATTTCGCTCTATTAGTAACCAAACCTTTCGGTATATTATTCACAAAATCACATAAAATGACAAAGAGCAAAAATCCAATTGAACTGTTTAACATAGTATCAGTTCCGAGTAATTGAACTTTAAATAATGAAGGATTCTGGAACAGTGATAAAGTGAAGGAAGAACCAGCACAATAGGATAATTGTTTTTTGTTCAACTCTTAAAGGGCTGCGAACTTTAGTAACTCGTTTATTAAATTATTTTCCTAATGGCTATCTTCAGATGACTATACATGAGTAAGTAATCTTTTTTTAAAAAAAAGCATTCATTAAGTAATCATAGAGTCATACATAAAATGGGCGAAATCCGGAGGTGACTGTCCCTTCAAAAAATTATCACAAAAAATTATTCTGCCTAAAAATGCAAGATAGTCTGCCTTTCGGTTCCTTGAGCATGGGCAATACGAAAGAGAGATAGTTGACTATACATGAGTAAGTAACCTTGCCTTCAATACGAATAGAATAGTTATGTTCTATTCTGCTTTTCCTTACTTTCTTCAATAATTTTCTCTGTCAGATTGTGAGCTTTCGATTATATTTTCAACAGAAAGTTATCATAAACCAAGTTCAAACTGAATTCATCAGACGCACTTCGCTCCTTTGATTTCACGCACATGCATAATACCATATATGTTGTATTTGTCTCCAAAAGAAAATTATGCATCAAGGGAGGCGAACAGGTCAATAAGCAGGACGGAAGAAAACTCGACACAGCGGAAACATGAGCTTTATTTAGCATGTGAAGTGTATCATATCGAAATTAATGAGCATAAAGTTTAGGGTGGAGCACCTGATGTAAGAGCTGAATGACAAGTGTTATAGAACACTAAAAACAAAGCCAATTGGCACTTCTCTTCAGCATGAACAAGTAGACGAATAAATTAGGGTAGATATCACGGACGTGCCCTAGAAACATCATTTGTGCATAATCATGTATTCAAGTAACATACTAAGTTAGTTTGGATGTCTATTTAGTGATATTTGTATATAGTAATTAATATCTCGATTAGTATAAAATGACCACTTAATTATCGATAAACTTTACAAAGTAATTATATAAGGTTATTAGGAATAAATCATAAAATTTCTAAATAATATGATATATATGTTTAAATGGGATTAAGTAAGCATAATTAGGGTTAAAACATTTAGTTATGACAAAAAAATGTGATTGGCCATCACTTAAGTTACAAGCAGCTGAAGCAAACAGGTGAGAGCTGTTCAAATAGATATTTTTCCAAACCGTCATAAGACCTCCGAAAATTCTGAAAAAAATATATAAGTCACTTAACATTATATTTTCACCGTAGAAACATTACCAGAGGAAGAACTCAAGCGAACCGATCTGAGAAAAATCGGGAACGTCGGGTGTTCCAGGTGAGTTTTGATCCGAATTTTTTTCTCTGATTGAGAGAATCATTACTTGGTGATAAACGAACCATAAATTATGAAATTTTGTATGATTCCTCCATTAAAAGTTAGCTTTCCATGGCCTTTGGAATAAACTAAAAAGGAGTTTTATAGAGGAAGTTATGAACTTACCTTTGCAAGTCACTCATCCTGTCCCAAGTCTGATACAAGTTCCATTTGAAAATTAGGGCACGGTTAGAATAGAGTGAATTAGAGTTTGAAATTTGAATATGATTAAATAGACATTCTAAGGGTTAGGTGAGAGGTGGAATCATCCTATTTGAACTTGTATTTTTGGATAAATGGATTTTTCATTTCATAGTGATGTTTCTGTCAGATTCCAGGACATTGATAGATTGCGACCCGAATTAACTATTTTTATTATAAGTCTATATAGGGAGTTAAATTCTCTAATTTTTATAACAAAATACTAATTAAGTCTAATTTTCAGAAAAATTATGCCCTAGTTAAATGGACAAGTATGAAGAGAACATATAAATTAATATTTGAGTGACATACATTCTGTCAGGGCACAAACCCTAGGTCAGATTGCTTGGGATGTTCTGACTTATTCACTTAGAAATTTATAATGATATTTGGGGGTTGAAAATCTTAGTATGTCTAGTTTCTAATTAATCCAGAATCATAAGATTTGTCCATGTGATTAAGAAGTTATGAATTATTGATTGACAGACACTCAGTCTGAAATCTTGAAACAACATTTAGTTAAGCTTTGGAGAATTAAAAAGTTCTAAGTGTGGAATAGCTTATGAATACAAATGTCTGAAGTTAGAAATTAATATTAGAGGAGGTTATATGTATTTTAGGGTGCATAAGCATTCATACATCATGAGCATGCATTGCATATTACCTTACTAGTGATTGGAAAGTAAGAAAATATTATTGTTTGTAGGAAAACCTCAAGTTGCAAGTGAAAGGGAGGAAATCTAATAAACCTCCTTGAAATGATAAAATACAAGGTGAGTGAGTAAATTTATACAACAACAACAACAACAAAGCCTTATCCCACTAGGTGGGGTCGGCTACATGGATCATACGACGTCATTCCATATTCGTTGATCCATGTTCATGAGATTCGACAGGGTTTTACGCTGGCTGTCGGGGCCTAACACAACCCTCCTCCTTTATCCGGACTTGGGACCGGCTATAAAACATAGGCGGAGTTGAGTGAGTAAATTTATAACATAGCAAAATTTTATATGTTAATTTTTTTTATTTGTGATATTACCTCAAGCAAAGATTATTATTGTTATTATTGAAACATATCTTGCGCTATGAAAAGTATTTATGATATGTTTCAAGGATTTCATATGAGATGGAGTAACATCATATACAAAAATATTTTCAGGGAATAATTCTTGTGAAGTGAAAATAAGTTTTATTTGATAATGCTATGAGATTATGACATATGCATTTTGATATTATTAAACTCCATGTTACATTAGCCATGCTCTTTGAAAAAGATTTTTGGGACCGCATTTGATATACATGAAGCCTTTGGAGCGTATATCGGGTGTTTTTGCCATTTGGGAGCTGCTCTGCGTGCACGTATTGACCCATGATCGCTCTGCGTATCTGAGAATCATGATTGAGTGGCACACAATCATGATTGGGATACGTATTGACCCACGATTTGCTCTGCGTATCTGAGACTCTTGATTGTGAAGCTCTGTTTAGCTGTATGACACACAATCATAGAGGGATACGTATTGACCCATGATTTGCTCTGTGTATCCATGACTCTTAATTATGAAGCTCTGCTTAACTGTATGACACACGATTATAGAGGGATACGTATTGACCCATGATGAGTATGTGCAATGACACATGTGTAGTTTAAATATGAAAATTATGATATCTTGAGTTACTTTTACTTCTATGAAAGTTCATATGATTTGACAAGTTATGCTATATGTGATATGCTTTAAATGTTTTCTCATAGAAAAGAAATGTGGTTATTTAAATCATATATGCACTCGTATTGTTCCCCTATGTTGTACTTTTACTTCACTCACTGAGCAAATGATTGTTGCTCATAAAACTCAGTTTAAATGTTTTTTTTTCGATACTCGTAAGTTCTCGAGTTGAGCCGACTCGGAGTTTGTTTTTGCTGCATATAGAGGAGGTCGAGCCGCTGAAGCACTTTAATCCCCCTTCATTTTTGTTTTTTTGGAAGCATGCATATGTAATAGATAGTCTTAGATGTTGTAATTAAATTGTGAGAAACTTTTTATAAGGTTGTATAAGACTTGATCCTGTGGGGTTATATGCGAGATGGTTTGTAAAAAAAAAATATAATGACAATATGTGAATGTCCTATCTTATAGCTTTTTATTAAACTTTGATGATTATATATGTGTCTTTTATATGTATTGACAAATAACATAAGATAAGTAAGGGAGGATATTTTGGCGATTGTATTTTTGGAATTGCTAAACATAGCTAAGAGTATGATAATTGGGATTAGAATTTAGTCACGGAGTTAGGTGTGATAATAGAAGTCTCGATCTATATTAATAGAGTTGGCGTCATTTGTGCACTCTTATTTGACAATATCAGTGAGCTCAAATAAGCACTCCATAGTCGTGGATGCATATATTACTATCAAAGAAAGAAGCTGAAATTCAACAATTAGATAAAAAGGAATTCAGTGACCAAAGAATTTTTTTCTCAAAATGGGGTCGCAGGAACCAAGATGTCTTCTTTAACCATCCTGCAAAGTGCAGCGTCAGTAATTAAACGCAAGCCAATCTCATTGATCATTCTTTCATTTTCAAAATCAGACAGAGAGCAAAGGAACATTGTTATTGAATGTAAACCGTTCGGACACCAGATTCGGGGATATGTGCTTTGAAATATGTACAAATTAGTTTGAGTGCTAAATTTATGTGCTATTTCCCATATTTCTCTGCCATGACAGGAAAAAAAGTGTTAATAATGCCTTGAATCTGAACTCAATTGTCCCCCTACATAGTCAGGCGCTTCAGCAAAATTTTCCTATGGGGAAAAATTTTTAGAGGTATTCTGTATGTGATTCGGATTTAATTTATTTTCTTATCACGAGATAGGTGTCTTATTTTTAAGGGATTTATTTAGAGTCTCAGTCCGTATGTAATTCCTATTATCTATCAAAAGGAGTGCCTATATAAACTCCCTAGGAATTTAGACAGAGTCTCATCCTTATAATCATCATTATTTCATAACAAAAAGAGCCGCCGCCGTATTTTCTTCGTGGTCTTCTGTGTTTCGTGCGACCCCTCTCTCCCTCTTTTCGTAATAAAAAGGCCATGTCACAACTAAATATTCTACTAAAATATCTTAACAATTATATGAACCAAAACTAGTGAAATAAAAGGAACTAAATTATTATGTTAGATAATCTTTGAAAGTACTAAACTTCACTTGTGAGAAGATAACTTAGCATAGCATCTGAAAAAGGTATTTAGACATTGTTGATAGTTGATACTCGACAATCTTCTCTCTTCAACATGCACCAAGTATTCATCGAATCGAAAAAAAAAGTTGCAATATCCTCATCACCTGTTATGCTCCTAATGCACGAATAAACACAAAAGAAATGGAAGAACAAAGTCATATAATGTTACAGGAAAACCAATTATACTTTACAAATAAGCAGCACAACTTCCACAGATAAATACCATCTCACAATTCATATAATTCAACTCATATTAGGAAAACTCAGAACAGTTATCAGGGCCCAATAAATTCTATAGTTCAGTAAACTCCCAACGCACCTAACTATTTCCATGAATTGCCATGCATAATTATCAATTCTCAAAAAGGTATCAAATGTAAAGATAAATAAGGACTGCAAACCTCAGTCTTTGGTGAAACAAGAAGAATTCACCAATAGGACCAAAAGACAAAAATTCAAATCCAAAACAGATTATAAGCTTAGAGAATGACACAATCATTTCTGATATTGCAACATAATTAGTTTACCTATGAACTCCTAATCCAGAATGCATCAAATGTTTATCAAGAACTTACCAGACAGTATGCCAACTTAATACAATGGAGGAAGCTACGAGTGGTATCCATTATTATTAGTCTGTAAAAAGGAAAATGCATGCCTACTACCATTGCATCCGTTAAGGCTTCAGCCACAGAGAATTAAGGTGCAAAATCTAAAAACTTTGGTAAGGTTGATGGTACTTGTTTTCTAATAATATAAGACCCCGACCAATAGTTTTTTTTTTCAGAACTCTGATGACTTCTTTGACCAATGTTACACAAAGCCAATGTCAGAAAAATAAGGTCAATCGGCAGATCAATGTAGTTGATCACTCTACTATTTTTGTATTAACAAATATAGTTCTATGCATCCTTGATAATAAATAAAGTATCTGAACATTAATTCAGCTTATCTAGTTATCAAAAGAAGGCTACTTATCATTCCGTTTCAATCTTTTGTAGGACTGAAGCAGCTGACATCCTTAGTTCCTACTCACAAGAATGTAGTGAATATAAGAAACATACTAAAAATATTATGAAAGTTGCATTTCTTCCTCAATTGTATATTTCATATAACCTCTCTGTTATAAGCTATCTTGCATGGTTAACTTTTAGAATACAAGGATGATGGTTGGTCAGTAAATCTAAGAAAGTTCTATTTCCCCTCAAATACATTAGTCTATAATGCACCTTTTTTCTACATAAACCTACCAATATCCTCTTACCTCATCAGAACATTGTAATGTTATTAAAACTTGTAATCTATTATAACTACAGTAACCAATAGACTATTCTACTGAAAGTCGTGACCAAAATAATATCATCAAGAAAGAATACTGAAGGTAAATAGAAAAGTAGGACTTGAACTGTAAAAATACATTAGCAAGCCGTAAACAACAATTGGATCAAGAATTTGTATCAAGTATTAAAATGGAAAACATGATATTATGTGCCACAACGAAGGGCAAGAGCAAGCCCATTTTAGCCAGAAGTGATGATAAAAAATAAGGAACAAAAAGTAACCATTTGGCTAACTCTCACTCCTTGTCCTTGCGACACAGATTTAACAATTGGACTTAAATTTGTCAACACAAAAATACGACCAATGGTCCAATTAAGAAGACAAATATAACAATGATAAATCCCAAAAAAAAAAGAAGTGGAATATTTTTACATTCCCAAAGCAAATTCACCGGTCGTGGTCCAATAGTATGAGATCACTACATAAATCAAAGAACAAGCAACATAAAGATAGTTAAATGCACTTTGACAATAACATTTTCATAATTTATTCGTCAAAGAAAATATTTTTCTTCAATAAACAGAAGATTAACTAAAGCCATTATTTACCACAAATTTAAAGGTAAGTTCTTGGGCATTTCGTCAAACATTAGATGCTCAACCATGGACGTAGATTATTCGAGTACAATTCACACACACATTATATCAAACAAGTACCGTTCACTGGGCTCAAGCACAAACATGTAGACAAAGAACACAATAAATAAACAATATTGAAATTTTATATTACATAGGAGCCTAAAAGAACAACATAGAGTCCAGAAGCTCTCTAAAGAAAAAGACAAGGTTTATATGTTAAAATGCTTAGAAGGAAACTACTTTCGCCTTGCAAGCACAATTGTTAGAACTCAAAAATCCTCATCCATCTTGAACACATGAATGGCGCCATTTCCGTTCAGGCTGGACATAACGGACGCCTTTTGGTAATCGCCAACTCTCTTCTCAAAGAAATTAGTCTTCCCCTGCAGCGAGATGAGCTCCATCCAATCAAAAGGATTGGCAACGCCATAAATTTTGCTGTACCCGAGAGCCAACATCAGACGATCAGCGACGAATTCAATGTACTGGCTCATAAGAACCCCGTTCATACCCACGAGCGCAACTGGCAACGCGTCGCACACGAACTCACGTTCGATGTCGACAGCGTCTTCGACGATGGACTTCACTTTTTCTTCAGGCAATTTGTTGTTGAGAAGGGTGTAGAGGAGGCAGGCGAAGTCACAGTGTAGCCCCTCGTCGCGGGAGATGAGCTCGTTGGAGAAGGTGAGCCCCGGCATAAGGCCCCGCTTCTTGAGCCAGAAGATGGAGCAGAATGATCCAGAGAAGAAGATGCCCTCGACACAGGCAAAGGCCACGAGACGCTCTGCGAAGGAGCTCGACGAGTGGATCCAACGCAGGGCCCAGTCGGCCTTCTTGGCGACGCAGGGGACGGTTTCGATCGCTCGGAAGAGGCGCGACTTCTCGTCAGAGTCCTTGATGTAGGTCTCGAGGAGGAGAGAGTACATCTCGGAGTGGATATTCTCGATGGCGATCTGGAAGCCGTAGAAGGCACGCGCCTCGGGGAGTTGCACGTCGGACATGAAGCGGCCGGCGAGATTCTCGAGGACGATGCCGTCCGAGGCGGCGAAGAACGCGAGGACGTGGGAGACGAACCGGCGCTCGTCGGCGTTGAGGCGGTTGCTCCAGTGGCCGAGGTCGCCAGAGAGGTCGACCTCCTCCGCGGTCCAGAAGGACGCAACGGCCTTCTTGTAGAACTCCCAGATCGCCGGGTACGTGATCGGGAACATGCAGAAGCGCTCCGAGTTCTCGGCCAGGAGCGGCTCCTCGGCCGCCGCGACGGCGTTATCGCCGTTGACGGCCGGAAGGGACATCGGAGAGATCGCCGGCATGGTCGCGATGATTTGCTTGGCACCCTTTTCTTTGGATGACAGGAAGAAGTGATGAGAGTGGGTGAGGGTTAGAAGGACGTCTTATAGGGGGGTAGGGAGCGGGGCCAACGAAATGGGAGGAGAGCGGGGGATTTAAATTTTTTCGATGGCTTCCCGGGGAAGGAGAAAGTTTTGAAGAAATTGAAATAAAATAGATATGACTGCGGTGAACCTGGTGGGAGGTAAGAATACCGGAGAGCGGATACGGTCACCTGTGTCGTTGACGTTGTGGCTTGCGGTGGAAGATTAACAATAAAGAATGGTAAAATTATGGCGGGAGAGGAATTTTTTTCCTTTATTTTCTCCAATCGCGGGAAAGATTACAGAAGGAGATCGGGCGCATGTGGAATCGGCAAGGGACGCGTGCGGAGGAGTAGGACTGACACGTGGGAGGCAGATATTTCTGGCGTGGGATCTCGTTCTGACGACGACGTCTTAGCACTAGCCGTTACCGTTATGTAGGACGGCATCAAATGATATAGCAATAATGACAGAGGTGGTAGTTTGTAACTTTGTGTCCATGAAAAAAAATACTTTTTAAATAGAATAAATTGTATAAAAATGTTTCAATTTTTTATTTTGATATCAAATATAATTTTTTTAATTAGTTATAAATATGTCTTATTATTATATTATTATTAGTTATTAAATTTAGATTTTAGAAAATTAAGTGGATGATGTACTTTTATATTTTAAAAAATTATTAACTAGTATTTTATCATGAAACTTTGTCACTATAAAAAACCATTCAAATTTAAGTTAATATGATAATTAAATATAAAAAATATTAAGTTGATGCCTTAATATTCAATTATAAACGAAAAAATCATGGAATAAAAACTTAACAATTTTATTTTATCGAATAATAACATAAACTATAATTCAACCTAATTTGAAATTTTTAAAAGTTTAAGCTAAACTTGAGGTGAAAATAAAAAATGAGGTTTTTTTATACAATTTACCTTTTATTATTGTTATAGAAATAATAGTATCTGTATACATTCAATTACTCCTTAACATTAGTCAGAAAGTTAGTAATCTCTGAAGTCTGAACAAATAACTTTTTATGGCTAAATTCTTCATATTTTGTTATCTCGTTTATAGTTTTCGTATATTGACTTAAAATAATTATGATTTTCAGACAAATTATAAGGCAGTTGAATCAATTTGATAATTATGTTTCAACTCCTTTCATAAATTAAAATATCATAAAGGTTGTTATAACATATCAATGATACAACCCAAAAATAATATTCTACGCCAATGTAAATTGTAATAGAAAATCGTGAGCTACATTTTTCTTTTTTCTTTTTTTTTCGATCGAGATTCATCGGTGGTATTCATGTGGGAGCACTATAAATAAAATTCTGATCATAGTGGTGACTCTAAAAATTAAATTTGAAATTACTAACATTTAATTATCTCATGACACAATCTCGCTATCCTATTGTGTCAACTATCCTTATGTTTTTTCAATTATTATTTGATTTGATATGAGGTGTGATGAAATTTTTCTTCTTAATAAATTAAAAGTATATTCCTTTTTATTGGGAGGTGAAGTAAAATGGGCGCCGTTAAATATCGGGTGGGGAAAATGGTGATGGAGCGAAAAGGTTTAATATGGAAAAAAATCTTACCCAACTAAAATTTGATTGACACAGTGGCTACTGTCCAGAATTAATTCTGAGTTTGATTTGTAGAATTATCAACAATAATAATAACAACAAAGTCTTATCCCACTAGGTGGGGTCGGCTACATGGATCATACGACTATTCGTTGATCCATGTTCATGAGATTCGACAGAATTTTACGCTGGCTGTCGGGGCCTAATACAACCCTCCTCCTTTATCCGGGCTTGAGACCGGCTATAAAATATAAACGAAGTTTTATCAATCTGATAAAAAATTATCGACGAATTAGTTAGACGCTAATAATAATAATGAAAATCCATAAAAAGAAAGAGTTGCCCACTTCATAATCTATATATATATAAAAAACAGGTAGCAATATAATATATAATGGGCCAAGATTGTTCAAAAAGGCCCACTCCATAATGTTTCTGACGTAGAGTTGTTTGAAGCTAATTACGTAATCGTTTCATATCAAAATTATGTGCATCATCTTCCAAATCAACAAGCGTAAACTAAATTAGGTAAAATTTATTTAGTTACTTCTAGAATTAAACTGAAATTCGATTATTTCTTATATTTCGTGAATACTTTTTCTTAAAAAAATTATCGAATCGTACACCTAATTTCTTATATTCCGTTATTTATTGGGCTTTTCGCCCAAAAAAGAAGTATTTATTGGGCTACACAGTTAAATTATTTTAGTTATGATATTTGATGTTTGGTATAGCAATTAAAATAGAATTGATTTTTTATCAGAATTTAAATAAGTTACAGGTATAAATAAAATGATAATAATTTAAACAAATATCAACGCTTTCCATAAGAGGATATGTAGACATTATTATCACTTCAAAATTTATTATTATTTTATTCTATAAGGATAAAAATATCCATCACTTTTCTACTGAAGTGAGAGTAATAATTTTTTGGGGGCATAATACCTGTTTGGATCCAAGGCAGAGAGGGTAAGAATGAGAATGGGAAGGGAAAATAATTATTTCTCTTTGTTTGGATAGCTCGTTTCAAAGAAAATGTAGGAAAATATTGAAAAAAATTTCCCTCCACCGGAGAAAAAAAGGAGAAATAGTATTATTATGTTAAATTATATATCTATCCTTTTAAATAATATAAGAAAAAATATACTTTTCATTTAATTAACATTTTTCCTCTTTACATTTTTTCCTTTTTTTCTCCTTCTTTGAATAAAATTAAAAAAAGGAATGAAGAGAAATTTCCATTTTTTTCTTCTTCTTTATTTTGTTTCAACCCAATTTGAGATGTAAAATTTTTCTTTCCCTCTTTTTCCCTTCCTCCTCATTTTCTTCTCTTCCTCTTAATAGACTGTTACTGAAATTTATCCAATCAAACTTTGTTTTGTGTGCACAGCATAAAACAAATTGCAGCAAGAGAATCTTTTGACAGCAAAGCCTGCGGTCGCCTGACATTGATCGGAATTAGATGCGATAATGAGAGAGAACTGCTATCAAGTCATCAGCACCAGTGCCTTCGGCTTCTCTTTGGCTGTTAGCATTTGTGATCTTCTTTGGGAAGAATCATAGATCGTATATTGGATTTGTACCCATAATACTCGTTCATTTCAGAAAACAATAAATATCCTATTCTATATTAAACAATAACACACATCAAAATAAAAACTTGCATTTGCTCATCATGTCACATGATCCAATTCACTATCATCCGATTAATTTATATCGTTCCCAATTACATACGTGATTATGAAGGATGAGACTCAGTTCCTTGGGACTTTCTTAAGCGATAATTGACCATATCACACATGTTTACTTATCTCAATAGCAAACATGACGTCGGTCTCCGGCAAACTAAGACCAGCGCAGTGCTACCCGGAACGCGTTGCAGTGCAAGCATCACTTTTCTCCACGTAAATAACTTCCTAACTCTTAATATGGCTGCGTGTCTTTAGGTAAGATCTGATTCATCCGGTGTTAAAGTATATAGCATAATGACATGTTGATATTCTCCTAATCGAGACTTAAAAGACACTATATGTTAAGTTGTTGCAACTTACACATGCATGGCGAGAGAGAGAGAGAGTGTGTGTGCAAGTTGGGCCATCCAGACAGATGTCGATGGCCGATGATCACCCGACCCTGCCATCGTCACGTCGCCCATTGAACAGCGTCGTTGGATCCATTTCGCCAAGTTCAAGAGAAAGGGAGGATTACCGGCATTGAGTCCCAAATTGGAGCACATAATACACCGAGGTGTTGTGGAACCTAAACAGCATCTTTCGGAGGACCACTTGCTGGAGGATATGATGGCGATGAAGAACAAGAGAGCAGCTCCACCAATGGTACGTATGTCAAGGCCAATTTGACAATTAAGGATCAAAGATTCTGTCATGATGGGTGATTGGGAAATTGCAGTGGGAGACCATAACGCATGGATCATTGTCCAGAAACGACACACAAAATTACAGAAAAAAAAGAGAGAAAGACATCTTTCTCTGCTCCATCATGCATGCACACACAACAATATGATAAAACATCACAAGGCCACACCACTAACACCCGGGGCTCTGGGCTCTTCTTGTGCTCTGGTTGACTGCATCGGCCGACAAGGCATCATCGTGGTGAAGTGGCTCCCCTCCATCGACGCATGCTCCATGTCCCCTTAACACCCACAACTTTCCACAGGATAAAAAAGGCAACCGAGCATCAACCTAATGAGATACGGGATTGCAGGTAAAATGAGATACCTGAAGGACTGTCTTGGCAGCTGCAGCCTTTTTCTTCATCCATTATTAGTACCATTATTGCTGCTTTCATCGCAGCAGCTGCCAACACTCCAGTTGTAGTGGCCTTCGTTCAGGCTGATCATACCTAAGTGACATACACTCATACACCAGAAGAAGTTTTTTGTTGCTCCCACATTTGAATCTATTTCCTCTCAGGGGTTTCACAATAAATAAGAAGGCAAATTCTAGGCGTTGTTGATAACAAGTTGTTGCAAGCTTCATTTTTAAAAAAAGAGAAGAAAAAAACAAATAGATTATTAGCTCTCCTACCCTCTTGGAAAAGATAGGAACCTATACAAAGGCTGAGATTCTTGAGGAGATTCAACTCCAAGAATTGACTTAAAATGAGGGCTCCAGAATATAGGTAGTCTCATAGCCGTCATCTGATGAGAAGACTAGTGAGAACAGTTGAGCAAGCATGGTAAGACATCGTTCAAAGAGTTTAGACATGAGCAAAAGCATCGAGGGAAAAAGGTTTATAAGCAAACGTGTGAACAGACCGCAGTAAAATTTAGGCCGATATGTACGGTTGGGCAACCTAGACCTACCATATTAGCGCCCCCCAAAAGCTTCTCCAACTTACACATGTGCTAGTGCAATTATTGCATTCTCTGACACTGCCAACCCATAAAGTGCTGAGCATGAACGTGGAGAACAGAAGCATTGACATGCATACTGATGCGTTTCACCAGTTCACCAGCATGCCAGACCTGAATATTTTCATGATGCAAAGATAAAATTATATCAATTAAACAAAGAACTGCAGCATACAAAGACATGGATATCACCGGAGTTGATTAAAGGCAAAATATCAAATAATCAGTGAGAGCTCCAGGCCTCAAAAACTCTTTTAGTGCTTCATAGTTACTTGAATCCTGAGTTTGGATCAAATTGAGGGCTATATAAAACAGTTCCTGAATTGTATTCTCATTACTACACTCAAGTGTCTGCTACATGCAACAACATGACAATGACTTAGCAATTTCCGTAGTTTCAAAAATCATCCACGTTCTGGATGGCAATGATTGTAAGGTGAGTAGCTGGTGGGAAAAAGTGTATAAATATCCTTACTACTACGTCCAGGATCCCCAAAGCTTGTTCTCTTTGATTCTCCTTGTCTGTTTCATGGAAGGAGATGGGCAAAATGAACCACATCTGTTACTCTATCCCTCCCCAACTAGTTTCCCCGTTGCGTCCCCCAATAGCCAACTAAAAGTGCACCACTCTGATCATACGTCACTCAATCTAAATTTGTCAATGAGTATTGGAGAGCAGCAGCCAACTTCAAATGAGGAATCAACCAGCTACATGACATGTCTGCAAGTGATAAAGCAGCAGACTGCAGAGCAGATTCGACTTGCTGCAGTAGAGAAGGCTTATGCTGAGCGAATAAGGGAGCTGACAAGGAGCGAGATGGAACTAGCAGAGAAAGAGTTTGCACAAGCAAAGTTGATTTGGGAACAATCAAGGAAACAGGTGGAGAAGGTTGAGAGAATCAAAGCATTATCCACCAAAAGGATCAACTCTACTTCCTTGGAGATCACTTGCCAAACTTGCCGGCAGCATTTCCGACCATAGGCTAATTTGACGCATCAGGTTCAGACCCTTTACTTGTATCATGAGTATATCATATTTCTCAACATCCTAAATCGGAGTCATCTGTTAAGGCATTGTAATCATAACTCATCTACTTTGCGATTCCAATATCCTAGTAAATCTGTAATATTCCACAAATTAAATGAAACTTGGAGATCCTTTGGAGAATCCACAACGAAAAATTGATATGATGGCCAAAAAGAAAGCCCTCCAATTGGAAATTGACATGGTATGCTAATTAACCTGTCTGATATTAATATTTATCCTTGAACTCTTTAAGTAATCAGAGAAGACTCGGTCATCTTCACCTGAAAAATGAGACATTAAAGCAGAAACCTCCGAATGCATATTGTCTGTGAAAATCCTTGGTACTCCTGCCATTATAAAGGAAAAAGTGGTTAACTGACAAATTCATCTTACCATGGTTAAGAGAATCACAGAATCTAAAAGCCTTAACACATTTAGCAAAATTCTTCGGTGAAACCACATCAACAGAGGCAGTACACATAGATCACATCTTACATAGAAAAGAAAACGCAAAAAAGTAGTTTAATTATCAAATTAACTAGCTTTTCTTCATTAAGTCCCGAAGTAAAATGGCAAATGATAATTAATCTCTTAATCTATACCTTTTGGTTAGGCCACATAAACCATTGAAGAACATGGACATCATAGTCAATTGTAATTGGATGACCCATTCAGATCTCTAAAGACACCCATATCAACCAGAAGACAGACAAGGCCACCAAAACACACAAAAAACAATCTCAGTGATTTATCATACAATTGCTTATAATGAAGAATCCTTTGTAGGTCTCAATTTCTAAATGCATATAATGAATTTCTTAAACAACCTATACTGGTGAGAGAATTGATGCATAGATGATTGAAACTGGATGAACCAACCTGAGATTGTCAGTCCAGTAGACACGTGTATCTGCATATTTTAGAAAAAATTCTAGTTGATGCATTGTATAATGCAAAATAGATGTAGGTCAACCCATATTGGCAGCAAATTGTCCAGCAAAACATAGTGTGTGTAATACCGTGATTTTCCAATGACAAGACATAGAAAGAAGCTGCATCATATAAAATGGCAACCATCCATGTGCATGTTTCTTTCCACTTTTGTGAGCTTTCACACAAATACCATACCCAATTAGTTAATGGAATTCCTCAGAGAGATAAATGTTTAATAGGTTGAGAAGCATTAAGATTTCAACACATTACTTGTACACAATGGTAGCCATTAAATATAATTAGAAAGAAAAGAGAACAAATTATTAAGTTATGGCAGGCATCAACTAACCATGAAAACATTCCCTTGCTTCCCCAGCCATGAGGACGACATCACCACTACGAAGGAACATGGCTACTGGAATATCCTCTCTAGTCTTACCCCCAAGAAGGAAAATAGCTTTGCAGCCAAGGCTACAGGAAAAGAGATGCATATAACAAATTTTACAGGCCCGGTTGGAAAAGTTTAACAAATAAGAAATACAAAACAATGTGGATATACCTTATGCTTACAATAGGCTTACTCCAATCTGCTTCCATGTCATCAAGATGACCACCAAGCATGTCACCTGAACATAAGGCAAAAATGTATGTAATATTGGCAACAATCTGATCTCTATTTATCGAGAACAGTAGTCTGATGCCATGACTAACATATTTTATTTCACTAGATCAACTTATTATTGCTAGTCCTTTAAAATATAATGCCAGCATGTGAAGTTTTCTCATGGTAAAAATGTGATATTGTGCTCATAGAATTGAAAAAACCTAGCACCTTAAAAACTGATGTTATTGGTATAGTCTAAGTGAATATTGACAACACTAAAGACAATATATATTACTCGTCAGTTGAGATTCCACACACAAAATGACATACTTGGACCAAAGTAGTTGACAATTGCAGCTTCAGGATGGAATTCTTCCCCTGATGCCATGGCAGGCACAGCCATTTTCTTTGCAAGTGTGCATAAGGCATCTGGTATCTTGTTATGAGGAAGAGATAAATCATAGTTGCGCTGTAACACCGGAAAATTTGAGAACAGATAAGTGACCATACGAGATAAAACAAAGAAAAAAAAACGATTGAGACAAGTGAATACACAAAGATAAATCATTATTTGAGAAGCAGAACAACATAATTAAAACTGAGTGAATGCACAAGTTTTGAACTTCAACAGAAATAATAACGGTATGGACCCAATTAGGTAGATTTCAAAAAATATTTTCTGATGACCAAAATTTCTTGATTATAAACATAGGAAATAAGATGCACATATTTTTTTTATAAAAAACATATTCTTTCAAACAAATACAAAGAGAATATGTTACAAAGTCTTTCCATAGCTTGGTAGGACAGAATCCCCTCCTCTTAGGAATGAAATTACACAAAAGGCAAAATTACAATTTCCTCTAAACGGAAAGGGAAATTGTACTATCCATTAGCCACTTGGATAGTACAATGGCTAATGGTTTTGCCCTTTTGCTCCAAATCCCTTCCTCATCATGTTTGACCAAGATTTGAGTATCCTTTTTCAATCTACCTGCTACTTGGTTACACTTAAAAGGACATGATTAAACCAAAAGACTTACATAGAAAATGGATCATGGCCTTTCACATTTTATCAACAAATTGAAAGATGAAAGCAACTTTGGAGATCTTTTTCATAACAAAATTGGACAATCATCAAATTTATTCATCTAAAAATTCCTATGAATGCTATAAAGATATATATATATATATATATATATATATATATATATATTGAGGAGAAGGATGAGCACCAAGTTAGGGTGTCATCCGTAGATATATATCACTATGCTGTGAAAATGTACATAAAGATATATTTACAAGTGACTTCCAACCAACTATTTAGTTATAACATACTAAAAGAAGTGAGGATGTCAATTATTTGGATTTTACTGTTAAATGTGATAACAGATGATAGGCTCCCAGAGTGAAACCATATGCATATGATAAGGAAAAGGTATTATTAATTAAGAATGCAGGAACGAATTGTACCTTAGACCAATCAAATTGTAATCCAATCGTGCTCCAGCGCAGTTTCCCCAATAGAACTGAAGCTGCAACAGACTTGCTTAAACCTGTTGTCTGTGAATTTATGCTAGCTTCAGAAAAGGCATACCTGGATAACTGCATATTATTTTCTTCCGTAGTTGGCCCATGACCCAGGTGGGTATCCAAATTATCCTCAATCAAAACTTTCTCTTCTTGGACTGCAATAAGTAAGTCCGTAATTGGGCCATATAGTGCAGTAAGATTTGTTCTGTTTGGTGGCTGAGGAAATGTTAATAGACTTTGCCTAATCCAGTGACACTGTTCCTCAAAGGACAATGCACATGGGAGAAAATAAAACCCTGTGCAGTGGAAGAAAAAGAGTAAGAGCTGGACGGGACAAATCTAATGCATGGTTTCTGCATATATAAGAAAAAAAAGAATATGTTGGTAACAACATTGATTTTTTCTTTTACTAAGATTGCCAAACAACCTGGATGAAATAGTTTCCCCATTACGTATATATGGCTAAAGATTGCCAAATAGCCTGGCTGGTATAGCTTTCCAATTAGGTAAATAGATTGGGTTGCTGGCAAATGCATGTTACTTACTAGAATGGGAACATGGAACATTTTCTGGCAACAGGTGAAGTTCATTTGAAACTTTGTGGAACATGACAAGTGTCCAAACATAACATGTCTTAAAAGTAATAAAGCTTTCACCTATTTTTTGTTTTATTTACTAAAATAACCAACAAAGAAATCCATTATCATCTTATACCAAAACAAATATCATTGCATGACTGCTTTATCTAAAAAACACTGCACATAATTAAACACGATGTAAGAACAAAAAGTTGAAGAAAAAACATCTTCTGCGTCATGATATCCAAAAATTATAGTGGATTAATTACGACAATGAAAAACTGAAAGTAAAAGAAAGAACATCTTCTGAATCAAGATAATGTTCCCATAATCAATACTTTGAGGTGAATCATTTACAAGGATCCGATGGGCAGGAAAACAATAGACAGGGCCACGCGATATGTTATGGCAGAATAACAGACATAACATATTCCAAATCAAGATAATACTCCAAGAATCCTTTTTTGTTTGAGAAAAATCCAAGAATCAATATTAAGAGGTGAATCATTTTACAAGGTTCCAGTGGTTAGGAAAATAATAGGCATGACCAAGTGATATGTTACGAAGAAGCAATTAACATGTTTCGTCAGCAGTTCAAATCAGTTGACTAACAGTACTTGGTAATGAACGGGGAATCAGCTCATTGATGATGGAAGAGCAATTGTCATCAGTAAGAAGAAAGCTTAAGGAAATTCACCCCTTCTTGTGTACTAGTTATTTAACACTTTCAAACAGTCGAGAGGCAAACTTTATGTACAGACCACGATAGTAAATTATAAAAGTGGACGCGTCAAATAACATATTTCACAGGAATGCACGAGGAAACGTAAAACGAATCAGGAAACCAAAAATAATACCTGGACGATCTTTAAAGCAAAAAACTGGCCGGTCAAGCTCTTGGCATTCAAATCTCACAATTCCCGGCGGCGTATCGCCAGTGCGCTCGAAGGTTTCGAGAACCCGACGGAAGTCGACGACCTCCGATAGATCTACAGGATTAATCACCGGTTTCTTCTTCCTGTTTAGCATCAAATCGCATGAAGAAGAAAGCAGACGAACTGGTGATCAGAGAACCTCAGAAAACGATAGAGCACTGAAGGATTTCGAGGGTTTGAAGTTACCAACCGGGAATTGGGGTCCAGGGATTTGTAGAGCTTGTAACGCTTCTCGGAACGCCGGAAGGAGGTGCGTTCGGCGTCGCCGACCGCTGGATCGACGCCGTACATATCGCGGGAAATATTTAGGCGGCGAGCACAGGGACGAGGGGTTCGAAGAGGCACGCGATACTGCCATAGAAATAACGACCATTATAACGTTTTGGTTTCGGTCTGGACGCGATATATGCTTAAATAACGGTCCGTTATATAAATTTAAGCTTTGCAAGGGAAAAAATGGCCGCACCGACCTCGGCGTGTAGAACCATTGCGCTCCGCTGCTATGGAGCAATACCCTCGCCGCACTGACCTCGGCGTCGCTGGTATTCTCCCTCGCCTCCTTATTTCTTCCTCCAGAGACCATCCACGGCGAGGTTTCCGGCCAGAGACATTCAAGTTCGCTGTTGCCATGGCGATGCCTCCTCCTGCTTCCAGGAAGAACAAGGTGCAGCACAGCAGGTGGTGCTCGAGGCCCTATCCGGTGATTTCCACAGAAACGGATCGAGTGCTCGCTTCTCCCAGACTCGTGAGGTGCAAACTGAAAGCTTTCTCTTTTGTGGTTGACGCGCATAATTTTTAGTTTTTGCCCTGCCAATTTGTGAGCAATCGAGTAGAATGCGTGGCAGTCTTGCAAAAACTTTGAAACTGAATTTTTCTTGTTTGGTAACGGTCGAAAGAGAAGATTTCGCATGTTGCGAATGGAAAAAGAAGTTTATTAGTACGAGGCTTTCAATTTTTTCCTTGTTCCTCACCAGGAATTGTGATGGTTTTCAATGCAGGGATATCAAAACATGAAGGAAGGGTTGGGCTAACCACAAATTTTGTTATTGATGTAACGATGTCAACTGATGCCTTTTTTATGAGTGGCTTGTTCCAGATCAAAAGGTATATATGTCAAATATTGTATATTAAGCATCTTTTTTTCATTAATGCCAGTTATCACTTTTCAAATTTTCATTTAACTCAAATCCCAGATCATAAACTTTTGTTGATGAATCTTTATTCAAACAAATCAAAATCTGCATATTTCACGTTCATCAGTAAAAGAAAGCTAGTGCACTAAACAGGACATCCACTGATTGGATTTGATATACTTGTAAAGCTTTATAAAAATATATATATACAGAAGTTTTAAGTGGTACTACAAAACTGTGAAGGAAAAATGGATAGCAAATTTTGAGGCTCCCTCCGATGGTTCATTCCACTCAATTACGAGCTTATTATATAGGCTCATGTACAACCATCGAGTCCGCCTCTTCCGCGCCCACGTCGTCCGCGTTGTCCGACAATTCGGCGCACAACACGTTTCACTCGACGAACGCTTCTTACGTTCGTCGAGCTGATGACCATGGCGGTCATCTATAACAAACTGTCACTACCTTCATGTTGCTGAACAATTTTCTATATTGTGCACAAATGGATTTTGTTGAGCTATGACAATTGGTCTACCTTGTGTTAGACTGAGCAGCGGTCAACATATGGTCTTCTTTCAATGAACAGAGGAGTCTTTGTTTGCCAGCTGATCACACTTAAATAAGCATAGTTTGTATATTACAAAAATCATGCATGTTTAAAATTTTGCTTCTTAAAGAACAGGGCTAGCTCATCATGAAGGATCATTCCTTGTTGTTTATAAGCAGTTTTTTAGAACATAGAATTCTATCTATTCAACTAAGGTCAAGTGACATGGCTTACAACTTCGATATAACCCTTTTCTTCATGTGTTTTTATACTTAAGAGAATCCGATTTATCAGCATGTGGGTGAGCTCGAAACCCAGATTATGATAAAGGGCTAGGATAAAGTTTCATAGACAATAGAAAACCACAAAGCAACGAGAAGCACCTTCAGTTGATTTATTTATTTGTCATGATTTTGTGTTTGGTGAGTTAAATATCCTTATCCCGCAGTCTTAGAGTTCTCAGCTGTATGACCTGCTGGTGATTATTTTGTTAAAACAATGGATATTGCAGTTGAATAAGTTCTTCATGAACCAATTCCTCCATTGAATTCCAAAGGAGTGTTGATATGTATATTGTAAAGATTGTTCCTCTTGGTGTTGTCCTCAATGAGCCGGTTCCCCTTATTCTTTTTACATGAGCTTCTACGGAATCTTCAGATGAACATCTTAATCTTCTATACCAATTCCTTACGGAGAAAGGAATTTTGTATTTCCACTTTCTAGTCTTTCATGGGCTTAAGCTAGTTGGTCATGTTATTTCCACCTCAGTTTCTAGTTCCAAACGGTGTACAATGAACACCATAAGGAAAGATAATAGAATGAAGTACTTTCTTTGGATGGTCCTGATCATCTTTAATAATTTCTAGGAACACTTCAAATGATAATGCAGCCTTTCTGTAGCTTTTTGTGATAGCTTAGACTATCCGTGATGCAGGTATCATAGTGATAAATAACTCTCAGGTTATTTTTCCCGTCTAGCCCTCTCTTATGTATAGAGATAAACTGATATTGGATTGCTGCAGGTTGAGGATACGAATTGTATCTATATCAGTTTATTTCTTTTAAAATTTCACATATACTTCAGTGAAGAGTCATCTAAATAATGAGATTTCCACATGCAGTCGTTGACAATTTTTTTACTGATAAGGAATATATAATCACTGATTTTAATTATAACATTTGACTGATGTCGTTGTTCAGTTCAGAATTTGACTATGTTGGCCTTTTGCATGTCCTTCTATCATGCTTACCCTGTAAATTGGCAGATATCTATGCAAAGAGTAGTAGCAAACTCCACAAAGAGTGGGGGAAAAAGAATAATAAACCCTGAAGCATCATCATTATGAATGTATCTCTTACAAAATTGTGCCTCCATAACATTTGACATATTGTTATTTGTAGGACAAGAAATACCTAAAGAATTGAATTCTTATTCTCTGGGCAAAAACTACCAGAACTGGAATTTCTCCCTATCCGAAAATGCCATAATCTCCCCTTGGAAGCAATCAAATTTTCATGACACAGGAACTCCCACGAGTACCATTTCTCAATCATGCGATCAATATCATGAACAAAAACATCTGTTCTTCCATCTTGTGCCACCATGGCAGCTACATAAATTGCCCCCATCCTTCCTGGTGCTTCTGGACTGTCCCCTCTGGGTCCATCCACAACCACCACGTCCCATTTTTTCTGGTAGACTACATTTGGCAGTCCCCTCAGTGCCAATCTGCACATGGATCCTTGCAGGGGACCAGCATGGAGCTTGCAGGCAGGGCTCTTTCTTGCATGTTCAAGCAATTCATATGCTTTCTCAGCTTTCTCATGCCCATCAACCAAACTTATCCTCATGCCTCTCACTTTCTGGGCGTTGAGTTTGTGCACATCATCTTCTAGGAAGACAGTACTACCACCACTGTTTACGGTTGCTAGGCTGAGAAATTGAGGTTTGAATCCAAAAAAGAGGATGTTACAGGGGGCTCTGCTGGCAATAAGATTTGACAGCAGCTGGTATTCTTTGGGGCTGAGGATATCTTCTTGTGACAAGGTATAGGAGTTCTGTCTGAGATTCTCAGATAATTTAGGACTGTCTCTCATACTTTTAGGACTTGTAACAGATGATGCATTTGGAGCGATTGGAGAACATGAACTATTTGATGTGACCTTGAGGAGTCTGATCAATGACAAGGCTGCAAAAGTAAACAAGAAGATGAAGAGGAGTTTCTTCGGTGGCATAGTTTGTAACATACCTTACTCATTGCTCTCTGATCATGATGCCTCTCAGAAAGCCTTCTGGAATCTTTACACCTGGTTCCAAGTCTTATGGTGAGGACTCATGAGAAATGTAAGATATGGAGCAGCTATGCTTCTGCTTCTTTCTTGTTGTATTCTGCAATTCTGGTGGTACGTTTAGTTTGCTGGACTCCCAAGGGAAATGGTGTCTTGTGTTTGAGTTGTCTCCTTTAGGCTTTGGAGAAATTAAGTTATTGTTGATAAGTTCCATTGCTTGGTGCTTTGCAGTTTACCTCCCTTGGTTGTTGCAGAGTTGAGTGAACCGAAAGAATGCTAAAAAATTTTGCTGGGGTAGTTGACGAGCAACTGTCGACGAAGATGAACCACAAAACTAACATGGCCCCGGTATTCAGTGACCTACTTGTGATCATATCCCATGAGAGGAACAATAATTCAGTCTACGGCACGAACTTTAATTTGGTTGGAACTTATAGCCTGATCAGAGTGCCTGGACTTGATTCTGAGTTGAAAGTGTCATTGTTATGTGGTTGTTGGAATAATGATTGAGGTCCAATGATAGTGTTCTGTTACCTTATGGGAGCCTTGATGGTGATTTTGGTAACGAAGTTATAGATTGATTATCAAGATATAAACACTCTCTGATAAAACCATATTTTTCTTCTATAAAGCACAACTAGGTTACCCACCGTTGACCAGCTAAAGAATGGTGGTGATGCAACTCACCATGGATAGATACCAAGCATCATGATTTAATCGTTTGGAACCTTTTAGGTTTACTGACTCCCGTGTGATGATACGAGCTATTTCCATTGTGGAAAGCCGATTGATGAATTATTAAGCAATTGTGAAGTGGTTTCCGGATCTAAAAGTACAAAAGGCACCAATGATTTATTATAATTTGTTTCTCCTTTTCCTTGTTGATGATTAAACTGAAAGCCTACTTTATGATATCTTAAACCTTGGGCTGTTGGTTGAATCTTATCATGAAGTGTAATTATATGTTCCAAGTGGAAAGTATAAATCAAAATACTTGGGGGTCAAAAACAATATTTGTGGGTCTCAATTTTCATCTTATCAATCAATTAACCTTTTACTACTTTACATCCGAGGAAAAAAAAAACATCCCTTCTGTTACGTTTTCTAACTGAGAAAAGAAATATGTGCTGTAATATCTTAAATTGCTATATTTTCTCGATGAAAATTTTCTGATTGGATTCTGTGTACTGACACCACTTAGACAATACAGGATTTGTTTCCTTTTGTATCAAGTTTCAAGATGCTCTCTTCTTTTTTTTTCTTTTTTTTTTTTGTCATTGCGAAAAGTACCATTTTTTTTATGTCAAGCCGATTTTAAAAATTCATAATACATACTCAAACCTTAGAAGTATAATCGGCGCAATTTTTATAAGACAAGTTTGACACGTTTGGCTTTGTGCCCATTCAACCATACCTGAACAAGAAAAAGAAGAAAAAAATTGGATGTCGTCAATATTTAAGTTTTAAATACAAGATTTGAATCTTGATTTAATATAGTCTTCTTTTAACAGTTGCATTGAAAAAAATAATTAATTAAGTTTTGACTAATACGGTTCAGAGGCTGAAGCATTTAGAATAAAGGTGATTTTTGGATATTTAACTAAGTGGCCTTAATTTCTTTGAGCAATTAATAGTTCAGTAGTTGAAATTTTAGCCATTCTTCTTTTGGCTCCTGTAGGAAACAATTTAAAGCTGTTTTCCATCGTTTGCATTTCCACAGTAGGCACAGCCATCACTCACTGTGCTTTCCACGTATATGTGTTAGGTTGGTAAAATAAAGTTTGTAATAATAAGGTAGGTATTTAATATGTAGGTCCTGTTTGGCTAAGAAGTATTTTAACTCATGGATTTTAAAATTCTAGAGTATAACACTTTTCAAAAAGTGACATACCACAGAAAAAAAGTTTTGTGAAAAATTTCATGTAAAAGTGTTTGGGAGAAGAAATATTACCATGGTAAAATTTTAAAAATAAAAATGAAGTGTAAAAGAAAAAAAAAAATAGGAGCTCTCACCTCCTAATTTTTTTACCTCATATTCCACTCTAAACTGTAGTATTAAATCTTATAAATTTGACATCCAAACAGCAGTTTGTAAAATTTCCTGCTGTAGGAGAATAAACTGCAGTATTTTGTCCATTCTTCAATATTACGATGCTCCCAAACAGGCCCGTATTCTTATTTATTTCAGTGTTTGGCATAAGAGTAAATTGGTGAATAAAAATTTATCCATCCATTTAAAATCAAACACCATAAAAAAGTAATGCAGAATTCAATGCATAATAAATATAGTCTTTGTGTATGAGTTAAGTGAATAAATTGTTGATAAGGTAAATAAAGAGCGGAATGATGTTATTCGTGCTATAAGTAAGAATATATACAATATTATAACGATTGAAAAAGGAGCGACTTTGTAGTTTCTTGTGTTTTTATAGAAAACTAGGTTAATGGTATTCTACATTATCTTTTGACATTAATTGTTTTTTAAGTTATTCATCTACCAAACACTCTTGCATGTACAAATTTGAAAGGGGGAAACAATAATATAGCCCCGTATCCCATGAAATTTTTAATAGAAGCAAAACTAAAAGAAGAAAATAATATGTAATAAGCTGCAATGCTTTTTTTTATTTTTATCGCAAAACAATCAACATAATATATGGACCTGACAAGGATAACCAATTAAATTAGGAGCATGGTGGATTCGCAATGATGTGATTAGTATGAGTGGGTCACATTTCTTTGTCAAACACAGCCATAATAACAACAACAATTTATCTTCCAAATTCATGGAAGTGGTCTCTGTCTCTCACACGTTCATTACAAGCACATTCATTACAAGATAACAAGGAATATGGTGGGAAAGAAGACACAAGTCTTCGCTGTCATGCTTCAATGACTTGGACTGGCTTGTCCTCTATCTTATAACCTTCATTTATCATTCACACTGTCTGCTGTAAAATGTAGAAGGCTTTTGGTTTCAAGATTTAGAACGAGTGATACCAAGTTACCAACCCTTGCAGTTGCAACTTGCAAGTACCATTTGGGCGTTAAATGTGGTCACACACACGAATTTCAGTACCACAATGCTCCGTAAAAATAGCAATGTCTTAAATGTTTCTTCCTCGTAGCTACTAAGTAATTAAAAGCTTGATTAATAGAGTTATGTTTTAAAATAAATAGATATTAATAATCTCATATTTGAATTTAAGAATCTCCACATTATCTAGATTATATTATTTTTATTTTCGTCTCAATATTAAATTAGTCGAGTGTTAATAATTTCAAACGTCGACCAAGAGGACATCACAAATGCATGATTCGAGTTCGACACCAACGTGGCAGCATGAATCGAGATAACAAGCCATGTCAAGTTGGATTGTTATCAATAAATTATGGGTCGTCTCCTTTTTTATTTCTTTAATATTTTCTTCATGTACTACATTACTAAAAGCATCCTTGATAATAAAAGAAAATAAAACAATGGTGAGAGTTCAAAACTTAAAAGAATATTTGCACTTGTGCAATAAATATATCAGCGGCTGCCAAAGGAGGATGATATATACTGCATCTAATTTTTCATTTCATGTAATGTTGCTAATGAAGTCTCAAACATTGCCCATCTCGCATGCACACCACCTTCTGATAAATAATAATTTAGTTTGTACATTTAATTTCATTTGGTGAATTCGAATGCTCGATATAATCATAATTATGCAAGATTTCCAAAATGGTTATTCACACACACTACTTTTCACAGTCATACAACTATCTCGATTATACATTTAATTCCACGAATATAAAGTGCTTGTTTATTTATTTTTCTGTATAAAAAGTGCGAGTTTATGACCCCTACATAAGACCATATCCAAAAACGCCCAAATGGAAATAATAAAAAAAAAGAAACAGTGTTTCTTTCCAAAAACATAAACATCTACGAACAATACATCGACAACAGAGAATGAGACATGCTGAAAAGATTAATTATAATTATATTTTTATTATCAATTTATAATAATGGCCGCGTCTAACAAAAGGACTTTGCCGACGTATCGTTCACCGCCGGGAGCTCGAAGTGCCAGAGCCGGCCAGTGCCGCCGGCCATGTACTTCTTGCACAGGAACTCCATTGCGAAGGTCTTCTCCACTTTCCGGTCGACGTCGTGGAGGAAGACGTCCGTCTTCCCCTCTGCCTTCCGCCGCCTCCCCATCACCGCCGCCGAGAAGATCGCCGCCATCCTCCCGGGCGCCGCGGCGTAGTACCCCTTGGGGGCGTCGATCATGATCAGATCCCACTCCCGCTCGTAGATCTCCGCCGGCAGCTCGTCCAGCGCCAACCGGCACTGCCGGTTCCCCTTCAGGTACGCCGTCCCGGGCGCGCACTCCGCCACGGAGCGCCACGTCCGGAGGAGCTCGTTCGCCTCGTCGAGCCTCGTCCGGTACTTGACGTGGTGCGCCCGGAGGTCCGGAGAGGCCTTCAGCACGGACTGGTACCACTCGGGGTCCTCCTCGAGGAAGACGGTGGTGCCGCCCGCGTTGAGGGCGGCCCACATCGGGGAGTCGCGGCCGAGGCCGAAGACGAGGAAGTTACAAGGGGCCCGGCGGCGGAGGACCTCGAAGGAGATGGATATCTCGGCGCGCGACTGCTGCGGGACGATGGTAGAGGTGGCGTAGTGGAGGAGGGCTGAGGAGAGGACGGAGCGGGAGGTGGCGTCGACGGAGCCGCCGAAGGAGGAGGTGTAGATGTTGCAGAAGAGGGCGCGGTCGCCGGAACGGACGAAGGCGGAGATGAGGAGGGAGCCGGCGACGAGGGTGATGGCTGCCGCAGCCAGGAAGACGGGTCTCTCCGGCACCGCCCGGAACATGGTGAATCACCGGACGACGTTTTATTGGAGATTTAATCGGTCGAGCTCCTGTAGCGCGGCTTCCAAGGGCTTTTTAGTGTCTGCCACCACTTCGCATCGGCTCTTGGGTTTTTTTTAAGAGCGAGAGCAGAGGAGACTGAGATAGATATTATTATAAGTGTCCAATTGTTTTGTTCAGCGCACAAAACTTGTTAGAGGTCGAAACTACCCCTCAATCTCACCACCAATCGATAAGCCCGAATGCGTCTCTTTTCTTCATTTCAAAGTAGAATTCAAAATATAAAAAATTTTGAATAAGCAAATATATTCTCCTTCTTAAGTTTATTTTTTTCTCAGCCATCACTTTAAAGGGGTTAAATTTGCATAATGGTTTTTAAATTAAACCACAATTTGAAACATTTTTATTTATAGTGTTTAGTTTGAACAACGTCACCACCTTTACTCAAAAATTGCTACGTATTTATTATTAATCGCAGGTTGGGGGCAGTTTAGGGAATTGAGAAGGTGCGGGTGTTTTGAGATGGTGATCCTGTCGGGGAAAAACGCTTTAAAATTGTGGAAGCCGATCGAAGGCGTTCGTGCATGGGTGTTTTAAAAGGACGCACCTGATGAAGCCACGTGGGGACCCAGCTAGGGTACGTGAAGTGGTGTTTCACTGGACTCGCGTACGGCTGGGATTGTTTGGCTCTTGAAACAACGGCTAATGATGGATTTATGTAACGATCTCGCAGTCCTTCTTGTATGTATTCTTGGAAGGAGTCCGCAACTGATTTGAGGTGCTCATGATGCCACTCTCCAAATACTTAATGACTACATACTTTTTTATTTTATCCTCATTTTATTTTAATTAATCTTTTCTCATATCTCCTATCTCTTCGACTTCAGTTCCCACTTTTCAATCTTTTAATTTTTTTTCTTTTCTCTATTCTCTCTCTACCATATATTAGTATTTTTTTTTATTTTTTTATGATAAACAGGGAATATGTGATATGAAACATACGTATAAATGTAATTAATATGAAAAATTACAATTGCATTAAATATATTACTCTTTTTATATAATTCAATATTACAATGGAAAGTATGGAGTGGCATTAAGTATTTGAGGAGTATGAAGTAATATATTAAATTATTATAATATTGAATATACATTTAATTTCAAAAGATATATAAAGTAAATTATGTCAGGAAAATTTTAAAAAATACATAAAGACAGTAAAGTATTAGAATATGCAATTGTTTAAAAAAGGCTTAGGAATTTATTTCCTGGTTTTACTAGTTTTATTTCATATTTTTTATAATATTTTTTATATTTAATGCAATTGTAATTTTTCATATTAATTACATTTATATTACATATTCCCTGTTTGTCATAAAAAAAACACTAATCTATGGTAGAGAGAGTAGAGAAAAGAAGAAAAATTAAAAGATTGGAAAGTGGGAACTGAAGTCGAAGGGACACAAAAGATGTGAGAGAAGATTAATTAAAGTAAGATGAGAATAAAATAAGAAGTATGGAATGACATTAAGTATTTGGGGAGTGGATCCCTAGATTTGAAGCAATGAAGCATATCTTCTTAGGAAGGAGAGGCTTTTATTTATTTTCTTAAAAAAGTGTCAAACAATTTTACCACATTTTGAAATTGTCTAAAAGTTGTCATTTTATGCATTCTTAATTACATTTTGAATTGTTTATTATTATTTTTTATAATAAATTCTTGCTGCCAAAAAAATCTCGATAATTTAATTTGTGTGATCTAAAAAATGCATTATTCACATGTTAAAAATCAGTTCATCATTAGATCATTTTGGTGACAAATAAAACTTTCAATAAAAAATTATTACTCCATCCTAATTCTTATTATTTATTCTTTTATTAATTGATCAAGGATAATGACAAAATATCGGTTTGCTAAATTTTCTGGATAAATCTACGAAGTTAATTGGTATTAAAGAAAACGAGCTCACGCAGGCAGGATAACTCATATTTAGACATAATTTATAAAATCATGTTTTTTGAAGGTAGAAAGGGACTTTTGATGGAATTACGTTACAAGCGCAATTGCGTTTAATTAATAATAATTAATAGTTCCCTTGAATTTTTTTTAATAGTTGATTGCCGATGCCTATCCTGTTTGGTCCTAAAGCTTTTATTCCTATTAATTATATATCATTTTATGACAACTGGATTCTCTCTCATCAAATGTAACGGAGTTTGAAAATTGAGACATCAAGAAAGTGAGACATTAATCGATAAATTACACGAATAATCTCTCAACTTTGAGTCATTTTTCAATTGATTCATCAACTTCAATTTATAATTAAAATATTTTTTATCTTTTATTTTCTTGCACGATTAGTCCTCATGATCGGTGATAGTGAGTTTTTCGGTTGCCTTGCTTACGTACCCGACTTTCTCTCTCAACCACATTAGCTTAAGCCATCCCCGTCATTATAACTTTTTTTAAAAAAACTAAAAAAATGTGAAAACATCCACATCATCATAAAAAAATAAAAATAAAAAAATGAGGCCGACGCCGCCCCCCTCCTTCTCCCTCAGCCGGCAAGGGAGAAGGAGGGGGGCAACGGTTAGGACTGGACACGAGCTAGGTCGAGCTAGGCTTCTGCTTAAATAGGTCAGGCATGTTGTAAAAAAAAGTATTTAAGCCTGACCTATAGTATAAACTTAGTCTGGCTTATTTTATTAACTTTTAATGCTTGGCCTAGCTTATTAGCCTGTTAAGCCAAATATATTTTTTTATGATCTACTATGTTAAATATAATAAATCTTATTTACTAAAGAAACAATAGATATGAACTAAATAAAAGAGACACCACTAATATATTTCTTCTAAAAATATAATAAAAATAGTAATACTGAACTCAAAATTGAAGATTTAAAAAAAATGAATGATTAAAAATTATATATAATATATAATATATTAATAAATCTTGTCCTGATAAGCTATAAGGCTAGGTCAATTATTAAAAGACTAAGCCTCTTTAAGAAAATAGGCTTTATTTAATATTTTAGCCTGACTTATTTTGATAATAGGCCGAGCCGAGCTAGGCCAAAAATAGGTCGAGCCACGAGTTGCTCACGAAGGGCTCGACTCATTTCCAGTCTTAGCGGCGGCCCCCTCCTGACGCAGCCCCCCTTGAGACGCAAACCCCCCCCCCCCCCCCCCCCTTCTCCCTCGCTGTTGGTGAGGGAGAAGGGAGAGGGGTGGCGGCCCTCCTCATCCTCCTCTGTGAGTCGGTGAGGGAGAAGGGAGGGGGCCGTCGCCCTCCTCTACGAATGGGGGCGTCATCCCTATTTTTTTATTTTTTGTGATAATGTGGATGATCTCATCTTTTTTATTTTTTTATAATGATGTAGATGACTTAAGTTGATATGAATTAGAGAAAAAAGTTGATCACGTAAGCAAGTCAATCGAAAAATCTACTATCATCGGTCAAGACGATTAAGCGTGCAAGAAAATGAAAAATGAAGGACATTCTGGTTATAAATTGAAGTTGGAGAATCAATTAAAAATCGACTCAAAGTTGGGAAATCATTCGTGTAATTTATCTTACACTTTTTACTTTGTTTTGCTTATTAATAATAGATGTTTATTATTATAACTGATATATGGTCATATCAAATAATTTATATAGCCCTCCAACTTTTTTTTTATCAGACAATAAAAAGTAGAAAAATTTTAGTCAATGTAATGACACACTTCTTTTCGGTTTTAAAAAAAGTTTATGGATATAATATGAGAAAAAATATTTTTAAAAGAAAAATGATACAAATAAAATCCGAAATAAAACTTTTTATGCGTATAGGAGTATACGTACAACAGCACGCTCACTTTCTATAGTGCGCACAGAAAAAAAGGAAAAGGAAGAATATAATGTTAAGAGAACAATGTCAAACATTTTGTTCGAATTAGTACTTTTCTTCTAGAACTAGTGATTGAATGTTAAGGCAGCCGTGCACGAATTGTCGACATACGAAAGTCACAAGGTTATCGTCGAGTCACCACTTGTTACATTCCAAAATACGAACTCGACAATAATTAATGTGAATCTTTTAACATTTGCATATTAACAAAATCTAAGCTCATATGTATTCCTTTTTATGTATATAGTTTTGTCTTTGGCATGCAACAATTGCATCAACCGATAATGAATAACTTTTATCGAATATCGTATAATGGTTTTATTGATAAAATTTATTATTGTGCAGAAATTAAAATTTTCTTCTGTCAAAAATATTAATCAAAGTAAAATAAAATGATAAATAACTTAATTTTATAAATATATAGAGATATGAAAGAATAAAAATAATAATAATGAGATGTGATATAATACAGAAGAGAAAAATAAAATTATTACCAAAGAAAAAAATACATATTCGTTAATCACTAAAATTAGTGAAATTTTTTATAGTTTTTATTTTTTATAATCATAATTACAGCTTTTTATTAACAATTTATAATCATGACCGCAACTAACAAAAGGACTTCGCCGACGTATCGTTCGCCGCCGGAAGCTCGAAGTGCCAGAGTCGGCCAGTGCCGCCAGCCATGTACTTCTTGCACAGGAACTCCATTGCGAAGGTCTTCTCCACTTTCCGGTCGACGTCGTGGAGGAAGACGTCCGTCTTCCCCTCCGCCTTCCGCCGCCTCCCCATCACCGCCGCCGAGAAAATCGCCGCCATCCTCCCGGGCGCCGCGGCGTAGTACCCCTTTGGGGCGTCGATCATGATCAGATCCCACTCCCGCTCGTAGATCTCCGCCGGCAGCTCGTCCAGCGCCAACCGGCACTGCCGGTTCCCCTTCAGGTACGCCGTCCCAGGCGCGCAGTCCGGCACGGAGCGCCACGTCCGGAGGAGCTCGTCCGCCTCGTCGAGCCTCGTCCGATACTTGACGTAGTGCGCTCGGAGGTCCGGAGAGGTCTTCAGCACGGACTGGTACCACTCGGGGTCCTCCTCGAGGAAGACGGTGGTGCCGCCCGCGTTGAGGGCGGCCCACATCGGGGAGTCTAGACCGAGGCCGAAGACGAGGAAGTTGCAGGGGGCCCGGCGGCGGAGGACCTCGAAGGAGATGGATATCTCGGCACGCGACTGCTGCGGGACGACGGTAGAGGTGGCGTAGTGGAGGAGTGCCGAGGAGAGAACGGAGCGGGAGGTGGCGTCGAAGGAGCCGCCGGAGGAGGTGTAGACGTTGCAGAAGAGGGCGCGGTCGCCAGAGCGGACGAAGGCGGAGATGAGGAAGGCGCCGGCAACGAGGGTGATGGCCGCCGCAGCCAGGAAGACGGGCCTCTCCGGCACCGCCCGGAACATGGTGGATCGCCGGACGATGATTTATTGGCGATTTAAACGGTCGAGCTCGTGCAGCGCGGTTTCCGAGGGCTTTTTAGTGTCTGCCACCAGTTCGCATCGTTTCTTGGTTTTTTTATATATGGGTCCTCGTTGCCCGTACAAAGCTTTTTAGATGCCGAAATTACCCCTCTCTCTCACCACCATTCAAGATTTGAATATTAACATAAATGACGGGCAGGAGCGGAAGGAAAATCCAAACCACTTGGAAAAAATCTATCCAAAGTCGAAAAAACTCACACAAGCGCGGAGTTGGGGTGTAAAGAAAATTCGACTGATTCTAATTTATTTGATTCGAAATATTTAAAAAATTAAAATTAAAAGTTCGAAGATTTAAGATAATTTTTAATAGATTAAAATTTACTCGTTAAAATGAAGTATTCATCCAAAAAAGTCGTAAAGATCCATGAAACTCATTTTTTTATTTATATTATTATTTTTATATATAATTTCAACTTTTCTCTAATTTCGTAACTTTAGCATTATATTTCATATTATTTATAAAATCAAATATATTTATGTTAATTTTAATTATATATTTTGGGAGTTATAAAGGACGCACAAAGCCACGTGGGGCTCAGCTAGGGGGTACGCGAAGTGGTGTTCACAGTTCACGGGACACGCGTACGACCGGAATTGTTTAGCCCTTGAAATAACGGTCAACGATGGGACGTCACTTTTTATATTAACTTTTCTTAAAGATAGATTGTTTAGCTCTTAGTTTTCATTAACTCTAAATTTACAGAAATGTGTCGACATTAAAAAAAAGATAGAAATATAAAGTTCAATGATGAATATGTATTCCCGTCTAGCCATTTGCTCTTTTTTTTTTACTAATTTTATCACATCATATTTCTTTCGTTGAAATTATGGAATTATAACTCATTTATTAACATTCATTCGTAATTTCCGTGCCATTTATTGTTTTCGTAGAAGGACAAATCATGTTTCATTACGAAAAAAATGATAAAACAAGTGCGATGGAACATGTAGAATTTTTTATGATTACTCGGAATTAGTTAATTAAGTTGATGGTGAACTAATTTTTAATATTTGAATAATGCATATTAATGTGATAAGAATTAGACACTGTGAAACACCTTGACCATGAGTTCCTTAGGACGGTTTTGTACCTCTATTTTATATACGGACTACATCAGGGTTTGGATTTGTCACGACAACTACTAAAATTTTCCAATCGGTCGTTAACTTGAAATTTGAGTCAATGGACAATTGCCACGTCAAGTCCAAAAACATCACTGCAACTCTCTCCTCCCTCTTCTTGTGGTTACTGTCTCCTTTCGTTTCTGTCTCATTCATTCTGCAAATATAATATAATAATTCTCTTTTTTTATTCATTGTGCAACCTCTTCGTCCTCCTCTCTCCTTCTCATTTTCTCTCTCTCTCTTTTTTTATTCATTGTGCAGCAAAGGAGTTCTCTTCTTATCTCCTCAGCCCTGATATTAATTTTATTTTTCGGATAGTGATTCTTTTGTTTTATAGATAAGTACACTATGGGTACCCAATTAAACGCATAAGAAGGAAAAAAAATTCCACAAAGAAAGGCACTTTCTGAAAAGCGACTTCCATTTTGGCAAATTTAAAAGCTTTGAGATGTTTTCCATCTTGCAAAACATAAGTTGGTGACGTCTCGCTCGCACGTCCCTTTTTGTATGTATTCTTCTCTGAAAGGAGTCCGCAATTACATTTGAAGCACATTTTTTTCCCAAGGCGAGGCTCTTATTTATTTTCTTAAAGAAAGTGTCAACGATTTTACCACATTTTGAAAGTTGGAATTTTTATGCATACTTAATTACATTTTGGATTGTTTTTTATTAATTGATCTATGTTCATAACTAAAGCTCCATTTGCTAAATTTTCTGGATGAATCTACGATATTGAGTATTAAAAAAATGAATTCATTCGAGTCTATATAAATGCAAAAAAAATATTGAAAATTTCATAAGCACACAACGTGAAATAATCTTATCGAATTAGTTGTGTGAAATGGATCGCACCATTTTTTGAACATCGAAACTAGCAATAAAAAAAAAGTTCACACAGGATCAGTTATATTCAGGCATGAGATATAAGATCATGCCCATCAAATTTGATGGAATTATGTTACATGCGCAATTGGGTTGTAATTAATATTAATTAGTAGTTACCTTGATTTTTTTAACGAGTTGATGGCCTATGCTTATCCTGGTTGGTCCTAAAGCTTTTATTCCCATTAATTACATTTCATTTTATGACAACTGGATTTTCTCTCATCAAGGGTCATGGAGATTGGAGAATTGAGACATCAACTGCTGCATCTTTTTTACTTTATTTTTTAAAAAGAAAATCTACCGAAAAAAGCTTATTAATAATATATGTTTATATATATATATTAAAAGCAAATGGTCGTGTAAATTGATATTCTAATCTAGCCCACAAGTTTTTTTTATCAGATAATAAAAAACATTCAGCCAAATGTAATGACACACACATGGCACATCTTTTTCAGTTATAAAGAGAGGTTTTATGAGTCTAATATGAGGAAAAAAATAAAAGAGAAAAATATAAATTAATAGAATTTGAATTCAAACTTTTTATGCGTGCAGGGAGTGTTAGCATCACGCTCTCTTTCTTTATAAATAGTGATTAATTGAATGTTAAGCAGCCATGCACGATGTCGACATATTAGGGTCTTTATCATCAAGCGACCACTTGGTACAAATATTTCAAAATACGAACTCCATAATATTAATGTGAATCTTTTAAAATTTTCATCTTACCAAAGAAAGAAGAAAAAAAGAAAAAAAAGAACATAAACTCTAAACAACATATAAGCCCATATGTATTTATTTTATGCATTTTGTTGTCTTTGGCATGCAACAATTTCATTGACGGATATGATAACTTCATCGAATATTGTATAGGAAATAAGAAATATGTAGATTTAAAATGGATTCACATGTAGACTTATTGTTGATTAAAAATTAATGATGGTCTTTGATAAATAATTTTTAAGATAAATTTATAATAAATTTAAGAGTACCATAAATTTGTAAATCAACAATAATTTATATGTGTGAACTTACTTTGGATCCATACAATCCTCAATCCCTATTGTATAATGATGTTATCGCTAAAAAATTATTATTTTATAGAAAGTTAAATTTTCCATCTGCCAAAAATATTAATCAAAGTAAAATAAAAATTGTAGATAATTTAATTTCATAGTAATAGAGATATGAAATAATAATAAAAATAGTTATGAGATGTGGTATATTGGAGAAGAGAAAAATAACATAATTACCCAAAGAAATAAAAAGATATTTTCGAAAATAAATAAATATATTCATTAATCTCTAAAATTAATGATCTTTTATTTATTTTCTTAAAATAAAAGAATATCAACGATTTCACGGCATTTTGACATTGAATGAATGTGTCATTTTTGTGTATGTTTAATTGCATTTATTTCTTTTATTAATTGATTGAGAATCGTGATTAAAATAATTTATAGTATTTTTATACTTTTTACATTTATACTCTAATTAAAATAAAAATTGCAGTCAAAATATTCTACTCTGCTGCCCGTATGCAAACGCGCTAATAAATAAGTTGTCTAAGAGCTATGCATCATGCAATATTCATAAACAAAATAACTTGAGCACATAGTAATGAGGATAAAATCATGCAATGTGAATAATTAATTAATTTTCAATGATCGAATACCTTGTATTCTTAATTCTGACAAGTATATGATGGTTCATATTATCTAACAGTGACATCTCAACATTAGGAAATGAATGTTCAACCGATCCAATTGGCTAATAAAAATAATAAGTATGTATATTTTGAAATATAACTAATTAACAATAACACAACATAATATTTTACTATACAATATTAAGAATCACATAAAATATTTTTTTATAAAAACTATTAAATCAGTATTAAAATTTTAAAAGCATATATTAAATTTAAGGATCTAACCCTGGGTATCCCAAGGGCCTATTTGGTATAAGGATAAAATAAGAACATCAAGTTTGTTATAGAACAATTATCCAAACAACAATTTTTTGCAATTGATGAGGCCCACCTGCAATAATTGCAAAAATAAGAAAATATGAAAGTAAATAAGTTCTCTATGATGACAAGAATAGCTCTGTCCCTATGGGACTGTTTGACAATTGGAACTAGACGTTTGATTCTAATCGGACGTTTGACGAAACTGAAGCCAGAATCTAATTCAAAAAAAGGGGTCCTTTTACATGGTCTCGTGGAACTAGGCATTGTAACTTTTTTTTTTGACTTTGTGTCTTCTTTTTTTTCAATTTCTTTTATTCTTTATTTTCTTTCTTTTATTTTCTCTCTCGTACATATATCTTATATAATAATTTATTTATTAAATATAATATTTATTATAACATATTAATATAATAATATTTCTTATTTATTATTTCGTTAAAAATTTTAATATTTTCCTACATATAATTATTAAAATTGAGATTTTTTAATTTAAATAAATTATTTTTTTAACAAATTTTTTAAAACATAATTTTAATTTTATTTATATTTACTAACAAGATTATATTTTATATTTATAATATCAATTATTATTTAAAAACCAACAAAAAATTAATCAATCACATTTACTTTTTTCTATCACATCAACTAACTTATTTCTCATCATCAAATTTTATTTCATCCAAACATAATTAGAACTACGAAAACTTGATGGAACATTAAGTTTCTATTGTAAAGGACCCCTACAAAGAAACAATGTCACGGATAAAAAAAAATTGTTCTCGAACATTTTTTTTATCCGAACAGCCCCCAAGTGACCTCCCCGCCTTCACCCCGCATGGAAAATAAATTTGGCAACAGGGGCGTCACGAGGGATTCCCAGTGGGGCCCACGACCATGTTTTTTTTTCATTTCTAAACTAGCCACACTTTGTATTTTAATCAATGTTTTTAAAATCGAGCCGAATATCGAATTGACGTGTCAATTGGATCATGGTTCGATCGGTTTAATCGGGTTCAACCGGATTGAACTAGATTTTTATTAAAATATTATTTATCTATTATTTCAAATATATATTATGAATAAAACTTTGAAAAGAATATAAAAAATACTCACAATTTTTTATTAATATTGAAAATTAATTTAAATACTTTCTAAATGATTTAATTAATAAACTCATCCAAAATGTATTGTAATTTTATATGATTAGTATACTTGAATGCAAATAGAAACAAAAAAATAGGCTCATTATATTAAAATAATATGAAATATTCATACTATTAAAAATATTTCAATTCTTGATTCATATCTATTATAATTAAAAGGTAGTAAGTTGAATGATTTAATTTTAATTAGATTGATTATTCTAATGTATATGTTATAAAAAAATGAATAAATTAGTTAACATCAAGAAAATGAAATTGATCAATATTCTTTATATTTATAAAAAAATTATTCTTTCATTACTGTTGTTAATATATATTTTAATTTAATTATTACTTATGTAATAACTTTCCTTTGTATATCTTTTTTCTTAAATTATTTCTCTTTTTCATTCAATTGTTTCCATTTTATTATTTCTCTCACTTTCTTTTTTTCTTCCTTAAATTTCTCCCTTCATTATTCTCCTTAATTTTCTCACTTTATTTATACTATACACCATCAGCTACATTTTTCTCCTTTCAAAATTACTTATTTTCTTTCCTTTTGTATTTGATTCTATCATTCAAAATTCAAAATTTACATGTTTTAATACAAAAATAAAACAAACCAAATTTTATCTTTTTCATAATGATTGATTGCTTTTCTTTTCCATTTCATTCTATCATTAAAAATTTCTAAATTTAGATTTTTTTAATACAATAATAAAAAACCGAATTGAACCGGTTTAATTGGTTGAAAGAAATCAGAATTACAAAACCTGATCGGATCGTGTTAAAATCATTAAGAAACTTGAAAACATAAATACAATAACTTACAATTATTCATTGTTAATGATCGATGAAGAACAACTTAACGGAATGACCTTCCTTAACAACACCAAGAACTTTTCTTCTCTTGCAAGATGGGGAAAGCAAACGAAGAAGACAATCTTTCATTCAATGTTCTAAGAGGTGTGTTTTGAGGACCATGACCATCTATTTATATAAGAACCCTTCATGTGATTTGAATTTTCTACCCATTATAGAAATTTTAATACACCATTTGGTCTCTTCACATTATATTCCATATCATAATATATTAATTACTATGCCCAATATATATTGATCACTTTTATTTGGCTCTTAACTTATTTTGACAATATATTAATTTGTATAATTTACTTTCATATTATACCCAATATTGGATATGATCCAACAATCTCCCACTTGGGTTATATATGAAATCATATAATTATACATCATAAGTACCAAAGTGGGCTCAGCTTTATTGTCAAAATCATAATCCAAAGAATCAATCTCATTCATCGATATATTAATATAGGATCAAAGCAGTATTTGTCGCAATCACCGCAACTTAACTCGACAATGGTCACATATATCAATATGATCAATGATAAGATCATGATATGGATGTGAAGCATAAAAGTTACATACAATGTGATCATACATGTCTACTTTCAACTGGTCCACTTAAATTGAGATCAAACTTAAATAAAAGAGTGAATATAAAAGAAAACTAAACTGTATATATGCTGAAAGCAACAAAACAAAATGTTCACAACTTGAGCATTTATAATTACAAACTCCCATTGAAACTAAACATCCTGAACCAAAATGACACCCATACTAACGGTGTGCTCAAGAAACACCTTGGGTGGCAATCCCTTTGTAAGCGGATCCGCAATCATAGAGTTTGTCCCAATATGCTCAACGGACAATAACTTTTTTCTCACTCTTTCTTTAACAACAAGAAATTTGATATTAATGTGCCGAGATTTTGATGAACTCTTGTTGTTATTGGAATATGCAACTACTGACTTATTGTCACAAAATAATTTCAATGGTCTTTCAATACCATCTATTATGCGCAATCCCGTGATAAAATTTTATAGCCAAATTTCAATGTTTGACACTCTTCCATGATATAGCACCCCCGGCAAGCAAGTAAATGTAGCCCGACGTGGACTTCATGCTATCTTGGCATCCAGCAAAATCGGAGTCTGGATATCCAATGATCTCAAACTAATCTGTTCTCTGATATGTCAACATGTGGTCTTATGTCCTCTGTAAATATCGCAAGACCCTTTTGACTGCTTTTCAATGATCCATTCCTGGATTATTTAGATATCTGCCTAATACCCCAGTAATGTACGCAATATCCGAACGCATACAAATTTGAGCATACATAAGACTTCCTACTGCTGATGCATAAGGAATCTTCTGCATTTTCAAATTTTCAAAATCATTCTTAGGACACTGTTCGAGACTAAACTTGTCTCTTTAGATATAGGGGTACTACCTGGTTTGCAATCTTGCATACCATATCTTTTTAGGATTTTCTCGATATAGGATTTTTGGGATAATCCTAGGATACCTCGAGCACGATCTCGATATATCTGGATTCCCAACATAAAAGATGCATCACCAAGATCTTTCATCTCAAAATGACTTATAAAAAAATTCTTGGTTTCATGCAATAATCCTGTATCATTTGTGGCAAGTAATATGTCATCCACATATAAAATCAAGAAAATATGTTTACTCCCACAAAATTTATGATATACACAATTATCTTAAGTTCATCTCAAAACCAAATGAGATGATAACTTCATGAAATTTGTGATACCATTGTCGAGACGCTTGCTTAAGTCCATAGATGGATTTCTTTAATTTGCAAACCATAGACTTTGCATTACTAGATACAAAATATTCTGGTTGCACTATATAAATCGTTTCATCAATGTCACCATTAAGAAACGATGTCTTTACATCCATCTGATGCAACTCAAGATCAAAATGAGTCACTAATGCCATTATAGTTCTCAAAGAGTCCTTCGATGAAACCAGAGAGAATGTCTCTTGATAATCGATGTCTTCCTTTTGTGTAAAGCCTTGTGCGACAAGTCTCGCCTTATATTTTTCTACATTACTCTTGGAATTCCTTTTAGTTTTAAATAACCATTTAGAACTAACGGGTTTCACACCTTCGAGCAATGGAACGAGATCCCAAACTTTGTTGTCATACATGAACTTCATTTTCTCATTCATGGCATCAATCCACTTTTGAGAATTAGGACTTTCCAAAGTTTGGCGGAGGTTGAATGGATCATCCTCCATTATACCAATATCAAACTCATGTTCTTGGAGATACACAATGTAATCATGTGGCAGTGCATTTCTCCTCTCTCTAGTGGATCTTCTTAATGAAAATTGTTCTTGAAGTTGTAGAGTTTGTTCTTCTGAATTAACATTCAATATAGCAGATTGTGCAACATTATCTTGAATAGTGACATTCTCATTATCAGAAATAAATTCTTGAATAATATCAATAGGAATCTCAATTGATTCCTCCTCAAAGATAATGTTCATAATATTATCTCCTCCCCAAACTCAACATCTTCAAAGAATTGAGCATTACCCATCTCAAAAATTAATCTGCTCATGGGATCATAAAACTTATACCCCTTAGACCTTTCGGAATATCCAACAAAATAGCAACTGATTGTTTTAGAGTCCAATTTTCTCTCATTTGGCCTATAAGGTCTAGCCTCAGTTGGACATCCTCATATATGAAAATAATTTAAACTAGGCTTTTTACTAGTCCAAATTTCATATGGTGTTGGAATACTGTTCAGAATATATGTCGCAGTCTTAAGTGCTTCTCCCCAGAGTGATTCTGGTAAGGTAGAATGACAAATCATGCTCTCCCCATATCTTTAAGTGTTCCATTTCGTCTTTCAGCTATACCGTTCATGCTAGGTGAACCTGACATGGTATATTATGGGATGATACCGTGTTCCTCTAGGAATTTAGCAAAAAGTCCTAAACGTTGTTCTCTTGAACCATCATATCGACCATAGTATTTGCCACCACGATCTGATCTAACAGCTTTAATCCTTTTGCTAAGTTGATTCTCAACTTCAACTTTAAAATTTTTGAACACATCCAATGACTGTGACTTTTCATGAATAAGATATAGATAGCCATATCTAGAATAATCATCTATGAAACTTATAAAATATCATTGACCATTCCATGCAGCTGAATGCAATGGTCCACAAATATCTGTATGTATAAGTTCCAAAAGATTTGTAGTCTTGTTGGCTCCTAATCCCTTTTTATTGGCTTGTTTCCCTTTGATTCAATCAACACAAATGTTGAATGCTGAAAAATCTAAAGGATTGAGGATTTTATTTGACATAAGTTTTTCTATTCTCCTTTTGGAGATGTGACCCAATCTCTTGTGCCATAGCATAGCTGAATCCTTATTAGTTAACTTTCTCTTAATGTCTCGAGTAGTATGCAGAGTTTCATGATATGAAGCAATAGAATCAAGTAAGTAAAGATTATCACAATAAGATAAAGAATCGGAACCAATTAATTTTGAATTATGAAATAAACTGAATTTTCCATTTCCAAATGAACAAGAATAACCAAATTTGTCCAATACAGAAATAGAAATTAAATTTCGTCTAAAAGACGGTACAACAAAAGTTTCACGTAAATCCAAATAGATTCCAGACTTTAATAATAATCTAAACTTTCCAATTGCTTCAACTTCAACTTTCTTGCCATCATCGACATAGATCGACATAGATGTATCTTTCACCATCATTTGACTTTCGGTAATTCAGGCAACCCTGCATAGACACACTTATATGAGTTGTTGCACCGGAATCTAACAACCATGTGTGCCTAGGTACTGAAGCTAAATTAACCTCAAAACAAATCAAATTAAGAAATGTACCTTTCTTTACACGCCAAGCATGATAATTGGTACATTCCTTCTTTTGATGACCTGTTGTACCACAGAAGAAGCATCCAATCTTATTTTATTATTTATGTTGCTTCTTTTGTGGTGTTGCACCTGCAGCATCTTTCTGAACTTTTCTTTTAAGTCCCTTTTTCTTTTCTTTAGAAGTGGTAGCCAAGTGAGTACTTTCTGTCTTTTCTTGCTTCAATCTTTTTTTCTCTTGAACACAGTGAGAGATGAGCTCAGGACCAAGAGTCCTTTTGGCAATTACAGCTCACTTTAACCTGACCAAATTGTACAAGAAGGGATAAAAGAACTAGATGCACAAGTAAGTCTTCAGATAAATCCAACTTGAGTGCTTTTAATTTTGAAGCAATATGAGACATCTTTCATGATGTACTCCCTGATATTTCCTTTACCATGATACTTCATTGAGATTAAATTTGCTAAGAGTGTACTAGTTTCAGCCTTTTCATTCTTAGCAAATCTTTTCTCAAGGGCCTCAAGGAAATCTTTGGTTGTCCATATCTTCTGACATAGTGCCCCTAAATGTTTCTGGAATGGCACGCTTAATTATCATTAGACTTATGCGATTAGATCGCTCCCACTTTTCCATCTCCCTCCTTTCATCAGGGGTACTCAGATAATTTCTGTGGGTTTTGTGATCCTCAAAGCATAGTCCAAATCCATGACTTCGAGAGTAATATTCATATTTTCTCGCCGTGCCTTAAAATTTGTGCCATTTAACATTGGAATGGAATTGATGCTCGCATTGATATTAGTAACAAATGAAGAAACTGAACAGAGAACAAAATAAACATAAGTACCACATTAATCAATAACAAAATATAAATATGGGCAAATCCCATCAAAAGATATCGATACAACATTAATATTTAGTCTTTGGACAGAAATATTTAACTTGCAAGTGATATCTTAATCATGATAATAATAAAAAAAATGATAATAAAATAACATGTCAAATAATAAATTTTCCTTTGGAAAAATTTATTATTTATATGTGACACCAAATAATTATCACAAATATTATCACAATTCTATATGTTACATTTTCAAATATTAAGTTTCCTTTGGGCCACTCAATATTTGACTAGTAACACATAGATCACTATTTACATTTTAAAATAAATCAAACTAGACAAAAGAGGTCACTTTGGTAACATATTGTGCAATAATAATTTATTTCAAAATATATAAGACACTCATATTTATTTCTGATTTATCATTAATAATAATGATAATATAAAGGAATAGAGCAGTCCACTGTGAACTTGTCTCCATAAATACTCTTGCATGGAAAATTTATTATTATTATGCAGTAAATGAAATAAGCCCATACTCCATGCGTGTATACAGAAAAGCAAAATAAACATCATTGCATAAGAAACATGCATTACTATATATTTTGCAATTTGAAATAAATAATAAAAAATATTTATACAAGATGTGTGTGTGCACTACTGCACAGAATAGCCAATTGGTGTACAAGACACACCCAATATAGAAAAAAAATATACGATTCACTTTTCTTATTTGAAAAAATTCATTCACAAAAAAAAAGTGTCATGAATAGGTGCCACCGATACATGTGAAAAAAAATGTCATTAAAAAGTGCCATGCATGCAGAAAATAATGCTTCTTAATATTCTGTAGACACAAATAAATAATTTATACACTCAATATAATGCATATGTTGGTGCCCTTAAACATATTTGGATAGAAAGCAAGAGTGTGCAGATTCATATAAGATGTCATCATGCATGCTAATTGTCCATCGTTAATGATCGATGAAGAACAACTTGACGGAATAGCCTTCCTTAACAACACCATGGACTTTTCTTCTCTTGCAAGATGGGAAAAGCAAAAGAAGAATACAACTTTTCATTCAATGTTTCAAGAGGTGTGTTTTGAGACCATGACCATCTATTTATATAAGAACCCTTCATGTGATTTGAATTTCTACTCATAAATTCTAATATACCCTTTGGTCTCTTCACATTATATTCCATATCATAATATATTAATTACTATGCCCAATATATATTGATCACTTTTATTTGGGTCTTAACTTATTTTGATAATATATTAATTTATATAATTTACTTTCATATTATATCCAATATTGGATATGATCCAACATTGGTTGAACCGGTTTTGCCCATTCAACCCGGTTCTATCTAGTTTTTTTATCATTTCTGGTTTTAAAGAAAAATCGAACCGGATTGGAGGCCGGTTCGCGGTTGAATTGGTCGAACCGACCGATCCGGTTCGGTTTTAAAAACACTGATTTTAATTTAACACTTTTGATTTTTATATTTCATTTACAATTCTCAAAACATCAAAGTAAAATATTTTTTAATGTGAAAATATCAAAATAGTATCTAGATATTTGGAAGATTAATCTTACATCTTAAGATAAAATAAATAATGATTGATATTAAATAATGCAAAAAATTAAGAGAAATAAAAATAAAAAAAAAGAACTAAAAGGTGATCGGATGATAACAGTCCAATTCGAGTCTCAACTTCAGATGCAATTCGACTTAACCCGAACAAAAATTGATGGGTCACTAACATCTTGGAGTGGGAATCAGGGTCAGGATTACAAGTCTACGACCCACTGTCTAACACGATATAAGACCTGCTGGATTCTACATCGAGCCCAATTAAACATCGTTGACCCACACAAATTGGGCCGTCCATTAGTTGTTAGCACATTACGATACTGATATCAACATATTTTTCTTCACGAAAGTGAGAGGATTTACTACTCTCTAAAGATAATTTACCTTGGACGATTTTTTGAGAAATGAAAATATTGGGGGAAGCTATTTTTCTTAAAAATTTGATGTTCGAATATATTTGATTTTTTACATAGTTTGATATGCTTTTCCTAAATTCTTTAATGCGATGTATGGACGTTAGGACAACTGTCTAAGAGAAAGAGAAAATAGGATTCCCCCTCCGCGCCTGTCGGATGGAGATCCGAGGGGAACATTTTCTTTCGTCGGTTCAGGGTTAAAAAATTGATTTTTTCTGCCTGGTTTTTATGCCCCGAAGTTGAACCGTCAACATCAAGCTCCAAGGCCGACATCTCATATCGTCGTCTCATATAGCCAACGTCGAACCGTTGTTCATCAAGCTCCATGCCCGGAACTCCTCCATGTCCATTGCCATCCTCAACGGATCTGCCTCTCCGCTTCCTCGATGTAATCATCATTGTCGTCCAACAGCAGCTAGCGCTCATGCTCTTCGAGCTAGTTCATCATCATAGAGCCGGGAAGTGCAGTGGAGCATGTCGCGATCCCAATGGCCATTTGCATCGGAGCGGAGGACGAGAAAGGGATCTCAAGGCGGCGGAGCACTCCGAAGCCCAATGTTGAGGTCGTAGTAGAATAAGGGGGCGAGGAGAAGTTGATCCGCTGGTTTCTGTCATCGACTGCTAAATTCCCCCACATCGTCGCCTCCATCACCCTTTGCGTGCTCCGATCCTCCGCTCCCTCCTTCCCCTTTGTCCGTCGAAATGTCTGTTCCTTCCTTCACGGCTTTCGTGTGGCCATCGACCAACGCGATAGACTCCGGCTTCCTCACAAAGCTCAAGGGGATCCGTGCCCTAGTTCATTTCATGCCTAAGGTCTCTGTCGCCGTACGATCTTCATGGCCGCCCTTTGCGCACTCCGATCCCTGCTCCCTCCTTCCCCTCCGACTGTCAGAAAGTTTATTCCATCTCTGCAGCTTCCGCGTGGTTGGCGACAATTGCGACCTATCCATCGACTCTGGCTATAACGACCCACAAATCCACCCTAAAAGTTTTGGACATTTGATCTCGTTGTTCCCCGAGACAACATGACAGTAGTCCGATGTTTGGATCATAACTATTTTTATACATTTTTAAATCATATGAAACCAATTTCTATGAAAACTAGACTTCGAGAACTTTTCATCCATATATTATTTATAATTTTTGAATAAGTAAAACATATATAAATACTTATTATAAAATAGTCACGATTTTAATAGATTATGCAAATCCTTATTTATGCAACCCTCAATTAAAATCTCTATTAAGAATAGAATGTTCTTGAGACTCTCAATTCAAATAAAAGATCATTGAAATGAGAGAGAGACGTTTGGATCATCTTTAGATATCTTTGATCTTGTTCTTCAACGTTAATTTCCTTTCTTTTGTCCATATTTTAAGAGAGGGAGGGTTTGAAGATTTTTATAAAGTTTAACCTAAGATTTCATTTCAATGACTTAAATATTCTTATTTAAAAATTGAGATTGTTACATCAGCTTCCTCACGGAGCTCTTCCACAGTGTCACCTTTGTCGCCGTGAGATCGCCACCGCGGACGACACTAGGGCACCGAACCGCCCTTTTCTCGTCGTGAAAATAAACCAATCCATCTAAACCCTTGAACCAGCGAAAGGATCGGGTCCTCCCCCTTTGAATCCTTATATTAAGTTTTCTTCCTCGAGTGAATTCATATCAATATCAAACAGCCGAAAGGGTGCATCAAGGCAATGTCGGCAAAGAAAATTAATTGGAAGAAAAAGGAAAATAAAAGAACAGAAGAAAAATCTCCTCCCTACTAAATAAAGTAATAAACTTTTTCTGTATAGCGTAGACAACGACCCTTTAAACTTTATCGATAATTTAATGAACGCAACGCACTGCACGTACGAGACTGTCAGGAATCCTTGATTCCTTCTCGTCCTTTTTATTTATTTTACATGCCTATCATCACCTTATTCGTCCTTATGTTTTTTGCAACATTAATCGAACATCATTCATGGGTAATTACAGGGAATAAAAACATAATTTTATGCCTGTTATTGATCTTTCTTTTTTTTCTTTTTTTTTTCTAGTGTAAGGAAAAGGATGAACAATTGAACCGGAAAAAAGATTAGGAAATTCAATATCATAATCGTCTAACATAATATGAGTATGCATTTTATTCAGCGTTGGATGACGAAACCAGAAACGCAGCAATAATCTATAATACGAAATTAATTATCTTATAATCGACTTGATACCAAGAATAGCTTAGTCATTAATAATGTTTTTTTTACGGTGTACATAAATCATTCATGATTCATGGACATGCTCGTATGTATTGTATTTATACTTTTTACATCAAAACGTTTCACCTTACTAAGAAAACATGAATTCATTCACTTATGAAAAAAAAAACTAAATCGATTGTTCATTTCGATAGAATAAACCTCGAAAAAGAGTAACAGTTTAAAATTTTATTTCACATTTAGATAATGTATTCTCGAAACTCAAAAATACATTGTACACAAATTTGGAAAAAAGTAGATGGACACAAATTTATGAGCTCGTGAGAAGGGTTAGCAAGTGCACTTCAAATGATTAAAAAAATGCACATCACTTTTTTATTTCATACGTATGAAAGATTAAAAGAGCGTCGCTAAAAAAAACATTCATGCTAAAAGTAAGTATCATCTCAACCTAAAAAGTTAAAAGTGAATATTATTTAATATGTACAAAAAATAAATGAGCGAGATATATCTGATATATGTAAATAATAATAACATAGACACGTCTAGGCACAAACAATATTAAAATAATTTAGATCTCCTCACGAAAAGTATCATTAACTGAAGAAAAAAGTTTTGGAATGAATGAAATCTTGACTGAAGAAAGTTCTCAATTCATAGTTGGTTGAAGAATTATAGAAATAATCATAAGATGACAATATTTCGTAATAGCAAACAACGAAATGCTCTCTAATTATGGATCGACGGGGCTTTTTAATTGAAATCTAGGTGAGCATTTAGAAAAAAAAAACATAAGCAGGTTTTTGTTGGATTCACTTTGTTCTGTTTCCTTTTTCTTTAATAAGTCTGTCATTTTGGCAGAAAATTTTGTAAGAAAACAAGGATGAAATAGATGAGCTCGTTATCTAAAATAGTTTTGCGGTCGCAATCAATGATTAAATTATTGTTAATGGGAAATAATTTGTTCACATATTTAAAATGTTAATTTAACCTACATAAAATTTTAGAATATCATGTTTCATTATAGTTAATATGAAAAATAATGATAATTTTAATTTATGAATTTGATTTGTTTTTAAGAGATTAGATTCTTATTTTCCAAAATTTAAAATATTAAATTAGGATCGATGCGAAAATTTATTTTCGTACTAATAAAATGCGAATTGACACGAACGTTTAATCAGAAAACATTTCATTAGACGGCCTAATGGTCATTAGACTCATTACATAAACATTTTAAAAACCAGCACCGCCTTTGGACCGTCCGCACTCTTTTAGCCTGTCCTTTATAATAGCCCGCATATTACGATCCTCGTACGAATATTTGTACACCGTCGATTCGGATTATACGAATAGTCCAACGATCGTAGATTTCGGACTATAGAGACATCTATGCCGACGCCTTAAGCAAGAGCCGCACAACAACCGACCACAGCCGGTTGCAGCGCGCATTTTGAGACACCGCGAGCTCTCTATCGCTCGTCTCCTCCATCTTCTATTCTTCTTTTTTAATTTCGTCACTTCATTTGCTTGTTTGCTTTGGTTTGCAAGCAAAAACTGCTAAACGCCTAAACCCTTACTCCTTCTCGATCGAAAAAAATCGCCGAAAAGGTTTGAGAAAAGGGGAAGGGAAAATAACGACGGACGGAGAATAAAGCAGCATAAGAGATGAAAAATCTCTACCCTAAAGGGGGTAAAGGGAAGATTCACCCTTCGCCGGCGCCCCCCTCTGCCGTTCCTGGCGGTGGAGGTTCTTCGCCATCGGGATACGACGTCCTAGCCGTGCTCAAGCTGCTTCCGGCGGCTATCCTTGCACTGACCGTTGCTATGACGTACGAGGATAAGGAGGTGCTCGCGTACCTGATCACTAGGTCTATCCACGGGGGCCCGGCGACGGCCCTCGCTGGAGGCGGCGGCGACCGCAACGGGGAGGATCGGCCGCGGTGCAGGAGAGCTGCGGCGGGGTTCGGTCATCGTCCCGCGTTCGACTGCGGATGCTTCGACTGTTACACTAGCTTTTGGTCCCGATGGGACTGCTCCCCAGACCGCGAGCTGATACACCAGGCAATCGAAGCGTTCGAGGAGCACCTCGCGTGCTCGGAGAAGAGCGGCAGCGTCAAGGGGCGGCGCAGGGTGCGGAAGACCGGAGGCGAGAGCGCGGAGAAGGGGAAGAAGGTGAAAGACAAGGAAAAACGGAAGAAGAAGGCGGATGGAGTGACCTTTGTTGCTGAGGAGCAGGAGGCGAAGGCGCCGGAGGACATGCTGGCGGTAGTTGTTTCCACCAGCGGAGTCGAAAGCTTCGCAGCCGAAGAAAAGGGCGGAGCTCTGGAAGAGACGACGACGGCGCCGGCGTCGGTGTCCATCGAGTCTGTCGGAGGGGATGAGGCTGTGCCCATTGTGGAAGAGGAAGAAGAGGACGCGCCGGTGGTAGCCGGAGGGGACGAACGGCGGAGAGGATGGCCGGACGTGATGGGGATGTTTAAATCGCGGTTATGGAGCCTTTGGGGTCCGGGCCTGTGAGTCCTCTACTTCCTTTTAGTTCCTCAAAGTTTATTTAGTTTTTTTCCCAAAAAGAGATGGGCACAAAAAAAATTTAACTTTGCAAATTTTGGTGCCTTTCCTTTTATGTAGCGTTGTTGTTGAGATTTTGATATTTGTATTAACTTGTAAATTAATCTGCTTTATTTATGCTGCGTTTATCTATCTTATTTTTTTTCCGGTCGTTTTGGTAGTTTATCTCGCCGGATTTATGGCACATATGAACAAAAACGAGGTTAAGGATCCTGTTTCATCGTTACCTCTTTTGTTATCAAAAGTTCTTAGCATTTATTAGTTGCGTATATGCTATTGTTGCCATTAATATGTTTGAGTGTACAAGGCAATAAATTTAAAGCCGAAAGATGCAGATCGACGAGATCGTTTTATCAAGATGGATTATGTTATTTTGTGCAGTTAATGCTCCAGTGCATTATTTCGTGCTTCGTTATCTCCAGTCTGAAATATGTAAATTGTTGTCATTAATATGTCAATTGTAGCAGGTAATAAGTGGATAGAGATTGTTGAGTTGGTCGTTGTTGCTGTCCCAAGAGGACCGTGAAATATGTAATGATATTATTGTCAATAATGGTGTCGTCAACTGTGGAAGGTAATAAGTGGGTATTGATTATTAGGAGTCAGATAATTGGAGTTGGTGCGTTGTTGTTTTGGTACTCTTATCAATTATCATGATCCCAGGAGGATGAGGCCAAAAGGCTTTGATTAGTTTAAAGCCACATCAAGGAGTAGAGTAAGAGTAAGAGTGGTAGATAGAAATGTTTAGCCAATGTTCATCCAAGATAGATATCAGTCATTGTTAACATCGTCATCATCATGTAGCTTTGTTACGCGTGTTCTGACTTTCTGATAAGAAGAGAGGTGTTACTTGACCAAATAACAATATGGTAAAATGGAAGATGATTCTCGTAGTAGCTGTGACGTTTGGTGTGTTTGTGTCTCGTTGGTGGAGTAGATCATTTACTTTAGGAAACAAAAATGAAAAGGAAAAAAACAATGACCGAGTTTTAATTGGCATTCATTTAAACTGGCTAATATGTCTGGGTTGGAATTTTGGGGACGAATTGATACCGAATTCATTTAGATGGAGGAAACATTTCATGTTGATTGAAATTTTGATTTTTGAGTCGCCCCCCTCTTCTTCTTATCTTATCCTCATGAATGGGTATTGTTATATTTTGAGGGGGTCACGGGAATTTGGATGATAGGCGAAGGAAGCTTACTCGGATGACCCATCACATGTATTAGTTCCAATCCCCCAAAGCCCCAAAGGAGGGAGGGGTCTACCGTCCACACATTTGCTCGCTCGGCCGTCACCAATTAACTGCAGCGGAGCTGCTGCCGCCGCCTGCTGCTGCTGACATTATAATAATATACTTCTGCCACACCAGCCGGTCCCACACCCCCACATACTTCCTTTGGACCTGTGAATCCATCTTTATTACTAGATAAATTATATTTCAAATTAAATAAAATCAAATTTCACAATTAATATTTTTTCATTAAAATTATATAAAAACTATTTTTGTAATAAATCTATATAGTGTATGCATGAAATGGAAATAATAATTATTAAATTTACTTTGTAACTTATAAGCATGACTATAAAAAATATAGTTGAATGATGATGAAATAGAAACAAAAAGTAATAAGAAAAATTGAGAAAGAAATAATGCATTTGAAAAGAATACGAGATATATATATATATATATATATATATATATATATATATATATATTCATTTGGTGAAGCATTGTGTAACGCTTTTATCATCGTCGGCCATTTCAGTTTTGAGCCCACTAAACTACTTCCCCCTCCTATCTCCTCTCTCTCTCTCTTCTATCTCTTCTCTCTCCCCTTGGACATCTCTTCTCTCTCTCCCCTCCAGCATCCTCGATCTACCTTCGGTGCTCCTCGTCGCCGCCCCTCCCCTAAGGTCTGCATCGCCGCCGCCGTCGCTCCCCTCCGATCTACGCCGCCGCTCCGCTCTCCTCTCCCCTTCGATTTGCGCCGCCTCCTCTCCCCTCCGATCTCTATCTTCTCTCCTCTGATCGTCGCCCCCATCTCTGGTCAGTGCCATCGTCGCCTCCCCTCTCCTCCGATCCGGCGTCGGCGGCCAGGTGCTGGCGATGGTGGGGTGAGGTGATTTCGAGGGAAGAGAGATGATTTTTTTGTTTTAAGGTGGTTTTGATTTGAACCGCATATTTGAAATGGATGGCGATGATAGACGCGTTACACAATGTTTTACCAAATGAGTGTTTACACAATCATTTAAACATATATATATATATATATATATATATATATATATATATAACTTCTAGTTTTTAAACAGTAGTAAAAGTATTTTTTTAATTCAAAATATTAAACTTTATTTCTTTATGTTGTTTATCAAATAAAACGGATGGTAAAGTGTTATTCCAGATGACAATATAAAACATAGCCTAAGAATCTTGTATATCGTGTTAGTATATTATAGTTTAAAGACATGATTGGCAATGCTTTTCAACCAAAGAAATTAAAAAAAAACTATTTAATAGTATCTTAAATATAATTTATCAAGATTTATAACTTCGAGAAAATTGTCTGGGAACAGTGGGTGATAAGAGTTTAAATTAAAAGAAAAACATTGGTTATCACTAAAAAAAACTTATGCTGCCCCTTAACGAGTTCATCCTTTTTCACTTGCTAGTATAGAAGTTCTAAAATCTAAGCTTCAGGATTTGTGGCGCAATGGATAAGAATACAGATGGTTTCAAGATTCCTATTAGGTTTTGAGGATTATGTAAATTTACTCGTCAATTTGCTCCAATCAAATTTAATTTATTACATTTTTTTTGAATTCAATCAGAACTTTGATATCTATGACTATTAGTATTTGATTAATTCAAAGTTATGATGAAAAATTAAAATGATATTCTCCTGTTCAAAGTTATGATTTCACTTCAATATTATTAATACTGATTAAATCACATGAAATATAACCCTGCCAATCAACCTTGGTTGATTTATTACAACTTTCTTCTCCTAAGCTTGTTTGATAATGAAATCAGGCTACAAGCAAGATTGATTCCAGCCTATTATTGAAATAGAGAATGGTGGTCGAGGTGGTATGATTTTTGAGATGGAACTAGGTCATCATTATTACCTTAAAATAGGAGTTATGTGACTCTGATTTTGAGGTGGTGGAATAATGGAATCAGTCCTTTTCCATTTTTCACTTATTTATTTGGCTTTTTTTTCTTTTCAACCTTTTTTTCTTTTATCATTTTATAAAATAATTTATTTATTAAATATAAAATAGTTATAGTAAATGTTAATATAATGTTATTTATTACTTTATTAAAATTTTAATATAATTAAATAAAAATAATTTTTATATTGAAATAATATATTTTAAAAGAATTTTCCATAGAAATTTGAAATTAATACTTTTATTTATATTAATTAATAAAATTATTAGAATATCTATTTTTTGTTCAAACATCTTTATAATTAATTCATCACATTTATTTTTTTTATCACATCATATTACGTCGAATACTCTTCAATTTGACCGTTTCCCAACGTTATTCTTCAACTTCATTTTGTAACAAGACTATCATCCATCTTATAACTTGTTCTGTCATTTCAATCGAAAATAGTTAGTTTCCGAATGGAATGATGTGGCATTTAGTTATTTTATAAAATTATATAAAATATAAAATATAAAATATTAAAAATGAATTTTAAAAAATACCCTATCCCTCCCTCTTCCGGAGGCGTCATGAAAATGAAAGGTAGTCTTGTTACAAATTAAAGTTGAAAAATAACGTTAAAAAAATGATCAAAGTTAAAAAACATTTAACGCAATTTACTTCATCAATTCTTTCATTCCTTGTCGTTATTTTTCGATTAATTCAAATTCATACTATTCTATTTTGGAACGCAGCCCTAGTGCTGCTTCAGACTGCAGCAAGAAGGGGGGCCCTTGACACCAGCAATCGCAGTAATGTGACATTGGCATATACTCCCCCCCACCCCTTCCTTATCACATTGTCCAATTAAGAATCCTGGATTCCTTCCTTTTGTTATCTTATCCACTATTTTATTTTTCTTTTGTTACTTTACGTTTGAGTTGTATTTTAGTTACCCTGAACATATTCTGACTACTAATTAATTATCTTCACCTAACAAAATGGCTGCAAGGAATCAATCAATCAGTCAATCATCCTCTCAGAGTCACATGCCGTTTTCTGCTGAGTAGTTGTAGGAGGATTATTTTGTTTCTTCTTTTTTTTTTTTTTTTGGTAATGTGGATTATTTTGTTTCTTTGAATAGGTCGTTGGTAAATGATTTTCTTTCTGGGTGCAGATGTTAAACACTCTGCATCGTATATATGAGATTTAAATGTTGTGTTTCTAAATGCAACCGTTTTTTTTTAAAGTTCTCTTGAATTAATAAATTAATTTGATGTATATTTAGATGAAGTGAAACGTAATGATGAAAAGAAAAAATTAATGTGATATATAAATTTTTGGTGAGTTTTGTATTAAAAATAATTATTATAATTATAAAGTATAATTTTATTCTTATAAAAAATAATGTTCTAAATTAAAACTTTGTTATGAAAAAAAATATAATATTCAAATACAAAAAATCATTTATTACAATTAACTATAATTAAAAAATATTAAAATTTTAATAAAATAATAAGTTATAGATAATATTATATTAATTATTTATAATAAATATTATATATAAAATAAATAAATTATTTTATAAGGATAAGATGTGTGAGAGAGAAAAGAAAAAAATAAAAAAATAAATACCCAAAAAAGAGTCACATAAAAAAACATCAGAGCTATTACAGTGCCCATGTACGCCCCGATTTCAGCTCTCAATTTCGTCTCTTTCGACGAAATCATGGACCGCATTTGACGGAATCGAGTGCGCCAATCCAAACGCGGCCAAAGTGAAAGTATATAAAAATTAAAAAATTAAAAATTATATACAAAATGTAGTGTTATTATATACGTGGAAATAGTGCTGAAATTTAATGTTATACATGTTTTAATTATGGGTATAATGTATCTATAAAGCAACCTTTACTTCACAGTACGTGAATTGTGAAGTACGATATCAATCATCCATATTTAATTTGACGGTTCAAATCAAAGCTGATCATATATCATTAAATTTTAATCCATCGATTATGATTCATCTCACGAGATAATCACCCACCGTCCCTCCTATCTGCAAGGGCCTTCGACCATGTTTGCCATGGCTGCCGCCGCCCGCCACCCATCCACCCTCCCTCTCTCTCTCCCTCTCACATTCTGCAAGGGCCTTCGAGCGTTTCGTCGTCGACGTCTGCCCAGCTCTCGCATCATCCAGTCGTGAATTTGTGTTTAAGTAAAAAATATCAATTTCACACAGTACGTCGCGGAAGCTTAAAATTGATTCGTTAAACCTTTTAAATCAATGCAAATCAAACTAAATCATAATCATAATATGAGGGAGAGGGAGAGAGACAATGCAAACACAAAGTGTATGGGTGATTGTTGACGATGTTCGACCACACTTTGGTCTACATTTCCGCTCCGACTTCTCGACCTCGTGACCGTCGGAGATTCTACTAAACTCTTCCTTAATTTCAAATGGGACAACTTCTCCTCCTAGGAAGCTAATCTTTTCTTTCGCTTAAGAGTGATGCAGAAATCCCAAAATCTGACCTCCCACTCACCCATGATATAGAACCCCTTCTCCCACGCTTCCCCCTGGCGTCTCTTCGGAGGGACCTAACCTCCCTCCTTTTTCTCCCGGCGTCTCGTCGGAGGAACCTCGCCTCCCTCCTCCTTCCCCCCCTCACTACCTGCCAACAGAGCCATGAGTGTACCCTCAGATCCTAACACTGCAACCCACCTCCAACCCCCACTCCCCAAAGCTAGATCCACCTACAGAGATGTCGTTACTGTAAGAAATTTTTTGGCGTCCAGATCGTTGAGATCGGGTAGCGAGATGCACAGAAACGCCTCAGAGCTCATCTCCCCAAATCAATTGCGCTCCATACAGGAAGAGATCACTGAAGAAGTCGTTATCCCAGCGAATGAGGTTGCGAGCTAGGCGGAGGAACTAAAGTGGTGCCTGGTCAGAAGATTGATTGGTTACCTACACTTGGATCTACTGCGAAAGGAGCTCCTGCAGATCTGGAACCTTACTCAGGGGCTGACCATAAAAGCTATGGGTAACAATTTCATACACCTCTCCTTTGGTTGTCTGCAGGAAAGGCTTCGTGTGTTAACAGGCGGCCCATGGAACCTCAACGAACATGTTCTGGTTGTATCTCAACCGCAGCCATACTTTCGCGCTTCCGGTGATATTCCCCCATGCCTACCGATCTGGCTAAGATTACAAGGTATGCCATATGAACTCCAAAATCGAGATTCCATTCTTCGTATTGCAGGTTACTTCGTCCCCCGTGCATGGATGATGCATCCATCAATGAAGATCAATGCCATGATGTTCGGGTCTGCATTGACTTGGATTTGAAAAGCTTAATTAAACAAGGCTTATGGATAAAAAATCCCGACAGTAGCAGGTATTTTCAATGAGTAACATATGAGAACTTGCCTGTCTTTTGCTTCAGATATGGTCTTGTAGGTCACCGCCTGGAGGAATGTCAGAAGGCTCTAGTGGCCGGAGCTGAGAGGAGGAAAGTCCTCCTTTTCGTCCCATGGCTTAGAACCTTCTCCGGAAGGCACAGACATGGGCAGTTGTCGGCTTTGATGGAGATTCACGGTGCTCGGGGAAGGCAACTTTCGAACACTAGAAGCGTCGGCAACGGTGCTCGGGATTTGCTTGTGTCGCCCCCTTGCAGCGCTGTCGATCCCTCCGTGTCGCGGCCACCGGTCCAGACTACTGATAAATCGGTTCAATATCCTTTCAGGCCCAGATCTAAACGGCACCCCAAAATCAGACGTTCAAGATGGAGACACTCCGGATTGCCCTAACGGAAGCCTGAACGAAGGTAACGGTGGAATCACAGAGCCGTTATCGCCACGCGAAGTACCACCAACGGATATGCGCGACAACCTGGTGATGGCGCAATCTTTGATACTCTCCTCATGTGACGCGCATGAGGACTTTGACACTGCCTTTCCGCCTCTATTGCCTCCACCCTTTCCTTCCCCGCCTCACTCTCATGCTAGGGTTTCTTCGGTTCCTGCTGGGCTCTCCAAAGCACGATCATCTAGCCCGACGCCCGAGGCACCCCCCAAAGATATGACCACTCCAAGTCACAAGGAGCTCGTGGAGGAAATGCAGAAGCGCTTCAATGACCGAGATTGCCTCAGAGAACATACGGATTTGGAGGAAGGGCATATAAACCCTGACGAGGAGACGGAAGAGGAACGAGAGGAGCCAGATGAAGATCTAGCACCAACACTCAGGAAAGAGCCGAAGCAGAACATGACTAAGAAAAGGGTGCCATCGTCCTTGCTCCCCCCACTTCAGCAGATCATGCGCAACCATAAGCTAAAAAGAGGTAAGCAAAAATGTCTCGAGCAGGATACCCCCATTGACTCTCTTCTCGTCCATTCGCAGATGGAGGCCGGGCAACCGACTACCAAAGCATGAAGATCATATCCTAGAACTGCAGGGGGGCCTCTCAGAGCAAGGTGAGGGAGCAGCTCCGAGAAATGCTTAATAGGTATTAGCCCGATTTAATTATATTAGTTGAAACACACGCCACAAGTACGCAGATGGACAAGATCCTTCGCTACTTAGGGAATCAGTGGAGTGGCTACTGTCAGGAGGGGGATGACGCCTCCGGGGGCATCCTCCTGGCATGGTGACACCAAGAAATACAAGTCACAACCATCAGTAAGGAAAATCAGGTTATACATGCTGTTATTACCTCAGGTAGTTTCTCATCTCTCATCTCATGTGTCTATGCTAGCACTGCCCCTATGCAGTGCACAATACTTTTTAACCATCTTAAGAACATTAATGTAGACAATATACCTTGGATTATCTTAGGAGACTTCAACTTCATTCTTCAACCTGAGGATAAAATTGGGGGAAAACCTTTTGGCCTTCTGGGACTTAATTACATATCAAGGATTAATAGATGTGGATCTCATTGGCACTCAACACACATGGTGTAACAACCGCCAGGGGGCAGCAAGAATACTGTATAGATTGGATAGGATCTTGGTGAGCAATGACTGGGTCATGGCTTACCCTAGCATGACTCTAAGAACCTTAGCTCGATGCCCTCAGAGCATGCCCCCTTTTTTCTACAAACTAATATTAAGAGGAAAAAATCAAAACAATTCAGGTATAAGCACTTTTGGTTCAGTTATCTGAAACCAAAAGAGATAGTACAAAAGGAATGGACAACCAATAGGTCCAGCTGCCAGGCCTTAAAAGCAATTAAAAATAGAACGCGACACTGGAATGCCAAAACCCTAGGTAGTTTAGAGCAGAGAGTTGTTCAGGTACTGGAGCACATCCAGCAGTTGGAACTCAATGACAGTAGGACTAGGCTCTCTATTGAGGATTGTAGTAAACTAAGGGCTGCTTACAACCTCCATGCAACATTGAGAAGGCAAATAAGTATTAAGTGGTGGTCTAAATTTAGGGTGAATTGGATAAAAGATTGAGATAAAAATACAAAAAAAATTTCACCTAAGCACCATGATTAGCCACAGAAAAAAATAGTAGAAATGCTCTTGTCACTAATGAGGGGGTAACAGTGGAGGATGATACTCAGATTAGGTCCCTGTTTGTGAACCATTATAGTGACCTATGGAGACAGGAATGCACTCCCATGGTCCCAATTAGTCTTTGGCCTGAACTACCTAAGATTCAGAGTAGCTCTCATGCCCAACTGTTGACACCTATAACTAGTCAAGAAATTAAAAAAAACCTTGTGGGAATTGCCATTGGGGAAGGCCCCTGGCCTAGATGGGTTCACTGTTGAATTCTACAGGAACTATCGGGAGATTATTGGACAAAAAATATGTGCTGAAATCCAATCTTTTTTCCTTTCTAATCATCTCCCTACTGCTTGGACATGGACCACCCTTATTTTCATACCAAAAAGGACTACTCCAAAAATTGTATATGATTATAGACCAATCTCCTTATGTAATATTCATATATAAGGTCATCTCAAAAATCATCACTAATAGATTTAGACCCTTATTGCCATCCCTCATTGATCCTGCCCAATCAGCCTTTGTAAAAAATAGATTAATACATGACAACATCCTAACTGTTCAAGAATTCGTACACTCCACGGAAAAGGGTACGCAAAAGCATATGTTGATTAAAGCGGATATGGAAAATCCTTCGATAGAGTATCTTGGTATGGGATTAGGAGTATCCTGCAAATCATGAACTTTCCCCCATCTTCATAAATTGGATTATTGAATGTGTAACCTCCCCCAATTTCAGTTGTTATGTCAATGGTGCCTTATCACAGAACTTCAAGAGCTACCAGGGTATTAGACAGGGAGACCCCTTGGCACCCTACCTTTTTATCCTAACCTCACAAGTCCTCCCTTCTCTACTCAACAAGGCAGTCCTAACTGGGTGTATCAAACCATTTAGCATAGGAAACTTTAGTATGAGCCATTTGTCATATGCAGATGATCTGCTCATTTGTGTTGCAGTAACGAAAAGAAACTGTATTAATTTGAATAGGGTTTTACAGCAATATGAGAGGCTCACAAATAAAAAGCTTAACCCACAAAAGTCTGCATTGTACTTACCTTCAAAGTTACATGCACATAGAGTTAACATTGTTAAGCAAACCTTGAGGTCCAGTTGGGTAAATTCCCCTTTACCTATTTAGGTGTACCCATATCACACAAGATGCTGCCCATTAGCAATCAGAGAGGGATTATTGAGAGAGTGTCATCCAAACTGGCCGGTTGGAAAAGATGCTCTTTAAGTCAAGCTAGAAAGTTAACTCTAATCAATTCTATTATTAATTTCACTTCTATTTATACTATGGGAGTCTCACATGTCTCTGCTGGTCTGCTAAGTGAAATTGAGAAGATCTCTAGAGATTTCCTCTGGGATTCCAATGGGGAGAGAAGAGGCCTTCACCTCTTAAACTGGGATACTATCCAATTACCTAAAATGTTTAGGGGTTTGGGAGTGAAAAAGCTGACCCACATTCGTACTGCACTGCTAGTCAAGAGAATTCACACGCTGCTAAAAAAAAGATGATACCTTGTGGGTTAACCTCACTCTTGCCAAGTATGGGTCCTTCCACCCCTGGTCTGCCCCTACTGGCCCTCTCACTGTGTCTGACACTTAGGCTAATTCTGCGGTCTCATGGAAAATGGTTAAAACTGCAACAAGTAAGTTGAGAGAGGGGTTCATGAAAATCATAAGTAACGGCAAGCACACTTATATTTGGGAGGATCCCTGGCCCTTTGAAATTTCACTTGCTTTGAAACCTACTTTTATTAATGTTGAAGCTATATCCTTGCATCAAATGGTTGCTGAACTTATTGCTAACAATGTGTGGGATAATCAATTATTACAATTTTGTTTTAGTCCTGATCTGATCTCTAAAATTGTTTCAATTCATTTGCCTACTTCTAATGTCGAGGATGACACATGGGTTTGGGTGTCTGACACCCATGGTGAGGCAAATGCAAAATATGTGTCTCGATTCCTCTGTAAGGACAATTGCTCAACCATAACATCTGGAAGGTCTGCTTGAAACTCACTGTGGTGGATTAAGGTTCCCCAAAAAATTTCAATATTTTTATGGAAATTATTTCACAATCGCTTGCCAACAAAAGATTTCTTCTTGAGTTTTGACACCTCTGTGAATACGAACTGCTCCTTCTGTGGTTTAAGTACGGAATATAATGCCCATTTATTCTTTCTCTGCCTTATGGCTCTTGAGTTATGGACGATTTTTCAGCAACAACTTAATTGTAATTTTCTTTATATGGATTCTTGGCACCTTGGCGACTGGATCAAGGAAGGTTGCAACCTCAACCGGAGATCAAAATCTATTTTCTTGTCGCTCTTTGCTTTCTGCCTATGGGGTATTTGGATGACTAGAAATGATCGCCACTTTAGTTCCAGGCAGGCAACCATGTTATGTGTTTGGGAGCGAGCTGTCGCCTTACATACGGAATATGTGAATGCCCATGTACCTGAGGCAACTGACCCCCAGGACTCTAGTCGAGTTCGGTAGGAGCCCCCGGCCGAATCCTGGGTTAAGCTTAACTCAAATGAATCCTTCTTGAATTCATCACGGACGGAGGGAGCGGGCTATATCATTCGTGCCCCTAATTCTTCTTTCCTTGCTGCAGGAGCTCGAAGACAAGACACAGACTCGATTCTTGAGCTAGAAGCATGGGCGTTACACTTCAAATTGGATGAATGCCGGAATCGTGGCTACCCAAGGTCCAAGCTGTTGTGGACTCTGAGACGTTAATCAACATTATCAACCAAAGATACAAGTGCCCGCGGAGAATACAGAACATAGTCAAATCCATTTTAGCACTCACTATTACTTTTGAATCCTTTCAACTGATATTTTGTAATAGAAACTGTAATAGAGCAGCTGATTTTTTGGCTCGTATTGGGAGAGAACTTTCTCTCAATAGCTTTTGTGAGGAGAATCTCCCTCATGGACTCCTCAATATTTTGTATGACGATGCCCAAGGCTTGATTATCAATACATAACATAACCTCCTTTTGATAAAGAAAAAGAGGCAAGATTTTGATCCTCTTTTACATAGGAGATCTCTCAATTTTTTTTCAACAATTATTTCTCTCCTTTACAACATCAAACTCAGAAGAATAGAAGAAAGAAAGAAAAAAGCTAAAAATGATAACCTCAAGAAAAGAATCTTCTTTTTGATAACTTAAAGTCTTTTCTTCAATGCTTGGATGAGTGCATTTATTTTTGGCTTTGACACTCTTTTTATAGAATTCAACATGTGAAAAATGCATCGACCGATTTGTCGACCAATGTAGTCTCGACGTGGATTTGGACAGCTCATGCGTTGATCGGTCAATCGGTATCTCGAATAGGTCGATCGGTGTGGTCTCGACCGATAAGTTGATCGATCTGTACTATTTTGAGCGTAACATTTTGTAAAGTCATTCAAATTAGATAATTTTGAATTCTATGAATAGCTAGTATGATTATCTACAACTTTAATATTCATCATTCATCCATAATCTAATAAGATTATTGTCAAATATTTAATCAAAGTTTAGTGCATAAAGTTGTCCTTTTTTCAACATTTAACCTTACTTTTTCGAGATTTGTATGATCAAAATACAATTTTATATATCATTAAAACTTTACTCCAACAGAAGGAGGCAATCCTCTCATGGTCTTCATCGAAAGTTGGGAATACCGAATGGAATGAGGATTTGGGAACACCACTGCCTAAACTGCCTGGATCATTAGGATTTGGGGACATTGCACCGCTTGGATTGCTGCCGGAGCTCTTGCCTGAGCTAGCCACCGGAGCCGCCGTCCGCTTGGATCGCCGGCCACTGCGATCGAGAATGCCACTGCCTGAACTGTCTCGATCTTTTGGATTTGGGGACATCACCGTTGGGCTGGATCGTCGTTAGAGCCCTTGCCTAGATTGTTGTCGGAGCCCTCGCCTAAACTGCCAGGCATCAAAGCCGCTAACCGCTTGGATCTCGACCACCTGGATCGAGAAGGCCACCACCTGAATAGTCGTTGGAGCCCTCGACTGAACCTCCAACCACCGAAGCCGCTGACGCTTGGATCGTCGATCAAATAAATCAAGAGAGCGTGCCAGATCAAGAGAGGGAGGCAGATCGCCGAACCACGCTTGCCTAAATCACCGTTGGAACTCTTGCCTGAATTGCCAACCACCGAAGTTGCCGACCACCACTAGAGCCGCCGATCATCTAGATCGCCGAGCGCCAGATCGAGAGAGGGAGAGAAAGGGGGAGAGAGAGGGAGGAGGAATATATCGTGAGGTGTAAGGAAAATCTTCTGAGATATAGGCAAAATCTCGCACGCCTTCATATCAAGTTAAATATGAATGATTGAGATCGCACTTTACAGGGTGTGAAGCAAAGGGTACTTCGTATATACATTATACCTTTTAATTATGATAAGATGATGAAAATAGTAATAAGCCGTCGGAGTAAAATTAATTAATTATTGCTTCTGTTAGCTCCAAGGTCCGGAGACTCCGGACCTTGTATTCTTAAACTACAGAACAATATTTCCGGTTTTTTTTTTGATAGAGCATAAATTCTAATATTCCTTTTATACTTTATTGGAATAAAAAATTACTTCTACTTTCTATTTACGAAGAACTTGCTCTTATCGCCTCCCTTAAATGACTGACGTGCTTGTTGTTACAATTTTTGTACCAGAAATTAAAATTATGTACGAAAGAATGAATGGAGAATTTAAGATGAGTCAAAATTTTATCAGATAAAAATAAAAAAAATTACAGTTCAGATTATTTTTTTGTTTGGACCATTAGAAAGTTTGTACACACGCAATGTATTTGTGGATGATAGAAATTATAGATTGATTAAGACTCTGAATTAATTTCTTAAACTTATAATGTGTCTTATGATAAGAAAATAAATTTGAGCCTTTAATCCGTAATGTCTTGAAAATCAGATAAAATTTTAATTGAAATAGGATTCAAAACATTATTAACACTCACCCTGCTAAAAGTGGATTACGAATTAGGCAATTTATGAACATTTAGATGCATAAATTATCAACCACTTTGAGGTAGCTCCCAATTCGAATCTCATAAAAAAGTTCAGATCCTGATCCTGTTTGGTGAGTCCATAGAAGAATTTGGAAATATTGCTTCACATAATTAATATGCATAAACTCAATAATTAAGAGTGGCGAATTCATATAATTGTGCAAAGAACTAACAAGCGGGATTTCGTTTTAGACCATTAATTAATTTCATTAAATAGATTCCATTTTAATATTTAATATTCTCAACCCTAAGTTTTAATCTGAATTATCAAAGCACTAATAACCTTATGAGTGCCAATTCCTTTTTTTCAAAAAAAAAAAAGGAATCATGGCAAAAGAAACTGATGCATTCGTGTGGGCCATAATATTGGATTTCTGACTTTTCTGGGCTGGACGGGAACTATGGGCTCTCCAGTTTATTCGATCCACTCGATGATTTCTCTTTTTCTTTCATTCATGATTTCTCTTTCCAAAATAATAATAAATGAATGGTATTAGCTCTAATCATATGTATCTTATGAATATTTTATTGGTTATCCCATGCATACACATAATCCTAGATAGCCTATGTTTCCACTTTGCACTTTAATAATGTAATTAATAAATAGATAAGCATATTTAGTCACTTTGCTTATAATGCCTTACACTAGCTAGTTCTACTTGCACAATGATAAATATGCACGTTATTTCCAATTTAATAATATATAAATATATTTATAAATTATTAATATGCATTCTAAGTAAGGAGGGCACGCAGTTCTTGTATATATAATCCGCCCTACATGTTGCTTATTTCTTAATCAACTTTTTTTTACAAAATGTTAATTGTTTCATATGTAATTGAGCTGTCACAAAATTCACATGCGCACAACTCAATGGTTTCATCATAAAGGTGTTAGTTATCATCTACGAGCATGGATCAGGAAAATGTAGTTTAAGCTATGTAATATGCTAATTAAGTATACATGTGGATATATTTATAATTTAAGGAGATGTAACGTATTTTTAAAAATATAAGTGAGAAGATGGTATATGACCCCATTATATATATATATATATATATATATATATATACACTTTTCATAGATTAGTGAGAAGAGAAGAAAAGAAATATCTAGTTAATTAATTGATTTTATGAGGCGGGTGATCAAGAGATGCATGGCGGAGTTGTCATCGTCGTGGTGTTCGTCATCCATCATCCAGGGTCGCATATGCACATGGATTTAATTAGCTAAATTTAAAGGGAGAGAGAAAGATGGAGATGGATCCACGTACGAATGACGAGCAATGGACGGTGGCGGTTCTTCCATCTTTCGACATCGATTGTGGTGGACGTCCCTCTCTCTCTCTCTCTTTCTGCATGCATGCTTTAATATATGCTTTGCTCATCATCCAATTCTCGTGGTCGCATTGTGATTTTGCATATGTCCCTATCTTTCGACCTAGCTAATATATATCCTCTACATAATTATGCTATTATATATTATTATTATTATTTATAAAAATATTTTGTAGTAAGACATGACTTGTGCATATTATTTATAATTAGTAGTGATCCAATTGGCACATGCGTTGCATGCATGTGTAAAAAGTACATATTACAGGATTTGGAAACTACTTAAGCTCACACCACATGCTTTTAGAATTGGATATTACGACTATGGAAAATTATGCCGATCGACCGAGTGACATGCACGTCCCAATCTTTTGGAGTGTTTCAATTAATCACTAATATGTTATTAAGGATGACAGTCCAAGAAAGATAAATCATATGGTGGGTTGTGCGTGGGATGCGTATCCTCGTTCGTTAACTAAAAGTATATCATATTACATCTATATCTATCAACATTATTAATGGCATGTACAACATGGTTAACTCTCTTTCTAGAGTGAAAATTTTTCTTTTCAGGATTCGTTGCAAAGGGTGGATGAATTTCATATAACTTGTTTGAAAATGTTGTGTGACTTTTATCGTTGGTATAGGTATTTTAAATTTTTTTTAACTTAAGTTACGTTATATATCCATCTTTTTCAATGGATAACAATTTAGTAATATCAAACTCAGAAATTACAGTTTTTACATCTATCCTTGTGCATAATGGGTCATCATATCATAACATATCATATCAATTAGGAATGATAACAATGTTTGAAATTACCAAAAATTCGTCACAAAGTTAACTTTGAGACGAATATTACAACGGAAGAGAACCGTCAAAAAATTACTCATCACAAATATTTTTCGACGGCTCTATACAGTGTGTATAGTCATATCAATTAGATAATATTGCAATTACAATTTATAATTATATAATATAATAAGTGTATAAAATATGTATGTATAGCATGAGTGGCATCAATGATAATGATATATAACCAATCAAATGGGGTCAATTAACAAAAAAAATCAGAAATAATAATAATTTCATTCTTTCCTAATTATGTTTTTATTCTTCTCAAACTCTTTTACTATTAATTTGTTCAATCACTCAATTTTGAGATTAAATAATAAACTTTTTTGTTTGTTGCAGAATCGCGTTAATTGAATACAAGATACATATTCTAAATAAGCATGCATGCATTGATAGTCTATAGAGACGAGGATGTCCAAATCTTTTCTGTAGATGAGAAAGAAAGAAGAAGAAAAAAAAGAAAGATTAATTTTAATAGTAAATATCTAATAATAAATTAATTAATTAGTTAATTAATTAATTAACTAATTAATCCAGTGAAGGCACAGTACACTGACTGCACTAGTTAATTAATTAGTCCGAAGATTTGGCGTGTCTGTGCGGTGGTGTACTGGCTTCATAATGCAATGCAAAGCAAAGCAAATGCAATTAGATTTTAAAACCCCAAGCCCACGACTGATGTCTCTTTATGTTGGATCATGGATGGCAACCCCCAACATCAACACTTAAACGCTATTCTTCAATCTACCTCTCTTTCAAACGGTGTCGTGCATGCTCTAATAATAATAATAATAATAATAATAATAATAATAATAATAATAATAATAATAATAATAATAATAATAATAATAATAGTGGTAGTAGTAGTAATAGTAGTAGTAGGATGATTGTACCATGCAATTACATAATTTTGGACCATTAATATCTTTTTTATCCGACAATTTAAAACACAACCAATTTGAATCATTAGATAAAAATATCAATACTAACTAGAGTTGGATGGAGGGGTTAGTTATTTTTCACTATTTAAGATATCGAGTTTGAATTTTTGTGAACATAAAAAATTTTCGTTGAGAGTCTCGTCTATCATAATCATGCATGCTATCCGAAATGACATTAAAATAGTCAAATTTAGTCAAGATTTTAATCCATAATTAATTCGTATAACTCTTAAAGTTTACTGGGTCGGACGATCTTCTTGGATACTAGTGTGGTAACCAAAAAAACCAACCTATTCTAATACGTCTATATCCGCATGTTCAGTACCGGATTGAATTTTGAAATCACAAGTTGATCTCAAAATGAACATATTTGCTTCAAAGTTCAAAATAAATTAGCAAGAGACTTGGACGGAAAAAAATTCTAAGAAAATAAATTACATGGTTGCAGGTTGCATTCAACACATTCAAAATCATCATGAGACTTTTTAATATGCTTCCATTTTTTCAAAACCATCATGAGACTTTTTAATATGCTTCCATTTTTTCTACATCTCATGATCTCGATCCGGTCAATCGATGCGGTGGACGCGCCTCTCTCTGTGTGCGCGAGTTAACGTTGCTGCATGCATGCAATGGTTTGCTCATCAGTTCGATCTCATGGTAGCATTATGATTTTGCATGTGTCCTATCTTTCGATATAATATCTTCTCTTCTACATAATTATAATTAATATTCTACTTATCATTTACTTGTAGCGTGAAAGTTGAAAAAAAAAAACAGCATAAGACATGATGTAATACCCGGCCCAATTTTAAAAAAAATAATAGAAAATGAAAACTAAATTACAAAAACTAATCTCCTAGCCCAACTAATTCAGCCCAATTAGCAAGTCCATTAACCTAATAGTCCTACAACTATCCTATAAAAAGGCTAATTATCTTAAAACCTCTCTTAGCCACCTCATTTCTCTCCCTCACTTCTCTCTCTTCTCCCTTAGAGCTCATCATCCAACAAAGAAGAAATGATTTCAGCAAGGTGTTGCAATAAGATTTCTACATTTTTGCACCCTTTTAATTCATAGGCTCATTTCTCACTTCTTCTCTCCAATTGCATGGCTTCCTAGGTGGAGATCAATAAGGGAAGGTGTTAGTGGTGATTGGAAAGGTTCACGGTAGGAGCAACTACGAATTAAGGTGAGTGATATCGAAATTCTCTGTATAACATGATTAAAAAATTGATTTGGAATTAAGGTTCTTCATATGAATAGTGTTCTTGATGGAAGTGAAGTATGGAATAGAATGAGTGATTACTTTTCATGTGTTTAATGCATGTTCTATGATTTATATGATTGTAGATATGTTCTGTAGTAGTCCTTCATGCTTGGATGTTTGATTAAATGCCTTGATTTCAATTCTAGATTGAAAATCGTCATTATGTCCATTCTGTTCGGTTTCTATTTTTCATGCAGACCGGTCAATCGATCCTGTATGTCGATCGATCGGTGATGAGATTATCGATCGACCGATCCTTGTCGACTGGTCGATCGATCAATCTCCTGAGCCTCGTATCGTTCGACCGATCGGCCGATCGAAGCTTCTTTTTAATCTAAGTGTTATCGGTCGATCGATCCAGAGATATCGGTCGATCGGTATGTGAAACTTGTTCACTCTGTTTTGTAAGGACCAACCGATCGATCGATCCAGAGATATCGGTCGACCAGTGTCCGAAAAACATTCGATTGACCAGTGAGGACCGGTCGACCGATATCTGTCAGATTGCATATTGATTACCGATTGATTGTTGATTTGATCTATATTCTTTCTATACTTGTGCTGAGTTACTCTTTACTGACTGAAATGTTATGTGGTTGAATCCTTGATCTTATCTTTATCTGTCATATGATCCAATCCTATCATGATATGCAAGTACGACAATGTGATATGTGATTAAGTAAGCAAGACATGAACATGTTTACGAGAGTGGTGGTCAGAGCTTAAGCCTAGTGCCTATCATGTTTGGGCCGCTCCCTTAGTCATGACTTGATCCTCCATTGGCTGCACGAAAGCTATATTTAGTCGCTCTGGTGTAAATCCCCCGGTATGAAAATACCCAAATGCACTTAATGATTAAGTGAAAGTAAGAGCACAACGAGCATGAACAAGTAACATGAACATGATGAATAAGGCATGATTATTGATCCAGCATGATCTCTGAAATTTTTATGATTATAAGATTGACTCATGATCTTTATCTCTTGTACCCATTGATATCTCAAGTGAATGATCTTATGCTCTTAAATATGATCTTATTGCAAGTGATTACTAATCCTGCCAATTGCTAATTATTGTTATGCATTATACACTTATGGATCCTCACTAGACTGTATAGTTTACGGGAGGACCTCCTCCCCTGTATTGATTTCCACAGGGCCAGGTCAGTGATGGTGTCGAGATCGTGTGCCGCGACCAGCGATGTTAAAGCACATGAACCAAGAGAGGGCCTAGTTATCTTTATCTTTATTTTTCGCATTTTGAGCTTGATATAATTCAGACATTATGGATATCATGGACTTTGTAATATTTTGGGACTTTCACTTTTATAATATTTCTATCTTTCCTTCTTTATTTTTATTATTGGCATGCCATTATTTTTATTTGAGATTTGGTCAAGTTTAAGTCAATGTCATAATATTTTCGTAGCGCTTTCGAATAGATCCTCACCACGTGACGTTGATCGATTTGAGCGTTACACATGACATGTGCATATATTTGCAATCGCATTCTAAAAAATTGTGTGGGAGTAAACGTACCTGTTACAAATTCAATTAGCACATGCATGCATAAAAAATTGTGGTGACATGAGCGTCCTAATCTTTTGGAGTGTTTCCATTAATCACAAATATCTTATTAACGATGACCGTACTAGAAGCATACATGGTGCATCCTTGTTCATTTATTAATGAACTTTATTAATATCTAGAAACTTAATTCTTGTAGGCCATACTCATTATTCCCCTTTTCTAACACTTTCAAATGCACATTTTAAATAATTTCCTAGAAGTTAACCCCAAAATTGTATTACCTTATTTTCGTAATTTTTTATTCTGATCAGTCAACTATTTACATAAATAAAATGTTAAAAAACCGAGAGCTCCGATGACTCGCCGCCCAAGAAGAACACTTTTGCCGGAGAAGAAGAGGAAAGAGGAAGGGGGTGGAAACGAGAACTTGCGAGGAAAGAAACTAAAACCAAATGTAAAAAATCATAACATGACAGCTCTCAGTAATTGCATACTCATGTTCTATTTATACTACTCATTGACTGATACAAGAGGTTAAAACGAGACGATGTCCACATTGTTACAACTGCATTGTTACAAACTACAAAACAGAGATGATGTTGACGACGAGACTTCAACATAAAAACTACACACAATAAATCTGATCTTAACGAAGACGAATCACATAATATGAGTGCTTTATAGATTATGCACCCGATCCATAATAAACTATGTTGTATGCGTGCACGAGAAAGACGTAGAAATATCAAAATTTTAACTTGTAGGAGAGGAATTGAGTGTTAGTTATAGAGCTTGTGGCCCGTTTTCTTATCTAATTTAAACTTATTAAAATAATACATTTTCGATTAAGTTTCAACTCTAATATCTATCTCTATTAATTCAAACTCTATATTATTTATTCTTTTACAATTATACATGTATTTGTTCTCAAACTCTTTATTACTTTCTTTAATCCCTCAAATTTTATTTTAAATGATAAAGTATTATTTTATTATTTTTTAAAACAAATTCTGGTCCATCAGATTAATTTGGATATAGGATACTCTCTATATTTTTATTAATAATATAAAATTATTGATGTTACTCTTCATAACTATTTAAGTTTTTAGAAAAACTGATAAGCATATGAATTTAATATTATATGAGTCAAAGATCAAAAGTTCAAATCTTATTAAGCTTTTATTAAAAAAATATTTCCTTTTTTTATTATCCACGTGGTGAGCTGGACTTACATACGAGGGTATCCAAATCTTTTTCGTAAGTGAGAAAGAAAAAAAAAAAAGATTAATTATTTTGATGAGTTGACATTGAAGAAAGTGTTAGACCAAAGTTGTCAGCAAAACCTTTAAAAAGTTGGTCAGTATTCATATAGTCTATACATACGAGGATATCTAAATCTTTTTCGTAGGTGAGAAAGAAAGAAAAAAAGGATTAATTATTTTGATGAGTTGGCACCGAAGAGATGACAATGTCCACAAAGGAAGTAGGCACATTTACTTGGCCTCCTAAGTAATTAAGATGGCCATCTATAACATATAGTGAATATATACATTCTTGTCATCTCCAGTTGCGTGTGAGCGTACAAACGTACTATATCAATCGACTTAGATAAGTATAATAAAAATTTCATTTCTACAATAAGTCACATGAATCTACTTCAAGTGTTGGAAGTGTGAGGCTCCCAAAATTAGTCCTCCTGCCACGTAGACGGTCAGGTTGACTTCAGGAGCACTACACAGTCATTACACTGTTGACCATACTATGACCTTAACCATTCAATAATTTGTATATGTGGCATCAATTATAATAATAATATAATCAAGATCTTTATTGTGAAAGCTTGAACATCAGAATATCAAAGGGCATAACTAATTAATGCAGTCTATAACAAAGAAAATACCATAATCTCCAACAAGTTCAACATTTGAGAAGAAGTTCGATAAGTGAAATAACATAATGTCTTTCTAAAGCAAAGATAAATCATTAAATTAAACGCAATTAAGAGAATTGGATGATTTTGATATAGACAAGTCATGTGCAGCGTTCTCCAAGCCCTGTGTCCTCCAACACCTCTCTAAGTAGAACCCTCACCTACAATATCCCAATGCAAGGGAATGAAATACCCATGAGCGAAAACGTCCAGTAATTTAGAAGCATAGACGATAAAATAATAATTAAATGTTGGTTGTATCATAAGTAGATGAGCGATAAGTAATATGCCTTGGATTTCTATACTTTGATTGAAATAACACTTCGTCATATCACTATTTGTACTCTGTTCTTTATCATGACTATGCCTTATCTTTACTATACATTGCCTTGGATTTTACTGATAAATATGTTATCTTTACCATGCTATGTTCTATGCTTTATTATACCATATTTTGTACTTTACTATACCATGATTTGCTATACATTACTTTACTGTGAGTTGGACTACATCTTTTACGTTACTATGCTATTCTTAGAGTTAGTTGTCCTATGCGAGCTTGACTTTATTATATTGGGATGCCAGAGGTGCCTCTGTAAGTCTGTAAAACTAGAATGCCCATGATAGGGAAGGTGTAATGCCGATACATACCTTTTTCGAAATACAAGTGGCACTACTAGAAAATCGCTGACGGTCCAAACCGTCGGTAATCAGTCCGAAAACCGTCGGTAACACAATTACCGACGGTTTTTCAGTCGGAATTGATCCGTCGGAAAAATGCTCGTCGTAAATTAATTTGCGACGGTCGGAAAAAATCCGTCGGAAAAATCGACGGTTAGAACCGTCGAAAAAGTAACTGTAGAAAGTTTTCGACGGTTGCAACCGCCGGAAAAGACCGACAGTTCGAACCGTCTGAAAGTTTCCGACGGTTGCAACCGCCGAAAAATGCCGGCGGTTCGAACCGTCAAAAGTTTTCGACGGTTGCAAGCGCCAGAAAAGGCCGACGGTTCGAACCGTCGAAAGTTTTCGACGGTCGCAACTGTCGAAACTTTCGACGGTCGTCACAACCGTCGATCTTTCGGCGGTCGCAACCGTCGCAAAGAATTTTTTAAATATAAAAAAAATTAGCGGTCAGATCGGGCTGCGGCCAGCTTCGGCCGCCCATGGTAGGATTGGTCGGATCCGGCCGCCGCCGGAGAGAGAAAGAGAGAGAGAGAGTCACCGACGTCCGGTGCAGTGCGGGAGAGGGTTCGGTGCGGGCCGGGAGAGGGAGAGGGAGAAGGGGAGAGAGAGAGGAGAGGAGGGAGAGAGAGAGAGGAGGAAGAGAGAAATTATATATAAGGGGAAAGAGAAAGCGGGAAAAGGAAAAAAGAGAAAGCGGGATAACAAAATTTTAATTACCGATGGTTCCGGCCGTCGAAAACATAAATATTAACTATTTTTAAAGTTACCGACGGTTGTGACCGTCGAAAATATATTTAGTTATATATAATATTTATTTTTTTATTTTACCGACGGTTTGAACCGTCGGTAATCATTACCGACGGTCGAAACCATTGGTAATTGCGACATTTTGGGCCGTCGCTAGTTATATTAATAAAATACTCCTACATGACATTATTATTATACATTTACCGACGGTTACGACCGTCGAAAATTGCGACGGATTTTGCGACGGATGGGTATCCGTCGGAAATATCGACGTTCCTAACCGTCAAAAAATTAAATAATAATATAACAAATTATATAATTTACTATTTTCCTTTCCGACGATCGTAACCGTCGGAAAATCCGTCACAAATTATGACGGATGGGTATCCGTCGAAAATATCGACGTTCCTAACCGTCGAAAAATTAAAGAATAATATAACAAATTATATAATTTACTATTTTCCTTTTCGACAGTCGTAACCGTCGGAAAATCCATCGCAAATTACGACGGATGGGTATCCGTCGGAAATATCGACGTTCCTAACCGTCAAAAAATTAAATAATAATATAACAAATTATATAATTTACTATTTTTCTTTCCGACGGTCGTAACCGTCGAAAAATTCATCGGAAATGGAACCGTCGCAAAATCCGTCGCAAATTGCGACGGATTTCAAACCGTCGGAAATTGTCCGTCGGAAGATGGCAATTTTCTTGTAGTGTGGGAGATGACTTGTATCCTAAGAACAGTGGTAATTTAAGAACATGTGGATTCACTGTCTCGGTATTATGAAATTATGCTTCATTAGGGAAGGAGTGTGTCAATGCATCACCCTTCTTCGAGACACAGGTGAGAGAGGACATGTATCTCAGGAGCAGTGGTCATCAAAGACCTGTAGGTTTGCTATCTTCTCAACTTAGCTACCTGCTCCTTACTATACAATACCTTGATCTTTACTTTGTACTTTGGGGTGACAAATAGCAATCACATGTTTCATCTTTTCTTTACTTCTTATTAAACATCTGTGGAGTCTAGAAATCATAGATCAGAGCGAGGGGAGGGTCAGATCCCTCTTCTCTGAAGTAATAGCATTACATTGGATCTCTTTGTTCTTAATGCCAAGTACCGACCCCTCCGTCGGGGTGAGGTAAGGTCCATTGTAGTCTTTAGAGTCTTAGACATGGCCTCAAGTGGACCTATCGAAAGTAGAGCCCAACTTATGAAAGATCGGGCTCAAACAAAAAACCCACCATTCTGTCCGACAAAACTCGAGCCGGATTGGAGAGGACCCACCCGGATCGGGTTGTTGTCGAGGAATAAATGCTCATGGCCCGGTCTAAGTTAGAATCCGACTCAGGCCGGGTCATGGATTGTGCACCGGCCGCCACCCCGATCGAGCTCATGCTCGACCTCGGGCGATCGGTCGACAAAACCCGGGCCAAGTCAGGATGCGACTCGGTCGGGTCGTTGGACGGTGTTCTCACGACATCGTCGGCGAGACGGCTCGGGCTGGGTCTGCTTAGACCTGGGCTGGGTCATTAGTAACTCAGGCCGAGCTTCTGGTGCGCAGGATCACGCCCTCTTTCTTCTCCTCCTCCGGCCATCTTTCGGCCGTCGATTCACGGTAGTCACAATACTAAAAATGAAGTCTATGCATTCTTGATTGACATGGAATCGACACTCGCATTTGTGATTATCAAATTATTATCTATGGGGATTAGAAATTCTAAGGTACCTCTATTCGATTGTTTGATCCACTGGCATTCAATTCTTCGTCCTCTCCGGCTCCGATCGGTCTCGGTCGGTGAGGAAGGGCGTTTGACCTTCACGTACGTCTAATGAAAGTCGCTGTGCATCGAGGTTCGTCGATTTGCTCCTATGCGCCACCTCTATTTCGTTCGTCTGCGCGTCGTTCGTCTGAGGAAATAGAGAAGAAGCAAGAAAAGAGTGGAGGAGCGGCGGCTGACATGAGTCCAAGGGGGCGCGAGGGTTCCCTCGTGCCCCTTTTTATAGTCTGGGCCGGCCCTTTGGCTGGCCAGATTCGAAACGAAATCAGGGGAGGAGATTCCTCCCTCGGTCGGTTTTTTATATTCGAATTCAGCTTTCAAATTCTTTCCTAATTTGTTTTTTATTATGATTTTTTAATTCCTTCCCTTATTTGAAATTTGCAGGCATTACAGGAAGATGGATCTACTTCAATTTATAGTTTAAAAATAAGTTGTATACTCCATACTGATATATATAAATTTAAATTGAGCGAGAGGAATGGAGATGATATAGGATGCATATGGGCGGTGCTTCCTCCATCTTTGGATGCTGCATGATCTCCCTCCGATGTCCCATGGATGTGGCAGTCCTTCTCTCTGCCAGTTAAACGCCTCTTGTGCTGCATGCAATTCATGGTCGATTATGTTATTGCGCGTCCCTGTCTTAATTCACTACAACAATATTGCAATTTTGCGACGGATACATCCGTCGTAAAACCTTAAAATTCATCGTAAATACATCTTTGCGATGGATAGGGGTTAGATGAAAATTTAGTCGTCGCAAAAAACTTTCGACGGTCCTCAAACATCCCTTCAAAGATTTTGACGGACGTTTGCGATGGAAAAATAGATTTCAAAATTTTTTAAGGCTAAAATCCATCAAAAGTTTCGAAGGGAAGATCATCCTTCGGAACTTCCGATGGCTCTCATAGTCGGAAGGTCCTAATCCGGCTGTCGACGCCGCCCGAGGCTGAAGGAAGAAGTGATAGCCCCTTCGTAAGTTTCCATGGATTTCGATGAGAGAACCCAAGAATAATTTCGATGGACGAGTACCCGTCGAAACCTTCGACGGGTGAAAGTCGTCGAAGGCTTCAGCGGGTGCAACCTGTCGAATGCTTCAGCGGCATTTTCCTATCAAAGGTTTCGGCGATCGTTCTCCCGTCGTAGCACCGACAGAGTGCGACAGATTTGTCCATCGAAAAGTTTTAAAAAAAACTAAAAAAAATAAGCCACCTACTATCGGATCGGCGCTGGCGACCAGAATCAAGATAGAGAGAGAGCTGGCGGTTTGCGCACCTGACCCGGTCAACCGAGCGCCGGATCCGGTCGCCGAAGTGTCGGATCTAGTCACCCGAGGCCAGATCGGCAGCAGGCACGTGGGCGGCCGATCCAGGCCTGCGGCCAGTTCTGACAGCTTGTTCGCCGAATCCGGCACCTGAGCCGGATCTGGTAGCCTGTGCGTTGGATCCGACTGCAATGGCTGCCGGAGTCGAGAGAGAGGGATAGGGAGAGGGAGTGGAGGAGAGCGGCCGGAATAATCGCGGGAGTCGCCGACGTCGTCACCTGTCACCGCCTTGGGAGAGAGAGGATGAGAGAAATAGAGGGAGGAGAACGAGAAGGTGGATTGGGAGGAGGGTGGGAAATATAAGAAGAGAGGGGACGGGGGAAGGAGAAGGTGGAGGGGGGGGGGGGGGGGAGGGGGTAGGCAGGAAAAAAATTGAGTTAGTGACGGGTATATTTTTTGGAATTAGTGAAGGATTTGACATCCGTCGATAATTTTGAAGGCAGTGCCCTTCGATAATAATATATCATTATTTATATAAGAAATTTTTTTATTATATTGATAATAAATGAATTATATATAGATATATTGATAATAAATGATACTACTTTAATTACGATGGGTATTTCCTTCGAAATTATCGACAGATGTTAATCCTTCAATAATTTCGAAGGTATTATCCTTTTGTAATTACTGACGAGTAATGTCCTTCAAAATTATCGACGAATGCTAAATCATTCGCTAATTGCGCTGGCACTATCTATCGGTAAATAAAAAAAATAATATATTATTAATGTATTTAATTATTGAAGAAAAGCTCATTCGAAATTACCGAAGGCTTTAAAATCAGTCGATAATTTCGAAGAAAAATACCCGTCAATAATTAAAATAATATCATATTAAAATCTTATATTAACATTAATAATATTATATGAATATAAACATGAATAATATCATATACATATTTGTGAATATTTTAAGTAAATAGAAGAGATATGTATTATATTATAAATATTAATAATAAATTATTATTTTAATTACTGAAGGATAGCTCCTTCGGAATTGCCGAAGGATATAATCTCCGTCGGTAATTTCGAAGAGAAATACCCGTCAGTAATCAAAATAATATTATTCATTATCACTTTTTATAATACATGTCTATCTTTTTATATATTCTTTTTTTAATGCATTAATAAATATTATGAGTAAATAAGTTATCATTATTTTTTAATTTCTCATAAAACATCTTTAGTTTTTTTTATCTTTTTACTCATTTTCCTTTTAATATATTTATAGATATGGAATATATATTATAAATTAATTTAATATGAAATTGATAAATTTTAATATGCACTAAAATTTTAACATAATGATTATTTTTAATATTAATCACAATATGACTCTTTTAAAATATTTACATATATATGATTATTAAAATTAATTATCGACGGCCGTGACCTTCGAATTTACCGACGAATCAATATCCTTTGATAATTTCAAAGGCTAACCCGTCAGTAGTTTTAATCATAAAATATTAAATATATACTTATATTATATCACATATATATTTTTATAAATATATTTACCGATGGGTTTAGAATTACTAATGGATTTAAATCCCTCAGTAATTCCGAAGGATATTCTCGTTGGTAACGTATTGATGGATATTTTTCGTCTATAATAGCGAAGAATATTTTGACTCTCGGTATTTTGAAAGGCTTTTTTTATCCGTCGCAAATGCTTTCAAAAAATGCGAAAGATTCCTGTCCGTCGCAAATTGTTAATTTTCTCGTAGTGATTCCATCCAATATTCTCTACATAATTAAATAATCCTTATTATTATTATTATTATTATTAATATTGAAACCCATAAAATATATTTTATAACGTTCAAGTTCATTCAATCGGCGTTTTTGGATATGAGATTTTAGAATGTTCATCATATATAGTAGAAATATTAATCATATGAAGAGTGTATATATAATGCTATTCCATGTTTTCCAAAGATATGACTTAATTACCGTGATCAAATATTATCTTCATTAATTCCTGGTCTCGAGAAGAAATATGTCACTTGTCAATGGATCACATCTACCTCACCTGCTCGGCAATCATACTTGGAATTATCTGACACTCAAGAATTTCATCCGAGTGATTAAGTATAATTTCATAGAAGAAATGGATGCATTTTGTTATTTAAGTAATGGATTTTTTAAAACAAACTAATACTTAAATGTGTCTCCTTGTATTAGGAATTAATACTTAAGTTGAAAGTATGATTTAGTTACCAAAGATTGCAACACAAGATGTAACTAACTAAGAAGTTCATGCAAATATTTACTACTTTTTTTTACATTTAAACTTATTATGCAAGTACTTTTCATAGGTAGATGCTTCTTTTGTAAGAAAAAAATGCCCAAGAAAAGAAAACATGCCATCTATTTCAAAATCTTTTGGCATTGGCATTGTGAAGAGATACGATGGTTCGGTGGAGGTCACTTCGTCGTTTGACATTACTAACATCGAAACACAGTTATCTAAAGTTACCACTAATATTCTACCTCAATTTAAGACATATTTATAGTTAGATGGTTATTTTGTCTAAGTAACGCAAACTAGTAAGCATAAAGTTATTAGTTATACAATATAATAACACTTTATATTATAATTTATAGCTTTTGTTGTTGAAAATAGATGCAACCACTTGTACTATAATAATTTGACAAATATATAATCAGCCATGACTTACAAAAAAAGAGATTCCTCATAAATGTGGTGTATAGAAATTCATATTTGTATATGACTTCAGCTTTTTTTTTGTGAATTTTATTGTTGTCAATTTTGAATTATTATTATATTAATTTATTATTATTATATTAATTTAATATCTTTGTTTGAAGGTTGACGTGTGGTGTGACGACACTGAGTACACAAAACAAATGTGACATGGGTTTAATTCTAGCTAGGAGCCCAAAATGATTATTTTCAATGCTATCGGATGCACGGATAGTAGGGAAACATCTCAATTGGATTAGAGGAACTCTATAGACTAAGTTATTAAGTGGTCCAACAAATTAAAGTGCGAAAAAGCTAAGATAAATTAGGGATCCAATCAGGAAGCACTCCAAGAAAATTAACGATTAGCGACGCTCAGTAGCGTCGCAAATTATGGTGATGCTAAATCGACGCCATTAGCGTCGTCATGGCATCCTCGTTGGGTCCTAACTAAGATATGCTATTTGCCTCTCAATAGCGTCTCATTAGCACGTTCTTAGCTATTCAGGAAATAGGCGCTAATGAAGGCGCCTTGGAGACGCCATGTAGACACTATTATTGCGCGCCATGAAGCGAAAGTGCGCGAGAGAAACTAGCGCCATTCTCACGTCGAAATCGCTCGACGCTAACCTCGCGTCGCATACCTTGTGACTCCAGGGAGACGCTATCTAGTGTCACAAATCAAACAACGCTATGTAGACGCCAATGTGATTACTTGAAAATAGATAACTATATATAGGCTATTTATATTTATATCGCTATTTGTTTTATATTTAAACCCTAAACCCTATATATTATCTATACTATATGTTAATCAATAAATAAATTAAATACTATATATGTATCTTCAACATATATATATGTATTCCTATATGATTACCTATATTATATACATGTACTACATGATTACATATATATGTATTTCTACATCATAGGAGTGTTCCTAAATATATAATTTGTTACCTATATTATATATGTTAATTATACATATAATATATATCATATCTTAATTATGCATATATTATTTTTATATTCTCAATCATGAAATTATGATGGTTGAATTAAGAGAGTGATTTGCTACAAATTATTCCATTTTAGCGTCACCGTGGAGGCTCGATAGCGTCTACTTAGCATCCAACTAGAGCCGCCGACATTGTCGAAGCCATGGTGACACTATTAGCGTCACCATCTTGAGACACGAATAAGCTTTAGATGCTAGTTCGGCGCTATGTGGTCGCTAAATCACTCTAGCGGCTCAATAGCGTCTGTATTGCGTCGTCGTAGCCGACTTTTTATCACACTCGCTTAATCGGGCACATATAGACATATAAATATACATATATACTTATACTTATATATAATAAGTACATATATACATATTATTATCACTTAATCTCACACATATAAACATATACATACATATATACACTTGGAATACGTATACATATATACGTTATCGATATATGACTCGCACATGTATAGACATATAGATACACGTATATACTTATAATACATATAGATAAACACATTGTTGTGACTTAATCTCACACACGTAGACGTATACATACACATATATTACACACACACACACACTATATATATATATATATATATATATATATATATATATATAGACACACACACATAATTTTGTTATAGACACATATACATATAGACTTATAATTTTATATACATACATGATATATTGTGAGAAGGGAATAAAACAACTGGAATAGGGCACAATGAGATGAGACGCTATATTGATAAATAAAATTACATACAAAATAAAAAATTAGAAATAGAAAAATAATCTCTCTAGCGTCACAATGTTGAGACGCTAAATCTAAATATAAATAGACGCTAAATCTCTCTTAGCGATACATTAGCTTCTCTATAGCGCCTGATTAGCCAAATTTTTATTACCCCTATTTAATGGGGCGCCTATATAGCGTCGCAGTCGAATGAGACGCTAAAGAATTTACTTAAATTCCTAATCCATCTTCGTTTTCACTGCTTACTGTTTACTATTACCTCTTCGACGCCCGACGCCCGACACCCGACGCTGACGATCGACTCCTCCACTACCTCCATTACATATATATGTATTTCTACATCATAGGAGTGTTCCTAAATATATAATTTGTTATCTATATTATATATGTTAATTATACATATAATATATATCATATCTTAATTATGCATATATTATTTTTATATTCTCAATCATGAAATTATGATGGTTGAATTAAGAGAGTGATTTGCTACAAATTATTCCATTTTAGCGTCACCGTGGAGGCTCGATAGCGTCTACTTAGCATCCAACTAGAGCCGCCGACATTGTCGAAGCCATGGTGACACTATTAGCGTCACCATCTTGAGACACGAATAAGCTTTAGATGCTAGTTCGGCGCTATGTGGTCGCTAAATCACTCTAGCGGCTCAATAGCGTCTGTATTGCGTCGCCGTAGCCGACTTTTTATCACACTCGCTTAATCGGGCACATATAGACATATAAATATACGTATATACTTATACTTATATATAATAAGTACATATATACATATTATTATCACTTAATCTCACACATATAAACATATACATACATATATACACTTGGAATACGTATACATATACACGTTATCGATATATGACTCGCACATGTGTAGACATATAGATACACGTATATACTTATAATACATATAGATAAACACATTGTTATGACTTAATCTCACACACGTAGACGTATACATACACATATATTACACACACACACACATATACATATATATATATATATATATATATATAGACACACACACACAATTTTGTTATAGACACATATACATATAGACTTATAATTTTATATACATACATGATATATTGTGGGAAGGGAATAAAACAACTAGAATAGGGCACAATGAGATGAGACGCTATATTGATAAATAAAATTACATACAAAATAAAAAAATTAGAAATAGAAAAATAATCTCTTTGGCGTCACAATGTTGAGACGCTAAATCTAAATCTAAATAGACGCTAAATCTCTCTTAGCGATACATTAGCTTCTCTATAGCGCCTTATTAGCCAAATTTTTATTACCCCTATTTAATGGGGCGCCTATATAGCGTCTACGTAGCGTCGCAGTCGAATGAGACGCTAAAGAATTTACTTAAATCCCTAATCCCTCTTCTTCATTTTCACTGCTTACTGTTTACTATTACCTCTCCGACGCCCGACGCCCGACGCCCGACACCCGACGCTAACGATCGACTCCTCCACTACCTCTGCCTCCGTTGCCTCTGCCTCCTCTGCCACCCTGCGCTGACCTCCGCCGCCTCCTCTGCTGCCATTTGCCTCCGCCTCCTTTGCCTCCATTCGCCTCCTCCTCCATCATCCTCCGCTTCCTCTGCCTCTACCGCCTCTGCCTCCTCCACCGCGCCCCTCCTCCACCACGCCGACCTCTGCCTCCTCCGCTGGCCTTCCACCGCCTCCACTGCCTCCTCCTCCACCGCGCCCCTCCGCCGCCCTCCACCGCTGCCTCCTCCTCCTCCTCCTCCTCCCTCGGCTTTCTTCGCCCGCCGACTGTGCTCCTCTGTCGAGTGTCGATTGTCGCCCGCCGCCTTCCTCCACTGCTACCCGTCGTCCGCCGCCATCCTTCTCCGGTTAAGAAGGTACGAGCCCGCCACCATGTTAAGTTAATTACTAATACATGTAAGTTAAATATTACTTAATTACTTGAAACTATTATTGTTAAATTAGTTACTAATGCATGTTAAGTTAAATACTACTTGATTACTTGAAATTATTGCTGTTAAGTTAGTTACTAATGCATGTTAAGTTAAATAATACTTAATTACTTGAAACTATTGTTGTTAAGTTAGTTAGTAACGCAGGTTAACTTAATTACTAGAACCTCTTTTTGATAAATTATTAGTGCAGGTAATTTTTTTCATAATTCTAGAGCCTCTTTTTGATCATGTTCTCATAAATTTTACTAAGAATGTACTTCGACATTCTTGGTGATAAAATGAGATTATGATTCGATAATGAAGTACTTGACACATGTGTTTGGACTTCGTAAGTTTAAAATCACACGTTTCAAGTATACGAATTTATTGACATATGATTTAATATTGTCCGTTACAGAAATGATAAAGTCATATCGTAGTTGGATTTATCGTTGGAAGGATAAACATGACGTCATAACTGAAGAATATAAGGATAGTGTTGATGAACTCATTAATGTGGCATATCAAAATGAAGGTGTTGTTTCTTCATATGGTGAAATTTTATGTCTATGCCGGAAGTGCAAATGTTATCAGTGGAAAGTAAGATATGATGTGCAGAAGGATTTATATTACAACGGTTTCTTACTAACATACACAAATTGATTCTTTCATGGCGAAGAAAGATGTGTTAAAGAAACAACTAATGTAGAGATCGTTGTGGGTGACTCGAGCAATCCGTACAGGGACATGATACGAGATGCAATATTAGGAGAAAATATTGGCGAAACATTGATTGAAGAAGACCCAAATCCTTCGACTTCTAAGTTTTGTAATCTTCTCGAAGAAGCAGATGAACCTTTATGGGATGGATGCATGAAGCAAACTATACTTTCTGCAGTGGCACAACTAATGAACTTGAAATCAGAATTTAATATGAGCGAAAGTTATTTTGACCAGATACTTACCATTATTAAGAGTATGCTTTCAGCTTCAGAGAAATTATCGAGACATTTTTATAAGTGCAAATGGTTGATGAGAGATTTAGGGTTGGAATCATGTCGCAATCATTGCGTGTTGTACTACAAAGAAAATAACTCACTTATGAGTTGTTCTATTTGTGACGAGCCCAAATTTAAGCCGAAAAAAATTTCCAAAGTTTGAAAAAATGTGACAAATGCAATTTCCAATATTACAACGACTATTTCTTTTTGAAAAAATTGCATCATTTATGAGGTAGCACAGAAGAGGGGCACGTGATGATCAAAATTTAATTACACATCCTTTGGATGTAGAGGCATGGAAATTATTTAATGCACTTCATCCGGCTTTTTCTGCAGAATCACGCAATGTTAAATTAGGACTTTGCACTGATGACTTCAATCCATTTGGTTCATTAAGTATTGCTTGTTCATGTTGGCCAATTTTTGTGACACTTTATAATTTACCTCTAAGCATGTGTATGAGACGAAAGAATATATTGCTTACTTGTATGATCTGGGGTCCTCGATCTCCTGGTAAAAGTTTAGATATTTACTTAAGATCTTTGATTGATGAACTCAAGATGTTGAGGGAGGATGACGTGATTACCTATGACAAATCTAAAAAGTAAAATATCATTATGAGAGCCGCATTAATGTGGACCATAAGTGATTTTTTGACATATGGAATGTTGAGTGGTTAGAGCACAAAAGTTAAACTTGCTTGTCCCATATGTGGAAAGAATACGAAATTATTTTATTTGAAAAATTATAAGAAAGTTTGCTGGTTTGATTGTCATAGGATGTTTTTGCCATTGGAGAATTCGATACGTCGTGATCGAAACTCATTTAAAAAGAATACATCCGAGAACACTTTGTCTCCAACTCATTTGATGGAATAATAATTTCTAGAACAAGTAGACAAGCTTAGTGAAGTCTCATTCGGACTGAAGGTCGATAGTTACAAGCAAATTGGGTTTGGAAGTGAACATAATTGGAAGAAAAGAAATATTTTTTGGGAGTTGACTTATTGGTCTTCAAACTTGGTATGTCATAACTTGGACGTCATGCATGTGGAGAAGAATATATTTGACAACATCTTTAACACTATTATGGATGTTAAAGGAAGAACAAAAGATAACATACATGCTCGCGAAGACATGAAATTAATATGCAAAAGACCAGAGTTAGATATCATTCATCTTCAAAATGATAAATGCAAAAAGCCAAAAGCTACTTATGTCTTGAGCCATGATAAAAGAAAAGTGATTTTCGAATGGGTAAAGCAATTGAAATTCCCCGACGGATATGTATCAAACATATCTCATTGTTTTAATTTGGACAATGAGAGGATACATGGGATGAAGAGTCATGACTGTCATATTTTTATACAAAGGCTGCTTCTAATTGTCTTTAAAGAACTTTTGCCAAAGGCTATCTGGAAAGTATTAACAGAATTGTCTATGTTCTTTAAAGTGCTTTGTGCATCCATCGTTCAGAAAGAAGACATCTCTCGGTTAGAGGCTTCTATTACCATGTGCAAGACTGAAAAGATATTTTCACCTTCTTTCTTTGATGTGATGAAATATTTGATTGTACATCTACCATATGAAACAAAAATTGCGGGCCCGATTCAATATCGATGGATGTATCCTTTCAAAAGGTGCATGTTATATTTGAAAAGGAAGGCGAAGAATAAGGCAAAAATTGAACGCTCCATATGTGAAGCATATTTCATTGAGGAGGTGTCAAACTTCACTTCCAAATATTTTGAGCCACACATACAATCATGACACGCCCAAGTTCCAAAAAACGATGATGGTGGTGAAAGAGAAGTTGACATGAATATTCTATCCATCTTTAAATACCCATGTCGGCTTCTTAGTACATGACGCAAAGTTATCTTGAATGACAGAGATCTCACCGCGTTAAGAATTATGTTCTTACAAATTGTAGCAAAGTGACACCATATCTCGAGTAAGACAATTTGTTCTAATTTGTTACATAATTTAAAGTTAATTGTTGCTATATGATTTCATTAATTGAAAATTATGAATTCAGGAAATTCAAAGAATTACAGTGAGAAAACAATCTGTTAGTTTCAAATGATGAGTTATTGAAACTACGAGACGAACATTTTGTCGATTGGTTGAGATGTGAAGTGAGAAATCTTTTCGCTTGTTCTTAATTGTTATAAGTTCGTAACTTTTAATAAATTTTTTAGTTATTTTCTTGTAGGTTATTAATGGCTCAGTCATAGAGAACAAAATACGAGATCTCGATTATGACCCGAAGAAGCAAGTTCTTAGCTATTGCGTCGTCATAGTCAATGGATATCGGTTCTATATAGTAGAATATAGCCAACAACGTTCAACTATTAATAATGGAATATGTGTTCTAGGAAGTATATATAGGGACAATGACTTTGATTACTACGGTGTTATAGAAGACATCCTAGAATTGTCTTATTTTTGAAAATTTAACAAAGTCATGCTAAAATGTCGTTGGTTCGATCCAGAGAAAGGTGTTCGGATCGATCAAAAGTTTAAATTGATGGATATTAACTCTCGATCGAGACTTTAGTCATATGATCCATTCGTATTGGCGGAACAAGCGCAACAAGTATACTACACTAAGTATCCATCGAAAAGAACCAAGGATGAATGGTGGGCATCATGCAAGGTGAGGAGTAGACTATTCTTAACAGAAACAATGGTAGATGACAATGAAACATCATCCGTACACAACGATGTGCCTATGGATGATTACTATCAGATAGAGTGAATGAGACGATTGATGTGGCCGATGGAGTTGAGAATTTTCAATTGGTCGATGACGATGAGCCAATGGAAGAATTCAATTCAAATGACCTCTTGGAAGTGAACTTTGATAATTTCGTTGACGATGACTCGAACCAAGATTATAGCGATGATGAAAACAAATTAGAATATGAAACAAGTGAATGAATCCCGTAGTTATTCTAATGACATAAGCTTTTTACTTCTTTTTAAAGTTATATACGACTATCGATAATAAGAGAATATTATTATTTTTTTCAGTCATGATTACTAGGGTCGAGCATCTAGGTCATCTCGCTCTTTTAGGCGTTCACTCTAGATGAGTCAGCTATCACAACCATCAAGTAATATATTTATTGTTAGCTGCTTATTTATAGTTGATTATAATAGTTAAATTCATTTTTTTAATAATATCAGTTCCTCCATCGTCGATGAGGCACGTAGCTGGATCGTCATATAATAGGCGATCCATTAGTGGGTCTGCTCCGCGTATCACTCTAGTTACGGGACGTCTCGATTGCACGACGACGATCGTCATGTCACACCAGGTTATTTTTTTGTATATTCCATAATTTTAAATAGGAGGAAAATTATATGTATTTTATTATGATGACAGTTGTTATCTCACCGCCACCGGCGAGATTACCGGACGCTTCACCACATTCTAGTGTTGGCGAGCAACATCTTACCCCATGTGATATATTTATTGTTATTGACATTTCTCAATTAATTATATTAATTATTTTTTAATAATGTCAGTTGCTATGCTGCCGATAGCACAAGCACTTGGCTCAATTCAATCAGACGAGAGGACTGCCACTGATCATGCTGCGATAGACATCAATCGAGGTGAGAACATTATTGTACATATACAAATTATCACAACTTTAATTTGGTATGACACTAACGATTTATTATGTATTAGGGCCCGTAGATGATATTGGACCTTCTCAGTCTACCTTATCGGATGATGATTCCTCTTCGAGTGATGAAGAGATATTACACGATAATGGGGTGGTCATTGTGAATAATATTGCTCGACCGTAAGTTAAATAAGTTGTACAAATTTTGTTATAGTTTTGGTTATTATTGAAAATTAATTATTCTTTGTAATTGGCAGGATCACTTTCATACCCGCTAGTATCGTGCGGGATGTTAGTGCTCTCGTTCTTTCCCACTTGCTGGAAGGGGTAGGATCCTGGAAAGATGTCCCAATTCAAGTGCGGGATGACATCTTTCGAGCCTTTATGGTACGATCTTTTATTTGGGTTAGATAATTTGATTCATATTATTTTAAAATTACTAAGTTTTAACGTATTTTGTAGGAGGCAAATCAGTTTCATCCGGATCTTAGTTTAGTGACGATCCGGAGAGCTTTTGAGGAGGTCACTGTACAACGCCTCCGAAATCGATTATATAAGTTTCGCAAGATCGTCACGTCTACTGACCTCGCTTTGGAGCAGGGCATACAAAGATGCCCAAGGCATATTAGACGTTCGATTTGGGAGTCCTTATGTAGGAAGTGGTAAGTATGCTTACTTTTAAATTATTTTTATTAAATTTATAGTTTTTGAAAGTCTAAGTATTTGATGTTCATAAAGGACGGATGAACGATGGCAAAGGAAGTCGGAAAAGGCAAGAATTAATCGTCTTTCAAAGCCCGATGCCCGCATCCACACAGGGGAGTCGATGCGATTTGACGACCATCAACGACACATGGTAATTTACATATAAATTTAATTTAACAAGCTTTTGACTTATACTTATGTTATCAAATTTGAAACTTTATTGTAGGAGAAGAAAGAAGGCGGTCTTGTAGACTTTCGTGTGGTCTATGAGGCCACACATAAGAGCGAAAGATAAACGACTTAGTCACGCCCACTACTCGTAGGCTTCTGGTAAGTCTCATGATATGGTCATTTGGTTTGACGTTAGTGCACTATTTTTGAAATACACAATGTTTAAATTTTTTAGGATAAGTATAATGTGAAAATGATAGAAAAGTATGGAGATAATCTGAGTACTTAGCCACCAGATAATGTTTCTTCGTTGGTTTTGTCATGTTTTAAATTTATGTGTTTCTTGATATATAATTTATATTTATATGATTGTATAATTTTTTTATTTCATAGAGGACCCTACTCTTGTGAGGAGGTGGCCGGCACGACATGAGTGGGATACTTGTGTGGCTTCGGCACAGTTGCTCAGATATCTAGGAGGATCGAAGGATATGCAGGCAGTCCATCTACTCTGAGCTCATTCACTGCACCTGATATTATGCAGTTATCACAGCAGCTATCGCAGTAGTTATCTGAGCAGATATCACGGCAGGTGTCGCAGCAGTTGGCCCGCTATTGCAGGTGATTTAGGGATTGATCCCGACGCAGAATCCATCCCTGCGAGGCCATGGACCGAGCACGTCTGGGTCGAATGTCCGGAATGATAACAATAACTCCCAAACCTATGATAGAAACAAACCATGAATACAAACTATGCTTTTGTTACTTATAGACTTAGGTATACATATAGTTTGTTAGTTCAGTTTTTTACTTTTCGTATTCTTATGTTAAATATCATGTCTGTGATGCTTTTATATTGCTTGTGATGAATATCAATGCATTCTTATATGCATTATATAATTATATGGTATGAGAAGGGGAACAAATGAGGCTGGTATGGGTAAAAAAATCTGCAAGTAGCGTCACATTAGCGTCGCATACGTAGTCAACGTTGAGTTAATATACCATTCTCAGTGCCATATTCGCGTCTCATTGACAATACGGATACCATCATCTTTGCGTCACTGTAGCGTCAAAATAGCGCCTACATTAGCGACTCGTGGGCGTCGGAATAGCGCCTCAGTCTTAGCATCACCTGCGTGTCGAAGTAGCGATGCATTTCTACTGCTCTCAGCCGGACACCACGCGTCTTAATAATGTCGAGATAGCGTCAACACGTGGCGCTAGTAACGTCTCATTTTTGTTGACTCTATTGCAACGCCAGTAGCCACCAATTTCCAGCTTCCCATAAATGCGATGCTAGTTGAACGCCAATGAGACGCTCTTCATCACGGAGACGCAATAGCGCCTCCCTAGCATCGCAAGTCGTGGGTCGCTATTCCTCGATTTTCTTGTAGTGAAGCTTGTGTACACAAAGATGGCTCCACCATTGCAAAAAGAATGGTACACACTAATATCGTTATCATTTTATTAAAACAATGTTATCTTTAATATCTTTATGATTTTATTTAATCAGTGTTATATTTAATATGCCCTAATTTATGTAATTGCATATTTTGCCTTTAATTGCAAAAAAGAGGCGGTAAAGCATCTGCTTAAGATAAAATTTTCCTTAGAACCCATCAGAAAAAAAAATTGGGTTTCACATTTGCTCGGGTTCATAAGACAATAGGTTCAAAATGGTCAACAATATTTTATTTTTAACAATTAATGTTTAAAATAATTTTCAAGAAGGATTCGAACTTCAAAGAAAAAGAACCCGAGTATATTGCATAGGCCACACAGGAAGGAGCGACGCCAATGACGCCTCGACACCTTTGGACATATCATATTGGCATGAAGAAGAGTTGTGTCTACGGTCTCGAATCATCCGTTAATTATCCGAATATTAGATTTGATTGAAAATTGGTGTTCGATTATCCAGGTCAGGATTTCCAATGACTTTTGAAAGAAAAAAGATAGCATTTAGAAAAATGATTGACGAACCTTTGACAAGAAGTACAACAAAAGATCCGAGATGAAGTATGACGAGTTTGAACAACAACAATGAAAATGCTAAAAGTTCAATCAAAATAAATGAAGACCATGATGTGTGACCAACAAGACGATAGGACGAGAAAGACCATATTATATAATGCAGTACAAACTTTAATAAATTTAGGAAAATTTATGATATTAAATAAATTTAATAAATTTTCAAAATTTATTTTAACCTTTTTATTAAATTATTTAAATATTTTATTAAATTATTTTAATCAAATTTAATTCATTTTTTATTATTTAAATATTTTATTTTTTCAATATTTGTATCAACTTTAGATAATTCAATTTTTGACAATTTTTTTAATTTTTTAAATTCTTCCAACGTATGCCTATCCGTCAGAAGTTCCGACAAATTATATTATCCATCGGTTGTTCCGAAAGCCAGTTTGATCGCAAATTCAGTCTTCTAGACTTCTGAAGGATTTTTTGTGTCCGCTGATAAGTAATTTGCGATGAACATTTTTTGAAATTGTGGTCTTAAAAAAATGATGTGATCTTCGAAAAAGCCGTCTAAAATTTAGTTTTTCGATACACCCATTTGTTAGGTGCTGTTTGGATAGAGAATAAGTTACACTACAAGAAAATTGCCATTTTCCGATGGATAATTTTCTATGGATAGAAATCCGTCGCAATTTGCGACGGATTTTACGACGGAAATATTTTTGACAGATTTTTCGACGGTTACGACCATCAGAAATGAAAATAATAAATTATATAATTTGTTATATTATTATTTTTTTACAATTAGAAACGTCGATATTTTGACGGATAAGCATCCGTCGTAATTTTCGACGGATTTGTCGACGGTCGTGACCATCGGAAATGAAAATACTAAATTATGTAATTTTTATATTATTATTTTATTTTTCGACGATTAGGAACGTTGATATTTTCGACAGATACCCATACGTCGCAATTTTTGACAAATTTTTCGACGATCGTGACCGTTGGAAATGAAAATACTAAATTATATAATTTGTTATATTATTATTTTATTTTTTGACGATTAGGAACGTCAATATTTCCGACGGATAACCATCCGTCGCAATTTTCGACGGATTTTCTGACGGTCGTGAAAATACTAAATTATATAATTTGTTATATTATTATTTTATTTTTTGACGATTAGAAACGTCGATATTTTTGACGGATATCAATCCATCGTAAAATTCGTCGCAATTTTCGATGGTCGTAACCGTCAGGAAATGCATAATAATATAATATAAGGATTATTTTATTAATATAATTTGTGACAGTCCAACCCGTTGCAATTTTCGACGGTTTCAACCGTCGGTAATAATTAGCGAATGTTCAAATCATCGGTAAAATATAAAATAAATAGTATATATAACTAAATATAAATTAAATGATTTTCGACGATCACAACCGTCGATAACTTTAAAAATAATCAATATTTATTTTTCCGACGGTTAGAGCCGTCGGTAATTAAAATTTCGTTATCCCGCTTTTTTTTTCGTTTTCCCGCTTTCTCATCTTTCCTATATATATATATATATATATGTATATAACCCCATCTCCTCTCTCCCTCCTCTCCTCTCTCTCTCTCCCTCTCCCTCTCCCTCTCCCTCTCCCGGCCCGCGAGCACCGGACGCCATTGACCGCCGACGATCCTCTCCCTCTCTCTCTCCCTAGCGGCCGAATCCGGACTCCGGCGGCCGGATCCGGACCCCAGTAGCTAGATTCGGATCCAGCTGTGGGTGTTCGGATCCGGCCGCAGACGGTCGGATCCGGCTGTGGGCGTTCGAATCCGGCCGCAAGCGGTCGAATCCGGCCTCGGCCAGCTGGCGGTCGAGATCCTGGCGTTGGCCGCCGGCCGGCTAATTTATTTTATATTATAAAAATTCTTTCCGACGGTTTTGACCGTCGAAACTTCGGCGATCGTCGGACGACTGCCGAAATTTTTGGCGATAGCAATCGCTGATATTTGTGGCGGTCGATGAAACTATCGAAAACTTTGGCAGTCACGATCGCGGAAGTTTTCGACGGTTTGGTCGACCGCCGCCGACGGTTTTGTGGACCATCGCTAATATCGGCAATCGTGACCGTAAAAAATCTGTCAAAATTTTTGGCGGTTTTTTCCCAACCATCGAAAATGATTTACGACGAGCATTTTTCGAACGTTTTCGATTCCGTCGATAAAACCATCGAAAATGCCGTTTCCGACGGTTTTAGGGGAAATTACAGACGATCGAAATCATCTGTAATTCCCATATTTCTTGTAGTGTTATAAGGTATTCGTGTGACATTTTTTTATTCTGCTTGATGGGTGGCATATGTTGTGACTGCCGACAAGAAACCGACAAGAATAAACATAGTGGTATTTCATTTTTCAAGACGATTTCGATAAAATCGAAGTTTGACCAATTTAAGCTTATTCTCAAGAATGTTTGATTATATTCTCGGAATAACAAGCTATTCCATCATTTATTCTTCAACCAAACTGTGCCAATGATGACAAGATCTTAGCATTTGCAACTCTAGACACATTTTGGTACATGTTTTACTTATCTCATTTAAGTTTTTTCGATGATAAATTATCTCATTTAATTTGATACATTTTTGTTGTATTAAAATTATAGGATTGATCGAGAGAGAGAGCGATAATTAAGCTTTTTTAGTTATTATCATCCGAAACATCCAATTCTATCATCCTTCCTTTAATTGAGCTTTTCATGAGGGGGTGGAAAATTATTTATAACATGTGGTTGGAACTCGAACATTTTGGAGCACTTAATTGGTTGGTTTCATTGAAGAGATGGACCCCTGCCGCTAACAGATGGATCCAATGGACACTCGCACACATTACAAGAAAACTGATAAATACTGACACAGGAGTAGCGGCGCTAATGTGGCGCTACTGTGTGGCTAGAAAAAGTAGCATCTCTTTGGCATCGTTCTAACGTCGACAATATGAGACGCTTGAAATCGATAGTTAATAGAGTTGCAATAGCACCAAAGCATAAAGTGACGCAAGTAGCGTAAACTATCGACGGCTCGATGCTAACTGGACGTCATGTAGAAGCGAATGTTGTCATTGCGAGCGATAGACCTGAGACACTAATGAGATGCGGATGTAGCGCAAAAAACTTCGACGCGATTACGACGCGGAAGTGACGCTAATGTTATACCTAGGTCGACGCTAGTTCAGCATTAGTGTGACGCCAACGTGATGTCCAGGGTCTCCAACGTCGACGTTAATGTGACGATACAGTGACGCTAAATACGATATATTTTAAATAGCATCGAGTATACTTGCGATGCCATTGAGACGCTACGGAGGTGCTAATTTTGAACATTTTTGTCCCATTATAATCATATTTTCTTCCCTTCCCACACCATACAAATATATGCAAATAAATGCATTCATCATTGATCATCTCTCCTATTGGCAGAGGGATCGTCATTCCGATGAAGAGAAGGTCGATCCGACGGAGTTAGGGTCGATCCGACAAAGGGCTCGTCGTTCCGACGAAGGAAAAGTCGATCCAGACGGAGGGAGGTCGATCCGACAGAGGGTGCTACCGCGTGTTGCACCTCCTGACGAGCTTGCCTAATTTCACGCCAGGGAATGCCCATAGGATGAGGGTGCTGAAGAACTCGTTCGGGACACACAGGACCATCCGCGTCGGCCGTCATTAGTGAGAAGAGAAGAAAAAAATAGCTAGTTAATTAATTGATTTTATGAGGCGGGTGATCAAGAGATGCATAGCGGAGTTGTCCTCGTATATATAAAAATCTTTTCGTAGATTAGTGAGAAGAGAAGAAAAGAAATAGCTAGTTAATTAATTGATTTTATGAGGCGGGTCATCACGAGATGCATGGCGGAGTTGTCATCGTCGTGGTGTTCGTCATCCATCATCCAGGGTCGCATATGTACATGAATTTAATTATTTAAATTTAAAGGGAGAGAGAGAAAGATGGAGATGGATCCACGTACGAATGACGAGCAATGGGCGGTGGCGGCGCTTCCATCTTTCGACATCTCGTGATCTCGATCGGGTCGATTGTGGTGGACGTCTCTCTCTCTCTCTCTGCATGCATGCTTTAATATATGCTTTGCTCATCATCCAATTCTCATGGTCGCATTGTGATTTTGCACATGTCCCTATCTTTCGACCTAGCTAATATCCTCTGCATAATTACGTTATTATATATTATTGTTGTTTCTAAATAAATATTATTTTTTAGTAAGACATGACATGTGCATATTATTTATAATTAGTAGCAATTCAATTGGCACATGCGTTACATGCATGTGTAAAAGGTACATATTACAGGATTCGAAACTACGTACTACCCACATGCTTTTAAAATTGGATATTACGACTATGGAAAATTATGTCGATCGACCGAGTGGCATGCACGTCCCAATCTTTTGGAGTGTTTCAATTAATCACTAATATCTTATTAAGGACGACAGTCCAAGAAACATAAATCATATGGCGGGTTGTGCGTGGTGCATCCTCGTTCGTTAACTAAAACACTTTATTGATGTTAATTTATTAATTTTCTTCTGTGCACTAATCATTTTGATCACATATATAACATAATATAATATAAAGAAACACATAAAAATGAAGGAATGGAAGAGCTAGACATGTCGGCACATCTTGAGCTGTATATGAAAATTAAGAATGCGGGGTTATCTATAGTATTAATTAATATTAATTGTAACACTTCTAATTGCATGCACATTTTGAAAATTCGTCTTACAAAGGTATTACCTTATTTTTATGACTTATTTTCTCAATTTTGATCAATCACTCAATATGCATATTCACATGAATAAAAAATTTACATGCAATAAATTTAATCTTAACAAAATGCACTAGATCTATGAGTTATGCACCGATAACTATATATCACACTTTTACTAATATCATTTATTAAATCCTTATACATGTTTATACTAAGTCAATCGTCACAACATACGCATTTAATTATATGAAATATTGTATCAAATATCCATGAATGAAACAATAATGATCTATCTCATCAATTAAATGATTATTAATAAATATAAATAATCAATTAATAGCACATCCATGATTCATTGAGTTTTTATAGATTGCCAATTTTTAATTCTCAATTATTCACAAGCAATTATTAGATAGTTATAGATCAATTTAGATCTCAATTAACAATTCATAAAATATTAATTAATTGATCTCACTTATCAACCGATTAACAATTATTCACAAACCATTATTTATCAATTGGCTGTAAATTAAAAGTTATTATTTCGACTTTTTTTTATAGAGGACGCATCATTTATTCATTATTGCTTAAAATAATATATTAATCAGAAAGACTATAAGATGAAGATATCTCACTTATTAAAAAGTATATCATATTACATCTATATCTATCAACATTATTAATGGCATGCACACCATGGTGAACTCTCTTTTTTAGAGTGAAAATTTCTCTTTTCGGGATTCGTTGCAAAGGGTGGATGAATTTCATATAACTTGTTTGAAAATGTTGTGTGACTTTTATCGTTGGAAGTATTTAAAATTTGAACTTTAGTTACGCTATAGATCCACCTTTTTCAATGGATAACAATTTAGTAATATCAACCTCAGAATACATACATACATATAGGGTAAAATGGAGGTGCTAAGCACCTTTTGCTCAACACCGTGTCAAGTGGTCGCACATTTTTTACCATCCAGATGCGATCGCATGGCTGATCGAAGTTCTCGCGAGATGGAGTGCCTGACGGATGAAGCCCTCCTTTTATCGTCGTCATCGTATGTCCACCTCGCCATCGCCCCTCCTTCTGTGAGCCCACCTCGTCGTTGCCCCTCCTTGTGTGCACGTACCTCGCCGTCGCAGTGCGCCCACCTTGCCGGTGTCATCTCGTCGAAGATCGAGAGATAGATTCACGTCAGGGATGTCGCCTCACCTCATCGGAGATCCAAGTCATTGGAACCGAGATTGCAATATCCTTTTCTCCGCCGGCCTCCAGATCACCTTGCGGTCGCCGTTGCCGATTGCCCTCACCGTCTCCTCGCCGATCGACCTCGTCGTTGCCTCACCGAAGAATGAGAGAGGCAGAAAGAGATTCGCAAAGTGGCGAGGAAGGGGAAAGAGAAAACACAAAGGGGGAGAGAAAGGGGAAAGAGATCGACTACCATCTCGCCTCACCGGAGATTGAGAGAGGGAGAGATAGATTCGCGTCGCCTCACCTCATCGGAGATCCAGGTCATCGACACTGAGATTGTAACATCCATTTCTCTGTCGGCCTCCAGATCACCTCGCGGTCGCCGTCGCCGATTGCCCTCACCGTCTCCTCGTCGATCAACCTTGTCGTTGCCTCACCGAAGATCGAGAGAGGGAGAGAGAAATTCACAGAGGGGTGAGAACGGGAAAAGAGAGATACATAGAGAGGGAGAGACATATTCTCGATAGAGGTGTCGCCTGGCCTCACCGATTGTCGCCTCGTCGAAAATCTAGGTCTCAGACTTCGAGATCATAGCATCCTTCGCTCTGTCGGCCTCCAGATAGCCTCGCAGACGCCCTCCCTGATCGCCCTCACCATTGCCTCACTGATTGACCTCACTATTGCCTCGTCGGAGATCGAGAGAGAGCAATGCGTCTCGCCGGAGATCGAGAAATGGAGAGAGTCGAATCGCGTATGTGATAAAGAGAGAAAGATGAATGTCAATGAGCGCGAGTTGATGTCAAAATATCGTGATATGATGTCAAAATATCGTGCGCCTTTAGTTGGACCGTTGGATGTCGTATGGACGATCATATAGGTGCATGACACATTGTTGAACAAAAGATGATCAACACCTCCATTTTACCCATATATATATATATATATATATATATATATATATATATATATATAGGAAAGTTAACAATTTATTAATCATTAATGTATAGTCATATCAATTAGATAATATTGCAATTACAATTTATAATTATATAATATAATAAGTGTATAAAATATGTATCTATGTATCTATGTATAGCATGAGTGGCATCAATGATAATGATATATAACCAATCAAATGGGGTCAATTAACAAAAAAAATCAGAAATAATAATAATTTCATTCTTTCCTAATTATGTTTTTATTCTTCTCAAACTCTTTTACTATTAATTTATTCAATCACTCAATTTTGAGATTAAATAATAAACTTTTATTTTTTTGTTGCAGAATCGCATTAATTGAATACAAGATACATATTCTAACGTCCAAATATATTCTGTAGATGAGAAAGAAAGAAAGGAAGAAGAAGAAGAAGAAGAAGAAGAAGAAGAAGAAGAAGAAGAAGAAGAAGAAGAAGAAGAAGAAGAAGAAGAAGAAGAAGAAGAAGAAGAAGAAGAAGAAGAAGAAGAAGAAGAAGAAGAAGGATTAATTTTATAGGGCGGTGATGAAGAGATGACAAGGAATGAATGGAGTGTCATTTAAAGGAAGACGGCAATTCGTCGGGTCTCTCAACAACAGATGATTGATGATGAATTCCACCTCTCTCTAGTAGGCTACGTATGTAGATAGATACCTCGTGTCATTGCATGCATCTTGGTGGTTCCATTAACTGAAGAGTTTTTTTTACATAATATTATATATATAATGCCGCTTCAAGGAGCATTAATTACTTCATCAACTCCTAAAGATCGATGGCCATTACCTTGTCGTCGTCTCCAGCAGCGCTGTATATCCATTTATTGTATACTAAAAATTCATCTTTACAATAGGTACCTAGTTCAGATATTGAAAATTACTATAGAAAATAGTGCAGCGTAATCCTTTTATTATATATATGGTGTATTGTATATGTTATTATTCATCAAAATCAATTCATCATCTATATATATATATATAGACGGCAGTCACGGCACAGCTTGATCGAGCATGCACAAGATGGAGGAAGACGAATGTAAGAGATCATCGTTGATACGTGATTAAATGATCCAATTATACGCTAATTTATGTGGACGCACGTTAATATTTCTCTCTCTGTATATATGCAACATTAATGAAAATTAGAGTGAGAGAAATGAAGTGAAGATGGATCCAAGTCCAGGTCCACGTCAGCAGGGTGCATGGCGCGGCGCTTCCTCCGTCTTTCGTCGACATCGCATGATCTCCCATTGATGTGGCCGTCCTTCTCAGTTGGAACACATTAATTAATTGCTGTACGTTTTTGTTTGTTTTCTCACCCAAATTAATTAATTCGCGGTCGATTACGATTTTGCGCGTCACCATCTTTCCATCTAATATCCTCTACATAATTAATTAATTACGCCTTTTCTTCTTCTTATTATTATTATAATTGTCATCGTCGTCGTCATGATCGATACTTACAAAAAAGTATTTTATAACGTTCAAGTTGATTCAATCGACGCTTCAGATATGAGATTTTGGAATGTTCATTGCAGTTGAAATATTTTAATCATACGGAGAATATTTTCATATTTCACGTTTTCCAAAGGTCATATGACTTAATAACCGTGATCAAATACCATCCTCGTTAATTCATTCTTGAGAAGAAATATGACATCTCTGTCAGTCGATCGTATCTAGCTCACCCTCTCGGCTATGAGATCTTTGCTAAATCATGCTTAGAATTATCTGAGACTCTAAGATTTTCATCCGATTGATTAACCATCTATGACATCTCTATGACTTAATTAAATCAGACATGTTTTAGTTATCTCATTTGATTTGATGCATGTTCGCTATTAATAATAATAAAATTTGCCTGATTGATCGAGATTGCAATAATTAAGTGTTTTTATAATGAACACTATCTCTTTAATTAATTGAGCTTTTGATGGCCAGGGGAGGGGAGTGGAACAATATTTATAGCGTGAGGTCGAAAGTCGAACGTTTTGTAGCACTTGGTTGGTTTGTAGTCCGACAATTTGGCGTGTTTGTGCGGAGGTGCGACTTCATAATGCAAATATGCAATGCCATGCAAAGCAAAGCAAATGCAATTAGATTTAAAAATCCCAAGCCCACGACTGATGTCTCTCTATGTTGGATCATGGATGGCAACCCCCAACATCAACACTTAAACGCTATTATTTTTCTTCAACCTATCTAGCTCCTTTCAAACGGTGTCGTGCATGCTCTAATAATAATAATAATAATAATAATAATAATAATAATAATAATAATAATAATAATAATAATAATAATAATAATAATAATAATAATAATAATAATAATAATAATAATAATAATAATAATAATAATAATAATAATAATAATAATAATATCTGCATGTTCAATAGCCGATCGAATTTTGAAATCACAAGTTGATCTCATAATGAACCCTCATAATTCTAAGTTTATGTTGATTAGTTATAAGTAATGCGCAGAGGGTGGCGGTGCTTCCATTTTTTTTACATCTCATGATCTCGGTCAATCAATGTGATGAACGTCTCTCTCTCTCTCTCTCTCTCTCTCTCTCTCTCCGAGTTAACCCTGCTGCATGCATGCAATGGTTTGCTCATCATCCAGTTCGGTCTCATGGTCGAATTATGATTTTGCATGTACGTGCCCTATCTTTCGATATAATATCTTCTACATAATTATTATAATTAATATGCTACTTATCATCTACTTGTAGCGTGAAAGAAAAAAAAAAAGAAGAAAACAGCATAATTAAGACATGACATGTGCATGCAGCCATGCATATGTTTGCAATCGCATTCTAAAAAATTGTGCTGGAGTAAACGTACCTGTTACAAATTCAATTAGCACATGCATGCATAAAAAAGTACCTATTACAGGATGGGAAACTTACTATATGTTAATCACACATGCTTATATATAAAATTGACTATTGCAACTATTGAAAATTATTAATTATATATGTCGATCGACCGAGTGCTGACATGGGCGTCCTAATCTTTTGGAGTGTTTCCATTAGGTACAAATGTCTTACTAACGATGACCGTACTAGAAGCATACATGGTGCATCCTTGTTCATTTATTAAGGAACTTTATTAATATCTAGAAACTTAATTATATCAGGTCATACTCATTATTCCCCTTTTGTAACACTTTCAAATACACATTTTAAATAATTTCCTAGAAGTTCACCCCAAAAGTATTACCTTATTTTTGTAATTTTTTGTTCTGATCAGTCAACTATATATTTACATAAACAAAAACTACACACAATAAATCTGATATTAACGAAGACAAATTATATAATATGAGTGCTTTATAGATTATGCACCCGATCCATAATAAACTATGTGTATGCGTGCACGAGAAAGACGTAGAAATATCAAAATTTTAACTTGTAGGAGAGGAATTAAGTGTTTAGTTATAGAACTTGTGGCCCGTTTTCTTATCTAATTTAAACTTATTAAAATAATATATTTACGATTAAATTTCAACTCTAATATCTATCTCTATTAATTCAAACTCTATATTATTTATTCTTTTACAATTATACGTTTATTTCTTCTCAAACTCTTTATTATTCTTTAATCGCTCAAATTTTATTTTAAATGATAAAGTATTATTTTATTATTTTTTAAAAACAAATTCTGGTCCATCACATTAATTTGGATACAAGATACTCTGTATATGCTTTTTTGTTAAGAATATAAAATTATTGATATTACTCTTCATAACAGCTTAATTTTTTAGTAAAATTGATTAGCACATTGAATTTAATATGATATCAAAGTCAGAGATCAATAGTTCGAATCTCGTTAAACTCTTATTAAAAGAAAATATTTTCTTTCTTTATTGTCTACATGATGAGTTGGATTTACATACGAAAAAATATTAATTATTTTGATGAGTTGGCGACAATGTCCATGAAGGAAGCAGGCGCATTTCCTTACTTGGCTCCTTTATTGTCCACGTGGTGAGTTGAGTTAGTCCAAATTTGTCAGCAAAATTTTTAGAAAAATTGGTCAGTATTCATATAGTCTATATACGATTTGAATATACTCATCAAAATTGGTCAGTATTCATATAGTCTATATACGTATAGACTATATGAATACTGATCAATTTTGATGAGTATATCCAAATCTTTTTCGTAGGTGAGAAAGAAAGAAAAAAAAAGATTAATTATTTTGATGAGTTGGCGTTGAAGAGATGACAATGTGCACGAAGGAAGTAGGCACATTTACTTACTTGGCCTCCTAAGTAATTAAGATTGTCATCTATATATATCAATATAGTGAATATATACGTTCTCGTCATCTCCAGTTGCGTGTGAGCGTACAAACGTACTATATCAATCAACTTAGATAAGTATAATAAAATTTCATTTTTACAATTAGTCAGATGAATCTACTTCAAGTGTTGGAAGATGGATCTACTTCAATTTATAGTTAAAAAATAACTTGTATATTAGAATTATCAGACACTCAAGAATTTCATCCGAGTGATTAAGTATAATTTCACAGAAGAAATGGATGGATTTTTTTAAAGTAATGGATGTTTCAAAACAAAAAATAGTATAATTTTAGATGTATCTCCTTATATTATGAGTTAATACTTGAGTTAGAAGTATGATTTAGTTACTGAAGATTGCAACACAAGATGTAGCTAAATAAGAAGTTCATGCAAATATGTATTACCTTTTTTTGCATTTAAACTTATTATGCAAGTACTTTTTATAGGTAGATGTTTCTTTTGTAAGAACAAAAAAGGCCCAAGAGAAGAAAACAAATCATCTATTCCTAAATCTTTTGGCATGGGCATTGTGAAGAGATCATCAATACCGGATGCTCTTTCTTCTGACGATGATTAGGTGGAGACCACTTCATCGTCTGATATTGTTAACATCGAGACAGTTATCTAAAGTTACCACTAATACTTCTACATCGAGACATCAATTTAAGACATATTTATAGTTATATGGTTATTCTCGATAATTAACACAAACTAGTAAGCATGAAGTTCTTAGTTCTACAATATGATAACACTTTCTATTATAAATTATAGGTTTCTGTCGTTGAAATCGGCTGCAACCACTTGTACTAAAGTAACATTACAAGAAAATTGAGGAATAACGACACAACTAACGAGACACTATTGCAACGCTATTGCGTCTCTAAAAAATATAGCATCTCTTTCGCATCAACAATATGAGAAATCTGAAATCGGTAGCTAATAGCATCGCCATAGCGCCAAAGCAAAATGGGGCACAACTAGCGTCAACTGTCGACGCTACCTAGACGTAAGATGACACAAAAAGTGTAATATCCCTTCCTTAATCACATATGATTAAATGTATTAATATTATATTATGTGATGATCTTATGCCATGATATATATGTTAAAGAGAGGTCCAATGTTAGGTGCCAGAGCACAAAAAGTGATGAAATTCACCTAAGTAATGAAAAGATGATTTTTTAAAATATTGGAATTAAGAAAATTAAAGTCCCGATAATTATTCTTCTATGTTAATATATCTTAAGTATGATTTTAATAATTTATAGGTAAAATCTTTATTAGGTCAAATGATAGAGCAAAATCGAAAAATCTAAAAAATAGTCGATTTTGTTCTTCGGACAAAAATTTGGATTTCGATTCGTTTGGAATTTAATTTTGTAAATATTTTATTTGAATCCAAATGGAGGGTAGTTTTTTTTATTTACATGTAATATCTTAAGTAAATGAATAAATAAAATAAATAATAGGAAAAATGACATGTCATTCATGTAAATAAGAAGACTCAAGGGCATTTTCTTGAATGATATTCATGTAAATGAAAGTACTATGCAATCTACCAGGGTTCTAAAGTGAAGCAGAATATAAGTTAATTATATAATTTTCTAAAGTCATATCACAATGAGTTAAATTATGATTTTTATGTTGGTCATAGTTGATAAAGTCTTCTGTCACTGAAAATTGGTTTCACATTGACAGGAGTTATACACTAATTGTTATATATTTTATATTGTACATTGTGCAATCTGCTATATGCAAATAGAAACAAAGTGTTTGTGCTTATACAACCATACGATGTGTGAATGTAGAAATTGATTAATGATTATATTTGATTACATGATACATGATATGATATAAAATTATATGTTACATGAATAAATGCTATGTGCACTCATGAAAGTGTATTAGTTGTTAGGGGTGCAATTATTTATTACAAGAGCTTATATGACATGATATGATATAATATGCCATGACATGACAGAATATGATAGAAACGGTTACGACATGACATGCTACAAGATGACACGATATGATACGACATGACATGATATGCTTGGGTTATGTACATTCATTACATCTCATTATTATGCATGTGCATTACCCCTGTCGGACGACAGTTTACCCTTGCATAGTTGAAAGACTGGTAAGATCGTCAGTTTACCCTTGCATGGTTAAAAAATCTTGTAAGGCCGATAGTTTACCTTTGCATGATTGAAAAATTTTATAAGGCTAACAGCTTACCCCTATACGATTGGAAGTGTATGTTGCCAAGTAAAATTATGGATACTTAGACCACTGATTCTTGTTCATGTTCGCATTTCATTTCTTATTTTTGTTTTATGTCTTGATGGTAGTAGCCTTTTTATTGAACGCATAAAGTATTCTATGAGCTTAAGATAAATAAATCAAATATGAAAGAGGGTTAATTGAACCTCAAAAGTTATAATAAGGTATAATTGTGTTATCTGGAATCTGGGTGTGTTTGGGTGACTAGACTCGTAGGGGACTCTTATCTGGCGACTTAAGGGCAACTACTCTGGGATCTGTCGGTCAAAAGCATGTTACATGGACCACTTTGCGCAATATGGAGAAACACATGAGTGCCAAATCAGTGAAAAGAGAAATTGCTATAAGTTGTATGAATATGTTATCTAAAATTGATGAATTCGGACAATTAGATCTGTAAGGGATTCTTGCCTGGTGACCTAAGGGCAACTCCGTTAGTCGAAAGCCTATTATATGGACCACCTTGATCAATATGGAGAAGTACATGAGTAATTAACTCTACATGAAAATAATACGGTGAATAAAGTAAAAGTAAGCTCACTCTTTACTTTTGTGTTCAACATTAACGCTGTTATTTGATAGGCCATATGTTTTCTTGCACGAAGCTGAATTAGAATGAGTTTAAACTGTTTAAAGATTCAGAAATTCTATGAGGCTGGGTTATGAATTAGGGATAGATACTTTGAGGATGGACTTGTAAAACGACGATAGTAGAAAAGTATTAGTCACAGGGTGGAGACTATGATGGTTCATTTATGATTTTTGAGTCTTGTCTTAAAGCTTGCTTGAGGACAAGCAAGAGTTCAAGTTTAGGGGAATTTGATGCATGCATTTTTAAACATGTTTTACATGTATCATTTAGGTTATTTTCGTAGTTTTTACCATTGTATCCATCTATTTTATTATTTATTTTTTTAATGTCTTTTGAGTTCAAAGATACCCACTTTTGTCTGATTTTATTCTCAGGATCATCATTTTGGTGGTGCAAAGCGATCGGATCGAAAAAATACGTAAAACGAAGCACAAAGAGCACGTACGGTTGAGTTTAAGAAGAACTCGGGTTGGACTGACATCATATCCGGATTGGGTTCGCGTTAAAATTTGATTCAGAATTGATTTCTGCACGAAAATAAATCTGAACAGAATCCGGCCCGAGTTGGAAGAAGCCCGGCCCGGGTTAGTACAAATAAGCCAAACTGGCACATCGCGTAGTTTTTCGGGCGACTTTAACTTGGATTTAAATCGCGAACTCAACTCGGAACTCTAGAAGGCCACCACCCCTATAAATATGGATGTATCACAAACTCATAAGGCATGAAATCTCATAGTTTGAAGCCTTAGCCGCACCAGAAATAAGAGACGAAGTTCTGCTGTGCGCCACTGCAAATCAATCAAAGAAGTAGAGATTTCGTGATTTCGGGTGATCGTTTGGAATATAGTTTTGACCAATAATTATTCCAAAGACGTACACCACTTGTTGGGAGTTTGATTTATAATTTCTAATCTTTATTTTATATTTTTTCCCATTGGATTTGATGTTAATTCTTTCGAATATGGATTAGTTTAGTTGTTAGAGGAAGACTGCATTGAACATTGGTTTTATCTTAATATATTTTATTGTTTAGACTTCTGACAATATGGTTATGATGTAAATTTCATGTTTTGAGTTTATTAGGTTCTTGCATTAATTTTATATAATTTCATATAAATTATGCAAGGAAAAATTGAGTGTATTCTTCTCTGTGAAGAACTCGGGCCGAGTCCGATACAACCTTGGCCGGGTTCCTTCATTATTTTGCACCGAAGTGAAATTTTAGTTCTGACTCGGGCCGAGTTGCATCTAACTCGGGCCGAATTCTATTATTGATATTTTTTGTTAGTAGATTGTTTTTAATTGCTAACAATTATATCATTAAATAGAGATTTGCAACTTAAAGCATCTTAGGTAAAATAGATTGGAGTTGATCGAGTTTTCGACGTCTTTAATTTTACTTCTATTTAAGATAGTTATGTTCTCAAGTTTTTTAAGTCATTTACTTTAAACAATCTTTCATATAATGCATCTTAGTTCAAAATATATTAAAGTGGATTGAGTTTTCAACGTGCTTTGATTATATTCTTTACTAGGGTAGTTAGGTTATAAAGTTTTTTAGTTTTATACATTTTATTCATTTATTTTCTAGAAGAAGTCTATATTTGATTAATTGTTAATTAAGAGAATACGATAGGGATACAAAGTCTAAACTCTACTTTCTTTCACATTATTAAAGGCATCATTATCTCATATTGTCATCAGTTTGAATCACTTTTATCTGAAATTTATTCTTGTTATTATCTCAATTAATAAACTTAAGTTAGAAAGATAAGAATCTAGATTAGTCCTCGTGGGTTTGTTACTCTATTCACTCTTTATTATTTGATACGATCTAGTATACTTGCTAGTGTATTTGCGCTTAATTTGCACGCATCAAAAGGTTTCATTGTAATATGTGATACCACTTTTGTATACTACAAGAAAATCGTGATTTTCCGACGGATAATTTCCGACGGTTCTAAATCCGTCGCAATTTGCGACGGATTTTTTGACGGTTCCGTTTCAGACGGATTTTTCGACGGTTATGACCGTCGGAAATAATTTATATTATTATTTAATTTTTTGACGATTAGGAACGTCGATATTTTCGACGGATATCCATCCGTCGCAATTTTCGACGACTTTTTCGACGATTACGACCGTCGAAAATAAAAAAATTAAATTATATATTTTAATATTATTATTAAAATTTTTCGACGGATTTTCCGACGATCATGACCGTCGGAAATAAAAAAATTAATTATATAATTTATTATATTATCATTTAATTTTTCAACGATTCGGAACGTCGATATTTTCGACGGATATCCATCCGTCGCAATTTCCGACGACTTTTCCGACGTTACGACCGTCGGAAATAAAAAAATTAAATTATATATTTTTAATATTATTATTAATTTTTTCGATGGATTTTCCAACGGTCACGATCGTCGGAAATAAAAAAAATTAATTACATAATTTATTATGTTATTATTTAATTTTTTGACGATTAGGAACGTCGATATTTCCGACGGATATCCATCCGTCGTAAAATTCGCCGCAATTTCCGAAGGTCGTAACCATCGGTAAATGTATAATAATATCATATATAAAAGTATTTTATTAATATAACTAGCGACGGTCCAAACCATCGCAATTACCGACGGTTTTGACCGTCGGTAACGATTACCGACGGTTCAAACCACCGGTAAAATAAAAAATAAATATTATATATAACTAAATAAAATAAAAATATTTAATATTTACATTTTCGACGGTCGAAACCGTCGGTAATTAAAATTTCGTTATCCCGCTTTTTTTTCCTTTTCCCGCTTTCTTTCCACTTTTTTCCTTTATATATATTCCTCCTCCCTCTTCTCTCTCTCCCTCCTCCCTCCACTCCTCTCCTCTCTCTCTCGGCCGCGAGCACCGGATCGGCCTCTCCCGCGCGCCGGACGTCGGCGACCCTCCAACGCCGGACGCCGGTGACCCTCTCCCGCACCGGCGACCCTGTCCTGCGCCGGCGTATCTCTCTCTCCCGCTCCACGCCAGCATCTCTCTCTCTGCTGTCGGCCGAATCCGGCCGTGGCCATTCGGATCCGGCCCCCAGCGGTCGGATCCGACCTCTAGCGACCGGATCCGAACGCCAGGCGGCCGGATCCGACTACTAATTTTTTTATATTTAAAAAATTATTTGTGACCGTCAAAAGATCGACGGTTGCGATGCCCGTCCAAAGTTTCGACAGTTGCGACCGTCGAAAAGTTGCGACGGTTCGAACCGCCGGCCTTTTTCGACGGTTGCAACCGTCGGAAATTTCGACGGCTCGAACCGCCGGCCTTTTCCGGCGGTTGCAACCGTCAGAAATATCGACGGTTCGGACCGTCGGCCTTTTTCGGCGGTTGCAACCGTCGGAAATATCGACGGTTCGGACCGTCGGCCTTTTTCAGCGGTTGCAACCGTCGGAAATATCGACGGTTCAAACCTCCGGGGACTTTTTCGGCGGTTGAAACCGTCGGAAAATTTCGACGGGTCGAACCGCCGGGGACTGTTCCAACGGCCAGAACCGTCGATATTTTCGACGAATTTTTTCAATCGTCGCAAATCCGTTTGCGACGAGCGTTTTTTCGACGGATCGATTCCGACTGAAAAACCATCGGTAATTGCATTACCGACGGTTTTCGGGCTGATTACCGATGGTTCGGACCGTCGGTAATCCGCGTTTTTCTAGTATAAGTGCATAGTGTTTGATGTTTACTTAATTTGAAGGATATAATATCATATGGTGTGGTTTGAATATTTTAATTATTGTATATTCTAAATGAAATATATCGCGCTTCGGCAAACTATATAAGATTCACTACAAGAAAATGATGAATTTGCAATGGATATTTTTCGAAGAAAATGAATCCTTCTCATTTATTGACGTCAGTTGCGACGGATATGAAACTCATTCCGCATTACCAAAGGCCAAAACGTCCTTCGTTACTACGGATGGAAAATCTTCGTCGATAAATTACCGACGGGTATAGCCTTCGAAATTACCGAAGTATTTAAATCCGTCGGTAATTTTAAAGCAAATACCCATCGATAATTGTATATATAATAATATATATGTAATATAAGTGTATATTCAGTATTTTATTATCAAATTATTATTTTATTTACCTAAGGATAGTGCTTTTGAAATTACTGAATGATTTAGCATCCGTCGGTTAATTCCGAAGGACATTACTCGTCAGTGATTAAAATAATATAATTTATTTTCAATTTTTTTATATATAATAATATTATTAAACATTAATAATAGTATATGTATTTATATTAATTATATATATTAATATATATGATTACAATCATTAGTAATATTATGTTATATTATAAATATTTTATAAAAATGGAGGAGAGATATGTGTTATATTATAAACATTAATAATATATTATGATTTTATTTATCGAAGAATAGTGCATTTGAAATTATCGAAGAATTTAGCATCCGTCAATAATTTCGAATGACGTCACCCCTCGGTAATTACTGAAGGATAGTGCCTTCGAAATTATCAACGGATTAGCATCCATCAGTAATTTCAAAGGCAATACCCGTCGGTAATTAAAGTCGTATCATTTATTATTATATATATAATATTATATTAAACATTAGTAATAGTATATATATTGATATTAATTATATGTATTAATATATGATTACAATCATTAGTAATATTATGTTATATTATAAATATTTTATAAAAATGAAAGATAGATATGTGTTATATTATAAACATTAATAATATGTTATTATTTTATTTACCGAAGGATGGTGACTTTAAAATTACCGAAAGACTTAGCATCCATTGATAATTTCGAAGAACGTTACCCTTCGGTAATTACTGAAGAATAGTGCATTCGAAATTATCAAAGAATTAGCATCCGTTGATAATTCGAAGGTAATACCCGTTGGTAATTAAAATAGTATAATTTATTATCAATATATATATACATAATATTATTATTAAACACTAGTAATAGTATATATATATATATATATATTGATATTAATTATTTGTATTAATATATATGATTACAGTCATTAGTAATACTATGTTATATTATAAATATTTCATAAAAATGGAAGAGAGATATGTGTTATAATATAAACATTAATAATATATTATTATTTTATTTGCCCAATGATAGTGTCATTTTTTACTTATATTTTATTTATCATTATATATTAAAATATTAATGACATTTATGAGAAAATAAATACATATAATATTATTAATGTTAATAATAAAATTTTATATCATAAATATTAATAATAAATTATTATTTTAATTACCGAGAGGTTTAGCGATTGCAAGTGGAATGATTTCTCGAGTGAACATCAACTTTTTTATATAGAAAATAATAGTCATCCAACTTTAACTTCGAAATATTGCGATCGTCAAACTTAAATTATTATAACAATAAGGTCGTCCAACTTAAGCTTCGAAAGTCTGCGATCATCGAATGTAGGTTGTCGTAACTCTATGATTCAAAACTGAGACGATCATCCAACTTTATTCTTATAACTACAAGGTCACCTAAATTTATTTTTAAAACAATACAAGCATCCATCTACATTGTTCATTGGACGAGAGGTCATCCATTTACATTGTTCAATTGATGAGAGGTCATTCATGATAGAAATTAATGATAGCTAATTTTAATCATAAGTATTCAACACATTTTATACACATATTGAATAACATTAGTATTATATGTACGTTAACATTATCAAATTAGTTAAATTTCCATCGTAATTATAAATTTATAAATTTTAAGTCTTTAAATTAATTTTATTCAAAATTTTATTAACTTACTTCTTATTAGTTTCACAATATGTCTTTTATATTTTTAAAGAGTCTTTTATATTTTTATAATCATTATGTTAAATTTTAGTCCACATTAATTAAAGATGCATTTATATATAATTATTTATTGAAATATATATTAATGTTTATAATCATATATATTAATACATACAATATTATTAATGCTAATAATAAAATTTTATATATAAGTATTGATATTGAATAATATTATTTAAATTATTGACGGGTAAGACCCTTCAGAATTACCGACGGATTTCAAATCCTTCAGTAACGAAAGATATACCTATCACTAATTCTAATATTTTCCCGTCCAATTTTGCCCCTCCACCTTTCCTTCTCGTGCTCCTCTCCCTATATTTTCCTTCTCTCTCCTCGTTTTCTACTCTTTCTCCCCCCTCTCTCCTCCTCTCCCACGGAGGCAATGACGGCGGTGGCGACTCTCAACTTCGGTCATCTCGGCCGCCCTGCCCCTCTTCCTCTTCCTCTTCCTCACAGGCGGCCGGATCTGATCGCAGGTGGCCGGATCCACGCACGGGGGGCCGTGGGCGGCCAAACGCATCCGTGGCGTCCTCCCCATCCCCATTCCTCTCCCCCTCTCTCTAACTCGATTACGGCCGCCAAATGCCGGATCGACGGCCAGCACCGATCCGGCAGCAGGCAGCCTAAATTTATTATATTTTTCAAAAAAATTTATGGACAAATCCTTTCGCATTCCGCCGGTGCCTACGATGCCCAAAATACTTATTTTCAATGATATCGGATGCACAGACTATAGGAAAACATCTCAATTGGTTAGAGAAACTCTATAAACCACGTTATTAGCAAAGTGGTCGAACTAATTAATGTGTGAAAAATCTAAGGCAAATTGGGGATCCGATCAGGAAGCTTGTGTACACGTCGATGGCTCCACCATTGCAAAAAGAATGACCCTAATACCGTTATAATTTTATTAAAACAATGTTATCTTTTATATCTTTATGATTTTATTTAATCAATGTTATATTTAATATGCACTAATATATGTAATTGCATATTGTGACTTTAATTGCAAAAAAAAGGAGACGGGTAAAGCATGTACTTAATATGAAATTTTCGTGAGAACCCATCATAAGAAAAAAAGGATTTCGCATTTGCTCAGGTTCGTAAGACAATAGGTTCAACATAGTTAACATGATTTCATTTTTTTAACAAATGCTTAAAATAATTTTCAAGAAGGGTTCAAAGAAAAAGAAGCCGAGTATATTACAAATGTCACACAAGAAGGAGCGATGCCTATGACACATTGACAACTTTGGATAGATCATGTTGGCGCGAAGAAGGGTTACGTCTACGATTTTGAATCATTCGTTAATTATGCAAATACTAGATTTGATAAAAAAAATTGGTGTCTGATTATTCAGGTCAGGATTTACAACGACTTTTGAAAGAAAAAGATAGCACTTGTGAAAAATGATTGACGAACCTACGACAAGAAGTACGACAAAAGATCCGAGATGAAGTACGACAAGAGTTTGAACAACAACAATAAATGCTAAAAGTTCAATCAAAATAAATGAAGATCATGATGTGTGGCCAAAGAGACGACACGACGAAAATGACCATGTTATATGAAGTACAAATTTTAATCAATTTAGGAAATTTTATGATATTAAATAAATTTAATCAATTTTCAAAAATTTTAATCATTTTATTAATTTATTTAAAGTATTTATTAAATTATTTAATTAAATGTAATTCATTCTTTGATAATTTAACTATTTTATTTTTTTCAAAAATTCAAAACAACTTTCAATAATTCAATTTTTGACAATTTTCAATTTTTTAAATTCTTCCAACATATGCCTGCCCATCCGAAAATTTGACGTATTACATTACCCATCAAAAGTTCTGAAAGCTTGTTTCACCACAAATTCACTCATCTAAACTTTTTTTGTGTCCGTTGAAAAGTACTTTGCGATGAACATTTTTTGAAATTGTGGTCTTAAAAAAATGATGTGCTCTTCGAAAAAGCCATCTAAAATTTAGTTTTTCAATACACCCATTTGTTATTAAATGACGACAATATCTCAGCATTTGCGACTCTAGCCACATTTTGGTACTGTTTTAATTATCTCATTTAATTTTTTAGGTGATAAATTATCTCATTTAATTTGATACATTTTTGTTGTATTCAAATTGTACGATTGATTGAGATGATAATTAAGTTTTTTTTATTATCATCCGAAACATCCAATTCTATCATCCTTCCTTCAATTGAGCTTTTCACGAGGGGGTGGAAAATTATTTATAACGTGGGGTCGGAACTCGAACGTTTTGGAGCACTTAATTGGTTGGTTTCGTTTAAGAGATGGACCCCTGCCGCTTACAGATGGATCCAATTAATGGACACTCGCTCACAACAGCTAGTCCGACAGTTTGGCGTGCTTGTGTGAAGGTATGGCTTCATAAAGCGTACAACCACAATGCAATGGAAATAGATTTAAAGCCCCAATTGCATGACTGATGTCTCTTTATGTTGGATGACATCTCCCCAACGTCAACATTTTACACTATTCTTCAACCTCGCTTTTGAACATAATAACAAGGGTTATTTTCATAAATCATTCATAAATTATCATAATTTTTCGTATTTAACTTCAAATTACAAATTTATTATTTTGAATCCTTAAACTATTACCAATTTTTCAATTTGATTCTTCCATTAACTTCTGTTAACTTTTTATTTATCTTCAAATTTTTTTATTTGTAAAAAGTAAAAAAATACCTCTCAGAGTTGGAGAAGTTGAAATGAAAACATAAAGTCCGAAAGAAAGGGTATTTTTGACTTTTTATAAATGAAAAAAATTGTATAAAAGTTGACAGATTGAAAAAATCATAATAGTTTAGAGATCTAAAAAATTAAGTTAGTAATTTGAGATTATATGTAAAAAATCGTAATAGTTTAAGGGTGATTAATAATAATAATAATAATAAGCTTCGTTAGGACTGACAAATGATTAAAATAACGGGAAAATAAATTGAATCTCGAAGCAATAAACCAATCCCATGATCATAATGAAACCTCAGAGACGTCAACCTCGATCTATCATATTTGCTTCAAGCTAAATTCGTAAAAGACTTTCAGGGGAAAATGCATTAACTAAGAAAATGAACTGCATGCATTTGTAGTTCAAGCTAATTAGTTAACTGAACAAATCAATTTGAAGGTTAACGCACCAACTTCATTCAAAAAAATAAAAGATTACTACACTTTTTGCATGGTGAAGAGTAGTACTACGTAGATTAATTCATGTCCACGTAAAAATAAAATTAAGCTGACTTAAGCACTTGGATTGTCGCATATAATTAATCACTCGTTTTGTTAAAACCTGCGACCTGTCGTGCAATATTTAAGGCATGAATGAAACAGACGTTTGTCTTATCACCTTTGGCCAGATAGAATTAAGTGTGGCTTTGTGGAGCAGATATATGTCATTAATTTGATAGATAGAGATTTCGGACATTTTTGGTCGAGCTCGTTTGTACTTCCTTCGTTTTCTTTGATTCTTCGCTTCATTGGAAAAGTGGATTCCATGCAAGCAGCAAGAGCCCTACGATTTGTTTGACAAACATATTTGATTTGTTAAACAATCACATCATATCCAAATCATGCGTGCATTTAATTTGATTATTTTCATACGCCAATCTAATAATTAGTTTTCACAATATAGTGCACTGATAGCGATCCCAAACCTTCACTTACAGATCTTAGTCCCCGAATCAAGATGATCTAATTGAGATCATGTATACAGCGATATTAATTCTGAGTGATCACATCTGTTGAATTATATATATATATATATATATATATATATATATATATATATATATATATAATGTATTGATTTTATAACAATTTAATAAGATATGATATGAAATATACACATACATGCACTTTGTTGTTTGTGATCCTCTCAATTTGCATTATTTATTTATGCTTTCACTTTATTGATAAACACATTTCATCTTTTGTACGGAAGGAAATGGGTAGGATTGCCGCATTTTATATTCCGTGAATAGTTTTTTCTATCCTTCCAAACTAATTATTTAATTTATGAATTTTAAAAAATGATTGGTCAGGTCATCGATCACATTAATTCCACAACCACACAAGAAAAAAAGGTAATGTCGTTTGAATTAATGAGTGAAATTTACTAGTTAAAGTTAATTGACAATTGACTGTTGGAATAACTGAATGTTATATAAATGCTATATGATCACAAACACCTATATAATTCTTTCTTGCTTATTGTTTTAAAAAAAATGTTAAAATACTTCATCTACCCTTCTTGCACGCATAGTCTTGAAGGATCAACGCAATCATTCGATATTACGGTGTGTTCAAACAAGTTATTTCTCACCCTTTGACCAATAGAAATATATCAATATAATTAGTGAATATATGCTCATTATGAAAATTTTGAATAAATTGGTTCATCTCACACCAACAAAATGGTGCAAAACAAGACGCCAAGCTTCGAGAAACTGATGATTACTTATCCATGCATGATAACGAACTATATAAATTACTGATTATTAACATGTTCTTTCCTTTTCTTTTTCTGATCCATAAAAATGGACCTCAGAACTCTTATCATGGCAATATTGTAACATATATTTTCAATATCAATCCGGTTGCTTGACAGTGTTGATATCCAGGAAGGAGAAAAGATGGAAGACTGAAGTGGGCTTTCAAGGCGTGTCAAAATCTGACATTTCTGCTGCCTGTTAAATCAAATAGTTTGATAAGTTTTCTTCATGGACCATCCATGAGATATAATGGAGTACCAAAACCTAAAAACATATGATATAGACAGTAAAACTATAAACTAACTTCTAACTTTCTATTCATATTTTCTCATATGTTTTTGCGACGAGTAACAATGAACATACAATAGCACTGAGAAATTAAGTACTCCTTATAATTAGTTACACTGTAAGTAGGGATGTAATAATTACTATAAGCTTTGAAGGACTACTTCATCTCCATCTACACATACATATATACATTTAATGTACCTTTAAAACATTGTCTATTTTAAAAAGATGCTTAGCGTAATAAAAAAACATTCTTTGCTTTGAAGAAATGTTGGAAGGTATCGTAATAATTTCAAATAAGTACCTTCAGATGGTCACAAGTAAATAAATGCAAGCCAACATTTGCTGGGCACCAAGCACAGACACTAGAAGTTACCATCAACCACATATATATGGAGTTCCCCATTCTTGAATGAAAACTACATAGAGTTTTCTATTATATTCCACAGGGACAGAAGATACCACTCCTTTTCAGCTTCCATGTTGAAGAAGAGTGAGGACAATGGTAACAGGGCAAAAAGAAGATGGGAAGGGGTCTGGGGTCTGGGCCATTCCCAGTGCCCACCATGCAAGCATGAATCTTGATCTTTCTTGAAAGCACTTTCTTTACTGACAGATACTGATGAAGTAGGGCTGCCCAACACTCGACAGCCACATTGGACAACCCCCTCAAGGCATGATGGGCACACTACCCTTGATAGGCTGATATGATGGAAGGATCACCCTCGTGAAACAATTAAATGATTAAGGTCGTGATATCACAGTTTTTGCAAAACTGAAAGACTAAATTCTGCTTGTTGCATGGGATTTGATCTGGTAAAAGTTTAGGAAGCCCTTTACACCCTATAAGCAGAAGATACATTCGTTCCATGGCACATTACAAATTTTCAGTATTCGGTTAGGAAGGCCACATGCCAACTCGAAAGGTAGCATCACTTCTGACTCTAATTAATCTTATTCACTGTCCAAAGCCACTCTTTGGGTTGCTGTGCTGCTGCCTACTCACTGCTCCTTTGCACATAGGCATTCTTAAGTAGAGTATGTATAAAATAGCAAAACAAAGGAAAATATTTTTAGAAAATGGGAACTTAAATGGATTAATATCAAACAAAGTGTATGGTGAGCCTAACTTATAATTAGATGTAAAACAGGAATAGATAGAAGCATATCTCATCTTAATTTTGCATGCTTAGCTATCTTCCGAAAAACTAATTAACTTTGGTCTAATGAAATAGCTAGCTAAGAATATAGATCACACGTACCCTGATATTTTATTATCCCTACAGATCTAGATACAATGCAAAACCAAACCAATATATATTTAATAATTATATATATAACATTATGCAGACATGACAACTTTCAGACATACTTTAAGCAAGTTACGCATAATGCCCATCCCTCTTTTCTTCTTTTTTGATACAGAGAAAAATCCATCCTTGCAAAGTTGCATTACGTGGTCTTGCCAATAGCAAACATCCAGGAAATGAGTGACTGCAGTGAGCGGGAACTGTTTATTAAATAACCACGTCCCCGACGAACGAAGAGACATGAGTTCATATACAATGAATTTTCTACTTTGAGGTTGGTCCACCAAATTCGGATATGTCAAGAACCATGGTTAATTTTGCATCCAATAATGTAAAGGCCCAAGGACTTTCATACAGAACATCCCAAGGACGATATCTATGTCTCTATATGTTCAGTACTATTCTTCTGGTTGTTCACCTGCTATGAGCAAGTACATTGCTTCCTGAAGTATAAATGCATCAGCTGATCTATGACCACAAAAAACTTTCCGGCATGCATGCATGGTGAAGTTGGCCTGTACTTGCCTCTCAACCACTCTTATCGGCATTGTTCGGCTAACTACTGCTCCTTGACTAAACTCATAGCGTCCTTGTTAATTTAGCACAAGCATGCATAGGTCGTATAATTAACAAATGACCATAACAATAAGCAGATGACATATAAACATCTATATTATTATAATTTCTACACATTTTTAATATCAGTATATTGAATCATTACATACATCTGTAATAAAACCGAAAAATATATTAATATAAAGAACAATGGTTCATTAACGAATTAATTTTAACGAGTATATATACAGACATCTAGATATATTGTTCATGAATAGAAGTTCTAATTGAGTATTTCGAATTCATTTTAGCTCACGTGTAATCAAGTTGTTGAACATTAATAAATAAAATATACTTAATCCTCCTACGATTGCAATGATAGCCAATAATATCATGAATATAGGATGCATATATACACACCAGATGGAGATGAGTCATCCATTATCAACTCATTTATGTTGCATATATACATATATATGTACGTGCAAATAGCTTTTAAAGTGAAGAAGATAATGTAAAGAATGATTAAATTTTTAGTATGATACACGTAGAAGCTCTTTGATCATGTGAAATCTTTAGACTTGAGCATTAGACCTACGATCCTAGGTGGAAACCGGTATATTTCCCTCCAGAAGAAAAGATAAATGCTGAGACAAAAGGTGCATGCATGCAAGCATATACGTATAAAACTCTCTCTCTCTCTCTCTCTCTCTATATATATATATATATATATATATATATATATATACACATATTAGTTATTAAAGGTCATTTGCCCAACTACGAGACCCATACGCACAGTGCGAGTCGTAGACTTTCCATGCATTTGGACCCCATGACCAAATTCTGTAGCCAGCACACAGCATACAACAATATATACCACCATGTCATATTGCCACGCAATCTTGATCGCTCTCCAAATCATACAACCCCACTGCACCCCATTAACCCACATGATTTGATCGCCTCGACAGGCACAAACGCGGACCCGAGCTCGCCCTCCGTTGTTTTCTTCTATATGTTCCCCTCTACATACACTCTTCTAATTCACACTTCCCTCCTGCTTTTCTCTCTCTGAGTCCCCCTCCCAACACAATCACCACCACCACCTCCTATCCCCTCACCTTCCTAGCTTCCCCTTATCACCATCTCTAACTCTTTTTATGCACCACTCTGGCATTCACTCTCCTCACTGACAGCAATCTGCAAAGATGAAGGTCAGTGCGTATCGCCCCCTCTCATTTAAACTTCGGTGCTTTAATTATGTTGCAATTTCCATCTCCTGCACTAGCAATCAATGCTTCATCCATTGCATACATTAGAGTGTTTTGCTATCTGTCAAACTTTGCTTATGTTATTAATCAATGCTTAATGCTTGTTCTCTGGTACGAAAAAATTTGGTACATATGCTGTTCAACCATTAATGCTGCTAGATATATTTCTAATCATCTCAGCTTTTCAAAGTTTCTTGCATGAACTACTGATCAACAGATATTGGCATACGGTAGAAACGACATCAGTATGTTTATAATTATAATTGGTTTGTGGCGACAATCACATACTTGTGTCTTGTGACACATGTTGTCTAATCAGTGTAATTTAACGACTCCTGTTTCAGATATTCTTATGGCAACTCCTGTTTGTACGTTATGGCTGTTAACTCTAGAGTTACTGAAACTATTACCTTGTTTGCATGCTGTTTAATTAACTAAACCACAGAACATGTTGACATATAATAAATGACTTGCCTGCAGGCTGCGGGCAATGCTAATACAAAAATTAACAATCTACTTAGTTTCCAAAGAATCAAGAAAATATATTATTAAGGAGAACTATATATATATGCTAAGTGCAAAGATTATGCATTGGTTCTTATAAGCTAATTACTTTGCAGTTACTTGGTTGGATGCACCGCAAGTTCCGGCAGAACAGCGGCGACGTCATTAAAGAGTTCGCAGGCGGCGGTACGTGCAACTTTTCTTGTCGTTTCATTTCATTTCTAATATTTACATATGCAGATCACTATTAGGACCTAAGCGCGTACCTTCGGGTGCAACGTACCCGGCATTCACGCGCGCTCGTTTGTAGTGCGTACGGTAGCCGGCAAGACGCAGCGACCTTTTGCTAACTTCGCCGTGGTGTGATGCAGGCGGTACGTGTAGCTGCCTCTCGGGCCGTCCCTCGTTGGATGACGACCACAACCACCGCCGGCGCAGGCAGCTCGACCTGTTTCCTGCAAGGAGCCTCCGTCTCCCGCCGGACGACCTCTACGACGTCGGCGGCGCAGGAGCCGTCGGCGGAGATCAGTCAATGGAGGAGGAGCTTTGGGGCGGCCTCCTTACCATCGGAACCATGGGAATCGGCTCGGACCCGATCGAGGAGGAAGAGGACTCGGCCGCCTCTGAAGCGTCCAACGAGGAGGAAAAGCCCGCCGCGGAAAGGGCGAAAGAGGAGGCGGCCATCGTGATTCCGGTCGCAGTGGAGGCGATCGCGGAGAAGGAGGCGGAGGCGACGACGGAGACGGACCTCTTGCTGGTGACGGCAGAGTTGGAGAAGGTGCTGGCGGAGGAGGCGGAGAAGGCCGCGGCAGCAGCCACCTCTGCCGATAGGATCTCGTCCGCCCGTCCGAGCCACGTCGGCGCTGGCGGCGGTCCTGCCCTTTGCCCGCTTCAGGGTTTTCTTTTTGGGTCTCCGGTCGAGATGGCGGAGACGGCGGGACGGCGGGAGCGACGGGCGTCGCTCGGGGAGCTCTTCATGAAAAGCCGCATCGGCGATGAGGGCGCCGGAGACGGGAAGAAGATGGAAATGGCGGCGAAAGTCGCCGGAGAAAGCGTATACGCCGCGGGCGGCGATGGAAAGACGGCGACGGCCGGTGGGAAACACACCGTGATGAAGATGCTGAAACGCCGCGGGTCCAAGGGATCGGACGGCGGCAGCGGTCTCGCAGACGGATCGACGACCGAGACGAAGTTCCAGAAGGTACGCCTCGGATCTTGTCATTTCTTATCACGTCCGAATCTTAAATTCCAGCCATATTCATATTTACATTTATCATCGAAATTTTTAAAATTACGGTGTTAAAAATATAATTTTCTATTAATGTGTAGCGAAATATAAATAATAATTTTCTTATTACTTAACACGTGTAGTGCAATAAAAAAATAAAAATAAATATAGATAGTTTCAAAACGAAAAAGTGGATCTAATATTTGTCCTAGTTTCACAACATTGATATGAGGATGGGTACATCATTCAAAATTATAAATAATCAACAATATACGTTACTTTATTTAGTGTGCAAAGTAATGTATCAAATAATTATATTATTATTTATAAGAAAACAAATATTTATGAATTAATATATAAATTTTATCAATATATCCCTAATCAAAATAATTATGTTTATATATAAAATATATTTTAAACTCCGTAAACTTAAATCATAAACTAGTATTCTCATCCATAAAATTAAAAATTATAAAATAATTAATATATTTTTAAAATATGATAGTAATATATCCATAGTAATTAAGTAAGATTTATTTGATTAATTTATTTAATTATTTTTAAAATTTATTTTATAAAATTGTAAATGAAAAATGTGAAAAGTGAAATTAAAAAAATTGTAACTTAGGTGACAATTTGGATGGCCTCCCCTTCCGTAAATAATATATATTGTCACTTTATATGGAATTTGAATCGCTTAGATAATCCAAATTACTCATTATATGTCACAAAGGATAATGTAGTAGACCTAAATAATTTAATATAATATTACCTAATAATTTACAAAAAAATACCAGTAAACAAACACTCCTAAGTTTTAAATGAAGGGATAATGCATCTTTCAAATATATAAAATGAAAGGTAAATATTGTAGGTTAATGTATGTATTAATAAACTTCTACATACAAATTACTTAAGAGTACGCATATTGCATGACTAAAAATTCAATTCGATTTGTAGCATATAGTGGACACATGCATTATGTATTAATTTATATAGTCATACGTGTAAATTATATATAATTTTTATTTATATGTCACATTGAATTTCTCATAATTTTACATATGTAATTGAGAAATTTATCTTTTCATTGTTTTCAAATGTTACGATGTTGAGGTGTTAGAATTTTATAAAAGAATTAGTAGTTGTAAATGACCTTCTATCCAAGTGAAATTTGGCTTTCATATTTTTTTTAGAATTGATATTTTTTCATATCATGCGACTCTTGAATTTATTTTTTTAGAAAATCTTAATGACTTGATTTTTAGTCTTCAAATGAAAATGTCAATGCAAAGGGGGAATATGAAATGTGAATTGATATACTTGACGAATATTCTACTAGTTCTTATGTACATAAGAAAGTAATAGTGAATCAATAATTTTAGAAAAAAAGAGAATTAAGAAATTAAACCTCATATTCAACTTCTAGACTTGTCTTTTAATTATGGTGGTCCATTGTGATCATAATAAGTTAACATACGAGATGAGTTGGAAATTTATGCAATCAATATACTCTGCAATATGTATGACACAATACTTGCTTTTGTTCAAATTATGATTTATTTATTTTCTTGTTAGAGTTCCAATGTCTTATTTTTTTAAATCTAGAATCTTCGATCGTATAGTTGACTCATATGCTTATTACTTCCAAAAGAAAATCTTAATCATAAAAGTGATTATAGTTTGTTTGATCATAAACAATTGGAAAATGTTCTCTGTAGAAATGTTGAATAAGAAAAAAAAGAGAAATAATTCTCAATGATGATAATAAAATTAGAAGACATATTTAATCGTGAGAAAATAAATAGTATAATGATCATCATATGTAATTCAGTTGATGATTTATAGGTAATAGCTTCCGGACGATGAAATAATTGTTACACATGACATCTTCCTTTTTTTAATTTTTAGATACTCCATCTCATGTACGATAATTCAATAGGCATGATGATTAGTTAGTGAAAAAATTGTCATAATATATAGGCATAATTCTATATATGAGTCCATCTATTTGTGACATTACCAAACATGTAGTGAACAATTGCTCCTTTTTTGCACCATAAGGGAAAAAATCAACTAGAAGAATATTTTATCCTATTGTTAAAGTGAAATTTCAACCAATTATAATACATTTTTTAGTAATTATCAAATTATTTATGTGCAATCTATCATGCCATTATGATATATAAGGATGCATTCTAATTTGTTATATGTTCTCTTATTTTACTATTCACTTTTAGTTGCAATACTCTAAGCTTTATCATATGATTAGATTATTAAAATTTAATGTTGATTTTTATGAACCAAATATAGTAGGCCAATGTGATCAGTGTTATCCATTAGGCATGGATTATTCTCTTAACCCATATATGGGCCAAGTTGTTGGATTTCTCATATATTGAGGATAATATACTATGCTTTTTTGCGTTTGTCATAATGCCTACAAAATTTTCATTTATTGAATTATATTTGTTGACTTGTTGCTGGTCACTAATGTAAATGAAGTTTTTTTATTGTTTATTAGATGAAGTCATCCACAACCAAAGTATATTCTAGCCAAAATATATAAATTTTTAAATGCAAATGATTATAATAGTGTAATTTAATGGTTTGTTTTATATAGTTTATTAATTTGAGAGTTTGTTATGCTAATACAAAGATTGCTTCCTTCTCGTTGTTTTTCTTCCAATGTCATTCTTTAATTTATAGTTAATGTTATTGTTCAAGCAACAAATATTTAATACTTTTTTAATTGTGCGACTCCTTGATTTGAATGATATTCTTCAATCTCATGAGTTGGTGGTTTCATTTTTTAGATCCTTCAAATATTTCACAAAAAAGTTCATCCTGAGAGCAACCTCGTGAACAAGAACCGATTCAAGTTGGGTAAGAATCAAAACAAAGACCATGCGTCTTTTATTGCTATTGATTGTAGCATTAGCACCAAGGGTGGCAAACAAGGTGCTTATGCGAAGGAAAGCATTCCAAGTTTTGGTTGTTGCTCACATCCTCGATCATTTGCTTCTGGCACCGGCGATTCAAATGGTAATCGTGAACATTGGATCAAAACAGATGCAGACTGTAAGTATCCTTTCTTTCAATATATTTTCATGATGTCAATACTAATATCAAATAAGGGGCAAATGCTTGCTTGGATATTGATGAATGCAAGGTTTATATATGTATAAGTCAAACTTTAAGTAAGATGTACTTATAGATCTTGAAAAAAATATTTGACTACTTAAAAAACTAATATGTAAGTTAATCTACGCCTCCATTTTTTCTACATAGAGTAAGTATGCAAGAAATATTTAGTTGTGTGCTATCTAAACATTTTAACTAACTAATCTACATAAGTGAGCTACAAAAGAGAAAAGTTATTTGTTCATATCATTCCCACAAAATAATGTGATTTATTATTATTCTACACAAATCTTATGACATAAAGATTAAAAAAAACTATAATCATACACTATTGTTTTTTAATTATTTAGCTTGTTCATCAATGATCATCACAACACGAAGGATGATTACTCTCGAATTTGAAATTTGTCAAGATATCCTTACTGGAATCTCATATATCATAATGCAACATGAAATAACATAAATTAATCTGATGATAATGAATTTAAATTTGTATCCAACCACTTTAAACATTATGATAGAAATTGAAAAAATTATCACCATTGAAATATAGTGCATAATAAAATAATTAAGCAATATTTAACTTTCATTTATTGCATAAGATTGTTATGAAAAGACGCTTTTATAAAATCAAGGTTGTATTTATCGTACATGGACTTAACGCATAAAGTAATGAGAAAATTTATTCAATATAGGCATATGATTCAATCTCCACAACCTTGTGATTTCAAATATATTTGTCTTTTTTCTTCAAATGCAGATTTGGTGTTGGAGCTGTAAAAGAAGCAGAGACATGTGTGCTTGTGTTCTTGATGTGAAAGCAATATATGCTCATCCTCTCGTGAAATTTTTTTAAATATATATATTTGGTAGTTTGATGGCAAGTTACTATTAGGAGGTTAATGTATTTAGATGAAGTCCTCCAATATAATTAATAAATGTGTATTGTATCATATGCAGAAAAATATTTGTTATTTAACTTTATTACGTGGCCTTTATATTTACGGGATTTTGTTCTCTGTTTGTAATACATGCTTTGTGAAAGTAAGTTTTTTAAGGATATGTGATAGTAAATCTATATCTATATATAATATAAAGCTATGATTTATGATCAATTTGCAATTATAATGAGACGTTCTTTCCTTTCACCATTCACTCTTTCTTTTTCTAGAAATTTTAAATTTTTATAAGAAAATATTAGCAAATTAATATTAAATATAGTAATTAGTTTATGCAATCATTTATTAATCAGTATTAAAATTGCAAGTTATCCTAACATTTGACTATTCATATTCCATAACATTTATATATTAAAAAAGCAAAACTTTAGTTAATAAAAAGACCAATAAAATATGTTACTTTTAAAAATCACATGTTATATTAGTATCATATTTTTTTACTTTATGATTTTTTATTTGAAAATATTAATAAATTAATATTAAAAGAGATATTAGTTAATGCAATCATTTATTAATCAACATTAAAGTTGTAAGTTAACATAACATTTGACTATTCATATTCCATAATATTTTATATATTACAAAGGTAATTTTATTTAATAAAAAATATTGCTATCTAAAATATGTTACTTTTAAAAAAAATGAGATTTGTCATATTAGTATCATACTTTTTTTTTACTTTATGATTTTTCTCATTGAAAAATATATATCTATATACAATATAAAGCCCTATTTCACAATTTTATAATTATAGTGAGGAATTCTCTCTTTTCACTATTCATTTTTTTTTTTGCAAAATTTTTATAAAAAATAGAAAATTAATATTAACTATAACACAATATTAAAACTATAAACTTGAATTTCTAATATAATTTTCAATATGCATATAATATTTTCCAAGTTTTCTAATAGGATATAATGTTTTGTCCAATATGAGGTTGGACCATCCTCCCCCTTCTCACATGTCGTATCTGCATCCGACGGGTGTGGAGGAGGCACGCAGTTCACTCTATGTGGTTCACCTTACACGACGCGCGGTTCAAGTGAATGGCATATTTCGATTCAACTTTGCCTCAGCTCTCGTGTGATATCCCATTGTCGGAATGAAGCTGCCTCCGAAGGGCATTTCTATGATGCTGCCCACTTGACGCACTTCATCACCGGAAAGAGTCCTTGATGCCCGTTGGAACCAATGACTTGTTACGCCCAGCGAACAAATCGGTTAAGATCTGTGATGCAAAGGGTGACGGACCTCCGCTCCACCTTTGCAGATTGTGCAGGGAGAAGGGAAGGACCTTCGCTCCGATATTGCCTTCTTGCTGCTCTTCGCCTCCAGAAAGAGCCCCTGACGCCTGACAAAAAAGGGTGAAGAACCGGCGGCTTTCTGCGTCCCCGTCCCCTGTCAGGTCCCACCCTCACCCTAGGTGTTGTTTGCTTTCCCCCACACCCTTCTGGCGTGGAAGGAGCCTTCGCCCTTCGTATCAGAGATGGGGTCTCTAGGGAGGTCGGGCCTAGCTAAATCGAGATGAATGAACTACTTCCCATACGCTTGAACCGCATGTCATGAGATAGAACCAGGCGCTCCCTTTCTAATATGACTTAGGCAATATATGTTCTAATTTTTTATTTGTCAATATATAATCATTTACTTCACAAGCGATATATTGAAATAAATTAAATTAGAAAAAGTTAATTATATTTATTGCCACATGTTAGGATTTATATGTTTCTTATTTTTTATTTTTTATTCCATATCCTAATTATTAAATTTGTAGCATTTTTCTAATTAATGACCTACTTTTAATCCCATATATCTACTATTAACACCACTATTTGTATGTATACCTCCTTAATATTAAACATAATTCATTATCACAATTAAAGCACCACCTTTATCATTATAAATTACAAATACTTTATCCTCTCCCTTTTTTACCTGCACGAAATACTTTATCACAATTATTAAAGCACCGCGTAATCACATACTCTGGATCTTTAAATTTGTATTATCTTAATTTGATGGCCCCAAACTGAATAATATTATTCTTGGATCAAAATAATGCCAATATAAAGATCCATAATTTATGACTGATTATGGAATCACAAATTGTATTCGTTATGTTCTCCTCTTTGAGAAAAATGAGGGGTTGGCCGATACCTCTAGTGGAGTTGAGATTTGCATTTAGGGCTAGTGCCAGACGACAAGATTCGACAAAAGAGGTGTGAGGAGAAGTCAAAATTGTGACACTAGTGTCGGACTTGAGAGATCAAATCGTGGAGTGGAGATAGTGAGATGGATGACAACTTTGGATTGATATCGACGCAAAGCTCGGGCATAATAGGTCGGAGAATGAGAAGTCCATGTTACAATGCCGAAAGGCGAACTTGGACCAAATCGCGAAGGTGAAATCATGGCCGATGCCCCAACGGCACAAAGGACGACGACCTTGCGCTTGTATGCGAAACTTTAGCATATGAGGTGGGAGGAGGAATGAGCGCATAAAAACATAAATCTATTTTATTATAAAAGAATTAAAGTAACATTATAAATTATTTTTTATGAAATTTTTTACGTTATTAATTACTTAATGTTCCCTAATATTTATGAATTTGAAAATTTAAACTATAGAGTATTATGGGTATGGCGTATGCTTAAATATTTAAATATATAATATAACCCAAAAAATGGAAAAGAAAAAAGATCATGGTACATCGAGTTGGTATTGTGCTTACCGAATTTGTGCTTGCTCTCATGGAAGAAATTTGAACCGCCGATGAAAACTCAATTTTGATCCGTTGAGTTCATGTGACCCGATCGATTGAGTAATTCCGAAATCCCCAACTTAAAGTTGAGTTGACTCTGTGTATGCCACGGGAGTCATTCTCGGACATGAGACCTCGTGCGACGACTAGGAGAAGGGGCACCTAGCCAAGCCTATTTTTTAGTAGTAGCGGAAGATTTATGTCGAAAAGACTATTTCTAAAGTCGCTCTTATAGACATTCGATCACAGATATAACTAAAATGTTGGACTACTCGTCAATGGGTCCGTGGCATTAGCGCATTGAGGCACTATTGCAGACGCTTGGGCACTTGAAGCTCGAAGGGGTAGCCGATGTACCACGAGGTATAGAGAAGGGTCACGATGTGGGTTGTCACCCCATGCTCAAGGCCAAACGCTAGAATTAAGAAAGCTTGCTTATATTAAATATGATGAAACATAACATACACTTGGACCTGAAAGACACTAGTGAACTCCTCCCAATGTGCCTTATTACAAAATGAAAAATGCAAAAGACGTACCCTACGGGTAGCATCACCTAACTTGGCCATTCATAAGACGGCCTTATGAGATAATGCCCTGAGGGCGGATAACTTGGTACATCGCAATATTACGCTAGTGCGGGGCGGCTGCATATGTTTCATGATTCGACACTGAGCGGCCGAAAGCTTTAGGTTGAGTGGCACTGGTGTCGTGAGGCTTTGCGCATCATGTCACAGAAAAATGCCCTGTGACATTCTCCCCCACCAAATTTGGCGATGCCCCCGACGACGTTGTCCGAACTTCTTCAAGGTCTTCATCTTTAGTTTTGACTTTGCATGTCTAGTTGGATTCCGCCTTCTTTTGCTTTAACTTCTACTTCACCAGCATCATGCAGCGCTAAATGTCTGCGCCATTTAGGGACTCGCTGAGGGCTCCTCCCTCATGCTTGCTTCGCTTACTGATCATTCATCTATTCCAAAGTCATCGCTTGTGCAGCAATAGTGGAGTCCGCCTTATGTGGTCTGACTTCATCAAGCAACTATCCGTCTATCAAGACTCTGTTGGCTTCGACTTCTCTAGACTTATGCAGCATCAACTTGTTTAGTTTGGCTTCTTGAGGTGAAACAACTTTTGTATGCCTTCATGAGTAGCTTGAAAAAAAGAGTTGTTTCAGGGTCGTGGCAGAACACATCGAGAGTCTCTTCATTCAACATGCATAACTCGACTCAATGCCCCATGTTGCATATGACTGTGATATAAGGTCTTCCTTTCGTCGAATGCAGAGTATGAGACCATCTCACCCTTAATGGTCATTTCGAAATTTCGACGGCTTGAAGTGACAAAAGCTCTTTGATGAGAACATTTGCAACTTGTCTGCTTCAGATACTTCAGGTCGCTATTGCAAATGACAAGTGTCTCTCCACACTCGTTGTGGTTCAACTCAATGTCTCTATGTTGCAAATGACTGCAACGTATAGTCATCCATCCGTCGAATGAAGAGCGTAGAACCACCTCAACCTTGGTGGTCATTTGATGTTCCGACGGCCTGAGGCGGAACCATGTTCCTTGATATAGCACTCCATACCTTGTCCTCTTCAAGTCGTTATAGTGAGCGACAGGAGTCTCCCCACGTTCATTGCGGTTCAACTCAATCCTTCTGCTTCGACGGGCTTTGTCTTTATCTTGATAGGATAACTTCCTCCTTCGACTTGAACTTATCTCCCCACCATTGCCCTTTCCCAAGGGCTTTGGTGGCATGGAACTTGTTTTTGCATGAGCGATTCGGCAACGGTGACTAGCGAGCGAAGGTTGGGTCAATCCTGTCATCCCAACTCCATCCTAGTCCAAAGCTTCAACCCCTTTGATGAAGATCGCCAACGTTGGGTGGAGCTCGATCCTAGGAACCTTGTAAGCGGAGCTCGGTGATACATTTCACGTCCTCCTTCAATATGACTTGTCAAGGAAAGTATAATTGATGAACTACTGTCTACCTCCGTCCCATGTCATAATGGGATCCATGTTTGCAACATTCCAGCTTGTCGTGATGGCATCGCCATCTTGAGTTTGCCTTATCTTGTAGGATTCTTGGGATATGTTTTCTTCCGATCTTAGGACCTCCTTTAAAGCTTCGGCAACACCTTTGGGTATGTACGGGGTTTTATGAAGAGGATGCACCTTTGATACTCATCCATTCGCAATCCAGACGAAGTAATGCCATTGTGCTTGTCAACAAAGATCATACACCCTTGACGCACTTGTCCACCGGACGGCTGATCCTTGTAAAAGAATAGTTATTTCGGGTCGTCACCGATCCAATGAAATGCTCGTGAAGATGCTCCACTCGGGCAAGCGGATTGTGGTTGGTGAACTCATGACATGAGGTCCCAATTTCACTTTCATATCCATTCAAAGAGACGGCATAGCCAGTGTCCTTCGAAACCTTACACTTCGATCCTTGGAGGTCGCTTCGGTTAATCTAGGCACTGATCGAGAGGAAATGGCACTCCTTCCTTCAATTGGCAACAGAACACTTGGCAGCAACATGCCAAGGTTCGTCAAATGCTCGACGCTAAGACCATTTGCCAAATTGGTCATTGTGATTGACCACTCCTGATGGTAACATTACATCACTTGCGAGATGACACTTGACGAGAGAGACAAGGCTAACAGCTCGTCCCAAGTGTTTGCAAGTAATCAACACTTTGCCCCACTTATGAAAGTCATCTTGGCGAGACAGGCAAGGCTGACGGCACGACAAAATGTTTGTGAATAATGTTCCTAGGCGAAAGAATGATATTCCTTAATCGAAAGGAACCATGAACCTTTATGCTTAATCTTGAGCCAATTTCTTCCGTGGAGTGGTTGTGCACTTCACGTTACATGACTAGACATGCGATGCGACGTCAAAAAATATCGAGCAGCGGCAGATTGTCATGATAGTGCACGACAATAGTCCCTGAATGTGACACGAGTACTCCGAATTACACGTTGTTGTGTAATGCGACGTCGTGGTATGGGTAACGCAAGACTATCATGGCAGAGCATGAGGACACTCTTCTTGACGCAACGCGACACTTCAATATTTTTTATTGCATGTCTGAGATGGTGATCTGCTCGAGTGAACGACGAATGACCGTCCCGGTTAGGCAGGGCGATCAATCTGTCATCATAGTGCATGATGGACGTTTCTTGACATGACACGAGTGTATGAGGAACTTATTACGGAGCACGACTTGGCATGCAGTGATGAAGCTTGCCAAGCATTCATCGTTGGCATCCACGATCAAAGACCATGGTATCAATGCACCTGGGCATAGTTGAAATTTTTAGTGGAAGCCATTTTCGTACACCAGGGCACTTCACGATGACACAAGCGAATCATCATGACGTGGATACAAGTAGGATGAACAGCTCTGATACCACTTATCACGAGATCATTCTCGGACACGAGACCTCATGTGATGACTAGGCGAAGGGGCACCTAGTCAAGCCTATTTTTGAGTAACAACAGAAGATTTATGGTCGAGACGACTATGCCGAGAGTCGCTCTTATAAGCATTCAAAAAGCTTTCTCCTTCGGTATATTCTAAAGGAGATTTTCCACGTAAATCATCTTTTTTAACAACATCTCACATGTCAATATCAATAGAACATATGTATGCTTGCATCCTAATTTTTCAATATGCAAAATTTGATGCATTGAAAAGCGAAGGAAGATTAATCAATTGACCTTCAAAAAAATTAAATCCAGTTGATGCCATAACTCTAAAAATGTTTAGATCTTAAAATAAGAGTAACACATTCTGATACCAATTGTCATATTGAAAGCACCAAGAGAGGGGTGAATTGATGTTTAAAATTATTTTCGTGAAATCACTTTCAGAAAATCAATAAGACTGATCACGAGCAAATAACGATAAAGAATAAATATGAAACGAACATGATCAGAGTGTTAGACTACTCATCATGAGTCTGTAGCATTAGCGTGTTGAGGCACTAATACAGGCATTTGGACGCTTAAAATCTAAAGGGGTAGCCGATGTACCACGGGATACTGAGAAGGGTCATCGATGTAGGTTGTCACCCCATGCTCAAGGCCAAACACTAGAACTAAGAAAGCTTGCTTGTATTAAATATGATGAAACATAACATACATCTGGACCTGAAAGATACTAGTGAACTCCTCCCAATGTATCGTCGGTATATGTTTTTCTTATTACAAAATAAAAAATGCAAAAATGTACCCTATAGGTAGCGTCACCTAACTTGGCCATTCATAAGACGGCTTTACGAGATAATGCCCTGAGGGCTGATAACTTGATACCTCGCAATATTACGCTAGCGGGGGATGGCAGCATGTGTTCCATGATTCGGCGTTGAGCGACCGAGAGCTTTAAGTTGAACGGCACTAGTGACATGAGATTTCACACATCATGTCACGGGAAAATGCCTTGTGACATGTACCATAGCCGATTGAGTAACTCTAACAGGTGGCGACTGGCGAGCGGGACCGGTGATCGGCGATTGACGATCCAGAGAACTAGCGGCGATCATCCTTTTACCTCCGTCCTTCCTCATTTAGTAAGTCAGTTTCTCCTAGATTCCTTGTACTCTTTACTTCCTCTTCCCTCTTCGTTGGTGGCGCGGATCTCGGCGGTGCGCAACCTTCTGACCTTCCAAGCCAGGGCGCACGTCTAAGAGGTCGGTCGTTGGCCATGGAACGCTCCCAACATTAGTGTCCATCGGAACTAAGATCGAGGGTTTAAATGTAAGCGGAGATTTATTCGTAAACTTGTCGGCCAATCTTTCCTGTGTTCAAAACTCATCTAAAATGGATTTGTCATCCCTAAATTTTTGTTCTCTCCTCATTCCCATTCCCATTCCCATCTATCAGTTGCATCTCGTGTTGGAAAAACTGAATAGGTAATCACAAATCCCATGCTTGAAGAACTAAATCCTAGGCTACTAGCTCGATGGCGGGACATAACTTAACCTAATCAGTTATTCCAACTAAACTTATTTTATGAAATATCTTTTCCTAAAAGTAATAATTAAAAGTTAAGTTATAATAAACTTTATATTATAGTTATTGATTTTAAAACTAATGTTGCTTCACTAAAATTAATGTTGCTTCACATGGACGTATTTGTTAAAGGTGACTGCTTGCGAGCTGAGTGGGAGTGGGCTTGATCAACTCAACTCACCCTTTCGCCATTGCCCACTCCATATAAACTATAAACTCACACCTAGGTACTCACACAAGGAGGATAAAACCCTAACAAGAAGAACATTTCCAAGTACCCAACTTGATTGATCACAAGCAATCTTGAATCTTTCGTATATTGGCCGAAGTTCCATGTATTTTATGGAGATTTTAAATGACTTTCCTTTATCTTTAAATCTTATTTTATTATCTCGTTCATCAACTTTATTAATGATTGGATATCCAGATTTAACACTTTGATAATTTTATGGGGATGATAGGAATCTTTGATATACAGTTGTAATCCTGCAATACTATTTCTTTTTTCAGCAAATAATATGTGTTACACAAGGGGGAGAGAGAGAAATTGCACACACAGAAGAACACACGAAATTTACGAGGTTCACCCTAAACTAGATTACGTCCTCGGATGGCAGCGGCTTTTTTGGTTGGGAAATATTGATGATTATAAGAATGCGAAATAATCCAATCGTCATGGAGTTTATATAGGGACTCTGCTACAAAATAAAAAATAGAAATCCTAAATTTCTTTAGATTTCGAACCCTGTACTGATTGAAACGAGGATCTGGAAAGATCATTTAACTCCTTGTTTTGAGTATAATCCGAAAGCTTATGTTATTAAAAGATTTCTTATTTTAATTAAATGCTTGATTATTCACTACAAGAATTTTAATATTTAGGAACGTCTATGGGAAATACAAAGGTCACCAAAAGTGCACATAAATGTGACGTCCTTCTCGATCTTTGTCGACATTGACTGATCGCTTCCTCTAGTGAATGCCTCTGTCAATTAATCGCTATCATATGAGGCTCGAGTGTCATTGATTAGATTTGTCTTCTTCCTCTTTCTTTCTTTCTCCAGCCGTGATTGGCTCTTCATCGACTAGAAGCGGCGGCCAAAGCCCCACGAGGGGTCGAGGTTCCCGTTCTTCCCGCTGCCCGTAGTAGGGCTGCTGTCGTTTGCGCAGTCGTCGGTCGGACCCTAGGGCGCTCGGCTATTCGTCCCGTCGACGTCCCCGGTGTACGGTAACAATGCCGCGAACCCGAGCGCCACCGGTGGACAGTTCCTCTTCTTTGGCAGGCTCACGGCCTCGCCCGTAACATTGCAGATCGGGGTGCAAGTAGGCGGCAATCCCACTCTGCCGGTGGTGCTCGATGTCGTCCCCGTGATCCCTAACCATGCCGCGGTGTCCAAACGTGTTAGACTCTTTGGTGTGAACCTCGACTGCCCCCAAGAATCTGACGAAAGCAATGTCCTAACGGGGAACGCCGTGCTGCAGTTGCTGCAGCCGAGGGCTGCCGCTGCACTCCCTCTCCTCCGTTTTTTCTTATTTGCCTCTTTATCTTTTCATTTTTTTATGAGGATTTTTTTATTATCTAGCATTTACTTATATTTTTTCACTTCTCTTCTTCATGGTGTTATAATTATGTTGATAAGATACTCCTACATGTTCCAAGCTCAGTGCCAAATGGATAAGAAGAAGGTATATAATATTCTTCTTTTTATCTTGATTTTATTGTCTTCATCTTAAATTGTATAAATATGTTGTAGAGTATGCTATTATTTCTATTGCGGTTCTGGAAAGTTTTATAGCTTTTTTTTTTACTTTGATTTTGGATAAGTGTGGTAGCTCTCTTTATGATGAACTAATAGTCCATGCTTGATTTAATGTCTTATGATGACAGTGCTCCTAAAAGAAGAGGTGACCAAGAGGGTTTGTATAAAGTTTGTGGATCTCACCCCCAGCTGCAAGCAATTGTTGTAGGTAACTCTTTTCTTCTTTTATTTGGTCATTATTATTAGAAACATTCTTTTAGTCAATTTATGTAGCTCACAAAAGAAATTATATAATTTACCTTGTACCATAAATTGGAAGTATGTCCCTCTATTGTAGAAACTAATGTTAATATTTATGTTTTGGTTGTAGGTTCCAAGAATTTTATATCTCGGATTTTCTCGATGAGACAACTCTTTGTAATCAATTTTCTTAGTAGTATCCTTTGTAATTGGACGAACTAACTTCCAGCCCTTTTAATTTTTGAAGTTGATTTGTAAAACATTTGATTCAAATGTTTAACAATGTATGCTACATCATTTTAACAACTTTTTTGTTATTAATAAATTTTGGAGAACTTTGATTATGTTATAAATATCGATGAGTCATAATGAATTAAAATGCAATTATAATCATTAATATTTAGAAAGTTAATAGTGAGTTTTTATGATGATGTTTCAGCAGAGTTTGCATATTTAACATTAAATGGCGTTTATAAAATGTCATTAAAAATAACTTCTTAGTGGCGCTTATAAAATATCACAAATAATATTTTTTTGTGACGTTTCAACAATTCTTTAAATTGTATTTATGTTATTTGATGACGTTTACATGTCACAAATATGGAACATTTTGTGACGTCTATACATCACTAAAATGTAGAGTTTTCGTGACATTTGACCATTTAGTAATGACCATCGAACATACGTCACTATGACTTTTCTGTAATGTAATTTTTATGACATTTAAAAGGTGAAGCCTATTAAACGTCATAAACACATTTTTGTGCCATTTATTAAATGTCAACTATGTCAAATTTTGTTGTAGTGATATTGTATGTTGTACCATGATAAATTTTTACTAACAAATTTCACCAAAAAATAAGTTCCTTACAAATAAACAAATCCTCCTCTCCTTGAAAATGTAAAGAAAATAAACAAACTCGTCAATTTTTGCATGGTCCTTTTCTTATGCCTATATAGTTAATATAAAATATTGTGAGTATAACTTTGGGAATTATTTGATATTCGAGATGAATGAGAATGCAATTTGTCCGACATATTCAATTTTTCTCTTGGTATTGGATATTTGAACATGTTATTGGGAGAGTAACTTTTCTTCATGATTGTGATGTGAACTCTCGGCCAAACAGAACATGTATATTTTATTTTGGGTATGATTAAAATTAATGGACTTGGAACTAATAAAAATAATTTTGGATAAAAAATATCTAAAATATCTTATTGAAAGAATATTATCGATGACCAACTCGACAAAGTTATCTGTTAAAAAATATTTT